>JALAZF010000250.1:2580000-3225000 GCA_022829125.1 Lathyrus tuberosus | reverse complement strand
CAACTTGGTCAAGATGCATTGTAGACAGAGTGGGTATGGCCATGTGCCACCTCATAATTATCATCAATGTGATGTATGCTCTAAAAGCAATCGAGGATGTTCTGTGGTGCAATCAGCTCTACAGGAACAGATGGATCTTGGATGGATCCAAGAGCACCGAGTTCATGGAGTTAACATGGTCTACACGAATTCCAACGTCATTCAAAACCACGACATCCGTGCGATGAATGTCAACTTGGTGGCGATGCACTCGAGGCAAAGCCAGTATCATAATCTTCCGCGGCACGATTACAGTTCTTGTCTGACTTACTCGGTAAACAAACAGGGATGCTCTTTCATACAAGAGGCCCTCCAGCGTCAGATGGATCTCGGATGGATCCAGGACTACTATGATAGGAATTCGTATCAGATCAACATGGTTTAAATCTTTGATATTCGCTTAATGAATACCAACCTGGTAGAGTGACATGCTGAGCAGGTCCGCCTCGGATTCCTGGTATCACATGATTACTAAAGCTGTAAAGCGGGTTGCAAAAACGATGAAGGTTGTGCCCTTGTCCAGAAAGCACTTCAGCACTTGTTAAATCACTGGTGGATGCCAATCTATATGGATGAAGATACTCAGCAAATTGGTATCAATAACAGGAACCCCACTCGGCGTCAGAGTCAGGATGTCCGATCTGTGGAAACTAACCTAGTGAGGTTACATTGCATTCAAAGTGGGTGTGGCCAGGTGCCACCACACAATTATGAACGTTGTAGAGTCTGTTCGGAAAATAGCCAAGGATGTTACCTTGTGCGAGCAGCTCTTCAGGGTCAGGTGGATCGTGGAGAGATTCGTCCATATCCGGGCTCCGGACCCATCAACTGGACGCCGAACTACCTTGTCGATCAAATCGAGGACGTTGTCATAATCTCTGATCATCAGAGGACTAGGGATGTTTTCGCCATCATCCCTCTACTTGACAAATCCAGAGTTCCTAACCAGGAACGGATCGAGATTACTTACGATGGTCCGAAAAACCAGAAGGTTCCCATAGTCATCTACCTACCGGGACCATTACCGTATGAATCAACTAAGGCTATCCCTTATAAATACGGTGCAACATTAGATGAAAATGGAAAGTAAATTCCATTACCCTTTGTCGTAAATATTGCAGACATCAGTCGTGTAACACGGAGTGGTCGAATCTTCAACAGAGGAGTTGGAGAATCCAACAAAGAAAAGGAACTTCAGATGGAAGCTCCCAATCCACCAGTCGGTCAAAGGAGTGAATATAACATTGTCGATCAGCTGTTACAGACTCCTTCAAAGATCTCGGTGTTATCACTGTTACTAAGTTCAGAAGCCCACAGGGAGGCTCTACCGAAAGTCTTGGAGCAAGCCTTTATGGAATAGGATGTAACAATCAGACAGTTCGATAGCATTGTCTCTAACATCACTTCCTGCAATAATTTGGGATTTTGTGATCAGGAATTACCTGAAGAGGGTCGCCGTCATAACATGGCGCTCAATATTACAGTCAACTGCCAGGACGATGCTTTAGCCAGCGTACTGGTAGACACAGGGTCAGCCCTGAATGTTATGCCGAAGTCCACTTTGACGCAATTATCATTCAAAGGCCCTCCGATGAGAATCAGTGAGGTTGTCGTCAAAGCATTTGACGGATCCAGAAAAACGGTAATCGGTAAAGTCGGCCTTCCCATAACTATCGGTCCTCACACTTTTCAAATCACTTTCCAGGTCATGGACATCCGGGCAACGTACAGTTGTTTATTAGGAAGACCTTGGATACATCAGGCTGGAGCGGTCACCTCGACCCTCCACCAAAAACTAAAGTTCGTCCAGAATGGTCAACTCGTCACGGTCTGTGGGGAACAGGCTTTTCTCGTAAGCAATTTATCGTCATCCACTTATGTGGAACCGGAAGGGATAATCGGAACCCAGTTCCAAACGCATTCGCTACACATTGGTGATCAATCCGAGGAGGGAACTTCGATTTCCTCATACAAAGATGCTATCAAAGCGGTCGAAGGTGCCAATACAACAGGATGAGGACAGCTTGTCATTCCTACTGACAATAAAACAAAGAAGGGTCTTGGTTTTTCTGCAACCTGTACCCAGACAGCTGCTAACGATGAAAGTCTTCATCCCATTCAGAATTTCTTCCACAGTGGAGGTTTCCTTCAACCGGTGACTCAAGAAGTACACACTATCAATGAGGAGGATCCCTCTGACACAGATGAGGAATGGAAGTCCTACCTCAACGAGGACGGTTATATGTCTCAGGACAAAATGCAGACTCCCTTTTGCTTTCCTGCACAGAGTCTGAGATTTATAACCAGGTCGGATATCGAAATGATATATGGAGGTTGTGATCCGGAAGGATGCCGTGCTCCACCAAACTCATTAGAGGAAGACACTCTGATGAAGGACAATTTTGACTACACCTACTATGGCCCGATGGATGGTCTACCGATGTGGCAACCTTACCCAGGAAACTTGGGACAAGAAAGTCAGCCGAACAATGAAAATCAGTTGAGTCTTATTGAACAGAATACCTATGTCCCCACCATGTCATGGGATTAACACCCAGGTTATCTTGAAAATACCCAGCACGACGATGAATTTGCAATGTTTGCAGGATTAGAATTCATCAACTATGCTTTTCCCGAGGTCAACGTCATCGAGAAGGATAACTCCTCCAGTTCCAAAGAAGTATGGGACACCTTGGGACAACCGAGTGGGAAATACGACTACATGGTCAAATACACCGCTCCTGAAAGCTCTCGTATCAGGCTCGAAGATATCTAGCCAACTGGATGGGGAGATACAGCTAAGAGCACAAATACTATGGAAAATGCAACAGAGGAATCCTCCTACGACAACTCTTCCTGGGAGGCAGATTCCAATGATCCTGCTCCGCCATAAATCAGCGTTATTTCTAAAGACAAATCAAGAAAGGTGCCAGACTTTGTGATTCACCAAGGAGTTCGCCGCCAATAGGTTGCTGTCGATGTTCTGAAGATTGTTCATAAGTCAAAGTAATTGCCATCTTTAACCTTTCACCCTGCCCAGGTGAAACAGATGTTTTGATAGGGCTCGCTTTTTGTAAATTTTCCCTCTTCGCTTCGCCTAAAGTGACAGAGTTTTGTTTTATAGGGCTGTAGTTTCAAGAATCGACTTGTTCATGAATAAAATAATGTCGTTCTGTAATTTCTGTATTAATTGTTGTTTTCTCTTTTAGCTTTTTCAAAAAATGGTAATCCTAAAAAACAATTCAAATAATAAAAACATGCAGTAATAAAAGAATATACACTGCACACACTAGCATTCTCTTTATCTCTTCTAAACACAAATCATCACGTCATGCAGATTGCTTGTTTTAAACCCCGTTGAAACATACGATCCGATGCCTTCTCCCGACTTTGAATTCCCGATATTTGGGGCTGAAGAAGAAGATGACAACGAAATTCCCGAAGAGATCTCCCGACTACTTAGACAAGAGGAAAGGTCCATTGAACCTCACAAAGAGTCGTTGGAAACGGTAAACTTGGGTTCGGAAAAAGAGAGAAAAGAAATCAGGATTGGGGCACTGCTTAGTCCAACTGCCAAAGAGAGTTTGATAAAGCTTCTCAAAGAATTCCCCGATGTGTTTGCTTGGTCCTATCAGGATATTCCAGGGTTGGATACCAGCATCGTGGAACATCATCTACCGTTGAAGTCAGAATGTCTGCCGGTAAAGCAAAGGTTGAGACGGACTCATCCGGACATGGCCATCAAGATCAAAGAGGAGGTACAGAAACAAATTGACTCGGGCTTCCTCGCCACATCAGAATATCCTCAGTGGTTAGCCAACATCGTACCAGTTTCAAAAAAGGACGGAAAAGTCAGAATGTGTGTAGACTACAGGGATCTGAACAAGGCTAGTCCAAAGGACGACTTTCCTTTACCACACATTGACATGCTGGTAGACAGTACATCAAAGTTCAAAGTTTTCTCCTTCATGGATGGATTCTCGGGCTATAATCAGATCAAAATGGCGCTGAAAGACATGGAGAAAACTTCGTTCATTACCCCATGGGGTACCTTTTGTTACAAGGTAATGTCGTTCGGTTTGAAGAACGCCGGGGCAACCTATCAAAGGGCCATGACTACTATCTTTCATGACATGATACACAAGGAAATTGAGGTATATGTCGATGATATGATTGCCAAATCCAAAACAGAGGGGGAGCATGTGACCCACCTGTCAAAGCTATTCGAGCATTTGAGAAGGTACAAACTCCGCTTGAATCCCACCAAATGCACCTTCGGTGTCTGTTCAGGGAAACTCTTAGGGTTCATCGTCAGCCAGAAAGGAATTGAGGTTGATCCTGACAAGGTCAAGGCCATTCGAGAAATGCCTTCTCCAAAAACTGAAAAACAAGTCAGAGGATTCCTTGGACGTTTGAACTACATCTCCAGATTCATATTCCTTATGACCGCGACGTGTGCGCCAATTTTCAAATTACTCAAAAAGAACCAGGATTGCGTTTGGTCAGAAGACTGCCAAATCGCTTTCGACAGTATTAAGGAATACCTAGTGAATCCACCGATTCTATCACCTCTAGTGGAAGGAAGACCACTGATCATCTACCTCACAGTCCTAGAGGACTCAATGGGATGTGTACTTGGCCAACAAGACGAAACCAAACGGAAAGAGTCTGCCATCTACTATTTGAGCAAGAAATTCACCGACTGCGAGACTCGGTACACGATGCTTGAGAAAACTTTTGTGCTTTGGCTTAGGCAGCCAAACGTCTTCGCCAATACATGATTCGCCACACTACTTGGTTGGTCTCTGAGATGGATCCAATCAAGTACGTCTTTGAAAAACCTGCTATCACGGGAAGGATTGCCCGTTGGCAGATGTCGTTGTTAGAATATGACATAGAGTACCACGCTCAGAAAGCCGTTAAAGAAAGTATTTTAGCCGATCATTTGGCTCATCAACCGATTGACGATCAAGAATCAATCGGGTTTGACTTCCCAGACGAAGATGTCATGTATCTAAAAATGAAAGATTGCGATGAACCGCTACCCAGTGAAGGGCCAGAACCAGATTCCCAATGGGGATTAATCTTTGATGAATCAGTCAATCATTATGGAAATGGAATTGGGGCGATCATTGTTACCCCTCAGGGTACCCACATTCCTTTCACTGCCAGACTTATGTTCAAATGTACAAACAACGAGGCCGAATACGGAGCTTGTATCATGGGTCTTGAAGAAGCGATCGACTTAAGGATCAAGAACTTAGACGTATACGGCGACTCAGATCTAGTTATTAATCAGATCAAAGGAGATTGGAACACATACCAATCGAGATTGATTCCTTACAAGATTATGCAAGAAGGTTGTTGCCTTTCTTCAACAGAATCGAGTTTCATCATATCCCTCGTGAGGAGAATCACATGGCTGAAGCGTTAGCCACTCTCTCTTCCATGATTAGCATAGGTCGATGGAATTACCTACCTAAGATCGACATAATGCGCCTTGAATGGCCCGCTTACGTCTTCACGATT
The DNA here is from genome assembly GCA_022829125.1 of Lathyrus tuberosus. Taxonomy (NCBI): domain Eukaryota; kingdom Viridiplantae; phylum Streptophyta; class Magnoliopsida; order Fabales; family Fabaceae; genus Lathyrus; species Lathyrus tuberosus. Next base: position 3,219,432 of record JALAZF010000250.1, on the reverse strand, counting down.
GAAGCAGTCATAGATGATAAACCTTGGTATCACGATATCAAATGCTTCCTTCAGAAACAAGAGTACCCACCTGGGGTGTCCAGAAAGGACAGAAAAACCCTCAGAAGGCTGGCAGGCAGCTTCTTCCTGAGCGGTGCACTCTCTATAAGAGAAACTTCGACATGGTCTTGCTTCGATGTGTAGACAGACCAGAAGCAGACATGCTGATAAAAGAAATTCATGAAGGATCCTTTGGCACTCATGCCAACGAACACACAATGACGAGAAAAATTCTTAGAGTAGGGTATTATTAGTTGACAATGGAATCCGACTGCTACAAATACATGAGGAAGTGTCACAAGTGTCAGATATACTCCGACAAAATCCATGTACCGCCATCACATCTCAAAGTTCTTTCTTCCCCATGGCCTTTTTCCATATGGGGAATCGACATGATTGGTATGATTGAACCTAAGGCTTCAAATGGACATCGGTTCATTCTGGTAGCCACTGACTACTTCACCAAGTGGGTCGAAGCAGCGTTATATGCCAATGTAACCCGACAAGTGGTGGTACGATTTATCAAAAACAATATCATTTGCCGTTATGGTGTTCCAAGCCAGATCATTACTGATAATGGGTCTAACTTGAACAATAAGGTGATGAAAGAGTTGTGCGCAGAGTTCAAGATCGAACACCATAACTCATCTCCCTATCGACCCAAGATGAACGAAGTGGTAGAAGCGGCTAACAAGAACATCAAGAAGATTGTTCAGAAGATGGTTGTAACCTACAAAGACTGGCACAAGATGCTACCCTTTGCTCTTCACGGTTATCATACATCTGTCCGCACTTCAACAGGGGCAACCCCTTTCTCTCTAGTATATGGCATGGAAGCAGTGCTTCCCATAGAAGTAGAGATCCCATCAATCCGGGTATTGGTGGAAGCAAAGCTAACAGAAGCTGAATGGTGTCAAAATCGACACGACGAACTAAATCTGATCGAAGAAAAATGGATGACGGCACTATGCCATGGTCAGTTGTATCAACAGAGAATGAAGAAGGCGTTCGAAAAAAAGGTCCAACCTCGCGTCTTCAGAAAATGAGACCTCGTGCTCAAGAAGATACAATCTTTTCTCACTGATTCCCGGGGCAAATGGACTCCGAATTATGATGGCCCCTACGTGGTCAAGAAAGCTTTCTATGGCGGCGCCTTGAGACTCGTAACCATGGACGGAGAGGAATTTGCCTACCCCATGAATGTTGATGTTGTCAAGAAATACTTCGCCTAAACTAAAAAAAAAGTCTCGGTGGATTGAAAACCCGAAAGGGCGGTCCAGGCAAAAACTAGAGACATATTCAAAAATCATCCCGATGGATTGGAAATCTCAAAGTACAATCCAGGCAAAAATTAGGGATAATAGCAAGTAACTATGTCCAATAGAGGCAAGTCCCTCAACAACAGTTACGTTGTCCGTCAAAAAACTCCAGTCAAGGCCATCTTCGACAGAAGCTCAAGATGTCCCGAATTCAAAGTTGGTAGAAGGATAGTGGCCGTTATGTTTCGATGTAGCCCTTTTCCCTTAAAATTACCATTTTCTAACTTTGTAAATACTCCATGGAATCACGCGTTTGGATGATTTCCATCCTATCTCCTAAGCCCGACCAACATAGTGCCCCGCCAGGACTATCTCTCCTAAGCAAGGTAGAATTGCTATTTTGGACCAACGGTACTTCTTCGCCCCGCGATGGCCGAGTATCCAGCTGTGTTCATCCATCAGTCTGTATGTCATGTCAGTTTTGTCAGCATATACATACATACATCATGCATTATTAATTTGCATTCATATTCATATTGCATCACTATCACTCTAGTCGGTCTTATCCCCTAGTGATAACAGTCCTTTCAATCGAGTTGTCAGTTCTTGCCTCGTCAGGAAATGTTGCGTCTGAATAATCTCTCTGCTCCAGTTTATTTCTGGACTAGAATTGGCCCTTGACCACTTTGGTAACTTGAACCTCTGAGATACCCGAGAACTTTCGACAAAGGTCACTCTTCGCCATTGAAGATGATATCCTTGCTTTCCCGGATTAAAGAAAATCCCCAGAGAAAGCCTCTTAAGCAGAGATTCGGCAATACGGCAGTTTTTCTCTGAAAAGACCACTGATGAAAAGGTCATCGGCACCTCAAAATTGGATCCCATCATATGGCATTTCTCCGGGAAAATCCTGAGAAAAGTATGATGTAAGACCCCAAGCGGAAGCAGTCTCTCAAGAAACTTCCCTCTAGTAGAAACAAATGGCGTCTCTATTAGAGAAGTTTGTGCAACCTTACAACTCAGACGATTGGGTTCCCCAGCAAGTCTAACGTCAAAACTTTTTCTGTCAAATGGCATCTCCCCAGGAAAATTCTGCGAGAAGTTTGAGGAAAATCGCTATGAATAGCGTCCCTTGTCAAGAAAGTTTATTGTCAAAAGAAACTGAGACCAGTTCCTTGGTAGGAAACCAGGATCGAGGGGAAGTTTACCTCAGAAACTGAGACCAGTTCCTTGGTAGGAAACCGGGATCGAGGGGAAGTTTATTTCAGAAACTAAGACCAATTCCTTGGTAGGAAACCAAGATCGAGGGGAAGTTTACATTAGAAACTAAGACCAGTTCCTTGGTAGGAAACCAGGATCGAGGGGAAGTTTAAACCAAAAACTGAGACCAGTTCCTTGGTAGGAAACCAGGATCGAGGGGAAGTTTGCATCAGAAACTGAGACCAGTTCCTTGGTAGGAAACCAAGATCGAGGGGAAGTTTATTTCAGAAACTTAGACCAGTTCCTTGGTAGGAAACCAGGATCGTGGGGAAGTTTACCTTTTCTAAGCATCATTGCTTAGCAAAAGAAGATGAATGTGTAAGCTGCCATTCATAAACAACCATCAAAATTTTGGATATTTCGATATTTAATCCTCTTGCACCCCGAATGCCCGAATACCTTCGTCATTCATACCTTCAGGTCCAAGAAGATTAAATAGGGGCATCTGTCATACCCCAAATTTTGACCACTAAGATTCCCATCATTGTGCAAATCATCATCATAATATGGATGTACCTTTATGCCTCATCAAGCTCCTCAAGAAATTGTTGAGTACTGACTACTATCAAACTTAGGGTTTCAAGCCCTCTCAGTGCTCTTAGACAAAGGATAAATCAAGAAATGACATGATTTTCAACTTGTCTACACTCTCAAACATTCACAAAGGATCAAAAGGACTCCCACTTCAAGGATTAAGCACAAGGCTGCTCCCTTCTAGGTGGATCAAGCCCCAAGATCGTCAGTGTCACCAAATTAAGGTTTTGGTCGACCAGGGCCTCCAGATGGAAATTTTCCTCTGGGCATGAGCCAATGCTTCAAAGCATATCCTAATATGCTCCATGGAACCTCATGGACCCAATCATCAAGTCAATTTTGCCTCAGGGGATGCATACACAAAGAATCAGGAATTAGGGTTTCTTGACCTAATTCACCCCTAAGTTGACTTTTGGGACAAATCATGAGCCAAGACCTCAAGAGAGGATTTAAGGGTCTCTAACACACCACATTGATCCATTTACAACAATGGATTGATCCAAGAAGCTTGAGCAACAAGTCTCAATTTCATCTGGACCACAATTAGGGTTTTGCGGGAAAAGTCAACTGTAACTTCGACTTTTGACCAGGACATGCTCCCAAACCCTAAAACATGATTCAATACACCCTATAACACCCATGGAACATGTCCATCAAATTTGATTTAGGTTAAGGACATGATCTCCTAAAGGATTGCACAATTTGAAATTCATCTGCTAAAAAGTCAACTGTGCACAAAAGTCAAACTTTGACTTTTTGAGATTTTTCACAAAAATGGATTTTTAACCCTAAAATGATGTTAATGTACGATTTGAATCATCATTCATCAAGAAAAATCAAAGAAAGTGGGATAACTTGTAAAAGGGGTAACCATAAAAAACTTAGAAAATTTTCTAAGTTATGAACAAAGTGGCAAGGGTACCAACTTTGGAGGATCATAACTCCTAAACCCAAAGCCATTTTTCCCCATCCAAAGCTTGACTTGTAGCCCTCATGGCCCTCTACAAAAACTTCAACTAGACCTCATTCCAATTCATTAGGGATTTTGAGTTAAGGAATGATCAAAATGGCTGAAAACATGAAATGTCACTTTTTCCAACACTTAGTGAAATTTTTTGCTAAGTCAAAATCTGCCTTCACTTTTTTTCCAAACGGAGGGGGATTTTTCACTTGGATCCAAAAGGTATCAAAACCAAATATGATCAAACAGTTGTTGTATCATATGAGGGCTTCCCAAAATGGCCAAGAACATCACCAAATTCAATTTGAGCTAAGAGTTATGGTAGTGGCAAAATGCCTTGCTGAAAACTGCCAAGGCAAGGCAGAATTTTGCATTTTTGGTCGATTTGCCAAAATCAGCCAATTTCAAGCCTTGTCATCATCTTGGACACATCTGAGGATCAAATCTAAAGGGGACAATCACTGAGCCAAGCCTCCAAAGTCCTTGGAACAAGAAGTAATTTGCCAAACCTAGAATTGCCTAAAATAGGGACAAGACTCCAATTTTGTATTGGAGCATTCAATAGATGCTTAGAGGTGGCATGGACTGACACATTTGCAACTGAATTCAGTCAAGATTCCTCCAACAAGTAGGGAACCAAAGCTCTGTGCTTTAACCTCTAGTCAATGGCTAGAGGAGACTTGGATTTTCATTTGCCAACATTGGCCAAACCTCTGCTGCAGTTGTCATTCACTATTGATCTCAAAACAAACTCTCTCTAATATAAATAGAGCTCATTTGTGCTTAGTTTTAGTACACCAAAGCCATCAAACAGATGCTTTCCTCAAAATCCCTCTCTTTAGGGAAAAATACCTTCTCTAGCAAGGTAACTCTGAGTTTTTGAGTTTGAGAGCAATTCCAATCAAACCAATCACACACACACACCTCATAAACATCATATGTAGGTGATCCAAACACTCACAAGTGACCTGTAACACCAAAATCACAAAGTCACCTCTCAAAACCTCAAAATATGCTTTTTGTGCATTTTTCAAGCCATGTATTGATTCAGTCACTTTCCAAACCAGATAAAACCTCAAACACACTCCAAATGAAATCCTTGAACTATCCCAAATGGTTCCCCCCATTTGGAACACCATTTGAGAGAGTTGCTATTTTGGTCTTTTAACCCCTTTTGCAAGAAAGGGCCAGTTTGTGTTTTTGCAGGTACCAGCTGATTCTACTCATCCTAAAAGCTTCTAAGGGATCATTTGAGTGAGTCCAAAGCATCAAATCATTTCTGGAACAAGAGGCTTAGCAGATTGCACAAAAACTCCAAAAAGCTCAAAAAGAGGTAAGCCTCATGACTTGAACTTTCCAAAATATGCATTGCTTTGAAGTCCACTGATCATGCACACCTCATACATGTTATATATGTTGTGTTTGAACCAATTTATCATGTAATTCATGCCTGTATCAAAGTGTAGCATAGAAAATACAATTATAGGTCTTTTTCAAAACCACTATCGGATTTTGAGGAGGGAGTATGATCTGAAAAAATACCACCACCATTGGATTCCTTGTGAAATTCTGGTCTAGATGCATATAAATTTTGTCTCAAACCATTAAGAATTGAGAAAGTTATGACCTTCACGTTTCTGAGCCAAAACTCGCCTTGCCTTGCCTTGAGCCAGGCCTAAAACCAAGGCATGACTTGTATATTTGTGGTTTCATTTCAAACAATGGATGTATCACCACCCCAGTGGTAAGGCTGTTGACACGGGATTTCGACTGACGGTGGGATCCGGAGACTCCCATGGCGCGTCGGTGCGAAGGGTATGTCAAGGTGTCGAGTCGACACCAGTAGAAAGGCACGTTGGAGAAACGGCGACAAGCCTTGGCGTCGGAGGAAGATGAGGCGACGAGCTAAGTTCAACTTCAAAGGACAAATGCTTAGGCGGGAAAAGTTTGAAACTTCCAAGACTATGGGAAGTTGAAAAGAAAGTGGGGTGCCATGTGTCAGCTTTAGAAGACGTTTGGGTAGACAAACAGTTACATTTTAGGCCTATATAAGGCGCTGTACTTTTCATTTTCAAGGGTCGCATTTTTTGACATTATAAGGGGAAAATACTCAAAGTACCAAGCTTAGAGAGAAATGAGTTCACTCCCGCAAAAAATGTACACTTGCGTCCAAATTTACTTAATGCAATTTACTTCCAACATTTAATTTAAGTCATTGTTTTTTCTTATTTTGCTCAGCCTTTCCTTTATTTCTTCGCTTTTGCACCTAACTCGCTGAGAAACTCTTTGCGTCACCTAGGTCACTTCAGCGTGACAACTTGCACTAAAAAACCGATAAACTCAAACGCAGCACAAACATACGCTTCCAATTCCTTGTTCTGGGATTTGTGTGGCCGATCCCACAAGCGAACCTACGATGGAAGGCCAGCGGTTGTTCGCACAGGCGAACAAAGTGGCACACCTGGTGGGACTCGTGTGTATTGAGTATATGTTTTTGCGTAGTGGTAAGATGGTAATACCACGGCCGAACAAAGAACTGTCCCCGACGGAAAGTATGGTGGGAACGCAGACAACAGATGTTGGCTCTGGTATCGTATCAGCGGTGTCAACCACTCCTAGCGGACCAGTCGCTACGCCGCGCCGTAACGACCCGAGATCAAAAATGGCAGAGACTACGGGGAAATATATGCCTTGTGTCACCATGCCTATACCCAGATCGTATGGAATGCCAACGGAGTTCATGTCAAGTTTGCATTCTAGCGGCCATTTATTTGGGGAAAGTTCATCCCCAGTATTTTTAACTTATCAGGGGACAGGACACGTGTCGAACCAGATGGTTCGACCCCCAGGATTCAACCTTTTCTCCCAATCCATACCAACCTTTACCTCTAGTTCCGTCGCGGTCATGAGGCAACAGATGGATGAGAGTAATCATGAGATGGTCCACATGTTGACTCAACAGATGGGTACAATATTAAGACCACTGATACAAGAGTCAACATAGAGTTACCAACAACTGGCGACTCAGATGACACGAATCGGTGACTTCTTAGGTGCCCCTAGGGCTCAGGGTCGACAGACCCCACCACCTCGACCAGAGACTCCCCGTCGTCAAGACAAAGTTTTCGACTAAAATTTAGAACAACCCCGTGAGTTCGAGGAGATTCCAAGGAGAGTTCAAAGGCCCCCTGTGATTGTCCATAGGAACCAAGATCCAGATTTTGTTGTCCAACAGGTTCGACAGGACGCCTTGGCTGGAGAACATAACTTGGAGGCCGTAGTCGAACGTATCATGGTCCGTAATGGGGCGAACCAATGCCTTCGACGGCCGACATATACATCCCCATTACCTGATTTTGTGTTACAAACAGAATTGCCCAGGGGTTGGAAAGTGCCAAAATTCAGCAAGTTCGCTGGGGAAACAGAAGAGTCCACCATCGAACACGTCGCTAGGTATCAAACCGAAGTAGGCGACATAGCGAACAACAAGGACTTGAAAATGAAATATTTCCCAAGTTCCCTCACGAAGAATGCATTCACATGGTTTACCATGTTGCCCCCTCAGTCCATTCACACATGGGCACAACTAGAGAGACTGTTTCACAAACAATTTTATATGGGACAGTCAAAAATAAGTTTGAAAGAGTTGGCAAGCATCAAACGCAAAGCCACGGAGTCACTAGACCAGTACTTGAATAGGTTTAGACTTTTGAAAGCACGGTGCTTTACTCAAGTCCCTTAACACGAATTAGCCGAAATGGCTGCTGGCGGCCTGGACTATTCGATCAGGAAGAAGTTGGACACGCAATATCTTAGAGATATGGCGCAACTGGCTGACCGGGCTCGCCAGGTCGAACGATTGAAAGCTGAAAAAGCCCAGTCTAACAGATATCATAAAAAAGAAAAAGTATCCTATGTAGCTGTTGACGAATACTCGTCCGATGAGGAAGAATCCGTCGACGAAAGTGAGATCCACGTGGCTGAACTTAATCCAGGACCTCCCTATGCATGCAAGCTGTTGAAACCATCGAACGGGAAAAATCCCGCCGAAACTAACAAGATGGATAAATACGTCGCTAAAACTTATACTTTTGACGTTTCCAAATGTGATGAAATATTTGATTTACTGGTTAAAGATGGTCAAATAATTATTCCGCCTGGTTTGAAAGATCCCCCTCTAGAACAAAAGAAAAAGAGGGGATTTTGTAAGTTTCATAATTTCCTTGGTCATAAAACAGCTCAATGTGTTCTTTTCAGGGATTTGGTGCAGAAGGCTTTGAAGGAGGGTCGGCTCCAACTTGGCGAGAAGCCAAAGATGCAGGTTGACACCGACCCACTAAAGGTTGAAGAGGCTTTGTATTCAGAAGTGTACGAATGTTTGATGGTCGAAGCTACTAAGGGCCTCGACAAACCACCAATGGCTGAAGTGGTAGAATGCATGATGGTCGAAACTACTGAAGGTTCCGACAAGAGAGCAGAGGACAAACTTGAAGCAGTGTACCCCCAGGCTGGCGAGAGTTTGGAAGATTTTCAGGAAAAGTTCAGGATAAGCGGTTCGAAAGCCGCACTATGCCCCAGATGCAACGCTGTGTTTGATGAGAAAGTTGCTGAGAGATATGAGGTAAGCAAGAGAGAGGTGCTGCCAGAAAGCAAGCCGCCTATCCCCAGGTTTGCGTTCGACGGGAGCGGGGTCCCTCATCGAAATGAGGAGTACAGAAAGCTATTCCAAGGGGGAAGGCCTAAAACTTTCGTTCCCCCATCAGACTCCCCACAGGAAAGGTGGATGGCACCAGTAAGTCAGAAAGGAAGCAAAAGACCAAAGTGGAAGGCTCTTGATTCGGAAAAGGAGGAGAATGTTGCTGATAAAGGGGTCGAACCAGCAAGATATAGGGTGTCCCCTAACTACAAAGGAAAGAACCCTATGACTAGGACCCAGTGGAGGCGCTATCAGCGTAGTAAAAAGGCTGCAAGGGAAGCTACAACTTCAAAAGTAAAGCCTGTCGGAACATCTGGACAGAAGCGCCAATACCCAAGAGGAAGATGGGTAGAAAAGAACAAGGTGGCGACAAACCAGACCATGGCCGTAATTGTGAACACATCAGGAGAGAAAGAAGTGGTGTCGACCCAGAGTTCAAAGTGTACTTCACTGACGGAAAGCAAGAAAGAGCCAGAGTATACTCCTCAGTCAGATGAAGAGGAGCCAAAATACTCTCCTCAGTTAGATGAAGAGTATGACCCATCACCTGAAGGAGATTTGACGAAGACATGTACGACGACACCAATGATTACACCTATGGCAAAGATTTCGTGGTAAATTATGGTATCGTGTCGGTTCTACCAGCTGAGTATGACGTGGTGTCCAAAATCTCTGAGACTGAAGAAGACTTCATCTCTGGTGAAAATGCGAATGACAAGCCACTATGCTATTATGTGATGAACAATGGCGTGGTTGAAGAACAAATGGCTATGTTTGAACGTCCTAGCCCTGGGATGATGTATCATTTAAAGTCGTTATTCATAAAGGCCAAGGTTGATGGGGTGTCTATCAACAAGGTGTTTGTGGATGGTGGAGCGACTGTGAACCTAATGCCTCACAATCTGTTTAAGAAAATTAAAAAGACGAAGGCCGACCTCCGACAGTACAACATGGTTTTGTCCAACTATGAAGGCAAGACCAGCAACATCCTGGGGGTTGTCCAAGTCGACTTGGCAGTGGGTACAACCAACAGGCTGACACTCTTCATGGTCATCAAATCGAAAGCAAACTTCAATCTGCTGTTGGGACGGGAGTGGATCCATGGAATCGGGGCAGTACCGTCAACAATGCACCATAGATTGACCATTTGGAGGAAGGATGGCATCGTCGAAAATATTGAGGCAGACCAAAGCTATTACAAAGTCGACGAAGCCAAGGGTACCAAGAGGTCTTTTGACCAGTACTTAGAAAATGTGGCTCCTTGTGATGACAGATCAGGGTCTTACACCTCTGTCGACACAGGTCGTGTCCTAAACCTAGACCCCGACTATGGGTTCATCTGGGACGCTGCCGACGAAGGTATGGAGCCAATGGAAATGCCATCAACGGGGTGGCCCACTACTGGTGAGAATGACTGCTGAGTTAGAAAGCATGACTCAAATTTCGGCCAATCTGGCTGAAAACAGAAAGATGTCGGCACTGGAAAAGGACAAAACTCTCCAAATAGCTAAGGAAGCCGACCGTGACAAAAAAGCCAATGGCTCACAAGGCCAAAGGGAAGCTGTAGAAAATCAGAGGCTTGATGGTATTTACGATGATGAGTCTTTAGGGTTCGAAAAAGGCCCAGATCATGAGCTGCAGAGAATGCAAGCCCAGGACCCGCTTGAGGAAATCGACTTAGGGGATGGAACAACCAAAAGGCCCACCTACGTGAGTGCCAAGGTAGGACCAACAATGAAAGCCAAATTGGTTAAAGTGTTGAAAGAATACAAGGACTGTTTTTCCTGGGATTATAGCGAAATGCCTGGTTTGAGTCGGAGTGTAGTTGAGCATCGGCTCCCAATCCAGCCAGGAAAAAGGCCAGTAAAGAAACACCCTCGACGTTTCACCCCGGAAGTGACGTTGAAGATCAAGCAGGAAATTGAAAGACTGCTCAAAAGTTGGTTCATCAGAACTGCAAGGTATGTAGAATAGATAGCAAACATAGTTCCTGTTATTAAGAAAAATGGGACCCTTCGAGTGTGCATCGACTTTAGGGATTTGAACAACGCTACTCCTAAAAACGAATATTCGATGCCCGTGGCAGAGATGTTAGTTGACTCAGCCGCGGGATTTGAGTATTTGAGCATGCTCGATGACTATTCCGGTTACAATCAAATTCTCATATCCGAAGAGGATGTCCCCAAAACCGCATTTCGATGCCCGGGAGCTTTGGGGACATATGAATGGGTGGTGATGCCTTTTGGGTTGAAAAACGCTGGGGCAACCTACCAAAGGGCTATGAATGCTATATTCCATGATTTTATTGAGAATTTTATGCAGGTATACATTGATGACATAGTCATAAAATCGTCATCAGAGGATGGTCATCTCGACCACCTCCGACTCTCATTCGAGCGAATGAGAAAATATGGATTAAAAATGAATCCACTAAAATGTGCCTTTGGTGTTCGTGCAGGGGATTCCTGGGATTCGTAGTCCACAAGCGAGGCATCGAGATCAACCAGAACAAAACAAAGGCAATCTTAGATTTCAAGCCTCCAATGACAAAGAAACAGCTCCAGTCTTTGTTGGGAAAGATAAATTTCTTGAGGAGGTTCATCTCAAACCTAAGTGGCAAGACGAAAGTTTTTTCACCACTGCTCAAGACCAAGAAGGAAAGTGAGTTCCGTTGGGGACAAGAGCAACAAGAGGCTTTCGACGCAATCAAGGAATACCTTGTGAAGCCTCCAATCCTATTACCACCTAGTATAAATAAAATCATGAAGTTGTACATTGCAGCGTCGGATACGACCATAGGCAGTATGTTAGCACAGGAGGATGATGGTGGCGTCGAAAGACCCATCTATTACCTTAGTAGGATATTGATAGATGTTGAGACTAGGTACACCATGATTGAAAAGTTGTGCCTATGTTTGTACTTCTCATGTATGAAATTAAAACAATATATCAAACCAGTTAATGTTTATGTTTCATCGTATTTTGATGTCATTAAGCATATGTTGTCTAAACCTATCTTGCATAGTCGAATTGGGAAATGGGCACTAGCGTTAACTGAATTCTCCCTGACATACGTCCCTTTGAGGGCGATGAAGGGTCAAATAGTGGCAGATTTCATTGTCGACCATGCTGTAGTCGAAATGTCGATACATAGCATCGACGTCGCCCCGTGGAAATTATACTTTGACGGGTCGAGCCATAAAAATGGGGCGGGTGTTGGAATCCTGATAATATCCCCACAAGGAATCCCAACTACCTTTAAATGCAAAGTCGATGGCAAGTGCTCAAACAACGAGGCAGAGTACGAAGCCTTAATTACTGGTCTTAAGATACTCAAAGACTTGGGAGCCAAAGAGCTTGAGATAAAAGGAGACTCAGAATTGGTGATTAAACAAATCACGAGGGAGTACAAGTGCGTAAAGGAGCATCTCTTAAGTAACTTTTCGCTGGCAAAGGGCTTGTTGGAACATTTCAAATTTGTCAACATCTCGCATGTTCCAAGGATAGAAAACCAGAAAGCTAACGAACTGGCACAAATTACCTCTGGTTATAAAGTGTCAGAAGGTAAGTTGACGGGCTTCGTCGAAACTAGGAAGAAGATGGTGTCAAACGTACACTCACCATCAAGTTGGTCGATATCCAAAGTCTCGATGAGCTTGGTCGAAGGTTTAGAAAGTTGTGAGGTTTTCGTTAACGATATGCCACCAACAGACTGGCAAAGGTCAATTATAGAGTATCTGGAGAACCCGTTGGGTAGCACCGATGGAAAAACTAAGTACAGAGCAATGAGTTATGTCCTAGTAGGAAACGAATTGTTAAAGAAAACTCCAAAAGGGGTATTGCTCAAGTGTTTGGGAGACACTGATGCATATTTGGCAATTTCTGAGGTTCATAGTGGGGCTTGTGGAGCGCACCAGGTTGGCCAAAAAATGAAATGGCTTTTGTTTCGACAAGGTTTCTACTGGCCCAGCATGCTCAAGGATTGTATAGATTTCACGAGAGGATGCCAAGATTTCCAGAAGCACGCAAACATCCAGCATATCCCAGCCAGCGAATTACATGTGATTGTCAAACCATGGCCTTTTCGAGGATGGGCTTTGGATGTAATAGGAGAGATTCGGCCAGCTTCGTTGAAGCAGCAAAGATTCATCCTCGTAGGAAAAGACTATTTCATGAAATGGATAGAGGTTGTGCCTTTGGTGAATGTGGATCAAGAGGCCGTGATAGACTTCATCCAGAATCATATCTTGTATAGATTTGGGATACCTGAGACAATCACGATAGATCAAGGTTTTGTGTTTCTGGGGCAGAAGATGCAAGAGTTTGCGGCGGAAATAGGTTTCAAGTTGGTTACTTCGACGCCATACTATGCTCAGGCGAATGGTCAGGTCGAAGCAGCTAACAAGATAATAATTGGTTTGATCAAGAAGTACGTGGTGAAAAATCCAAAGAACTGGCATAAGACATTGAGTCAAGTGTTGTGGGCTTGTCGGACATCACCCAAAGAGTCAACCAACTCTACTCCATTCCGTCTAACCTACGGACACGACGCTGTGCTACCAGCAGAAGTATGCTTGCAGTCCATTAGAGTGTAACGACAATATAAGATTCCGTCGGAACAATACTTTGAAATGATGTTAGATGAACTCGTGGACTTAGACGAGGAAAGAATGGTGGCTTGAAATGTGTTGTTGCGCCAAAAGGCCCGAGTCGCCAGGGCATACAATAAGAAAGTCCAAGGGAAAACCTTTGCCGCAAACGACTATGTTTGGAAGGCGGTGTTGCCCATGGATCGACGAGATCGAACGATGGGAAAATGGTCGCCCAACTGGGAAGCGCCATTTCAGGTAACACGGGTGTTTAGTAACAACGCATACGAAGTGCAGGAGTTGGGAGCAGACCAACGAATCTTAAGAGTAAATGGGAAATATTTGAAAAGATACAGACCCATGCTGCAAGAGGTTCACATAAAAATATAGTTTTCATTAATTTAAGGCCAAGCATGGCTTACAAAATATGGTTCATTACATTATACCAACATACAAAATAAGGAAATTCAGGAAATCTAACCTTTTATCGCTGTATACGGCTGATAGCATCTTTAATCTTCATAGCCGCTTCGACGTGAACAAGCCCTTGAGCTACTTCGTGGTCGATGGTTTCTGGAGAAGGCAGGGGCTCAACTGAGTCTAAAGAGGCTTTTCGGTGTTCGACCTCAGCAATCTTTTTTGTCAGCTCCGTTATCTGGACTTGATATTCATATATCTATTGGTCGAAAGCTTGGCATTTGTCGGAGTGCTCTTGTTTTTTGGTTTCATAGTCCCCAAGCTTCTGTTCACAGATGGAGCTAAGATGCCACTCACGTTTCATGTCGTCGTGGCGGAACCGAATTTGGGCATCGGCCTGATGATGCATAGCGAGGTCTTTGGCCAATTGAGTGAAGAAGGCTTCGAACTCGATCAGGTATATGGCCATGGGGGCAGGGAGTTGGAATTCAGAGAGTTCATTCAGAAGGTTGAAGACGCCATTGGCTATGTCGGATTCCTCAGCGACGGCCGCCAGAAACTGTTATTAAAAAAGATAAGACCGCAGATGTTGAAGTTTGAGATTGAAAGAAGCATCCACTTCTGGAGTTGGGATTGCGGTCGAACTGGTGGGTCGAATCTCTTTGGCTGCCTGGCGAAGTTTGTGTAGTGCTTTCAGAGTCGCTGCTGGATTTGTTGCCTTGGCTGCTAAGAGTACCTCCGGAGTAAGAGATTCCTCGACAGTAGGCGAAGCCCTCTCTGGTTGGTGTTCAGGGCACTACGCTAAAAAAGTGTTTAGACGGCACTTAAAAGACAGAGCTTCTATAAAAAAGCGTTGCTAAAAAGAATAAAAAAATTTCGCTAAAAAAAGCGCCTTAAAAGAAAGGCTTTAGAAAGTGCTTTTAAAAAGCGCTGTAAAAGACTGCCACCTTAGACCACCTTAGAAAGCGCTTTCCAAAAAACGCTGCTATAGGTGTCACTTTAGAGAGCGCTTCTAAAAAGCGCTGTCTAAAGGCCACCTTAGAAAGCGCTTTTATAAAGCGCTCTTATAGGCCTATAGTTATTTTCACTTTAGAAAGCGCTTTCTAAGGAAAAGAGCCCTCTAAAGTCCTTTACTAATTAAAATATAAAACAATTCTAAACATTTTCAAAGACACTTTTATTCATTTTCTCTCTCGACCGTTTGTCTAAACCCTTGCCGTCGTTCTTGCCATTGCCATTGCCATTGCCGTTCGTGAAAACGTTGTTGTTGTTGTTGTTGTTCTTATTCTCTTATCATTCATTTCTCTTTTATTATTCATTTCTCAAATCGTTCTGAAAACGAAAACGAATAAGATACTCTTTTATTATTCATTTCTCTTTTATTATTCATTTCTCTTTTACTATTCATTTCTCTGAAAATGAAAACGAAAAAGTTTTCACGATGAGGATAAAAGCTTCCTCTTTTATTGTTGCAGAATCTTTTTTCTTTTATTTTTCATGTATATTTTTACGAAAAAGTATTTTTTTTTTATAATATGTTCATTGTGTTATGCATTCATGATACAACCTAGTTTTGGAAGGTATTTTCATAAGGAAGCTAATATTAAAGTATCTTCAAAACTATTATTGAAATTGTGAAGGTTATTTCATGACTATTAAATATTTTCTACTGTATATTTGGCAAAGTTGATTAGTATAAACAACCTAGTATTGATTGAAATTGTATTTCTCTAGTTGTGTTGTGTTTGGTCTATCCTTTTTTTCCAAGTTCATTTCTTTTATTTTCTAGAACTTGTGACTTTTTGTTATAAGTTTATTGTCTACTTTATACTTATGTAGGTGTTTACCTCTAATTGTTGCTTGTTTGTGATTACATGTTGCCACTTATCAAGTTATGACTCATAATTGGTCAATTAATGATATTTCATTTTATGATACGTGTATAGGGGTTACTTGTGTTCAAAGTGTGAAAGTCGGATCGTTTCCCTACAGGTATAACATTTTTTCTTTTTGTTTTTGTTTAGTTTAATTAGTATAACCATGGATAAGAAATGGATGTCTTCAAGTCGATTGTCGAAAGAGTACGACAATGGGGTATCGGAATTCGTTAAGTTTGCTGTTGCGCACGCCAAAGACCCCAGTCGAATGATATGTCCTTGCTTGGGTTGCTGTTTTGGGAGTCGGGTTGACGCGGTTCAGTTGGCATCACATTTATTGAGGAGTGGAATTGATAGAAGTTATACATGTTGGAATTTGCATGGTGAGAAAATTAACGGGAATGTTGAATCGGGGGATAATACGACCTACGCTTCATACGACAATGGCACAGATACATACGATTCTGATCGAGTCGAAGAGATTGTAGAAGCACTTGAAGAAGATCTTAAGGATTGTCCCAAAATGTTTGAGAGGTTGGTAAGCGATGCAGAGAAACTGTTGTATAATGGTTGCACCAAATTTACAAGATTGTCTGCGGTATTAAAGTTGTACAACTTAAAGGCGGGCAATGGATGGTCGGATAAAAGTTTCACAGAATTATTGGCCCTTATGAAAGATATGCTTCCAGAGGATAATGTTCTTCCCAATCGAACATATGAGGCCAAAAAGATGTTGTGCTCTATTGGCATGAGCTATGATAAGATACATGCCTCTCCAAACGATTGCGTATTGTTTCGAAATGAGTATGCGTCGTTAAATGAGTGTCCTAAATGTGGTGTCTCTCAATATAAGAAAAAGTTGTCTCCAGCAAAAGTCTTATGGTATTTTCCTATAATTCTGAGATTTAGACGCATGTTTCGTAGTGAGACCGATTCAAGACACTTGACTTGGCATGCAGATGAAAGAATTATTGATGGAAAGTTTCGACATCCGGCAGATTCACCACAGTGGATGAAAATTGATGAAGATTATCCTGAATTTGGAAAAGAAGCAAGAAACCTTCGCTTGGCATTATCTACTGATGGAATGAACCCACACAGTATTCAAAGTATCTCACATAGCACTTGGCCTGTGATCATAATGATTTATAACCTACCTCCATGGCTATGTATGAAGCGTAAGTACATGATGTTATCTATGTTAATTTCTGGGCCTAGACAACCAGGGAATGACATAGACATATACTTGGCACCCTTAATCGAAGATTTAAAATTTTTGTGGGAGAACGGTGTGGAGGTTTATGATGGGTATAGGAAAGAAAGTTTCAACTTGAGGGCGATGTTGTTTGGCACAATTAATGATTTTCCAGCATACGGAAATCTATCAGGGTACAGCATAAAAGGTCAATGTGCGTGTCCTATTTGTGAAGATAAAACAGATTGGACGCGATTGGAGTTTGGTCAGAAGAATGTCTTTCTCGGTCATCGTAGATTCTTAAATTCTAATCATCACTATCGTGGGTGGAGAAAAGCATTCAATGGAGAGGCAGAACATGGTAG
Source organism: Lathyrus tuberosus (assembly GCA_022829125.1). Classification (NCBI taxonomy): domain Eukaryota; kingdom Viridiplantae; phylum Streptophyta; class Magnoliopsida; order Fabales; family Fabaceae; genus Lathyrus; species Lathyrus tuberosus. The sequence continues at coordinate 3,202,240 of JALAZF010000250.1, read as the reverse complement.
AGCTCCAACTATATTGACAGGTGATCAAATTTTTGAAAAGGTGAAAGATGTGACAACTCAGTTTGGAAAGCCTTTTGCACATACACTTGTCAAGAGTGGGTGGAAGAAGAGGTCAATTTTTTTTGAACTGCCATATTGGAAGTCGTTGTATGTAAGACATTTTCTCGATGTTATGCATATTGAAAAAAATGTATTTGACAGTGTTATTGGTACGTTACTCAATATACCAGGAAAGTCTAAGGATGGCCTTAAAGCAAGAAAGGACTTGGTACATATGGGGATAAGAACTGAATTAGGACCCTTGAAGAAAGGAAAATGAACATATCTACCACCTACTGCGTATACTCTATCTAGAAAGGAGAAAAAAGTATTGTGTAAGTTTCTAAGTGAAGTTAAAGTTCCAGAAGGATACTCTTCAGATATTAGAAGACTTGTGTCTATGAAAGACCTCAAGTTAAAGAGTTTAAAGACGCATGACTGCCATGTTATAATGGAACATTTTCTACCAATAGGTATACGTTCTATTCTGCCAGAAAAAGTAAGAAGCGCAATAACTAAATTATGTTTTTTCTTCAAGTCAATTTGCAGTAAGGTGATCGATCCTGCGATCTTACCAACATTGCAAAAAGAACTAGTTATTACTTTGTGTGATCTTGAAATGTATTTTCCTCCCTCGTTTTTTGACATAATGGTTCATCTAGTTGTTCATCTAGTGAAAGAGACACAATTGTGTGGACTGGCTTATATGAGATGGATGTACCCTGCTGAACGTTATATGAAAATATTAAAAGGGTATGTGAAAAACTGAAGTCGACCAGAGGGTTGTATTGCCGAACGATACATTGTTGAAGAAGCGGTTGAGTTTTGTACTGATTATCTGTCCAATGTACAATCAATTGGACTCCCCAAATCTCATATTGTCGAAAAAAAAGAAGGAAAAAAGTTAATTGGAAATGAAGTTGTGACAGTATCAAGGGTCAAACGGGATCAAGTGCATTTGTATGTTCTGCACAATGAGAATGAGGTTGAGCCATATGTTGAAATGCACAAGGATGTTCTCCGAGGTTTAAATCCGAATAGAAATGAGAATTGGATAGTACGAGAGCACAATCGAAGTTTCATACCTTGGTTTAAGGATCATATTTATTCAAAGTATTATTCAGACCGCGATTCAATAGCAGAAAGGTTGAGATGATTAGCATATGGTCCAAGTATGGTCGTGTTTTCTTATAGCGCATACGCAATTAATGGATACATATTTTATACCAAAGAACAAGATGATAAAAGTACTATGCAAAATAATGGTGTCACCGTGGTAGCTGAAGCAATGCACATTTCAAGTGTGAAAGACTTAAACCCCAAATTTGCAAATCTGTCATATTTTGGGGTTATCGAGCGCATTTGGGTGTTTGATTATGAGAAGTTTCAGATTCCTATATTTCGTTGCAAGTGGGTTGAAAATAATAATGGCGTACGAATGGATAAGTCAGGATTTTTGCAAGTGGATCTTAATAGGGTGGGGTACAAAGATGAGCCTTTTATTCTAGCCTCTCAAGCTAAACAAGTGTTATATGTCACTGATCCGACAAGTACAAAATGGTCTATAGTGCTTTTATCTAACAAAGTAATTGATGAAAACGTTGGAGATCAAGGTGATATTGATGTTGATATTGAATCATTTACTAGAAATGATCAAGATGAAAATATTATAGCGAATGAATCATATACTAGAAATTATCATAATGAGAGTATTTGGATCAATCCAACCGTCCGTGTTGTTAAGAGACAGGTAGAACATACTCCAAACAAGAAAAGAAAGAGACGTTAGTGAAAAAGGTACTAGTTGTAAAATTATAGCTTATATCATTCAATATAGCTTATATCATTCAATAGATTAGGATTATGGATTTTTATATTTGTCATTTAATTTCTGTTTTTTTCTTTCTTACAGGTCAAATGTCTAGTAACCAAGAAGATACGCACGAGTAGCACGGGCTAGAGCAACCAATATTACATGGGTCAAAGTGGAGATTCCTTCAAATGGGACAATTGGTGATTTCTATCACGGTATGCATGGTTTTATAACTTAGAATTTATTTTAATATTTATCGGATATGTCATATATATAATTTATTACATTTAACTAAATAATGCGTATTTTGTTTTGTTATGTAGTATTTCGATGATATGGCGTGTCCTTATTACACGAGGAAACAATTGCAAGATACTAAGGAGGAATTGTGCAAATTTTTTATTGCAAGAAGAATTCTTTCTTGATTGTATAGTTTTGTGAATGTAAATTCTAGTTTATTGAAATGTAAATTCTATACTGGTTTATTGATGGAAATGGTAAATTCTATACTGGTTTCTAGTTAATGTAAATTCTAGTTTTGAAATAGAATTTGTTGATGGAAATGCATATCCATACTGGTTTATTGAAATGTGAATTATACAGGTTTATGGAAATGTGAATTATACAGGTTTCTGCATTAAAAAATGGTTAAAATGGGATTTTTAAAAAAAATCTTCAAAATTTTACGTAGACAAAAGACAGCGCTTTTAATAAAAAAGCGCTGTCTAAGGTTATACATTAGACAGCGCTTTCAAAAGCGCTGTCTAAAGTCCAGCTTTAGAGAGCGCTTTTAATGAAAAACGCTCTCTAAAAGTATATAAAAAAATAAATATACGTATACATTAGACAGCGTTTTCTAAAGCGCTGTCTAAAAGCACCTTTAGAGAGCGCTTTTGAAGGAAAAACCGCTTTCTAAAGTTTATAAAAAAAAAATTTAATTTTTAACGTATACTTTAGACAGCGCTTTTAAAAGCATTTTCTAACGTCCCCTTTTAGAGAGCGCTTTTTCATAAATAAAAAAGCGTTGTCTTTACCTACGACAGCGCTTTTAAGCGTTGTCATAGGCCAAAAAAAGCGCCCTCTTTTCCCACGTTTGGCGTAGTGGGGATTGGGTGTTTCTCTCCGACGTCAGTATCCACGGCGGGCGAAGGATTGATGGTCACCCCAGGAAATGCATCATCATGCTCAAGGTTGTCATTTGAAGGAGGAGGCGTCTTCGGCAAGTTTTCCTAGGGCATGAGTGGGTGAAATTCATCAATCTTTTGGGGACTTGGCGTAACGGCGACACCAGCAGTAGGGCCGTCTGCGGCCGATTCAGTATCACCCTCACCAATAGCGGTCGAAGTAACCACATTTTCCTGCAAAAGACAAAATTCCAGTGAGCTTCGTCACCCCAAGGTTGTCTAGGACACAAATAAAGTTGAAATACCTGCATAGGAGTTGTTGTCTTAGAAAGGGTGACAGAAGGAATTGGTTCGAAAAAGTCTTCCAGATTTCTTGAGACGACTGGGGCCACTGTCGAGACACTGGGTTTTGAAGGTGTCTTTCGCGTTATAGCCTTTTTCTTCCTCACCAAAGGGGTAGATGGAGGAGATGCTGGAGCTGCTGCAGTGAAGACTCGAGAGTGAGTACTCCCATTCGACTCAGTCCTTTCCGGGGAAGGTACTTTCTCAGAAGCCTGTGCAAAAATAATGTGAGAACAAAGGGAAGACAAGGACGCATAACAAGAAAATAAAAAATACCTGTAGAAGGTTGGCCCTAGGTTTTTTGGCAGGTCTGGTGGAAGTCGACGCAGCAATCGTTTCTCGTTTGCGCCCCTGAAAGCAAATCTGAAACTAGTTAGTTCAGATCTATAGGAAAACGAAATCAAGAGCCCAGGGTCTACCTTTGTCGAAGTATCCTCTGCAGGGTCGACATCTATGACAGGGGCTGTAGTCGATGGTTTAGGGATACCAGCTAGAACAGCAAAGGCGTCGACCACATTCGCCAGGAAAAGATTTGGAGTGAAAGCTTGGGTTTGATACTCCAACCACCAAGCCTCAAATTCCTGAGTAGTAAAAAAGGAAGGCTGGAAAGAGAAAACTGGTAGCTCCAGGTGTTGAGAGGCTCTGACAAACCTCATGCATGCTTTGTGACCTACGTGAGTCAAGCGTCGGCCGGACCGTACTATATCCTCAGAATGTCTCACTAAGGGCTTTGGCAACATCTGGGTCAGGCCGAATTGTCGGGCCACCAAATTTGGATAGTAGTTCATGAAACCATATCCATTGTTCCCTATTTTGATGCGGAAAGAAATCATGGTGGGAGTGAGAGATGCCCGCCATATAGCATTCGACTGCGCAGCAGCTTTAGGGGAGGCTCCAGGGAAGGGGCTTCTGAACCAGTCAGGACCAAACTTACGCTCCACAAATGGAGCCATTTCAGGAATGAAAGAAGTGGTTTCCACGAACATACTGAGATACCTCGTAAAGAGGGCTTGTCTTGGAGTTTCTTGGGTAGTCATCAGGGCAAGTCGCATTCCCTCGACAGAACGTGCTTTGTTTAGACGCTCCATCATTGCAGAGGCTGGATATCCTAATTTGTACTCAAAGGTGGCGTAGAGCCAATGTTGCAACAACCACATAGGCCCTGAGATGTTTAAGGCTTTAGTGGTTTGGTGTAGGAGTTTTAGTCTCATGGACGACTAGCCAAGAGAATGGTAGAGAGAGGCCAATAGAAGTTTGGCCAGAGATATCTGTCGGCCTTCGTGGATCTGAATGGCCAGACTAATGAAACTTTTGGCTATTTGCAAGGAGCCAGGGCAAAACATATAATATGAAAACCAGAGGGTCAAGAAGGCAATATGTTCTTCATCAGAGACTTCTTTAGAGCGTTTGTTATGATGATCTTCGATGTAGTTTTGGATGCTAGCACGCTCGAAGTCGAAGGCGTTGTCCGTCTCCAAAGGCGGGTCGAACGTCTCACCCAATGGCGAAAGGCCAGTGATAGCCGCCACATTGAAAAGTGTTAGCGTGAACATACCACAAGGAAGGTGGAACATGTTTGTTGATCCTTCCCAAAAATACATCGATGCCAGCAGCAACAAGGGTTAACCCTGTGGGCGGTTCTGGAGAGTTGGATGGCGTCGAAGATACCGTATTCCTTCCATTGCCTTAGGCGTTGGCCTTCGACTTTGTCGAGCCAGGCGAGGTAGTCTTTGTTTCCTGGAGTAGGCATGGATCTAAAAACTCGAGACTTGGGTGCCATGTATTTGAGGTCTAAGGTGCCCCCTTTCTCGAAAGCAGGTGGGATCATTTGGTCGAAGCAAGGAAAGAACTTCTGTAGTTCTTGTGGATTAGGTTTCTTGTCTGGAAGCGGGTCGTGGAAACCACACAGCTTGTTCTCCACCGCAAATGGGATAACCATTTGGCGGCACCAGTTGGCCACCTCCGTCTCATCAGCGGAGGATGGTTGAGGAAGAGGATGGAGTGTTTCCGTTTCAGAGAGTACGTACGCGACTGGGTTGTTACCAGTGGTTTGAGGAATGTGAGTTGTAGGGGTTCTTGGTGAAGCCATTGGAAGAAAGCAACAAAAAAGGTGCAAAGTTTCAGGAAGGGGAAATCAAAGTCTAGGTTTCAGAGCGAATAACAGTTTCGTGAAGAAGGAGCTGTGAAAAGTGGTAAGGGTTCCTGAGGAGGACTATTTATAGGGCACATGCAGAAAATGAAAGATCAAAACTTTTCAACTTTTGAGAGTAAGTGGGGTTTGGTTTCGAGGCCCATAACTTAGACGAAACTAGCCATCATGGCGTTCTTCTTGGAAATCGTGGGATTGAGATTGCCATCATCATGTCAGACGGCGCTTGCCACGTGTTGAGAGAAAAGACAAAACGATTGGCCAAGGCATTAAAAGAAAAGCCGTCGAAATCCTGCAAGAAACCAAAAAGCCAGATTTCTCCATCGACACAGTATTCAGTCGAAACTGGCCTTTTGGGGGGGCAATTTGTTGACACGGGATTTTGACTGACAGTGCGAAGGGTACGTCAAGGTGTCGAGTCGACACCAGCAGAAAGGCACGTCGGAGAAACGGCGACAAGCCTTGGCGTCGGAGGAAGATGAGGCGACGAGCTAAGTTCAACTTCAAAGGACAAATGCTTAGGCAAGAAAAGTTTGAAACTTCCAAGACTATGGGAAGTTGAAAAGAAAGTGGGGTGCCACGTGTCAGCTTCAGAAGACGTTTGGGTAGACAAATAGTTACATTTTAGGCCTATATAAGGCGCTGTACTTTTCATTTTCAAGGGTCGCATTTTTTGACATTGTAAGGGGAAAATACTCAAAGTACCAAGCTTGGAGAGAAACGAGTTCACTCCCGCAAAAAATGTACACTTGCGTCCAAATTTAGTTAATGCAATTTACTTCCAGCATTTAATTTAAGTCATTGTTTTTCCTTATTTTGCTCAGCCTTTCCTTTATTTCTTCGCTTTTGCACCCAACTCGCTAAGAAACTCTTTGTGTCACCTAGGTCACTTCAGCGTGACAACTTGCACTAAAAAACCGATAAACTCAAACGCAGCACAAACATACGCTTCCAATTCCTTGTTCTGGGATTTGTGTGGCCGATCCCGCAAGCGAACCTGCGACGGAAGGCCAGCGGTTGTTCGCGCAGGCGAACACGCGCGCCTTGTGACCTTGAGGTCGTGGGTTCAAACCCCACCCATGCCATTTTGTGTTTTTTCACATTTTGCCATTTTTTCCAATATTTTCATGTTTTGTTAATTAGTTGGAAAATTAATAACTCTTTCAATTTTAATTATTTTTTATTGGTTCTTTTTTAAAAAAATCACAAAAATGTTGAAATATTTTATTCCACAAAAGAATTAGACTTATATTATTTATTTAATATAATTAGTATTTTTGTGAATAAATTCATTTTTAATTGTTTTTAAACATTTTAAAAGTGAATATTTACTTTTGAAAATCAAAACCAAATGAGTTTAAATATCCCTTGTGATTATCCCTCATTTTTTTTTCAAACCTTAAACAAAATCACAAATGGTTTATTTAAATTTATTTGGTATTTTGTTTGATTTTCTTTAAATATTTACTTTTAAAGATTAAAATTAGGGTTTCTTTGATTTTCATCCTCACAAATCATTTTCAAACTCTTTGGGCCTCTATTAGAGTGTAAGACCCAATCCTTTGAAAACCAAAACCTTTTTGGGCCTCAGTCATTGTATAAGACCCACTGTGTTTTCAAAATTTTGGCGCGACCGCAATTTTGAACAAAAAATCATCTGGGCCTACCCTCGAGTAGTAAGACCCATTTATTTTCTTAAAACGTACTTGGGCCTATAATAGAGTGTAAGACCCAATCCTTTGTAAATACAAACATTTTTGGGCCTCACTTATTGTATAAGTCCCGTTGTATTTCAAAAGTTCGGCGCGATCGTCGCCCGTTTAAAATAAACCATTTGGGCCTCTCCTCGAGGTATAAGACCCATTCAAAACTCTTGGGCCTCTATTAGAGTGTAAGACCCAATCCCCTTTTAACCAACACATTTTTGGCCCTCAGACGTTGTATAAGTCCCTCTGCGTTAAAAGAAAACCTTGGCGCAATCGCCTATTCAAAAAAACAAATCATCTGGGCCTACCCTCGTGTTATAAGCCCCATTTCTTTTTCTTTAAAAACTCTTTGGGCCTCTAATAGAGTGTAAGACCCATCCCTTTATACAGAAAACCTTTCTCGAGCCTCAGTCACTTGTGTAAGTCCCTGTACAAATGCAAAACAATAATGCAATCACTGACAAAACCTTGGGCCTCTCCTTGAGCTGTAAGCCCCAACCTTTCTTTTTCAAAGCACTTTCTCCTTTGATTTTGAAATATACTGTTGTTTTCAATCTTTTTTTGTTGAACAACTAACCAAACAACATGGAAGCTCTACAACCGAGTAAGTGTTTATACGTTTTCATTTACCGCTTTCATATACATATAACTGTATAGTGGGGCTGTTTCGCTGTAAGTCTTCTTTCATAAACTCATATCAACTGTGCAATAATAGTATAAATATTTAGAGTTTCCCCGGAAACTACGTCTAGCACTAGGTAGAGCCCTAATGATGACTCTTAAAAATAGACAAAACTAGATCCCCCATAGGAGCACCAGATCCAGTTTTCTCTTCGGCTATCCCTCCTAGGAATTGTCAAGAGACTCTACTCCCCAGAGTTGATCTATTCTCCGTGAATAGCATCTCTTGAGTTTCTTCCAAATTCTCGAATTTTCCTGGCTTGATCTATTCTCTGTGAATAGTATGTCTTGAATTTCTCGGGGTTTGGGGACCCACAGGCTTCTTAAAAGCATCCCCGCCTTCTCTTGGGCGTTATACAAGGACCCATAGGCTTCTTAGAAGTATTCACAGCCTCCTCTTAGGCTTCGTATAAATGATTTCTTCCTCCGGGAATGATAGCCTCCTCTTGGGCTTAGTACAAATTGTCCCTCGGCTTCTTAAAAGTTTCCAGCCTCCTCTTGGGCTTCGTACAAATTGTCCCGACGACCTCCTAGAGGTATAGGAACATAAATTAGTCATCTTAATAGAACAGTCATTCAAAGAGTCTAGATCCTGCTACTGATGTTTCTTAAGCATGGTACAAAAGATAAAACTCTAGACTCGGACAGTCTAATTCCCTTGAGTCTCAAAGACATTCTCAAGCTCCTTTAAAAAATAGGAAGAAAACCCGTAAACTCGGACGGTCCCAATACCCTTTGGATTTCCCATTTCCTTAAAGAACATGAAATATCCCTGATCCTCGAATCAAAATCCCTGAGTGCAAACATTACTCACATAAGAACTGATTTTCTCTTTAAATCAGCATATTGGACCCGTCACTCGACTGAAACAGTACAATAACCTCCTCTTGGGCTTTGTACAAATGATTCTCTCCAGTAGAGTTAACCTTTTCAGACTCTCTTGTTGAGTCAACCTTTTTAGCCTCCACCTCGGGCTTTGTACGAGATACAAAAAAGACTCTCTTGTTGAGTCAAACATTTTCAGCCTCTTTCTCGGGCTTCGTACGAGATACAAAACACTATCTTGTTGAGTATAAAAGACTCTCTTGTTGAGTCAAACCTTTTAGCCTCCATCTCGGGCTTTGTACGAGATACAAAAAGCACTCTCTTGTTGAGTCAAAACTTTTTAGCCTCCATCTCGGGCTTCATATGAGATACAAAAAGCACTCTCTTGTTGAGTCAACTCTTTCAGCCTCTTTCTCGGGCTTCGTACGAGACACATAAAAACACCCTCTTGTTGGGCCACAAGCCTCCTCTTAGGCTTTGTATAAGAAAACCCAAGTTGAGCCAATCAACCTTTTAACATCAAAGCTGTGCCTCGTTCATAGTATACAAACATCAACAACTCCTTTCCCTTCATCTAATTGCTGTAAGCGGCAAGCCTCTGGATCATTTACATCCATGCCACTGTCCCTCTTTTAGCATGAGAAATTCCTAAGGAAAGATGGCATTGCTCTACGCTGAGTTAAAGTCTTCTCCTTAAGGTTAAATTCCCTATAAAGGAAATTATGGTATTGCTGGATTCACATATCCCAGTTAAAGTAATTCTCCTTTGTAAACACTCACCCAACAGTTGTGACAGACAAACCCCTCTTTAGAGATGACAAATTCTCTCTAAAGTCGAGACCTTTCAGCTTCATATCTTGGGCTTTGAACAAGATACCAACCAACTTTAGCTTCATATCTTGGGCTTTGAACAAGATACAAACCACATTTAGCTTCACGTCTTGGGCTTTGAACAAGACACCAAACACCATTTCCTCCCATAGAATAAGAGGAACAACGATCGCTCTGATTTCCCTGTTTCGGAAAACGGGAATACGTAGGCATAAGATTGAAGGAAAAATCTTAGCGAGCACACTAAACAAAAACCCAAAATCCCATACCCTCATACAGCATCAGTCCTAACATCCTACCCCTGAACCGTCCAATATTTTCACTCTAAAAATAAGAAAGAAAAGAAAGGCCCCATTACCATATAGCATCCGTAACTTAACATACCGCTGTTTAAACTCAGTATACAAGCAGGGTTAATTGGAGACATCTATTTCCCTTCCTTAGTCAGCTCACAATAGGATAAAAAATGAATCGACCTGTAGTAACCCCAAAAGAGCGACAGCGCCTAAGAACCGCGTCCCAAATTTGCTCGCTACAACCCAGTGTCTCAATAAGTACACACCGTCAACGAGGGTGATTCCTCCTATACAGATGAGGAGTGGAAGTCCTATCTTAACGAGGACGGTTATATGTCTCAAGAAGAGGTGCCTACGCCATTGTGCTATCCCGCACAGAGTCCGAGATTTATACCAAGTCAGATGTCAAGATGATATATGGAGATTGTGATCTGGAAGGATGCCGTGCTCCACCAAACTCATTAGAGGAGGACACTTTGATGAAAGATAACTTTGACCACGACTATTATGGCCCAATGGATGGCCTGCCTATCTGGCAGCCGTACCCGGGAGACTTGGGGCAAGAAAGTCAGCCCAACGATGCGTATCAACTGAGCATTATTGAAAAGAATACCTGCGTCCCCACCATGTTATGGGATCAACACTCAGGGAATTCAGAAAATATCCAGCCCGACGATGAATTTACAAAGCTTGCAGGATTAGAATTCATTAACTATGCTTTTCCCGAGGTCAACGTCATCGAAAGGGATGACTCCTCCAGTTCCAAAGAAGTGTGGGACACCCTGGGACAACCGAGTGGAAAATTTGACTACTTGGTCAAATACACCGCTCCTGAGAGCTCTCGTATCAGGCTCGAAGACATCCAGCCAACTGGATGGGGAGATTCACCTGAGAGTACAAATACTATGCAAGATACAACAGAAGAGTTCTCCTACGACAACTCTGCCTGGGAAACGGATTCCCGTGATCCTGCTCCACCAGAAATCAACATTATTTCTGAGGACAAGCCAAGAAAGAAGGTTTCGGACTTTGTGATTCACCGAGGAGTTCGCCGCCAATGGGTTGTTGTCGACGTTCCAAAAGTCGTTCATAGTCTAAGTAATTGCCGTCTTTATTTTAACCTTTCACCTTGTCCGGGTGAAACGGATGTTTTGATAGGACTTACTTTCTGTAAATGTACCTCTTCGCTTTGCCCAAAGCGACAGAGTTTTGTTTTATAGGGCTGTAATTTCAAGAATCGACAAGATCATAAATTAAATAATGTCGTTCTGTAATTTCCGCATTTATTGTTGTTTTCTCTTTTCGCTTTTTCAGAATATGGTAATCCTAAAAAACAACTCAAATAATAAAAACAAGCAGTTATCAAAAAAATACACTGCACACACTCTTGCATTCTCTCTATCTCTTCTAAAACAAATCATCACGTCATGCAGATTGCTTATTTTAAACCCCATTGAAACATATGATCCAATGCCTTCTCCTAACTTTGAATTCCCGGTATTTGAGGCTGAAGAAGAAAATGACAAAGAAATTCCAGAAGAGATCTCCCGATTACCCAAACAAGAGGAAAGGTCCATTGAACCTCACAAAGAGCCGTTGGAAATGGTCAACTTGGGTTCAAAGGAAGAGAAAAAAGAAATCAAGATTGGGGCACTGATCAGTCCAACTGTCAAAGAAAGTTTGATAAAGCTTCTCAAAGAGTTTCCCGATGTATTCACTTGGTCCTATCAAGAGATGCCAGGGTTGGATACCAGCATCGTGGAACATCATCTACCATTAAGATCGAAATGTCCGCCAGTAAAGCAAAGGTTGAGACGGACTCATCCAGACATGGCCATCAAAATCAAAGAGGAAGTACAGAAACAGATTGACGTGGGTTTCCCCGCCATGTCAGAATATCCTCAATGGCTAGCCAACATAGTACCAGTTCCGAAAAAGGACGAAAAGGTCAGAATGTGTGTGGATTACAGAGATCTAAACAAGGCCAGTCCCAAGGATGATTTTCCCTTGCCACACATTGACATGTTGGTAGATAGTACATCGAAATTCAAAGTATTCTCCTTCATGGATGGATTCTCGAGCTATAATTAGATAAAAATGGCGCTGAAAGACATGGAGAAAACTTCATTCATCACCCCAAGGGGGCACTTTTTGTTACAAAGTAATGTCATTCGGTTTGAAGAACGTCAGGGCAATCTATTCGAGAGGTTGAGAAAGTACAAACTCTGCTTGAATCCCAATAAATGCACATTCGGTGTCCGTTTAGGGAAACTGTTAGGGTTCATCGTCAGCCAGAAAGGAATTGAGGTTGATCTTAACAAGGTCAAGGCCATTCAAGAAATGCCTTCTCCAAAGACTAAAAAACAAGTCAAGAGATTCCTGGGACGTTTGAATTACATTTCCAGATTTGTATTCCTCATGACCGCGACATGTGCGCCGATCTTCAAATTACTCAAAAAGAATCAGGACTGCGTTTGGACAGAAGACTGCCAAACCGCCTTCAACAGTATCAAGGAATACCTGTTGAACCCACCAATTCTATCACCTCCAGTGGAAGGAATACCATTGATCATCTACCTAGCAGTCTTGGAAGACTCAATGGGCTGCGTACTTGGTCAACAAGATGAAACGAAAAGAAAAGAGTCTGCCATCTACTATCTGAGCAAGAAATTCACCGACTGCGAGACTCGGTACACTATGCTTGAGAAAATTTGCTGTGCTCTGGCTTGGCAGCCAAACGTCTTCGCCAGTATATGATTCCTCCCACTACTTGGTTAATCTCAGAAATGGATCCAATCAAGTACGTCTTTGAAAAACCTGCTCTCACGGGAAGGATTGCCCGTTCGCAGATGTTGTTATCAGAATATGACATAGAATACCATGCTCAGAAAGTCGTTAAAGGAAGTGTTTTAGCCGATCATTTGGATCATCAACCGATTGACGATCAGGAATCAGTCGGGTTTGACTTCCCAGACGAAGATGTCATGTATTAGAAAATGAAAGATTGTAATGAAGCGCTACCCAGTGAGGGGCCAGAACCAGGTTCCCAATGGGGAATTATCTTTGACGGAGCTATAAATTATTACGGAAATGGAATTGGGGCAATCATCATAACACCTCAGGGTGCCCACATTCCTTTCACTTCCAGACTGACATTCAAGTGCACGAACAACGAGGCCGAATCTGAAGCTTGTATCATGGGTCTCGAAGAAGCGATCGACTTAAGGATCAAGAACTTGGATGTATATGGCGACTCAGCCCTGGTTATCAATCATATCAAAGGAGATTGGAACACATACCAATCAGGACTGATTCCTTACAAAGATTATGCGAGAAGGTTGTTACCCTTCTTCAACAGAGTCGAGTTTCATCATATCCCCCGCGAAGAGAATCACATGATTGATGCATTAGCCAATCTCTCTTCCATGATTAGTGTAGGTCAATGGAATGACATACCTAAGATCGACATAATGCGTTTGGAAAGGCCCCCTTACATCTTCACGATTGAAACAGTCATAGACGACAAACCTTGGTTTCACGATATCAAATGCTTCCTTCAGAAACAAGAGTACCCACCTGGGGCATCCAAGAAAGACAGAAAAACCCTCAGAAGGCTAGTAGATAGTTTCTTCCTGAGCGGTGACACACCCTATAAGAGAAATTTCGACATGGTCTTGCTTCGATGTGTAGACAGACCAGAAGCAAACATACTGATGAAAGAAATTCATGAAGGGTCCTTTGGTACTCATGCCAACGGACACGCAATGGCGAGAAAAATTCTAAGAGCAGGGTACTATTGGTTGACCATGGAATCCGATTGCTACAAGTACATGAGAAGGTGTCACAAGTGTCCGATATATTCCAGCAAAATCCATGTACTGCCAACGTATCTCAAATTTCTCTCTTCCCCGTGGCCTTTTTCCATATGGGGAATCGACATGATTGGCATGATTGAACCCAAGGCTTCGAACAGACATCGGTCCATCTTGGTAGCCATTGATTACTTCACCAAGTGGGTCGAAGTAGCATCATACGCCAATGTAACATGACAAGTGGCAGTCCGATTTATCAAAAACAATCTCATTTGCCGTTATGGTGTTCCTAGCCAGATCATTACTAATAATGGATCTAACTTGAATAATAAGATGATGAAAGAGTTATGCGCAGAGTTCAAGATCGAACACCATAACTCATCTCCCTACCGACCTAAGATGAACGGAGCGGTAGAAGCATCTAACAAGAACGCCAAGAGGATTGTTCAGAAGATGGTTGTAACCTACAAAGATTGGCACAAAATGCTGCCTTTTGCTCTTCACGGTTATCGCACATCTGTCCGCACTTCAACAGGGGCAACCCCTTTCTCTCTAGTATATGGCATGGAAGCAGTACTTCCCATAGAAGTAGAGATCCCATCAATCCGGGTATTTATGGAAGCTAAGCTAACAGAAGCTGAATGATGTCAAAGTCGGCACGATGAACTGAATCTGATCGAAGAAAAGCGAATCACGGCTCTATGCCATGGTCAGTTCTACCAACAGAGAATGAAGAAGGCGTTTGACAAAAAGGTCCGATCTCACGTCTTCAGGAAAGGAGACCTTGTGCTCAAGAAGATACAATCATTTCTCACTGACTCTCGGGGTAAATGGACTCCGAATTATGACGGCCCATATGTGGTCAAGAAAGCTTTCTCAGGCGGCACCTTGAGACTTGCAACCATGGATGGAGAAGAATTTGTCTACCCCACGAATGTTGACGTAGTCAAGAAATACTTCGCCTAAACTAAAAAAAAAACGTCTCAGTGGATTGAAAACCTGAAAGGGAGGTCCAGGCAAAAATTAGAGACATAAGCAAAAAGAAATCATCCCGATGGATTGGAAATCTCAAAGTACAATCCAAGAAAAAGTTAGGGATTAATGGCAAGTAACTACGTCTGATCAGTTCAACTCCTCAGCAGTCGCGCCATCCATTAAGAAAACTCCAGTCAAGGTCATCTTCGACAAAAGCTCAGAATGCCCAGAATTCAAAGTTGGTAGAAGGATAATAGTCGTCATGTTTCAATGTAGCCCTTTTCCCTTAAATTACCATTTTCTAAACTTTGTAAATACTCCATGGAATCACGCGTTTGGGTGATTTCCATCCTATCAATAAAATTTGAGCCCTAGTGCTTTTGTTTGTAATTCCTATTTGTTTTAGCTTTATAGAACGACATTTTAACATGATTAATGATTCTTGAAATAAATAAAAAATGAATTTACTTGTCAAATTTTTTTTTTCTGCTTTAAAATAAAGATGGCAATTTCTTTTGACTGTTGAACATCAAAAGAACATCGATTGCTTCTCTGAAGGCAATTGAGCTTCAAGGTGCAGAATCAAAGTACTCCTTCTAAACCAGTACGCCTGAATGAAGGATCAGTTATGTCAGATGCGAATATTCCATCTGACATCCACGGCAGAGTTCTTATCTCCTAAGCCCGACCAACGGTTGTTCCCCACAGGGACTATCTCTCCTAAGCAAGGCAAAATTGCTATTTTTGGACCAGATGATACTTTCCATCCCCTGCAGTGGCCGAGTATACAGTCGTGTTCGTTTATTAATCGGTATGTCGCGTCAGTTTTGTTAGCATAAACATACATACATCATGCATTATTAATTTACATTCATATTCATATCGCATCACTATCACTCTAGTCGGTCTTATCCCCTAGTCATAAAAGTCCTCTTATCAATCGAGTTGTCAGTCCTTTCCGCGTCAGGATTATCTCTTCTCCAGTTTATTTCTGGATTGGAGACGACCCTTGACCACTTTGATAACTTAAACCTCTGAAAACTTTCGACAAACATCACTCTTTGCCATTGAAGATGATATCTTCGCTTTCCAGGATTAAGGAAAATCCTCAGAGAAAGCCTCTTAATCAAAGATTCGGCAGTATAGAGGTTTTTCTCCGAAAGATGCGTTGACAAAGAGGTCATCAGCGCCTCCAAATTGGATTACATCACATGACATTTCTTCAAAAAGATCTCAAAGAAAAGTATGATGAAACATCCCCAAGAGGAAAGCAGTCTCTCAAGAGACTCGTTTTCCCCAGTAGAGTCGACAAATGACGTCTCCAAACAGGGAAGTTTGTGCACCTCTACAACTCAGACGAATGGGTTCCCCAGCAAGTCTGACATCAAAAGTTTTTCCCATCAAATGGAATCTCCCCAGGAAAATTCGGCGAGAAGTTTGAGGAAAACCTCTACGAATAGCATCCCTTGCCAAGAAAGTTTATTGACAAAAGAAACTAAGACCAGTTCCTTGGTAGGAAACCAGGATCGAGGGGAAGTTTATTTTAGAAACTTAGACCAGTTCCTTGGTAGGAAACCAGGATCGAGGGGAAGTTTATTTCAGAAACTTAGACCAGTTCCTTGGTAGGAAACCAGGATCGAGGGGAAGTTTATATCAGAAATGAGACCAGATCCTTGGTAGGAAACCAGGATCGAGGGGAAGTTTATATCAGAAATTGAGACCAGTTCCTTGGTAGGAAACCAGGATCGAGGGGAAGTTTATTTTGGAAATTTAGACCAGTTCCTTGGTAGGAAACCATGATCGAGGGGAAGTTTATATCAGAAACTGAGATCATTTCCTTTGTAGGAAACCAGGATCGAGGGGAAGTTTATTTAAGAAACTAAGACCAGTTCCTTGGTAGGAAACCAGGATCGAGGGGAAGTTTATTTCAGAAACTTAGACCTGTTCCTTGGTAGGAAACCAAGATCGAGGGGAAGTTTATTTCAGAAACTTAGACCAGTTCCTTGGTAGGACACCAGGATCGAGGGGAAGTTTATTTCAAAAGAAAACTGAGACCAGTTCCTTGGCTGAAGACTAGGATCGAGGGGAAGTTTACCTTTTCTAAGCATCATTGCTTAGCGAAAGAAGATGGATGAGCAAACTGCCATTCATAACCACTATCAAAATTTCGGGTATTCCTATATTTAATCCTCTTGGACCCCGAATTCCTGAATACCTTCGCCATTCACACCTTCGGGTCCAAGAAGATAAAATAGGGGCATCTGTCATACCCCAAATTTTGACCACCAAGATTCCCCATCATTGTGTAAATCATCATCACAATATGGATGAACCATCATGCCTCACTAATCTCCTCAAAGAAGGGTGAACATTCCCCACAACCAAGAATTAGGGTTTTGAGCCCTCTCTAAGCACTTAGACAAAGGATCAGTCAAGAATTGACATGATCTTCAACGTGTCTAAACTCTCCAACACCTATAAAGGATCAGGAGGACTCCCACATCAAGAACCAAGCACAAAGTTGCTACATTCCAAGTGGATTAAGCCTCAAGATCGACAGTGTCACCAAATTAGGGTTTTGGTCGACCAGGGCCTCTAGATGGAAATTTTCATCTGGGCATGAGCCAATGCTTCAAAATATAACCTATGATACTCCAAGGGACCTCATGGGCCCAATCATCAAGTGAATTTAACCTCAGGGGATGCATTTATCAAAAAACCAGGAATTAGGGTTTCTGGACCTAATTCACCCCTAAGTTGGCTTTTGGGACAAAACATGAGCCAAGACCTCAAGACAGGATTTGAGGGTCTCCAATTCACTACATTGATGTATTTGCAACAATGGATGGATCTAAAAAGCTTGGCTCACAAGTTTCATTTTCATCTGGACCACAATTAGGGTTTCGAGGGAAAAGTCAACTGTACCTTTAACTTTTGACCAAGACATGCTCCCAAACCTTGGGACATGATTCAATACACCCTATAACACCTATGGAATCCATCCATTAAGTTTGATTTAGGTCAAAGACTTCATTTCATAGAGGATCGCACAGTTTGGATTTCATCTGCTGAAAAAGTCAACTGTACAAAAAGTCAAAGTTTGACTTTTTGATTTTTTTGGTCAACCAAAATTAATTAACCCTAAAACAACGTTAATGTGTGATTTGAATCATCATTCATCAAGAAAAATCAAGAAAAGTGAGTTAACTTGTAAAAGGGGTAATCATAAAAAACTTAGAATTTTTCTAAGTTATGGAACAAAGTGGTTAGGGTACCAATTTCCAAGGATCATAACTTGTGATCCAAGCAACCATTTTGGATGATCCAAAGATGGATTTGTAGCTCTAATGGCATACTTTAAAAGTGTCAACTACACCTCATTCCAATTCCTCATGGATTTTTAGTTATGGATTGATCAAAATGGCTGAAAACATGAAATTTCCAACACTTAGTGAAATTTTCACTAAGTCAGAATATGTCTTGCTTTTTTTCAAAATGTAGGAGAATTTTTCACTTTGATCCAAAAAGTTTCAAGACAAACTATGATCACACATGTGTTGTGTCATATGAGGGCTTTCCAAAATGCCTAAGAACTCCATCAAACTCCATCTGAGCTAGGAGTTATGACAGCTGCAACATGCCTTGTTGCAAACTGTCTTGGCAAGGCAGATTTGTGCATTAGTGCTCGAATTGCTCAAATTGTGTAATTTCAAGCATGCTTATCCATCTACACACCTCAATGGGGAACAACCAAGGGACAAACACTGATCCATAAGCCTCCCAAGTCTTTGGAACTACATATAGGTTTGTCACCCCTAAAAGCTAAAGATGCCTCAAGACTCCAATTTTGTTTTGAGGTATTCAATGGAATCTTAGAGGAGGCATGTATCAGAGCAAAGATGAACATTTCAGTCAAGCCTTATCCTTGAATCAAAGAACCATAGACCTGTGCTCTAATCTCAAGTCAATGGCTAGAGGAGACTTGAGATTCCATTTGATCCACATTGGCTAAAGGCCTGCTACAGTTGCCATTCCATATTCCTTGCAAAACAAACTTGACACACTATAAATAGACCTCATTTCTAATCAGTTTGAGTACACCAAAGGTCTATAACACTTGCCTTTCTCAAAATCACACTTTCACTCCAAATTTGCATACTAACTCAAGTCACTATCGGGTTTTGAGTTTGAGAACAATTCCAATCAAACCAATCACACACACACCTCACATATACCATATATAAGTGATCCAAACTCTCACATAACATCTGGAACACCAAATTCACAAAATCACCAGCCATCTGCACCAGCTTTTGACAGATTTGCAGTTGAGGTGCGAAATCAAGTTCCAGCTCAATTCAATCCACTTCAAGCATTCAGACACACTCTATAGCACCTAGGGAAGTTATCCACATCATTGGAACCAAGCTGTAACACCTCTAACACAAAACACGATCACCAGCTGAAAGAGGTAAGCCTCAACTTGGTTATCTCATGATTCATGCATATTTCCTCGCACGATAATTTTTCCATATGTTTATAATCATGTGTAGAGTGTTTCCCCTCAATCAATTGCTTTGTATGAATCGTGTATGAAATTTCTGAGCCTTCATGCAGAAATTAGGGTTCTTGAGGTTTCTCTTTGATTTCTTATTCCATGCTTAAAATATATGAAATTAAAGACCATAGACATGATCGTGAGGTGAAAACGAGCAGATTGATATGTGGATTGTGTGATTTCATCAAGTATTCAGCGAGATTGATGAGAAAATGCAAATCTGGGCAAATCAGAACACGCGCGTGTTCTTGGCACCTTTTTTTTTTTGAAAATTTGAAAATTTGAATTTTGTGATTTTATTTAATTGATTTAATAATTAATTTCTATCTGAATTTTAATGATTTTGAGTTGATTCTTTTTTTAATAATTCACAAAAATGTTAAAATATTTTATTTTACAAAAATTTCCGAAAAATATTACTTATTTCATATATTTGATATTTTTGCAAAGAATTAATTTTTATTTGTTTTTCAACATTTTGAAAATTTTCTTTCTCTTGATTTTCCAAACTTAAATGGTTTTCAATCATTTTGTGGATAAAAACATGATTTTAGAAACATTGATCCAAGATCACCACTCATTTTTTACATGTTTTCATTAATTTTTGTTAAATTTTAGACAAAATTAATTCCATTTTTAACCAAATTAGGGTTTTGATTAATTCAACCTTTATAAATCTTTTCCAAATACTCATGGGTCTCTAATAGAGTGTAAGACCCAACCCCTTTAGAAAACCAAAATAATTTGGGCCTCAGGTATTATATAAG
Organism: Lathyrus tuberosus; assembly: GCA_022829125.1. Taxonomy (NCBI): domain Eukaryota; kingdom Viridiplantae; phylum Streptophyta; class Magnoliopsida; order Fabales; family Fabaceae; genus Lathyrus; species Lathyrus tuberosus. The sequence goes on along the minus strand of JALAZF010000250.1, from coordinate 3,182,322 downwards.
TCCCAACACATTTTCAAAAACCTCGGCGCGATTGCCAGTTCAAAAATCAAATAACCTGGGCCTCCCCTCGTGTTGTAAGTCCCATCTTTTTTTTTCAAAACATCCTTGGGCCTCTAATAGAGTGTAAGACTCAATCCCTGTGTAAATAAACCATTATGGGCCTCACTTATTGTATAAGTCCCTCTGTACATTTTCAAAACAACGGCGCGATCGTCGCCTTTTTAACAAAATCATATGGGCTTCTCCTTGAGCTATAAGACCCATCTTTATTCATTTTTCAAACTCTTTCCTTGAGTTGTAAGACCCATACCTTTGTACAGAAAACCTTTTGGGCCTCTCCTTGAGTATAAGCCCCACCGATCTTTTCAAAACAACTTCCCTTCTGATTTAGGTTCAAATATACAGTTGTTACCAAAACTTTCTTTAATTTCTTTGAACAACTAACAATACAGCATGGAAGCTTGCTCACCTGTAAGTTTTTATCCGCTTTCATTTACCTGCTTTAATATATATATATCTGTATTGTGGGAAGCTACACACTGTGAGTCTTTTTTCATTCTTTTAAATACATGTCAAATATATATAACTGTATTGTGGGAAGCTGTGCATGGTTAGTATTCTTTCATACCCTTTTAAATACTTATCATATATCAACTGTATATATACTAGTATAGTTATTTAGAGTTTTCCCCAGCAACCAGGTCTAGAACTAGGTAAAGCCATGCTGGTCACTCTTAAATACAGTCAAAACTAGATCCCCATAGGATTTCCAGATACAGTCTTGCCTTCTCTTGGGCTTAAACAATATGGAACAAAGAGAAAGGCAGTATTTTTCGTGAACCTTTTCTCAGACGGTCACCCCTAGAAATTGTCAAAGAAATTCTACTCCCCGAAGTTGATCTATTCTCAGTGAATAGCATCTCTTGAGTTTCTTCGAACCTCAGAATTTTTACTGAATGATCTATTCTCAGTGAATATAATTTTTTGAAATTTTCTTGGTTTGGGACCCACAGGATTCCTAAAAGCATCCCAGCCTCCTCTTGGGCTTTGTACAAGGACCCTTCGGCTTCTTAGAAGTTCTCATGCCTTCTCTTGGGCTTAATACAAGGACTTGACGACCTCCTAAAGGTATAGGACATAACTTAGTCATCCTTCGCTAGAGCTGTCTTTCTAAAAAGGAGTCAAAACCTCAGACTAATTTTAGGGTTGATACTCATCCCTTAAAAGAGTCGGCCTCCTCTTGGGCATCATACAAAAGATAAAACTCTTCCACACCGGTAGGCTTGGACAATTTAATCCCCTTGAGTCTCAAAGACATTCTCAAGTTCCCTCCAAACATAGGAAGAAACCCCAGATTCTAGATTAGTCTCCGGCAGAGCCAAAACCCATGGGTTCTAAAACACAATCTCTCTCCAAAGATTCCCCAGCCAGGGTCAGTCTAACACTATCTCAAATCAGAACCTCAAGGCATCTGATACCTCAACTCTTCTGTAATCCTCAGCAAGAGTTGATTCCCCACTTGGACCTGCCTCGGGATCTCAATAATTCTCGGCAGAAGATAGCCTCCTCTTAGGCTTTATATAATGATCTATCCTCAGCATAGTCAGCCTCCTCTTGGGCTTCGTACAATGATTTTCTCCAGCGGAGCTAACCTTTTCATACTCTCTTGTTGAGTCATCCATTTTTCAGAATCTCTTGTGTAGCACCCCAAACTTTGCACTACTTTTTTTTTAACTTTTTCTGGCTTTTGTTTCTTTTTTCATTGGCATCTTCATTAAGTCATAACTCATAATCATATCATTGCATTGGTCTTCTAAGACACGGGATTGAAGGATTTATCAGTGTACATCAAGAGCCTAGGGTTTTCCTATTTCAGAGGATTCATCAGAGGCATTGGGTCAGGTTTTCTTGGGTGTGAATCAGGGTTTGGTTCCTTCTCTGTTCAGGACATTTATTTCATCAGTACGCATTCAAGGTGAATTAAGGTTCCTCATTCATGGTTGAATCTGTGGACAGTCGTCAACTGAAAGTCATGTGTTCAAGTCAACTGGATTTATTGATTGAAGATGGGGAAGCCATTAAGGATATAATTTTGTTTTAGATTTGAAGCTTGATGTGGATTGAATGTGTTAAGATTGACCATCTTCCAAAATCCACTTATAATCCCCTTTTAAATCCAACTTCTACCCAGGTATCCATTTGTCCATATGGGAATCCATATCCATTTTCCAACCTACATTTCATAAATATCCATTTCATTTTTTACCATTTTTTTGTCCATTCTTTCTAAGCCATAACCATTTAATATCCATTTTTATTAATTCCAAATTTAATATCCATATCCATATCCATTCAAATTCCAATTTTCCTTTAAAAAAAAAAACCAATTACCCACATTTTTAACAAAACCATTTTCCAATTTAATCCATAGTAAGCCTTGTTGTTTTTTTTTCTTTTTCAAAATCCCATATATTCAAGTTGGGTCCTATTTGTTTCAAAGAGTCAAATGTGTCCATACGATATCCATTTTTTCTGTGCTCAAGTTCTAGTCGCTGATGAGGATAATTGTGGAATTACTGTTGCAGTTTAAATGTAGAATAAAATGCCAAGTCTAAAGTACTTGAAGACCCGGCAGATTTCATGCCTTTGAAAATAAACACTGCAGGAAAAAAGGTTCATAGCAGGAAAAGCATTTAGCAAAAAGTTAATAATGAATTCATCACCGAAAATTGACAGCAAGAAGAATAAAAACGCATAGCAGTAGAAGTTTCAGCAGAAAATATAACACAATTTTATTTTTCGTCAATTCTCACAATGGTTACCCTTTCATAACAGCTTTTGATCACATTCACACCAGAAAATACTCTGACTGAAAATCCTGACTAAATTCATTGGCAGTTCCAATTTCACTAACGATACATGACAGAGCTTGAGAAGGAAAAGCAACAGAATCCACAATTTTCACTGTAACTGAATTCCTAATAGAATTTCAGATGAAGTACCTATCCTACCCTTCCCTAATTCTGGTATAAATCACCATCAGCTTCAGTTTCTTTGGGGGATTTTTCTTTACTCTGCAAAATTAGAACCCTTTCAATCACTTTTCTCTTCTCTCTGGGAATTCTCCATAACCTGCAGAAACTTGCAGAGTCTTCTTCATTCTTCTCTTGCCATAACTGAATTTCTGCATCAATTTCAAATCACCATCAAACTTGTGAACAACATCTTCAATAGTTTCCTGCAAACTCTTCATCAACCTGCAGATCCGCAATCTTTTCATCGTCATTCTTCAGGTTTGTGGCGTCATCATCATCATCATCATATCATTCTTATCTCCATCGAGGTTCTGCACAATCGCAACAAACAATTTCTCAATCACCTGCGCAATTCAGTTTTCAACAACAACAACGATCTCGAATTTGCAAAAAAAGAACCAGAAGCATAGTAGAAGAAGAATATTGAACGGAAAATTCAGAACCGCTCACAACATCAACAATGAATTTAGAGAAATCGAAGGAAGAGAGAGATATACCTGAAGAACTCTAGTTTTCTGTTGATGCGTTGCCGCTGTCGAAGCGCCATCGGAGCGACTCTGATAGGTACGTCGATCTCGATCTAAACTTCAGTTTCACGATGTGATTGTTCTTTGATTTGTGTTCTTTTAATTTGCTACGGCTTGGTTGATTTCACGCCCTGTGAGAGAGAGAAGAGTGTGTCACTTTGTGAGAGAGTGAAAACGCAGCTCACCGAGGTTGTGGTACGATTCATGCCGTGTTTGATAACTCTGAGGACTGGTGGAGATATTGTTCGCCGGTATGGATTCTGAAATGAAGGCACAGTGTGAACACGTGGTGAGGCGAAGAGAAGGTGAGAGTTTGGTTGAACGAAGCAAGGATGGAGTTGCGGCGCGATGAATGGAGAAATCGGAGCTGATTGATGATTCGTCGTTCGTGTATATGGCATCGATATGTGTTTTGGGAAGCAGAACGAAGAGGAAGAAGTCCGACGGCGGTTTATGTTAAGATTTGAGTGGTGATATGAAGCATGGAAGACGGAAAGGGGATGATGATAATGGTGAACGGAGAGTGACAAGAAGAACGCTTTCAGACGGAGGGAGGCTGTTGGTCGGCGGCATTTCGCCTGAGATGGAGGAAGGGAGAGCACCGACGAGGAAGAAGGGTGAAGATGAGGTAGAAACTGAGGATGGTTTCACGGTGTATTAGGTTTCTTCCTCTTTTAATCGTATCAGCACGTTGGACCGGGTTGCATAAGCCCATTTGTTTTTTTCGTTATTGTACCTCCGTTTCACTCTCGCACCCCCTGATTTGGCACTAAAACCTTTGGGCCTGTTTCCTTAAGCCCATGCGCCGGATTCCTAGTCACACTCCCTAGTTTCTATTTCACCCCCTCCCTTTGGTTTCATTCTGATGGGCCTAAATGCACTCAACCCATGCGCTTGAACACTCCCCCTAGCTGCATAGATAATTTCTTTGGGCCTACTGACTTAAGCCCAACGTCTGGAAGCTCTTTTCACACCCTCCCCAGTCTGATTACACCCCTCTTATTAATTATTTTTTTAATTGTTTTGATAATTGTTTTAGTTAACTAATTGAATAATAATTTTTAGAATTATTGTACTTTTTTAGTTCTCAATTTTAGCATTAATTTTGGTCTTAATTAGAATTAGATTTTAATTAGATTTTAATTTGAATTAATTTTTAGGATTAGATATTAATTTTTTAGATTAACTTTATTACTTAGAATTTAATCTTGATTTTAATTAGCACTTTATTTTTTTTTAAATTGGATATTCTTGATTAATTGTTGACTTTGGTTTTGATGCCTATTTTGATTATTTCTTGATTTAATACTTGACTTGTCTCTTGCTTGATTTTCTCTTTGTGATTGAGTTGTCTGGTGTTTACTTGCTGATTACTCTGTATTCACATGTTCCCTTAAGGCTCCTAGTCCGAATTAATTTCTGATTAAGCTCGGAGTAGGATAGACATTAGGCTCTCAATCCAAGCATGACAACATTAGGTTAGCTCCCTTCTAATCCTGACCTTGGAGCCATTTTGTATGATAACTTGTAGGATTCAGTTCCCTTAGACCTTCCGCGCGTCTCCCCCTTTTCTCTTGCCTCAGTGTGATTGAGATCCCTTTCTTCCGTAGCCACGAACTACAGACGCTCTAACTTCCTCTTTCTGGTTAGATTGAGGATACGTAGGCACGAGGATTCATATCCTTGGCGAGCACACTAACAAATAATTTCCCTCTTTTGTCTCTCGCCTCTGTGTGACCGAGATTTGTTAACTGAACCTTTTTTCTCTTTCCCCAGTGCGATCGAAACCTTTTTTCATCGACCCGTAAGTCGAACTACGACTGCTCTGATTTCCTCCTTCTCGTCCGATTGAGGATACGTAGGCACAAAACGGCGATGTCTTGGTGAGCAACCTCCCCCCTTAGTTCGTGTCCGAACTACGTTTGCTCTGATTCTTCTTTCTCGTCCGATTGAGGATACGTAGGCATAAGACGGCGATGTCTTGACGAGCAACCTTCCCCGTAGTCCGTCGAACTACGTTGACTCTGACTTTCCCATTGCACTGAGGGAATACGTAGGCCTAGGACAACGATAATGTCCTATCGAGTCACTTATTTCTTTTTCCCCTTCTCTTTTCTACCTTTGATTTCCGATTTTCTAGTTAGCAGTTGATATCCAGTTTCCGACACCCTTTGATCGAGACAAGCAAGCGTGGATCCCATGAGTACGATGGACGTGTGGGGGTGCTAATACCTTCCCCTCGCGTAACTAACTCCCTTACCCGTTTCTCTTGGTCGCGAGACCATGCTCTTTCCTTTCCCTCAGGTTTACGCAATGTTTCCTTTCCCTCTCTTGGGATAAATACACATTGCTTGGGACTCTATTTCCGCGCAACTTTCACGTTTTTACTTGGATGAAAATCCCGGGAGCGACAGCCAGCGACTCTGCTGGGGACAAGTTGATCTCTTGCTGGTCCATCCCTTTTTACGAGTCAATCCCAGTGCTTGTTTGTTTTTCTTTCATTGGGTGTTTACTTTGATGCTGTTTTGCTGTTTTACTGTTTTACGGCTTTATTGTACATTACTGTATTTACCGCATTTACTGCATCATATTTCATTATTATACTGGACTGTGTTGTGCTGGTTTTCTGTTTGGCGGGATGGGTATTCTGAGAGATAGGCCCAGTACACAGGCCTGAGTGCAGTTATGTTTAGTGTGTTTCATATCCTCTCACGCTCCATTTCGGTGCGAGGAGGGAATATGAAACATAATCTGGATGTGGTTTTCTCTAGAGAATTCTGCGTTATGGGTGGAAGAGCTGTTAAGTCTGGATGACCTTTAGGATGACCCCTCTTTATTTTGAGGTGAATCAGAGGATGATCTTTTTGTATGGCGGTAGCATTGTATCCTTCGGGCTGAATGTGCTATTACCTCTCATTCCGAGATCTGAATTTGAGAATCCTCACTTTCTAGTACATGCATGTGAGATTGGGGGGATTGTTTACAGGTTTGCAGGTAACCTTGACTGTCATCCTACCTGGTGTTCTGGTTCTCTTATCAGTGCAAACTTATCAGTCTGGTATTCTGATTATGTCGATATGCTGGTTATTCTAGTATTCTGGTTATTCGGATATTCTGGTATTCCAGTATTCTCTTCAGAGCAGACCTGTGAACCTATTCAGACAGTAGCACAACACTTATCCCGAGCTTTGTGGATACCTTGATCCTGTGTCTTTGCATTTGCATCACATGACATTTTGCATTCTCATACTCATATTCATAACAGGTATTCTCAAAAGGGGTTCTTATTCTGACATGGTATTTTCTTCAGAACTGCAAACCTGACTTCTCACCACTACGCAACACGAAGCAATTAGAGGAGAATCATGGATCAGATGCGAGTAGAGTTGTCAGAATTCCAAACTCGTATGGCTCAGTGCATGGAGGTGATGTAGGGTATGGCTCAACGTCAAGAGGAATTAAGGGAGGTTATTCACAGGGCTGCTGTTGTTATCCCAGAAGCTGGTAATGGGAATGTTGTTGGTAATACTCCGAGCGGAGTTGTGAATCGTCCACGTACTGATATTCCTCCACCCCATTCTATGAGTCAATCTAGAGGAAGTGCTACTAGGATTCATGTTCCTCGTCAGAAGGTGGATAATCAGGAAGAACAGTTTTATGATGCTGAGATGAATTTCCCTATTGAGGCGGACAAGAGGCTTCGTATGCTCGAGGAGAGATTGAAGGCTCTTGAGGGCTAGAATACTTTGAGCATGGACATGTATGACTTAGGGTTGGTCCCAGGTGTGAAAGTTCCTCCGAAGTTCAGGGCGCCTGTTTTTGAAAAGTACAATGGATCCACCTGCCCTAAGCTTCACATCAGGGCATATTCCAGCAAAATGTCTGCCTATACAGATGATGAGAAGCCGATGATGCATTTCTTTCAGGATAGCCTAGTTGGGGCATCTTTAGACTGGTATATGAGCTTGGAGAGAACGTATATTAAAAGCTGGAGAGATTTGGCAGAAGCTTTCATTAAGCATTACCAATACAATACGGACATGGCGCCCAATAGAATACAATTGCAGAGTCTTTCTCAGGAACAAAACAAAAGCTTCAAAGAGTACGCCCAGAGGTGGCGTGAATTGGCTTCCCGAGTTCAACCTCCGATGTTGGAAAGAGAGCTCGTTGATATGTTCTTGGATACGCTTCAGGGGTATTATTATGAGAAATTGGTTGGATGTTTGTCAGCCGGATTTTCAGGTCTTGTATTGGCAGGAGAAAGAGTCGAAAATGGCATCAAAACGGGAAAGATTCGAATTGCTGCTGAAGATGCGAAGAAACCTTATGTTGGGTCTTCCAAGAGAAAGGAAGGAGAAACTAGTGATGTGTATTTTCCTCCTATTGTTCAATGGCCTGTTTAGTATCAGCGACCTTATGCTCCTCAGCAATAAAGTCAACAAAGACCACGGAGGCCTGCGAGAAGGTTCGATCCCCTCCCTATTCCTCACAGGGATGTTCTTGCCCGTCTACTTGAGAGTTCTCTGGTTGAACTAAGGGATGCCAAGCCTGTTCCTGACCCCATTCCTCCTGATTATGATCTGGATGCTAGATGCAAGTATCACTCGGACACACCGGGTCATTCCATTGAAAATTGCAACGTGTTCAAGCACAAGGTGCAAGACCTGGTGGACTCAGAGATCATTGCATTCACTAAAGATGATATGTACATCAATTGAAGCCTTCTGTCTCAAGTGAGCACTTAGTTTGCAAGGACGTCCAAACAGAATCAAGCCTCCTCAGCGATGGCAATTTTCAGCTTCTTCACTGCATTTTCATTTGTAGTTTTTCATTTTCTTGTTAAAGCATTGTATGCATAAAAACCTTTTTTGTGTTCTGAATGATGTTTTAATGCAATGAATATGTTTTTCTTGAAGTAATTCATTTTTACTCACCCATATAATGTTTCTGCGCATTGCAATACCAACTTTCTTGCTTAAACTTTTGGAGGGAGGATGATGAGGTAAAAACACAAAATCTTTGGTTGTATACTTTTGGATAAAACCCTGTTGAGGATGTACAAGCATTGCTTCAAATCCCCAAACACCGGAGATATAAGGGAGATAGACCCTCGCCAACCCCTTTGAGCCTTGAAGTAGGAGTTTCTTTTCATTCGAAAAAACCCTCACATTTAACCAGGGGCAGGGTAGTTGTCAGTAATTTGACCAAGCGTTCAAATTTTGAAATGAGTGTGCATCTGAGGATCCATTACCTTCAAGAGGTCAAAAGATGTGAAAACAATGGTTATCCCTCATCGACCAAGTAATGAGGTAGTCACAACCCTTTCAAATAAGTCAGACAACCAGTGTCACACGATTGGTTCAAAAAAGAAGAAAAAGAATAAAAAAGAATAAAAAGAGAAAGCCCGCTAAGTCCAAACTTGAAAATAAGCGACTTAGGCAAAAGTTAAGGCATCCCGCTGGACTTCAAAATCGAAAAATTCAGAAAGAATCAGTCCAGGAAAAATCAGGGAAATAAAGAAGCAAAAAATGAAAAAGAAATGTTCAAAAGAGAAAATCCTTGATAAGGAACAAGTCGTGTGACCGAAACACTGAAGACAAAAGGGGTGACTGTCATTTCAAAGACCTCATGGGTTCCTTAACCATCGATCCTCACAAAAAAATCCTTTTGAGAGATGAGCGCTTGTGCCAAATTAACTGAACGTAGGACTGGAGAACATCAAGGAGAATGGGTGGGTACAAACAAATTTTGAGCCATAAATCCTTTTTTCTAAAACCGTGAACCAGGCCGCGTTACACCCCTCAAAAGTCCTAATTGAAGCAGGGTTTATTCCGAAGACATACTTCAACGAGATGGCGTTCCTGACTCCCATGAGTTGTGCTAATAAGATTTTGTTGGTATTGCATGTGCGTATTGTTTTCCATTCAAAAATCAATGTCGTAACTAGTGACTCGTCCACGGGGTTTGGCGACATACTTTCAATAAACTTCAAGTTTAACATGTTTATGCATTAGAATTATCATTCTCATAAAAAACTTGTACTGCTTGCATACATGTGCTTAAGCATCAATGAAGCTTACACAATGAACATCAGTCGAGAAGCTTGATCCTGCCGAGTTGGGATGCTTGATAATTCTGAAGGACAGTCATATCAAGGGGCATGTTGCCAAGAAACTCAGTGTCGTGGGCTCTCCCCAGTAAGTCGTGATGAGATGTAGCCAATCTGGGGCAGTCACGTCGAGAAATCTCTCTGAAGTTCAGTTATTCTGGGGAATTCATTCGAAGATCAGGGGCAAAGTGACTTCAAAGCTCATATTGAGGCAACCCACCTCTGGAGCATGAGAAGTTATCCTCTCCCGAAGAAGGTTAATCAAGAACACCTCTTCAAGGTTCAAAATATTGAGGCAGAGTATTTCAAGTCATTACAAGTCCTCTCAGGGCAAAATTCCTTCATGGATCATACAGTCTGGGGCAGTTATGACGAGATCCGATAAATCTATCTTAGAGTTTGAAGACCCTGGGGCAGTGTGAATGCCCGGTCTTCTATAAAATCCTCTTGAGATGATTTCTTTCAATGGACCCTGTGGTCTGGGGCAGGTCAGGAAGAAACCGTGGTTCACTTTTGACAATCAGTATGCAGTTGATCAGCAGAAACTTAAAGTGCTAAGTTATTTCAGATGTGAGGCTTTTGAGGTCTCTCCCCCAGCAAGGTGTTGGAATTGATATTCTTCCCCAAGCAGAGAATCGTCCTCAAATCGGAAAAGGGTTCTTTATGAAGATTTCTTACCCCCAGCAGTGTAGGTGGATTACTTATTCTCAGCAGGGTAAGACGGGGGAATATTTTGAAACAGTTTGAAGACGGTGAGAAGTTAGAGTATTCTCTTCCTCAAAAGTTAGATCCGGTATTTCCCGAAAGTCAAAGTCCAATGGTTATTGGCATTCTCAGTAGTTCAAAGTCCAATCTTCATTGGCATCTCCCCAACAGAGTTTGCAATTCAGCTTGCGGTTCCCCGACAGTGTTTGCAGCACCAGGGGTTATTGGTGGTACAGTTGGTTATCCCCCCACAGGAGATTAGATATCGGCGATCCCTTCCTCAGTGAAGTTTGCTTGTTCTGTTCTGCGCATTCCCTGGTGGAGTGTCCTCTCATTCTTGCATATAGTTATCATCTTTGTATTACACCCTCAAAACGCGTAGCATTTTCATTTCGTATGGAGCATTACGCCATAGAAAGAAAATTCAAACATGCATCGAAGCATAAGCCAGATTCGGTACCTTGTGCGAAAGCCCAGATCAACCATCAATCAAAAAAGTGATTCCAATCCTCCAAAGAGAGCCCCAACCTCAGAGTTAACGCCCTTTTTTACCAACCTCAAAGTTGTAGTATACCTTTCCCAACCCCAGAGTTGTCCTATATCTTCTCTCCAACCTCAGAGTTGTCATTTATTCCCTTTTCAACTTCAGAGTTGTCGTATGTCTGTCTGTCCAATCTCAGAATTGACGCCCTTCTTCCCCAACCTCAGAGTTGGCGCCCCCTTTTACCAACTTCAAAGTTGTCAGACACTTTTTCTCGACCTCCGAGTTGATGAACACCTCCTTTTGCCCAACCTCAGGGTTGACGCCCCCTTTCACCAGCTTCAAAGTCGTTGTATATCCTTTCTCGACCTCAGAGTTGATGCTTCTTCTCCCAACCTCAGGGTTGACGCCCACCTTACCAACTTCAAAGTTGTTGTGTGCCTCTTCTCAACCTCAAAGTTGATGAACGTCCCTTAATTCCCAAAACTCCTAGTTGATGAATGTTCCTTTAGTCTCCAACCTCAGTGTTGACCGATTTCTTTCTTCCAGCCTCAGAGTTGAAGTCAATGTTTCTATCTCTGGTCTCAAAATCAAGGTCTACCTTTTTCCCAATCTCAGAGTTGATGAATATCCTTTTCTTTACCAACTTCAAAGTTGTCGTACACTTTTTTCTTTCTCAACCTCAGAGTTGGTGAATATTTCTTTTGACCCAACCTCAGAATTGACGCCCTTTACCAACTTCAAAGTTGTCGTGGATGTCCCTTTACCAACTTCAAAGTTGTCGTGGATGTTCCTCTTACCAACTTCAAAGTTGTCGTATACCTTTTCCTCAACCTCAGAGTTAATGATTATTCTTTTCTTTCTCGAAGTCGGCGTATAGTCATTTTCCTCAACCTCAGAGTTGATGGTCTACCTTCTTATCCCCAACGGAGTCATCTTTGTAGGTCCGTTGATTCTACAAACCTCCGGTCATAAGTCTACTTTCGGCTGGCAATCGCTATATCATCTTTCTCTCCCCACAGTGCAAATTTTTAGGTTCTTTTGAATTCAATCACGTTCTACCTTGAATGTCTGAAAGCCGTTGCTATCACCCTTTCAGGTCCAAGTTGATTGAATAGAGGCAGCTGTAGCACCCCAAAATTTGCCCTACTTTTTTTTAACTTTTTCTGGCTTTTGTTTCTTTTTTCATTGGCATCTTCATTAAGTCATAACTCATAATCATATCATTGCATTGGTCTTCTAAGACACGGGATTGAAGGATTTATCAGTGTACATCAAGAGCCTAGGGTTTTCCTATTTCAGAGGATTCATCAGATGCGTTGGGTCAGGTTTTCTTGGGTGTGAATCAGGGTTTAGTTCCTTCTCTGTTCAGGACATTTATTTCATCAGTACACATTCAAGGTGAATTAAGGTTCCTCATTCATGGTTGAATTTGTGGACAGTCGTCAACTGAAAGTCATGTGTTCAAGTCAACTGGATTTATTGATTGAAGATGGGGAAGCCATTAAGGATATGAGTTTGTTTTGGATCCGAAGCTTGATGTGGATTGAATGTGTTAAGATTGACCATCTGCCAAATTCCACTTATAATCCACTTTTAAATCCAAGTTTTATCCAGGTATCCATTTGTCCATATGGGAATCCATATCCATTTTCCAACCTACATTTCATAAATATCCATTTCATTTTTTACCATTTTTTTGTCCATTCTTTCTAAGCCATATCCATTTAATATCCATTTTCATTAATTCCAAATTTAATATCCATATCCATATCCACTAAAATTCCAATTTTCCTTTATCCATTTTCATTTAAAAAAAAAACAATTACCCACATTTTTAACAAAACCATTTTCCAATTTAATCCATAGTAAACCTTGTTGTTTTTTTTTCTTTTTCAAAATCCCATATATTCAAGTTGGGTCCTATTTGTTTCAAAGAGTCAAATGTGTCCATACGATATCCATATTTTCTGTACTCAAGTTCTAGTCCCTGATGAGGACAATTGTGGAATTACTGCTGCAGTTTAAATGTAGAATAAAATACCAAGTCTAAAGTACTTGAAAACCAGGCATATTTCATGCCTTTGAATATAAACACTGCAGGAAAAAAGGTTCATAGCAGGAAAAGAAATTAGCAAAAAGTTAATAATGAATTCATCACAGAAAATTGACAGCAAGAAGAATAAAAACGCATAGCAGTAGAAGTTACAGCAGAAAATATAACACAATTTTATTTTTCGTCAATTATCACAATGGTTACCCGTTCATAACAGCTTTTGGTCACATTCACACCAGAAAATACTCTGACTGAAAAATCCTGACTAAATTCATTGGCAGTTTCAATTTCACTAACGATACATGACAGAGCTTGAGAAGGAAAAGTAACAGAATCCACAATTTTCACTGTAACTGAATTCCTAACAGAATTTCAGATGAAGTACCTATCCTACCCCTCCCTAGTTTTGGTATAAATCACCATCAGCTTCAGTTTCTTTGGGGGATTTTTCTTCATTCTGCAAAATAGGAACCCTCTCAATCACCCTTCTCTTCTCTCTGGGAATTCTCCATAACTTGCAGAAACTTGCAGAGTCTTCTCCATTCTTCTCTTGCCATAACTGAATTTCTGCATCAATTTCAAATCACCATCAAACTTGTGAACAACATCTTCAATAGTTTCCTGCAAACTCTTCATCAACCTGCAGATCCGCAATCTTTTCATCGTCATTCTTCAGGTTTGTGGCGTCATCATCATCATCATCATCGTATCATTCTTATCTCCATCGAGGTTCTGCACAATCGCAGCAAACAATTTCTCAATCACCTACGCAATTCAGTTTTCAACAACAACAATGATCTCGAATTCACAAAAAAAGAACCAGAAGCATAGTAGAAGAAGAAGATTGAACGGAAAATTCAGAACCGCTCACAACATCAGTAGTGAATTTAGAGAAATCGAAGGAAGAGAGAGATATACCAGAAGAACTCTGGTTTTCTGTTGATGCGTTGCAGCCGTCGAAGTGCCATCGGAGCGACTCCGATAGGTACGTCGATCTCGATCTAAACTTCAATTTCATGATGTGATTGTTCTTTGATTTATGTTCTTGTAATTTGCTATGGCTTAGTTGATTTCGCGCCCTGTGAGAGAGAGAAGAGTGTGTCGCTTCATGAGAGAGTGAGAACGCAGCTCACCGAGGTTGTGGTACGTTTGCGCCGTGTTTGATAACTCTGAGGACTGGTGGAGCTATTGTTCGCCGGTATGGATTCTAAAACGAAGGCACGGTGTGAACACGAGGTGAGGCGAAGAGAAGGTGAGAGTTTGGTTGAACGAAGCAAGGATGGAGTCGCAGCGCTATGAACGGAGAAATTGGAGCCGATTGATGATCCGCCGTCCGTGTATATGGCGTCGATATGTGTTTTGGGAAGCAGAATGAAGAGGAAGAAGTCCGACGGCGTTTTATGTTAAGAGTTGAGTGGTGATATGAAGCATGGAAGACGGAAAGGGGACGGTGATAATGGTGAAAGGAGAGTGACAAGAAGAACGGTTTCAGACGGAGGGAGGCTGTTGGTCGGCGACATTTCGCCTGAGATGGAGGAAGGGAGAGCACCGGCGAGGAAGAAGGGTAAAGATGAGGTAGAAACTGAGGATGGTTTCACGGTGTATTAGGTTTCTTCCTCTTTTAATCGTATCAGCATGTTGGACCGGGTTGCATAAGCCCATTTTTTTTTTTCGTTATTGCACCTCCGTTTCACTCTCGCACCCCCCTAATTTGGCACTAAAACCTTTGGGCCCGTTTCCTTAAGCCCATGCGCCAGATTCCTAATCACACTCCCTAGTTTCTATTTCACCCCTCCCCTTGGTTTCATTTTGATGGGCCTAAATGAACTCAGCCCATGCACTTGAACACTCCTCGCAACCCCCAGAATTCTACTGCACCCCCTGGCTGCGTAGAAAATTTCTTTGGGCCTACTGACTTAAGCCCAACGTCTGGAAGCTCTTTTCACACCCTCCCCAGTCTGAATAACACCCCTCTTATTAATTGTTTTTTAAATTGTTTTGATAATTGTTTTAGTTAACTAATTGAATAATAATTTTTAGAATTAGTGTACCTTTTTAGTTCTCAATTTTAGCATTAATTTTGGTCTTAATTAGAATTAGGTTTTAATTAGATTTTAATTTGAATCAATTTTTAGGATTAGATATTAATTTTTTAGATTAACTTTTTTACTTAGAATTTAATCTTGATTTTAATTAGCACTTTATTTTTTTTTTTAAATTGGATATTCTTGATTAATTGTTGACTTTGGTTTTGATGCCTATTTTGATTAATTCTTGATTTAATACTTGACTTGTCTCTTGCTTGATTTTCTCTTTGTGATTGAGTTGTCTGGTGTTTACTTGCTGATTACTCTGTATTCACATCTTCCCTTAAGGCTCCTAGTCCACCTTAATTTTTGATTAAGCTCGGAGTAGGATAGACATTAGGCTCTCAATCCAAGCATGACAACATTAGGTTAGCTCCCTTCTAATCCCGACCTTAGGGCCATTTTGTATGATAACTTGTAGGATTCAGTTCCCTTAGACCTTCCGTGCGTCTCCCCCTTTTCTCTCGCCTCAGTGTGATTGAGATCCCTTTCTTCCGTAGCCACGAACTACGGACGCTCTGACTTCCTCTTTCTGGTTAGATTGAGGATACGTAGGCACGAGGTTTCATATCCTTGGCGAGCACACTAACAACTAATTTCCCTTTTTTGTCTCTCGTCTCTGTGTGACCGAGATTTGTAAACTGAACCTTTTTTCTCTCGCCCCAGTGCGATCGAAACCCTTTTTCATCGACCCGTAAGTCGAACTACGACTGCTCTGATTTCCTCCTTCTTATCCGATTGAGGATACGTAGGCACAAGACGATGATGTCTTGGCGAGCAACCTCCCCCCTTAGTTCATGTCTGAACTACGTTTGCTCTGATTCTTCTTTCTCGTCCGATTGAGGATACGTAGGCACAAGACGGCGATGTCTTGACGAGCAACCTTCCCCGTAGTCCATTGAAATACATTGACTTTGACTTTCCCATTGCACTGAGGGAATACGTAGGCCTAGGACAACGATAATGTCCTATCGAGTCACTTATTTCTTTTCCCCCCTTCTCCTTTCTACCTTTCATTTCTGGTTTTCTAGTTAGCAGTTGATATCCAGTTTCTGACACCCTTTGATCGAGACAAGCAAGCGTGGATCTCATTGAGTACGATGGACGCATGAGGGTGCTAATACCTTCCCCTCGCGTAACCGACTCCCTTACCCGTTTCTCTTGGTCGCGAGACCATGCTCTTTCCTCTCCCTCAGGTTTACGCAGTGTTTCCTTTCCCTCTCTTGGGATAAATACACATTGCTGGTGACTCTGTTTCCGTGCCACTTTCGCGTTTGTACTTGGATAAAAATCTCGGGAGCGACATCTTGTTGAGTTATCCATTTTTCAGACTCTCTTGTTGAGTTAATCCCCTTTTTAGACTCTCTTGTTGAGTCATCCATTTTTCAGACTCTCTTGTTGAGTCAATCACCTTTTCAGACTCTCTTGTTGGGTCAACCACTTGTACGACTCTCTTGTTGAGTCAATCACGTTCCGGACTCTCTTGTTGAGTCAACCCTTTTAGCCTCCATCTTGGGCTTTGTGCAAGATAGATAAAATTACTATCTTGTTGAGTCAATCTTTTCCAGCCTCCCTTTGGCTTGGTAAAAGATTCCCCCTAGCACAAGTTAGCCTCCTCTTAGGCTTTGTATAATGATTTCTCCTGCTTGTTCAGCCACAATCCCGGGCTTTGTACAGGACAGATAAAAAAAGAACTCTTTTGTTGAGTCAAACCCTTTTTAGCCTCTATCTTGGGCTTTGTACGAGATATAAAATTTCATAACCTTCTCTTAATCTCGGGACATATAATTTCCCAAGCAGAGTCAAAATTGTTTCAGCCTCTATCTTGGACTTTGTACGAGATACTTAAAATATCCTCGGCCGAGTCAGTAAAGTCTCTTTCAGCCTCAATCTTGGGCTTTGTACAAGACAGATAAAAATTTCTTTCCCCCAGCATCAGTCTTCTTTTCAGCTTCTATCTTGGGCTTTGTACAAGATACATACAAACCTCCCTGACGGAGTCAAAATCCTTTTAGCCTCAATCTTGGGATTTGTACAAGACAAATAGAACATTTCCCCCCAGAAAAGTCTCCTTTAGCCTCCTCTTAGGCTTTGTATAATGATATCCCCAAAAGAGTCAGTCTCTTTTTGCCTCAATCTTGGGCTTCGTACAAGACACCAATATATATACCCTCTCTTGTTGAGTTGGTCTTATCCAGCCTCCTCTTAGGCTTTGTATAAGGACTTCCCTAGTGGAGTCAATCAATCTCTTAGCTTCAACCTTGGGCTTTGATCAAGGCACACAAAAATCAACAATACCTGTTTAGAGATGACAATTTCTCTCTTAGTCAAACCTTTTAGCTTCAATCTTGGGCTTTGAACAAGACACAAATAAGACTTTTAGCCTATGTCTTGGGCTTTGAACAAGACACCAAAACATCTTTTTCCTCCCTTAGAATAGGAGGAACTACGATTGCTCTGATCAAAAACTCTAGGTCCAGTACCTTCATACCAATCAATCCTTAGGTCCAGTACCTCACCAAAAACATCAACAAAAATTCAATCTCACTCTATCATATTTCCCAAGAAACTTTCCGAACCCATTAACAGATAAACACTATCAATTACGAAGCGAAACCTAAAGCTAATATCCTATGGATAACCACATATAGGATGGGTAATTGACAACTACCCATTGTATAACCTGACCCCGACTCCCAGAATCTCTTTAAACGTTTGTTCAGTTAAACATTCACGTGTAAGGTTAGTTTTAGATACCTTCTCTTTCCCTTCCAGTTTCATGGGATAAATAAGAAATCAGAAAGTAGCACCCCCTCCTACCATTACGGTGAGGAAAACCTAGCGATAAGGTGGTCGTGTCACCGACAAAAATCGCTCGCTACAACAAGGTTGGTTTTAGATAGATTCCCTTTCCTTTATAGCTTCATAGGATAAATAAGAAATCAAAAAGTAGCACCCAATTTTAACCATGGCGATAAGGTGGTCGCGTCACCGACAAAAATCGCACGCTATAGGTTCCTGTTATGGCTTCCGGGTCTTTAGTGACCGGAGGTATATATCCTTCAGGTATAAAATTGAAAAGCATGCCCCAGGGAAAACCTTTAGGCATGTTGTACTGAGGATGACTGCCAGGTGTCTCAAACGCTGGTGTAGACATAATCTCTGAGATTGCAGTCCTTTGTGGTTATTGATCCTGAGCTGCTGCCAGGGATTCCATCGTGTTGTGGAATTTTTCCAAACTCTCCTTCAGATCATTGATTTCTTCTCTCAATTCTCTGTTCTCTTCTTCGAGATCGTCCATTTTCTTTTGTCGATTGGCCCGACTATTGTACGAATGAGACCGTTTGACTCTAGAGTGCGACACATGTGTGAGACTCAATGACAAAGATGTGTTATGTGAGAATGATGAATGATATGCAAAGAATGAGAATGATTTTTTTTTAATTTTTTAATTTTCAAAAGAACTTTTAACAATTACGTTGCAAATATCATACAGCGGGGGTGTACTGCTTGATGATCCAATGTCTTTAACTAAGCGTCCTTCTCGGACAGCTTCCTCAAGACGAACTCCCATGCCTTCCATCTCGTTGAAGTCACTGGGCGCACTGGCGATCATTCTATCGTAGTAAAATGAGCTCAAGGTTTTCAAGAAGATCTTTGTCATCTCCTTTTCCTCCAGAGGTGGAGAAATCTGAGCGGCGATTTCACGGCATCTCTGAGCGTATTCTTTAAAAGTTTCCTTGTCCTTTTGTGACATCGATCTGAGTTGATCTTTGTTCGGTGCCATGTCCAAATTGTATTTATATTGTTGAACGAAGGCAGCGCCGAGATCTCTGAATGTGTCGATCCTGGCGTGGTTTAAACCCATGTACCATTTTAATGCGGCACCGGTTAAACTATCTTGAAAGTAGTGAATGAGTAGCTCCTGATTCTTTGTCTGAGCTGACATTTGTCGAGCGTACATCACCAGATGGCTCTGAGGGCAAGAGTTACCCTTGTACTTTTCAAAGTCGGGTACTTGGAATTTGTGCGGGACTTTCACATTGGGGACCAAGCAGAGGTCCACGGCGTCCTTTCCAAATAAATCCTGACCACGAATGGCTTGCAGTTCTATCTGCATTTCCAGGAACTGTTCCTGGAACTCATTCATTCTGTCAAACATGCTGTCATTTATACCAGAAGGTATCTGTGGAATCTGTCCTTTCGGGACAGTGTGTACCATGGGTGGTGACATAGTCATTATGGCCGAGACTCTCGGTGTCTCCCGAAGTTTGTAACCTTTAGGAGTTGCTATCATTCCCCTGGAATCTTCGCTTTCCCAAAGTTTGTAACCTTCAGCCCCAGTGGTTCCTGCTGCGGTTCCCTGATCCTCATTGATTGGCGAAACATATCCTTCCGGGATATTGTTGATAGGCATTCCCCAGGGACGATCTTTCGGCATTTTGTACCTAGGATCAGACTTATCCACTATGGGCGTCGATGTGATCTCTGAGATCACAGTCCTTTGTTGCTGTATTTGAGCCTCTGCTAGAGCTTGCATGTCGTTATGAAGCTTTCTCAGATCCTCTTTCAGAGTGTCAATCTCTTCTCTCAACTCTCTGTTCTCTTCCTCGAGATCATCCATCTTTTTCTGACGATTGGCCCGAGTATTGTAGAATGAGACAGTTTGACTCTAGAATCGAGACACAAATGTGAGATTCGTAGGTAAGACGAATGCGTTTACGCGAGAATGATGAATGATATGCAATGATTATATTAATTGTATGTTTTTGTTTATTTAAAGTAAACTTCGATAATTGGATTGCAAATATCAAACCATGGGGAAACCCCATTTTATTGAATTCAAAGGATTGCGGAAACGGAAATAGAGTAGATTACAAAGTGCTGAAAAAGGAAATCTAAATTAATGGATCCCGAGTCATCTCTGAGGAGAGCTCAGGTACTGGTTCTGGTATTTTCCTTTTCTTTGATCGGGGCTCTTGGGCCGTTGTTGAGTTGTCATTCTTTTGCTAAGTGAAAGGAGCGAGCAAATTCCTTTGGTAATCCTGATTTTCTACAACATGTTGCTCTAAAATCTCAATCAGAGCATCTTTTTCTCTTAATAGCTGCTGTATTTTCTTACACTCCACATTGAGAATACGGTACTTGTTCCTCCAAGACCTCTTCTCCTGCTGAACTTTGCTGAGAGTAACCTGAAGCTTTTCCATCTCAGACATAAAATAAAGGGCAGAGTCACTTAATGGAAGAACTTCCTGATGAGGGTAAGGCATCCTCAACTTGAGAGCTCTAGTTTGTACCCAGTGGAGATAGGCTCCACCGAGACACAGTCTGGTTTTCCTTGAGACTCTCGTCCTTTCCTATGAACGTGTTTCCAAGCATGCACTATTTCTGTCTTTAGTGCCCTGTCATTTTCTCCTTCCTTGAAGAAAAGACCTTCCAGATGAGCATTGCGCGGGACATGCCTCATTGGGTATCCAAATTGACGACGAACCAACACCGGATGATAGTTGATTCCTCCCTTAGTTCCTATAAGGGGTACATTTGGGAAATTTCCACAACGGTCGATGATTCTGATCCCGTCGTAGATTCGATTGTACCAATCGATGTCTGAGTTGGTAAGAGACATGATTCTCTACGACCAACGTAAAGTATTCTTTTGATCCCAAAATGCAGGAGACTTGGGCAAATGAGAAGTTAACCATTTGTAAAGCAAGGGTACACAACACGTGATCATTCCTCCACTGTATAAATTCCTTAAGTGTACCGAATGATACGCATCTGCGAGTAAGGTCGGTACAAGGTTTCCAATCAGGAAAATCTTAATGGCATTGATATCTACGAAGTTATCAATGTTGGGAAACAAAAATAACCCGTAGGTGAGCAAAACAAAGATGCTCTTGAAAGCGGCCACGTTCCCTATACTAGCAAAGTACAGGGCTTTCTTTGTTAAGAACTGGGCTAGCAAACCTTGGATGCCACCCTTAGTGGTCATGTGAGTCCTGACTTCTGACTCGTCCAAATAAATTGCTCTTGCAATAGTTTGATCCTTTGGAATTTCTTCCAGTCCAGAAAAGGGAGCTTGATCAGTAATGTGTAAATCAGTCAGGTGTGAGTACTCCTCCAGCGTTGGTGCTAGGTGATAATCCGGGAATGTGAAATAGTGATAAACTGGATCGTAGAACTGGATTAGGGTGGACACGATTTCTTCGATTACATGGACCCTTAATAGAGACAGGAGTTCGCCATACTTGGCTCTGAAAGCCACGTGGTTGGTGATCATTCTCGCCAAACCTCTCAAATCCTCTAACTTTGGAACCTTGAAGGTGTACTTATGAGTTTTTCTTCTACCGAAATCAATTACGCAATCTCTGTATCTGACATTTGCAATTATTGTCTCAGTTTAATTTGAAAAAGAAAGACTAGAAGAGAAGATTTTTTTTGAATGTTTTTATGTTTTTTAAATAAATGTATGAATGCAGCACACAAAAACATAGAAAAAACATGGGGTCAAACGGTCGGTGTCATGAAGTCAAGGCTCTACCCCCCCCCCCCCCCAAAAGGTTTATACTGGTGATTTTTTGTACCTGTCCGCAAAATCATTGACCCCTCTTGGGATAACAACAGCAAGCGGATCGCCAGCGAGCTGATGCATCCTAGAGTGATCTCAGATGAGGGTAGTATCGCGTGACAAATATTTCCAATAGCTTCCGTACTACAAAATTATTGCAGCCTACTAAAAACCTCAGCTTCCCAAATAACCCAGTCGACCACACTACTTTCAATAATCGAAGTCGTATAGGCAATGTATCTGCAAAGGGAGTCTCCACTGAGTTTGATGGTCAATCGGGGACTTTTAGCTGGAATTCACTCCCAGTAAGATTACCCGCATTGCCATCATCTATCTTAGGTGTATACTTAATCTTTCCACATGCTGCATCACACGCATTCCCATTAGCAGAAAAATAAACATAGATATCAATTAGGAAAAGCAGTATATATATTTGTCTTAATCATCCTAGACCTCTAGTCTTATGATCCTATACAGACAATGACTCCCCAGTAGAGTCGCCATTTCTGTGAAATTTTGTGAACTCAAGGCCTTCTATCGAAGATCGTAAGAAAGAGAAAATGGGCCCCACGGTGGCGCCATTTTTTTCTGTAGCGTGATTTTTGTGGTCCTGAGTCACGATCGCATGGGTACTACAGATTTGATTCATTTTTTATCCTATTGAGCTGGCTAAGGAAGGGAAATAGATGTCTCCAATTAACCCTGCTTGCATACTGAGTTTGAACAGCGGCCTATTAGGTTACAGATGTTATGTGGAGGTAGGGCCCGATCTTTGATTATTTTGCTTGAGAACACGGTGTTTTATACTATTGGTGAGGTTTTTGATACTGTGTTTAGATTTGATGATTTTGGGTTGATTTGGTGGAGATACTGGATTTTGGGTTTTTGATTAGTGTGCTCGCTAAGATTTTTCAATCTTATGCCTACGTATTCCTGTTTAACAAAACAAGGAAATCAGAGCGATCGTAGTTCCTCCTATTCTATGGGAGGAAAAAGGTGTTTTGGTGTCTTGTTCAAAGCCCAAGACGTGAAGCGAAAGGTTATTTGTATCTTGTTCAAAGCCTAAGATATGAAGCTAAAGGGTTTATGGATAAGAGAGAATTTGTCATCTCTAAAGGGGAGTTGGTATGTTTATCACAACTGTTGGGTGACTGATTATAAAGGAGAATTACTTTAACTGGGATATGTGAATTCAGCAATTCTATAATTTCCTTTATAGGGGATTTTTAACCTCAAGGAGAAGACTTTAACTCCGTGTAGAGCAATGCTATCTTTCCTTAGGAATTCCTCATGCTAAAAGAGAGACAGTGGCGTGGATGTAAATAATCTAGAGGCTTGCCGCTTACAGCAATTAGATGAAGGGAAAAGGAGTTGTTGATGTTTGTATACTGTGAGCAAGGCACAAATTGATGCTAAAAGGTTGATTGACTCAACCGGGGTTTCCTTATACAAAGCCTAAGAGGAGGCTATTGACCCAACAAGAGGGTGTTTTTTATCTATCTGGTACGAAGCCCGTGATAGAGGCTAAAAGGGTTGACTCAACAAGAGAGTGCTTTTATATGTGTCTTGTACGAAGCCTAAGACGGAGGATAAAAGGAGATTGACTCAACAAGAGAGTCTTTCATACTCAACAAGAGAGTGATTTGGTATCTTGTACGAAGCCCGAGATGGAGGCTAAAGGTTTGACTCAACAAGAGAGTCTTTTATACTCAACAAGAGAGTGTGGGGAGAATCATTGTACAAAGCCCAAGAGGAGGCTATCTGTCGGTGATTGTTTCAGTTTAATGACAGGTCCAGTATGTTGGATAAAAGAGAAAATCAGTTCTTATAAAGGGAACGATTAAAGGTAAGGCTGTGCTTTGGTACTGATCAGAGGATCAGGGTTATTTCCCGTTCTTTAAGGAAATGGGAAATCCAAAGGGTATTGAGACTATCCAAGTCTACTGGTGTTGTGAGAAATTGATTCTCAAATAGTTAATGATCTTTGTATGATGCCCAAGAGAAGGCTGGTTTGTTAAGGGATGAAGGTCAACCCATTAACTGGTCTGACACTTGACTCAGATAGACAGCTCTAGCAAATTGATGACTAGGTTATGTTCCTATACCTGTAGAGGTCTCTGGGTCCTTGTACTAAGCCCAAGAGAAGGCATGAGAGCTTTTAAGAAGCTGAAGGGTCCTTGTACAATGCGGGAGAGGAGGCGGGGATGCTTTTAAGAAGCCTGTGGGTCCCCAAACCCCGAGAAGTTCAACACATGCCATTCACCAAGAATAGATCAAGCCAGGAAAGTCTGAGAATTTGGAAGAAACTCAAGAGATTCCATTCACGAATAATAGATCAACTCTGGGGAGTAGAGTCTCTTTGACAATTTCTAAGAGTGACAGTCTGAGAAAGGGTTCCCCGAGAATGCTGCCTTTCACGTGTCCATATTTTTTAACCCCAAGAGGAGATAAGACTATATCTGGTAATCCTATGGGAATCTAGTTTTGTTTGTATTTAAGAGTGACCAACAGGCTTTACCTAGTGCTAGACGTAGTTGCCGGGGAAAATCTAAATAACTATACTAGTATTACACAGTTGATATTTCACAAGTATATAAAAGTTTGTGAAAGAAGACTTACAGTGAGTAGCCCCACAATACAGTTATATATATATATATGAAAGCGGATAAAGAAAGCGGGTAAACACTTACTCGGTTGTAGAGCTTCCATGCTGTTTGGTTAGTTTGTTCAACAAAGAAAACTTTGATAACAATATTATATTCAAAATCAAAGGAGAAAGTGCTTTGGACAGATTGTTGGGGCTTACAGCTCAAGGAGAGGGCCAAGGTTTTATCAGTGATTGTACTATTGTTTTGAAATTGTACAGGGACTTATACAAGTGACTAAGGCCCAAAAAAGCTTTTATGTACAAAGGGATGGGTCTTTCACTCTCGCAAGAGGCCCATAGGTTTATTTTTATACAAGTGGTGGGGCTTACAGCTCAAGGAGAGGCCCAATGCTTCGTTAAAAAGGCGACGACCACGCCGAAGTTTTTGAAAACGCAGTGGGTCTTATACAATGACTAAGGCCCAAAAAAGGTTTTGGTCTTCAAAGGGGGTTGGGTCTTACACTCTATAAGAGGCCCAAAGATTGTTTAAAGAAAAGAAATGGGTCTTACAACACGAGGGTAGGCCTGGATGGTTTGATTTTGAACTGGCGATTGCGCCAAGGTTTTCTTTTAACGCAGAGGGACTTATACAATATCTGAGGCCCAAAATTGTTTTGGTTAAAAGGGGATTGGGTCTTACACTCTATTAGAGGCCCATGAGTGTTTGAAAATGTTTTGTGAGGGTGAAAATCAAAGAAACCCTAAGTTTGTTTTTCTTTAAAAGTAAATATTTAAAGAAAATCAAATAAAATGATAAAATACCAAATAAGTTTGGATAAGCCACTTGTGATTTTTGTTTAAGGTTTGAAAAATGAGGTTTTAATCACAAGATGAATTAAAACTCATTTAGTTTTGATTTTCAAAGTAAATATTCACTTTTAAATGTTTAAAAACAATTAAAAATGAATTTATTCACAAAAATAATAATTATATTAAATAAATAATATAAATTTGATTTTTTTTGGGGAATAAAATATTTCAACATTTTTGTGATTTTTTGCAAAAAGAACCAATAAAAAATAGTTAAAATTGAGGGAGTTATTAATTTTTCGAATCATTAAAAATAATAAGAAAAACAATAAAAAGTGGAAAAATTAGCAAAAAGAGGATCTGGGGCGAGGGGGATTCGAACCCCAGACCTCTTGTTTATAGGGCACGCGCCTTACCACTAGGATGGTGATACATCCGTTGATTGAAACACAACCATAAATATACAAGGCTTGCCTTGTTTTTGGCCTGGCCCAAGGCAAGGCAAGGCAAGATTTTGGTTAAAAACGTGAAGGCCATAGCTTTCTCATTTCTCCATGGATTGGGACAAAATTTAGGCCTATCCTGCCTATAATTTCACAAGGAATCCAATGGTGGTGGTGTTTTTTCAGATCATGCTCCTATTGAAAAATCCGATAGTGGTTTTGAAATAGGCCATGATTTGCATTTTCTGTGCCATCTCTTGGTACAAGCATGAATTACATGATAAATTGGTGCAAACACAACACATATAACATGTATAAGAGATGCATGATCAGTGGACATCAAAAGAAAGAATGATTCAAAGAATCCAAGTTGTGATGCTTACCTCTTTTTGGAGCTTTTGTACAATCTTCCAAGGGCTTTGTTCTAGAAATGATTTGATGCTTTGGACACCCTCAAATGATCTCTTAGAAGCTTTTAGGATGGTTGGAATCAGTTGGAAACCTCAGGAATGGAAATTGGCCCTTTCTTGCAAAAGGGGCAAAAGTGGCCAAAATAGAAACTCTCTCAAATGGTGTTCAAGATGTGTGGAACCATTTGGGACAGTTCAAGGATGATATTTGGAGTGTGTTTAAGGTTTTATCTGGTTTGGAAAGTGACTGAATCAAGACATGGCTTGAAAAATGAACAAAAGTCCTATATTGAGGTTTTGAGAGGTGACTTTGTGATTTTGGTGTTACAGGTCACTTATGAGAGTTTGGACAGCTTAGATATGACATATTGGATGTGTTTGGAT
The DNA here is from genome assembly GCA_022829125.1 of Lathyrus tuberosus. NCBI lineage: Eukaryota > Viridiplantae > Streptophyta > Magnoliopsida > Fabales > Fabaceae > Lathyrus > Lathyrus tuberosus. The sequence goes on along the minus strand of JALAZF010000250.1, from coordinate 3,156,120 downwards.
CATGAGCTGTGGTGGAATTGCTCTCTAACTTAAAAACTCAGAGTTACCTTGCAAAAGAAGGTATTTTTGCCTAGAGAAAGAGATTTTGAGGAAAGCAAGTGTTGTAGTGCTTTGGTGTACTCAAACTGAACACAATTGAGCTCTATTTATAGTAGAGCAAGTTTGTTTTGGCTGCAATAGTGGATGGCAACTACAGCAGAGGTTTGGCCAATGTTGAGCAATGAGAATCCAAGTCTCCTCTAGCCATTGACTAGAGGTTAGGGCACAGGCTGCTGGTTCCCTAGTTGTTGGATAAGTCTTGACAGAATTCAGTTGGAAATGGCTCAGTCTATGCCACCTTGGTGCATCCATTAAATGCTCCAAACCAAAATTGGAGTCTTTTCCCTGTTTTAGGCATTTCTAGGTTTGGCATACTACTTTTGGTTCCAAAGACTTGGGAGGCAGATGGATCAGTGTTTGTCCCTCCTTGGTCTCCCCTTGAGGTGTTCAGATGGATAGATTTGCTTGCCCTTTGCAAAATTTGAGCAAATCGAGCAAAACTCTCAAATCTACCATGCCATGACAGTTTGCAGCAAGGCATATTGGCCTGGTCATATCTCATGGCTCAAGTGCAGTCTCATGGAGTTCTTGACCATTTTAGAAAGCCCTCATATGACACAACAACTGTTTGTTCATATTTGGTTTTGATACTTTTTGGATCCAAGTGAAAAATGCCCCTACATTTGGAAAAAAGTGAAGGAAAATTCTGACTTAGTGAAAAGAGTTGGAAAAAAGTGAATGCCCCTACATTTGGATACTTTTTGAGACTGTTTGATCACTAAGTGTTGGAAAAAAGTGACATTTTCACTTTTTGTGATTTTGATCATTCCATAACTTAAAATCCATGAGGAATTGGAATGAGTTGTGTTTGAAGCTTTTGTAGAGGGCTATGAGAACTACAAATCCAGCGTTAAATGGGGAAAAATGCCTTGTGGTTTAGGAGATATGGTCCTCCAAAGTTAGTACCCTTCCCACTTTGTTCCATAACTTAGAAAATTTCTAAGTTTTTTATGGTTACCCCTTTTACAAGTTATCCCACTTTTCTTGATTTTTCTTGATGAATGACGATTCCAATCACACATTAACATCATTTTAGGGTTAAAGAACCATAATTGTGAAAAATCTCAAAAAGTCAATTTTGACTTTTGTGCACGGTTGACTTTTTGTCAGATGAATTCCAAACTGTGTGATCCTTTATGAAATCAAGTCCTTCACCTAAATCAAACTTGATGGATTGATTTCATAGGTGTTATAGGGTGTATTGAATCATGTTCCAAGGTTTGGGAGCATGCCTGGGTCAAAAGTCAAAGGTACAGTTGACTTCTTCCGCGAAACCCTAACTGTGGTTCTGATGAAATTGAAACTTGTTGCTCAAGCTTCTTGGATCAATCCATTGTTGCAAATGGATCAATGTGGATTTTTAGAGACCCTCAAACCATGTCTTGAGGTCTTGGCTCATGATTTGTCCCAAAAGTCAACTTAGGGGTGAACTAGGTCAAGAAACCCTAATTTCTGCTTTTTTGTGAATGCATCCCCTGAGGTTAAATTGACTTGATGATTGGGTTTGTGTTGTCCCTTGGAGTATCTTAGGTTATGCTTTGAAGCATTGGCTTATGCCCAGAGGAAAATTTCCATCTGGAGGCCCTGGTAGACCAAAACCCTAATTTGTTGACACTGGCGATCTTGAGGCTTGATCCACTCAGAATGTTGCAGCCTTGTGCTTGATTCTTGAAGTGGGAGTCCTCTTGATCCTTTGTTGAAGTTTGAGTGGTTAGACAAGTTAAAGATCATGTCATTTCTTGATTGATCCTTTGTCTAAGGCTCGGAGAAGGCTTGAAACAGTTCTTGGATCTTTGTGCCTTCGTTACTCCTAACTTTCTATAGCATGCTGCTCTAATATCTTAATCAAAGCATCCTTTTCCTTCAACAGTTCTTGGATCTTTGTGCACTCCAAATTAATAATCTGGTACTTGTTCTTCCAAAAGTTCTTCTCACGTTGGACTTTGTTAAGAGCGATCTGGAGTTTTTCCGCATTGGACATGAAATAAAGGACAAATTCTTTCAAGGGAAAAACTTCTTGACGTGGGTAAGGCATCTTCAGTTTGATGGCTCTAGTTTGTACCCAGTGGAGATAATGCTCTGCAGAGACGCAATTTGGCCTCCCTAAGGACTCTTTCCCCTTCCTGTGAACATGTTTCCAGACATGCACTATTTCTTTCTTTAGTGCCCTATCATTCTCTCATTCTGTGAAGAAAAGACCCCCCAGATGAATATTATATGGGATATTCTTAATCGGGTATCCAAGTTGACGACGAGCTAAAATTGGATGGAAGTTTATTCCTCCCTTTGTAGCAATGAGGGGTATGTTGGGGAAATTTCCATATTTGTCGATGATTTTTATTCTGTCATAGATCCGATTGTACCAATCTATGTCAGAATTGGTAAGAGACATAATTTTCTGCGACCATTGTAACACCCCCCGGTCTATACCCCCAGGCAATTAAAGCGATAACAATTAATCAGAGTATAATAAAAACATTCACGGCATAGACGGAGGTGTCACATCAAAAAATACATGAAATACAACAACCTGCTCATATAGATATGCAACAATCAGGTAGCACATAATAGAGGAACTTAGTTCCTCACACCCACAATTCAGATACAGAATAAAAGCGAAAAATCTGCAACTGAAATCTCATATATATAACATAAAAAGTTTGTCTGTTATACACAGAGTCATACATGTACAATTCAAAAAGAAACATGTACATATACACAAAATCACAAACGATCTCCCCGACTACCCGGTGCTACATATCAGAGTCGACCGACAAAAGAATGAAGACCTAAGCTTCACAAAAAGACCTCCAGCATCTAATCTGTAATGCCTCATAGAGCATTCAAAAACAGCAGAAGGGTGAGAAACACAATCATAATATAATTGCATACAATTATATAATAACACAAAAATACACGTGTAAAACGTTCTCACCATAATTTACACCATAATTCAAAACCAAAACAACACAATGCATATCTCATATATCCATCACCAAGGCATATCAATCATGCTCAATACATTTATCACCAACATATATATATTTCAACTCATCAATTCCATTCACAATTCCACACAAAATCAATCCATTCATGATTTATACAAATGCACAGAGACCGACACAACGACTATATGCAATGCAATGCGGTACCATTCCATTCATTACCTCATCATCAGTTCACTCAGGAACTATTGGAATCATCGCTTGTTACTTAGTGTAACTCCCCGTCGGGCAAACGATGTTCCCCGTCGCTCACACCTCTTTTGTATAAGGCACACGGCGTTTATAGATCGCTCACACCTCTTTGTATAAGGCATACGATCGTCTATAATCTTCGCTCACACCTCTTTGTATAAGGCACACGATGTTATAGCGGATTCCCTCTGGAATCGATTCACCGCTCACACCCACTAGGGCACACGACATCACAAGAATGCATATCATGATGCTTGGCTGTAGCGAACGATTTTGGACGCGGTTCTTAAGCGCTAGTCGCTCTCTGCGGTTTGAGCTTTAAACTACAGGTCGATTCATTTTTTATCCTATTGTGAGCTGAATAAGGAAGGGAAATAGATGTCTCCAATTAACCCTGCTTTGCATACTGAGTTTAAACAGCGGTCTGTTAGGTTACGGATGCTATCAATGTGGGGGGGCCTTTGTACTGGTTATTTGTATTTCGCCAATACAGGTTCTTTCTTTCTAGGGCTTGGGCAAAAGGTTTCTGGCGGGGAATAAGGATTAGGATGTTAGGACTGGTGCTTTTGAATTACTGCTTTTTGATATGGGATTTGGGTTTTTTGTTGATTGCGCTCGCTAAGATCTTTTCTTTCAATCTTATGCCTACGAGGCACAACTTTGATGCTAAAAGGTCGATTGGATCAACCAGTGGTTTTCTTATACAAAGCCTAAGAGGAGGCTAATTTCCGCTAGGAAAATCATTATACAAAGCCTAAGAGGAGGCTAATTTTCGCTAGGAAAATCATTATACAAAGCCTAAGAGGAGGCTATTTTGTGTCTAGTACAAAGCCCGGGAGAGAGGCTAAAGGTTTTTGACCCAGTGGGCATATCGTTATACAAAGCCTAAGAGGAGGCTAGCAAAGAGTTGACTCAGTTGGAGAATCTTTTATACTCAGTAATAGAGTGTTTTTGTATCTCGTACAAAGCCCGAGAGAGAGGCGAAAAGGTTGTTTTGACTCCACTGGGGAGAATTTTGGTATCTCGTACGAAGCCCGAGATGGAGGCTATTGTAACTGTTTCAGTTGAGTGACAGATCCAATATACTGATTTAAAAGAGAAAATCAGTTCTTATATGAGTAACACTGTACACAGGGATTTAATTTGAGGATCAGGGATATTTCCTTCTCTTTGAGGAAACGGGAAATCCAAAGGGTATCGAGACTATCTGAGTCTGCGGGTTTCCTTCCTATTTAACGAAGGGTGCTTGAGAATGTCTTTGAGACTCAAGGAAGTTAGACTGTCCGTGTCTAAAGTTTTATCTTTTATACTATGCTTCGAGAAACAGTAGTAGACTCTATGAAAGGACTGTTCTATGAGGATGACTAGGTTCTGTTCCTATACCTCTAGGAGGTCGTCGGGACAATTTGTACGAAGCCCAAGAGGAGGCTGGGAACTTTTAAGAAGCCGACGGGTCCTTGTACGAAGCCCAAGAGGAGGCTATCATTCCCGGAGGAAGAGATCATTATACGAAGCCTAAGAGGAGGCTGTGAATACTTCTAAGAAGCCGTAGGGTCCTTGAATAATGCCCAAGAGGAGGCCGATGCTTTTAAGAAGCCCGTGGGTCTATCATCTCCTTTCCATTAGGAGAGATAACTCTTTTAAAGATAAAAACCACTGGTAAACGTGCGAGGTTTACTATCCAGCGACTTTTAACTTTTAAAGAGGGTTCCTTAGTTAAGGTCCAAGATTATGACCGTAGTGGGTACCCAAACCCCGAGACATTCAAGGCAAGCTATCCACAAGGAATAGATCAAGTCAGGAAAGTTCGAGAATTGGGAAGAAACTCAAAGATGCCATTCACGGAGAATACATTCATCTTGGGGAGTAGAGCTTCTTGACGATTCCTAAGGAGGACAGCCGAAGAGAAGACTGTATCTGGTGCTCCTATTGGGGATCTAGGCGTCTATTTCTACGAATAATTGAAACGGTGTCACCTAGTTCTAGACGTAGTTTCCGGGGAAACTCGAAATATCTATACTATTATTACACAGTAGATATGAGTTTATGAAAGGAGACTTACAGTGAGCAGCCCCACAATACAGTTTATAATATGAAAGCAGTAAACGAAAGCGATAACCACTTACTCGGTTGTAGTGCTTCCATGCTGTTTGGTTAGTTGTTCAACAAAGAAAGATTAAAAACAACAGTATATTCAAAATCAAAGGAGAAAGTGCTTTGAAAAAGAAAGGTTTGGGGCTTACAGCTCAAGGAGAGGCCCAGGGTTTTATCAGTGAGCGCACTGCTTGAATTTGTACAGAGGGACTTATACAAGTGACTGGGGCCCAAAATGGTTTTCTGTACAAAGGGATGGGTCTTACACTCTCTCAAGAGGCCCAAAAAAGGTTTAAAGGAAAAAGAGTGGGGCTTATAACACTAGGGTAGGCCCAAATGATTTTTCCTTTAAAAATGGCGATCGCGCCGAGGTTTTCTTTTAACGCAAAGGGACTTATACAATAAGTGAGGCCCAAAATGTTTTGGTTAAAAGGGGGATTGGGTCTTACACTCTATTAGAGGCCCAAAGTGTTTTGAATGGGTCTTATAGCTCAAGGAGAGGCCCAGATGATTTTTATTTTTAAACGGGCGACGATCGCGACATTTACTTGTACAGAGGGACTTATACAATGAGTGAGGCCCAAAAAGTTTTCTGTACAAGGGGGGATGGGTCTTACACTCTAATAGAGGCCCAAAGTGTTTTGAAAATGATTTATGAGGGTTGAATTAATCCAAAACCCTAATTTGTTTTCAAAATGTATTTAATTGAATAAAAATTCAATTAAAATGATCAAAAATTGTTTAACACATGGAAAACAAATTGTGATCTTGGATTAATGCTTCAAAAATTAAGTATTGACCTACAAAATAATTAGAAAGCATTAAAAGTTGCAAAATCAATGTAGAAAAAATATTTAAAATGCCAAAAACAATCAAAATATTAATTCTTTACAAAAATATCAATTATATGAAATAAATAATATTTTTGGGTTTTTTTTATAAAATAAAATATTTTAACATTTTTGTGAATTATTAAAAAAAGAATCAACTCAAAATCATTAAAACTCAGAGAGAAATTAATTTTTGAATCAATTAAACAAAATCACAAAATTCAAATATTTGAATTTGAAAAAAAGGCGCCAAGAACAAGCTGAAGAACACGCGCGTGTTCTTGGTTTCTCAGATTTGCGTTTTCTATCCAATCTCCATGAATACGTAATCATATCATGCAATCCACATATCATTATGCTCGTCTCAACCTCACGATCATGTCTATGTACTTTAATTTCATTTAAATTAAACATACAACAAGAAATCACGAAGAAACCTCAAGAACCCTAATTTTTGCATGAAGGCTAGGATTTTTGATACACGATTCAAATAATGCAATTAATTAAGGGAAAACATTCCATGCATGATTATGAACATATGGCCAATTTATTGTGCGAGGAAATATGCATAGATTGAGAGATGACCAAGTATGTGCTTACCTCCAAGCCGTGACAGCAAGTTCAAAGTGATTTTTGATTTGGAGGTGTTACAGATGAGTTGTGATGATCTGGACAGCTTCCCTACACCATATGGATTGTGTTTGGATGGTTGGACTTGATTGAAATTGGCTGGATCATTTTGTGGTACCTCAGCTGCAACTTGTTTGAAAATTTGAGCAACCAGCTGGTGATTTCATGAAATTGATGTTTCAGAAGTTATGTGAGTGTTTGATCAGCTCATATGTGATGTATGTGAGGTGTGTGAGTGATTGGTTTGTGCAGAATTGCTCTCAAACTCAAAACCCGAAAGCTACCTTGCTAAGAAAGGCATTTTTGCCAAGAGAATGAGATTTTGAGGAAAGCATCTGTTAGATGGCTTTGGTGTACTTAAACTGACCACAATTGAGCTCTATTTATAGTAGAGCAAGTTTGTTTTGCAAGGAATAGTGCATGGCAGCTGGTAAGTAGGTTTGGCCAATGTTGGCAAATGAAAATCCATGTCTCCTCTAGCCATTGACTAGAGGTTAGGGCACAGAGCTTTGGTCCCCTTGGTCTTGGATAAGTCTTGGCTAATTTCAGATGAGAATGGCTCAGTCCATGCCACCTTGATGGTTCCATTGAATGCTCCATTCCAAATTTGAAGTCTTGTCCCTATTTTGGCAACTCTAGGTTCAACATGCTATTCCTTGTTCCTTGGACCTTGGAGGCTTGGCTCAGTGATTGTCCCCTTTAGATTCAATCCTCTGAGGTGTCCAAGTGGATTGGAGCAATTGAAATTGGCTAATTTTGGAAAATCGAGCCAAAATGCAAATTCTGCCTTGCCTTGACAGATTTCAGCAAGGCAACTTGCCAATGTTGTATCTCATGGTGTAGGTTGAATTTGGCAATGTTCTTGGCCATTTTGGAAAGCTCTTACATGATACAACAACTGTTCGAACAAGTTTGGTTTTGATCTCTTTTGATTCCAAGTGAAAAATCCCCCTACATTTGGCAAAAAGTGAAGGCAAATTCTGACTTAGTGAAAATTTCACTAAGTGTTGGAAAAAGTGACATTTTCACTTTTCAGCCACTTTGATCACTCCATAACTCAAAATCCTTAATGAATTGGAATGACTTGTAGTTGAAGTTTTTGTAGGTGATAATGAGGGCTACAAATCCATCTTTGGATGAGAAAAAATGGCCTTGTGGTTTAGGAGTTATGGTCCTCCAAAGTTGGTACCTTTGCCACTTTATTTTTAACTTAGAAAATTTTCTAAGTTTTATGGTTACCCCTTTTACAAGTTATCTCACTTTTCTTGATTTTTCTTGATGAATGATGATTCAAATCATACATTAACATCATTTTAGGGTTAAAAATCCATTTTGGTGAAAAATCTCAAAAAGTCAAAGTTGACTTTTGTGCACAGTTGACTTTTTATCAGATGAATTCCAAACTGTGCAATTCTTCAGGAAATCATGTCCTTGACCTAAATAAAACTTGATGGACATGTTCCATGGGTGTCATAGGGTATATTCAATCATGTATTAGGGTTTGGGAGCATGTCTTGGTCAAAAGTCAAAGTTACAGTTGACTTTTCCCTTAAAACCCTAATTGTGGTGCAGATGAAAATGAGACTTGTTGCTCAAGCTTCTTGGATCAATCCATTGTTCCAAATGGATCAATATGGTGTATTAGAGACCCACAAATCATTTCTTGAGGTCTTGGCTCATGGTTTATCCCAAAAGTCAACTTAGGGGTGAATTAGGTCAAGAAACCCTAATTCCTGATTTTTTATGAATGCATCCCCTAAGGAAAAATTGACTTGATGCATGGGTTCATGAGGTTCCATGAAGCATATTAGGTCATGTTTTGGATCATTGCCTTGTGCCCAGATGAAAATTTCCATCGGGAGACTCTGGTCGACCAAAACCTTAATTTGGTGACACTGTCGATCTTGAGACTTGATCCACCTAGAAGGGAGCAGCCTTGTGCTTAATCCTTGAAGTGGGAGTCCTTTTTGATCCATTGTGGATGTTTGAGAGATTAGACAAGTTGAAGATCAAGTCATTTCTTGATTGATCCTTTGTCTAAGCACTCAGAGAGGGCTTGAAACCCTAATTTTGATTGTAGTGGATGCTCACCCATCTTTGGGGAGGCTAATGAAGCATGATGGTTCATCCATATTGTGATGATGATTTTCATAATGATGGGAAATCTAAGTGGTAAAAATTTGGGGTATTACATTGGCATACAAGGACTCATGACAATCAAATGCACACATATATGCAACCATAATCATACGTATACAACAAAACACAACACATTGCATTTACTTGCCCTTAGGCCACAAACCATCATCACAACATTTAATCACATGCATTCACATCATATTACAACACACAAATGATACGATATATATCAAAAGCATATTGTATGATAACACATCGATTATACATAGTTAAGACGGCAAAAGTCGACAAAATGACACATTTTCAAATTCCCGACATAATTCAATCGGCCAACAAATCTCAAAACCATTTTTATAAGAAAGAACATCTCAATAGCTTTCTAACGGTACCAAGAACGCCTCGATTCGAGTTACGGATCAAAAGTTACGGCATCAGACACGAAATTGGGAACAATTCTACACCCTCTCTGGTCATACGCGTATTGCCTTGTGCCATACGCGTACAGCCCAGCTCGCTCGCCCATTCCATACGCGTATTACCCAAAGTGCTACGCGTATGGGCAGAGACTGATTTCTCCCTAAAATTCCACTATAAACTCCATACGCTTAATGCCTCACTTGTTACGCTAATGCCTTGCCAAGTACGCGTACCATTACGCAAATCAGTAGAGGGCCGAGAAACATGGACTTCATACGCGTATTGCCCTCCTTTCCCCTAGCCATACGCGTATTTCCCAAACCAATACGCGTATTGCCCAACTTGATACGCGTATGGGCAGAGAAAACCCAGAATTTTCCTGCAGAATTTCTGCTGCGAAATTCCACCAAAACCATCTCCAAATCTCACCTAAACACCAGCAAATTACCAATTGAATGCACAACAACATCTATCTAACATGTCTCAGCAATTATGAACATTAAAACATGATTTCAGACACAATTTGAATCAAATTCTAACAATCTCAACATATTATGGTTTTAGTTCTATATCCAATTTCAACCAAACATCTAACAGATACATACATACATAATCATACACAAGTATAAGATAATCGAGTTTCGCACCCTTACCCGATTAATCGTGTTTTCAATAGTCGGTTGAATCGTTTTCTTCCTCTCCAAGTTTTCCCTTTTTTCTTCTTTTCTTTCTCTTTTCCTTCTTCTCTTTTTCTTTCTCTCTATTTTCTCTTTCTTTTTCTCTTTAAGTTTCTAACTTAAGTAAAATGACCAAAATACCCCTACACTCAAATATCTCGCAAACGCTCCCAAAACGCGATAAAACATAATAATGATGAAAAATAATATATTGCCAAATAAAAGTCAAGAATAAAATAATATAATAATAAAAATAATTAAATCGACTCGATTAAATAAATCTAACAAAAACCGGGGTGTTACAACTCTCCCCCACTTAGAAATTTTCGTCCTCGAAAATATTACCTGAGACGAACAACTCAGGATACGACTCCCACATCCGACTCTCCAACTCCTAAGTCAAATTATCCTCAGCAGTGCCTCCCCACACTACTTTCACAAGCACAATATCCTTGCCTCTTAACCGCTTCAACTCGCGATCCAAAATTCTCACTAGTAATGCCTCAACCGTAAGGTTCTCCCTTACCTCAACCTCATCCATCAGAATCACATGCGACGGATCCGGAACATACTTCTGAAGCTGTGGAACATGGAACACATCATGCAAATTCGAAAGACTCGGCGGCAACTCCACCCGATAAGCCACAGCTCCCACTCTCGCGGATATCTGGTAAGGACCAATAAACCGAGAAGTAAGCTTCTTTGCCTTCAATGCACGCCCAACACCCGTCACCGGTGTAACTCTCAAAAATACATGATCTCCCTCTTGAAACTCAAGACCTTTCCTCCTTCGATCATGATAACTCTTCTGCCTATTCTGAGAAGCCTTAATTTTCTCACGAAAAAGTTTCACCTTTTCCGTAGTTTGTTGAATTAAAAGTCAAACTTGATGGAAATCATGTCCTTGACCTAAATCAAACTTGATGGACATGTTCCATGGGTGTCATAGGGTATATTCAATCATGTATTAGGGTTTGGGAGCATGTCTTGGTCAAAAGTCAAAGTTACAGTTGACTTTTCCCTTAAAACCCTAATTGTGGTGCAGATGAAAATGAGACTTATTGCTCAAGCTTCTTGGATCAATCCATTGTTCCAAATGGATCAATATGGTGTATTAGAGACCCTCAAATCATTTCTTGAGGTCTTGGCTCATGGTTTGTCCCAAAAGTCAACTTAGGGGTGAATTAGGTCAAGAAACCCTAATTCCTGATTTTTGATGAATGCATCCCCTAAGGCAAAATTGACTTGATGCATGGATTCATGAGGTTCCATGAAGCATATTAGGTCATTTTTTGGATCATTGCCTTGTGCCCAGATGAAAATTTCCATCGGGAGACTCTGGTCGACCAAAACCCTAATTTGGTGACACTGTCGATCTTGAGACTTGATCCACCTAGAAGGGAGCAGCCTTGTGCTTAATCCTTGAAGTGGGAGTCCTTTTTGATCCATTGTGGATGTTTGAGAGATTAGACAAGTTGAATATCATGTCATTTCTTGATTGATCCTTTGTCTAAGCACTCAGAGAGGGCTTGAAACCCTAATTTTGATTGTAGTGGATGCTCACCCATCTTTGGGGAGGCTAATGAAGCATGATGGTTCATCCATATTGTGATGATGATTTTCACAATGATGGGAAATCTAAGTGGTCAAAATTTGGGGTATTACAGATGCCCCTATTTAATCTTCTTGGACCCGAAGGTATGAATGACGAAGGGATTCGGGCATTCGGGGTGCAAGAGGATTAAATATCAGAATATCTGAAATTTTGATGGTGGTTATGAATGGTAGCTTACGCATTCATCTTCTTTAGCTAAACGATGATGCTTAGAAAAGGTAAACTTCCCCTCAATCCTGGTTTCCTACCAAGGAACTGGTCTCAGTCTCTTTTGAAATAAACTTCCCCTCGACCCTGGTTTCCTACCAAGGAACTGGTCTTAGTTTCTGATTTAAACTTCCCCTCGATCCTGGTTTCCTACCAAGAACTGGTCTTAGTTTCTGATTTAAACTTCCCCTCGATCCTGGTTTCCTACCAAGAACTGGTCTTAGTTTCTGATTTAAACTTCCCCTCGATCCTGGTTTCCTACCAAGAACTGGTCTTAGTTTCTTTTGTCAATAAACTTTCTTGACAAGGGACGCTATTCATAGCGGCTTTCCTCAAACTTCTCGCCGAATTTTCCTGGGGAGATGCCATTTAAGTGGAACAAGTTTTGATGTCAGACTTGCTGGGGAACCCATTCGTCTGAGTTGTAGAGGTGTACAAACTTCTCTGTCGGAGACGCCATTTGTTTCTACTGGGGAAAACGATTCTCTTGAGAGACTGTTTTCATTTGGGATCTTTCATCATACTTTTCTCGGGATCTTCCCGGAGAAACGCCATATGATGGGGTCCAATTTTGTGGGGTCGATGACCTTTTCATCAGCGGTCCTTTCGGAGCAAAACTGGCATGCTGCCGAATCTCTGATCACGAGGCTTTCTCTGTGGATTTTCCTTAATCCGGGAAAGCAAGGATATCATCTTCAATGGCGAAGAGTGATGTTTATTGAGAGTTTTCTCTGGCTTTTTAGAGGTTCAAGTTATCAAAGTGGCCAAGTGCCGACTCTGATCTAAAGATACACTGGTGGCGAGATTGTGCAGACGCAACACTTCCTGACGAGGAAAGAACTGACAAACTCGATTGAGAAAACTGTTTATCACTAGGGAACAAGACTGACTCAAGTGATAGTGATGCAATACGAAATGAGAACGCAAATAAAATGCATGAAGTATGTATGTATATGCTGACAAAACAGACGCGACATACAGACTAATGGATGAACACAATTGGATACTCGGCCATCGTGGGGCGAAGAAGTACCGTTGATTCAAAATAGCAATTCCACCTTGCTTAGGAGAGATAGTCCCATTGGGAGCTATGTTGATCGGGCTTAGGAGATGAGAACTCGGCCGAGGATGTCAGACGAAACAAGGTCTCTGACACAGTTGATCCCTTCATTCAGGCATACTGGCTTAGAAGGAGTACTTTGATTCTGCACTTTGAAGTTCGCTTACTTCGGGAGAAGCGATCGATGTTCTTCTGATGTTCAACAGTCAAAAGAAATTGCCATCTTTATTTTAAAAGCATAAAAAGTTTTAACAAGTAAATTCATTTTTGTTTTATTTTAAGAATCGCTGATTAAGTTTAAACAACGTCGTTCTGTAAAGCTAAAACAAACAAGAATTACAAACAAAAGCACAAGGGCTCAAATTTTATTGATAAGATGGAGATCAGCCAAACGCGTGACTCCAAAGAGTATATATAAAGTTAGAAAACGGTAATTTACAGGGAAAAGGGCTACGTTGAAACATAACGACCACTATCCTTCTACCAACTTTGAATTCGGGGCATCCTGAGCTTCTGTCGAAGGTGACCTTTGACTGGAGATTTCCTCCGATAGATGATGTAACTACTGCTGAGGGACTTGCCTCTGTTGAACATAGTTACTTGCCATTATCCCTAACTTTTTCCTGGATTGTACTATGAGATTTCCAATCCATCGGGATGATTCTTTTTTTTTCATGTCTCTAACTTTTGCCTGGACCGCCCTTTCGGGTTTTCAATCCACCGAGATGTTTTTTTTTTTTTTTTTTAGTTTAGGCGAAGTATTTCTTGACTACATCAACATTCGTGGGGTAGGCAAATTCCTCTCCGTCCATGGTTGCAAGTCTCAAGGCACCGCCTGAGAAACCTTTCGTGACCACATAGGGGCCATCATAATTTGGGGTCCATTTGCCCCGAGAGTCAGTGAGAAATGATTGTATCTTCTTGAGCACAAGGTCTCCTTTCCTGAAGACACGAGGTCGGACCTTTTAGTCAAACACCCTTTTCATTCTCTGTTGATATAACTGACCATGGCATAGTGCCGTGATTCTATTTTCTTTGATCAGGTTCAGTTCGTCGTGTCGACTTTGACACCATTCAACTTCGGTGAGCTTAGCTTCCATCAATACCCTGATTGACGGGATCTCTACTTCTATGGGAAGCACTGCCTCCATGCCATATACTAGAGAGAAAGGGGTAGCCCCTGTTGAAGTGCGGACAGATGTGCGATAACCATGAAGAGCAAAGGGTAGCATCTCGTGCCAATCTTTATAGGTTACAACCATTTTTTGAACGATCTTCTTGATGTTCTTGTTAGCCGCTTCTACCGCTCCGTTCATCTTGGGTCGGTAGGGAGATGAGTTATGGTGTTCGATCTTGAACTCTACGCATAACTCTTTCATCATCTTATTGTTCAAGTTAGATCCATTATCAGTAATGATCTCGCTTGGAACACCATAACGGCAGATGATATTGTTTTTGATAAATCGGACCACCACTTGTCGGGTTACATTGGCGAATGATGCTGCTTCGACCCACTTGGTGAAATAATCAATGGCTACCAGAATGAACCGATGTCTGTTTGAAGCCTTGGGCTCAATCATACCAATCATATCGATTCCCCATATGGAAAAAGGCCACGGGGAAGAAAGAACTTTGAGATGTGATGGCGGTACATGAATTTTGTCGGAGTATATCTGACACTTGTGACACCTCCTCATGTACTTGTAGCAGTCGGATTCCATGGTCAACCAATAGTACCCGGCCCTGAGAATTTTTCTCGCCATTGTGTGTCCGTTGGCATGAGTGCCAAAGGATCCTTCATGAATTTCTTTCATGAGCATGTCTGCTTCTGGTCTGTCGACGCATCGGAGCAAGACCATGTCAAAATTTCTCTTATAAAGAGTGTCACCGCTCAGGAAGAAGTTTCCAGCCAATCTTTTGAGGGTTTTCCTGTCTTTTCTGAGTGCCCCAGATGGGTACTCTTGTTTCTGAAGGAAGCATTTGATATCGTGATACCAAGGTCTGTCGTCTATGACTGCTTCAATCGCGAAGATGTAAGCGGGCCGTTCAAGGCGCATGATGTCGATCTTAGGTATGTCATTCCATCGACCTACACTAATCATGGAAGAGAGAGTGGCTAATGCATCAGCCATGTGATTCTCATCACGAGGGATGTGATGAAAGTCGACTCTGTTGAAGAAGGGTAACAACCTTCTTGCATAGTCTTTGTAAGGAATCAATCCTGATTGGTATGTGTTCCAATCTCCTTTTATCTGGTTAATAACCAGGGTTGAATCGCCGTATACGTCCAAGTTTTTTATCCTTAAATTAATTGCTTCTTCGAGACCCATAATACAAGCTTCGTATTCGGCCTCGTTGTTCGTACATTTGAACGTAAGTCTGGCAGTGAAAGGAATGTGGGAACCCTGAGGGGTAACAATGATTGCCCCAATTCCGTTTCCATAATGATTGACTGCTCCGTCAAAGATAAGTCCCCACTGGGAACCTGGTTCTGGCCCTTCACTGGGTAGCGGTTCATCGCAATCTTTCATCTTTAGATACATGACATCTTCGTCTGGGAAGTCAAACTCGATTGATTCTTGATTGTCAATCGGTTGATGAGCCAAATGATCGGCTAAAATACTTCCCTTAACGGCTTTCTGAGCATGGTACTCTATGTCATATTCTGATAGTAACATCTGCCAACGGGCAATCCTTCCCGTGAGAGCAGGTTTTTCAAAAACGTACTTGATTGGATCCATTTCGGAGACCAACCAAGTAGTATGACGAATCATGTACTGGCGAAGACGTTTGGCTGCCCAAGCCAAAGCGCAACAAGTTTTCTCAAGCATTGTGTACCGAGTCTCGCAGTCGGTGAATTTCTTGCTTAGATAGTAAATGGCAGACTCTTTCTTTTAGTTTCGTCTTGTTGGCCAAGTACACATCCCATTGAGTCCTCTAGGACTGTGAGGTAAATGATCAGTGGTCTTCCTTCCACTGGAGGTGATAGAATCGGAGGATTCAACAAATATTCCTTAATACTGTCGAAGGCAGTTTGGCAGTCTTCTGACCAAACGCAATCCTGGTTCTTTTTCAATAACTTGAAAATCGGCGCACAAGTCGCGGTCATAAGGAATATAAATCTGGAGATGTAGTTCAAACGTCCCAGGAATCCTCTGACTTGTTTTTCAGTTTTCGGAGAAGGCATTTCTTGAATGGCCTTGACCTTGTCAGGACCAACCTCAATCCCTTTCTGGCTGACGATGAACCCTAGTAGTTTCCCTGAACGGACACCGAAGGTGCACTTGTTGGGATTCAAGCGGAGCTTGAATTTTCTTAGACGTTCGAACAATTTTGACAGATGTTCAACATGCTCATCCTCTGTTCTTGATTTTGCAATCAAATCATCGACATATACCTCGATTTCTTTGTGTATCATGTCATGAAACAGAGTAGTCATGGCCCTTTGATAGGTTGCCCCGGCATTCTTTAAACCGAACGACATTACTTTGTAACAAAAGGTACCCCATGGGGTAATGAACGAAGTTTTCTCCATGTCTTTCGGCGCCATTTTGATCTGGTTATAGCCCGAGAATCCATCCATGAAGGAGAATACTTTGAACCTTGCTGTGCTGTCAACCAGCATGTCAATGTGTGGTAAAGGAAAGTCATCCTTTGGACTTGCCTTGTTCAAATCTCTGTAATCAACACACATTCTGACCCTTCCATCCTTTTTGGGAACGGGTACGATGTTGGCTAACCATTGAGGATATTCAGATGTAGCGAGGAAACCCGCGTCGATCTGTTTTTGTACCTCCTCTTTGATTTTGATGGCCATGTCTGGGTGAGTGCGTCTCAACCTTTGCTTTACTGGCGGACATTCCGATCTCAACGGTAAGTGATGTTCCACGATGCTGGTATCCAACCCTGGCATATCCTGATAGGACCAAGCGAACACATCGGGGAATTCTTTGAGAAGCTTTATCAAACCCTCTCTGGCAGTTGGACTGAGCAATGCTCCGATCCTGATCTCTTTTCTCTCTTTTTCTGAACCCAAGTTTACCGTTTCCAACGGTTCTTTGTGAGGTTCAATGGACCTTTCCTCTTGTCTGAGTAGTCGGGAGATCTCTTATGGAATTTCGTTGTCATTTTCTTCTTCAGCCTCGAATACCGGGAACTCAAAGTTGGAAGAAGGCATCGGATCGTATGTTTCAACGGGTTATAAAACAAGCAATCTGCATGACATGATGATTCGTGTTTAGAAGAGATAGAGAAAATGCAAGTGTGTGCAGTGTTTTGATTTTACTGCTTGTTTTTATTATTGAATGTTTTTTTAGGATTACCATTTTCTGAAAAAGCAAAAAGAGAAAACAACAATTAATGCGGAAATTACAGAACGACGTTATTTTATTAATAAACAAGTCGACTCTTGAAACTACAGCCCTATAAAACAAAACTCTGTCGCTTTGGGCAAAGCGAAGAGGGAAGTTTACAGAAAACGAGCCCTATCAAAACATCCGTTTCACCTGGGCAGGGTGAAAGGTTTAAAGACGGCAATTACTTTGACTGATGAACGACCTTCAGAACCTCGACGGCAACCCATTGGCGGCGAACTCCTCGGTGAATCACAAAGTCTGGCACCTTCCTTGATTTGTCTTCAGAAATGATGCTGATTTCTGGTGGAGCAGGATCATTGGAATCTGTCTCCCAAGCAGAATTGTCGTAGGAGGATTCCTCTGTTGTATTTTGCATAGCATTGGTGCTCTCAGCTGTATCTCCCCATCCAGTTGACTGGATATCTTCGAGCCTGATACGAGAGCTTTCGGGAGCAGTGTACTTGACCATAAAGTCGTATTTTCCACTTGGTTGTCCCAAAGTGTCCCAAACTTCTTTGGAACTGGAGAAGTCATCCCTCTCGATGACGTTGACCTCAGGAAAAGCATAGTTGATGAATTCTAGTCCTGCAAACGTTGCGAATTCATCTTCATGTTGAGTAGTTTCCGAATGACCTGAGTGTTGATCCCATGACATGGTGGGGACACAGGTATTCTGTTCAATGACGCTCAGCTGAGTTTCATTACTCGGCTGACGTTCTTACCCCAAGTTTCCTGGGTAAGACTGCCACATTGGCAGGCCATCCAATGGGCCATAGTAATTGCGGTCAAAGTTGTCTTTCATCAGAGTGTCCTCCTCTAATGAATTTGGCGGAGCACGGCATCCTTCCGGATCACAATCTCCGTAGATCATTTCGACATCTGATCTTGGTATAAATCTCAGACTTTCTGTAGGAAAGCAAAAAGGCATAGGCACCTCTTCCTGAGACATATAGCCGTCCTTGTTAAGATAGGACTTCCATTCTTTATCTGCGTCAGAGGGATCTTCCTCATTGATAGCATGAACTGTCTGAGACACTGGGTGAAGAAAACCTCCACTGTGGAAGAAGTTTTGAAGGGGATGAAGACTTTCATCGTTGGCGGCTGTCTGGGTACAGGTTACAGAGAAACCAAGACCCTTCTTTGTTTTATTGTCAATAGGAATGACAAGCCGTCCCCATCCTGTCGTATCGGTACTCTCGACTGCTTTGATAGCATCTTTGTATGAAGAAATTGAAGTTCCTTCTTCGGATTGATCGTTCTTCCTCACCGATAGTGCTTGGAACTGAGTTCCAATAACCTCCTCGGGTTCCACACAAGTAGATGATGATAAGTTGCTTACAAGCAAGGCTTGTTCCCCACAAACCGTGACAAGTTGATCGTTCTTGACGAACTTTAGCTTTTGGTGGAGGGTTGAAGTAACCGCTCCAGCCTGATGTATCCAAGGTCTTCCTAATAAACAACTGTATGTTGCCCGGATGTCCATGACCTGGAAAGTGATTTGGAAAGTGTGAGGACCAATAGTTATGGGAAGATCAACTTCGCCGATAACCGTTTTTCTGGATCCGTCGAATGCTTTGACGACGACCTCGCTGACTCTCATCGGAGGGCCCTTGAATGATAATTGAATCAAAGTGTACTTCGGCATAACATTCAGGGCTGACCCTGTGTCTACCAGTACGTTGGCTAAAGCATCGCCCTGGCAGTTAACTGTGATGTTGAGTGCCATGTTATGACGGCGACCCTCTTCGGGTAATTCCTCATCACTAAATCCAAAATTGTTGCAGGAAGTGATGTTAGAGACAATGCTATCGAACTGTCTGATTGTTACATCCTGTTCCACAAAGGCTTGCTCCAAGACTTTCTGTAGAGCCTCTCTGTGTGCTTCTGAACTGAGTAACAGTGATAATACCGAGATCTTTGAAGGAGTCTGTAACAGTTGATCAACAATGTTATATTCACTCCTTTGGATGAGCTTTAGCATCTCATCTTTGTCTTTTGAAAAGTCGGGATTACTAGATTGACCGACTGGTGGATCAGGAATTTCCGCCGGAAGTTCCTTTTCTTTGTTGGATTCTCCAACCCCTCGGTTGAAGATTCGACCGCTCCGTGTTACACGACTGATGTCTGCAATATTCACGACGGAGGGTAATGGAATTTCCTTTCCATTCTCGATTATTGTTGCACCGTATTTGTAAGGGATTGCCTTAGCTGATTCATACGGTAGTGGCCCCGGTAGATAGATGACTATGGGAACCTTCTGATTTTTCTGACCATCATAAGTAACCTCGATCCGTTCCCGGTTGGGAACTCTAGATTCGTCAAGTAGAGGGACGATGGCAAAAACATCCCTGATCTGGTGATGACCAGAGATCGCGACAACATCCTCAACTTGATCGACAAGGTAGTTCGGCGACCAAATGATGGGTCCTGAACCTGGATATGGATGAATTTCTCCATGATCGATCTGACCCTGAAGAGCTGCTCTCACAAGGTAACACCCTTGGTTACTTTCCGAACAGACGCTACAACTGTCATAGTTGGGTGGTGGCACCTGGCCACGCCCACTTTGAATACAATGTAACCTCACTAGGTTACCTTCCATTGATCGGACATCCTGACTTTGACGACGAGTAGGATTCCTGTTATTGATACTAATCTGCTGAGTATCTTTGTCCATATAGATTGGCATCCACCAGTGATTTAACAAGTGCTGAAGTGCCTCCTGGACAAGGGTACAACCTCGATCGTTTTCACAACCCGCTTTACAGCTTTGATAGTCATGTGATATTAAGAATCCGAGTCGGACCTGCTCAGCATGTAACTCTACCAGGTTGGTATTCATTATGCGAATGTCGAAGATCTGAACCATGTTGATTTGATAGGAGTTCCTATCATGGTAGTCTTGGATCCATCCAAGATCCATCTGACGCTGGAGGGCCTCTTGTATGAAAGAGCATCCCTGTTTGTTTACCGAGCAAATCAGACAGGAACTGTAATCGTGCCGCGGCAGATTATGATACTGGCTTTGCCTTGAGTTCATCGCCACCAAGTTGACATTCATCACATGGATGTCATGGTTTTGAATGACATTAGAATTCGTAGAGACCATGTTAACTCCACGAACTCGGTGCTCCTGGATCCATCTGAGATCTATTTGTTCCTGTAGAGCTGCTTGCACTACAGAACATCCTTGGTTATCTTTAGAGCAGATATCACACTGGTGATAGTTATGAGGTGGCACATGGCCATATCCACTCTATCTACAATGCATCTTGACCAGATTGGTCCCCAATAAGAGTACATCATGAATTTGATAGACATTGTTAGTCTCTTTCTCAATCAGATTGACTGCAGCTTTCTCGTGTTGAGGCAGCGGGTTCGTGAGAACATTAGGGTTCGTATCTTTGAAAGATAAGAGCCCGCTCCTAGCAAGCTTTTGCACGTCGGATTTGAAATTGAGACAAGTCTCAATGTTATGTCCTGAACCTCCTTGATGATAAGGGCATGTTTGATCCACCTTAAACCAGAAAGGCGGATTTTCCAGAACTGAAAGGGGAGACTTAGTCTGAATGTGCCCCTTGGCTAGCAGTAACGGAAACAGTTCTGCGTACATTATAGGTATAGGATCAAATCCTGGTGGCCGTGTTGTACGGTTGTTGTTATATGGAGGACGAGCCTGCTGAAGAGGCTGTTGTGTCCTTTGTTGGTCAGGTTGGCTCTGCGCAATCTGAGGTTGATACATAGGAACAGGCGCGGGGCCGATAGCAGGAGTAACAGTTGCTACTGGCTGATAACGACGCCTTTGCTTTCCGAGAGAGATATTCCTAATATCTTGCTCTTTTTTCTTAGGGAGAGCACTACCATATTTTTTAGTACTGCTCGTTGATCCAGTGTCTTTTACCAAACGTCCTTCTCGGACGGCTTCCTCAAGACGTACACCCATGCCGACCATTTCGGTGAAATCACTGGGTGCACTGGCGACCATTCGGCCGTAGTAAAATGAGCTTAAGGTCTTTAAGAAGATCTTTGTCATCTCTTTTTCCTCAAGAGGTGGACAAATTTGAGTGGCAATTTCACGCCACCTTTGAGCATACTCCTTAAAGGTTTCCTTTTCCTTTTGCGACATTGATCTGAGTTGATCTCTGTCGGGTGCCATGCCCAAATTGTACTTGTATTGTTGGACAAAGGCAGTACCAAGATCTCTGAATGTACTGATCGTAGTACGGTTTAAACCCATGTACCATTTGAGTGCGGCACCGGTTAAACTATCCTGGAAGTAGTGAATCAGCAGGTCCTGATTCTCCGTCTGAGCTGACACCCGCCGAGCGTACATCACCAGATGGCTCTGAGGGCAAGAGTTACCCTTGTATTTTTCAAAGTCGGGCACTTGGAACTTGTGCGGGACTTTCACATTTGGGACCAAGCAGAGGTCTGCGGCGTCCTTTCCAAATAGATCCTGACCGCGAATGGCTTGCAGCTCCTTCTGCATTTCCAGGAACTGCTCCTGGAATTCATCCATTCTGTCAAACATAGTTTCCTTCTTATCAGAAGGTGTCTGTGGAATCTGTCCTTCTGGGACAGTGTGCACCACAGGGGGTGGTACCGTGACTACGGTAGTAAGTCTTGGCGCCTCCCGAAGTTTGTAACCTTCAGGAGTCTTAAGTATGCCCCTGACATCTTCGCTTTCCCGAAGTTTGTAACCTTCAGGCCCAGCGGCTTCTGTTGCGATTCCCTAATCTTCAGTGATCGGCGGAACATATCCTTCCGGGATATAGTTAACAGGCATGCCCCAAGGACGATCTTTCGGCATCTGATACCTAGGATCATACTTTTCTATGATGGGCGTTGAGGTGATCTCTGAGATCACAGTTCTTTGTAGCTGAGCTTCTGCCATAGCTTGCATGTCGTTACGAAGCTTTCTCATATCCTCTCTCAGAGCGTCGATCTCTTCTTTCAACTCTCTATTCTCTTCCTCAAGATCATCCATCTTTTTCTGACGATTGGCCCGAGTATTGTACGAATGAGACAGTTTGACTCTAGAATCGAGACACAAACGTGAGATTCGTAGGTAAGGAGAATAGGCGATGTGAGAATGATGAATGCAATGATTATATTAATTGTTTTTAGGTTTAATTAAAATAAACTTCGACAATTAGATTGCAAATATCAAACACTGGGGAAACCCCTTTTTATTGAATTCCAAAGGATTACAGAAATGGAAATACAGTAGATTACAAAGTGCTGAAACAGAAACCTAAACTAATGGGTCCCGAGTCCTCTTCTTTGACCGGGGCGCTTGGGCCGTTGTCGGGTTGTCATTCCTTTGCCAGGTGAAAGGAGCGAGCAAATTCCTTTGGTCATCTTGATTCTCTACAGCATGCTTGTAACGCCCCAGTTTTGCCAATTTTATTTTATTGAGACTTTTGATTATTTTATTATTATTTTATTTTATTTTCGACTTTTATGTGAAAATATGTTATTTTTCGTCGTGATTATATTTTATCGCGTTTTGGGAACGTTTGTGAGATATTTGAGTGTGGGTGTATTTTGGTCTTTTCCCACTTATTTTCATTAAGTTAGTAAGATAGAAAGAAAAAGAAAAATAGAAAAGAAAAGGGAAAGAAGAAAAGAGAAGAAAAGAGGAGAAGAGAGAAAAGAGAGAAATTGGAGAAAAAGCTTGGAAAATCATCAAGAACAATTTCTAGGAATCGATTAATCGGGTAAGGGTGTGAAACTCGATTATACTATGATTGTGTATGATTATGTATGTTTGTGTGGAAGTTTTGTTGTTTCTTTCAAATATAGGTCGAAATGAGATAAACGAGTAGAAATCGAGGTTTTCACGGTCGGAAATCAATATAAACTGTATTGTATGATCACACTGTGTGTATGAATAATCGTTGATGTTTGTTTTGTTGTTGGAATTGAATTTGGTTGAAAAATGAGATTTTTGGGGTGGATTCTCGAAGAGGGTTTTTTTCTGAAAATCGCATAGCCCGCTCAGCGCGCAGATGCCCGCTCAGCACGCTCTTGAAAAAATGTAACCTCACCAGGAAGTAGCGAGCCCGCTAAGCGCGCTCACGGACCCGCTCAGCGCGGTCTGGGACTTCCAAATTTTATCTGTTTTCTAAAATTCCGTAACTTTTGATCCGTAACTCGGATCGGGACGTTCTTTATACCGTTGGAAAGCTTATGAAATGTTCTATCTAATAAAAATGGGTTTTGAGGATTGTTAGCCGATTAAATTATGTCGGCAAATGTAAATAGTGTCGGTTATCGATTTTTGTCATTTTAATGGTGTGGAATTGACGTGTATTATGCCGTATGTTGTTGTTTTGTACGTGAGATGACTTATGTGCTGTTGTGATGATGCTTTGTGGCCGAAAGGCAAGAAAATGCTAAGTGTGGTATTTGATAAATGTGCATGATTATGAATGTGTGTATGGATGCAATGTGAATGTCATGAGTCATTGTATGCCAAGCATCATGATGTGCATTATGTGGAAACGTCCTGAGTGGCGGTTTGGTTCCTGATGGAATCTGCTATAACATCGTGTGCCTCGAAAATATGAGGCGCTGCCTGAGGACCTAAAGCGGTGGTTATAGACGATTGTGGGCTCCTTTGGAGACTTAAAGCAATCCTTAACGTCGTGTGCCTCGAAAATATGAGGCGATGCCTGAGGACCTAAAGCGACGGGTGAACATCGTAGGCCCGACGGGGAGTTACTTGAGATTCTCAGTAACGAGCGATGGTTCCAATAGTTCCTGAGTGAACTGATGATGAGACATGAGACATTGGAAGTCGGTACCGCATGGCATGTGCATAGAGTCGTTGTGTCGGTCTATGTGCATTGCATAAATCATGAATTAATTGCGTGTGAATTTGTGAATGTGATTGATGATTGTATGGTATATGTGTGGTGTGTAATGGTATTCGATGCTTGAGAATTATGCGGTATTATGTTATATGTGGTTGTGGTGAGAATGTGTTACTTGTGCATTTTTGTGTTTATATATATAATTTTATTCAATTATATTATGGTTGTTTTTCTCACCCTTCTGCTGTTTTATGACGCTCTATGAGGCGTTGCAGATTAGAGTTGCTGGAGGTATTCTTTTTGTGAAGCGTTGCGTCTTCATTGTTTTGGTCGGTCGGCTCTGATATGTGACTCCGGGTAGTTAGGGTGGCCGTGTGCTATTACTTTGTATATTCGATGATATACTGTGGTTGTATATGTATAACTGGATGTATGATAGATATGTTTATATGTATATATGTATATATTTTGTTCAGATTTTAGATTTTCCGCTTTAATTCTAATTTTTGAAAAGTGGGTGTAAGGAACTAAGTTTCCTCTGGTGATTGCTACCCCACAGTTGCATATCTTTATGGGTAGGTGTTGTATGCTATGTTTTGTTACAGTTGATGTGATTCCTCCCTTTCTATGCCGCGAATTCAAATGTACTCTGACGAAATTTCAAATTTTCTTTTAGTGCTTTAATTGAATGTTAATTGGGGGTATAGTTTGGGGGCGTCACATTAAGTGGTATCAGAGCCAGTCCGTGTCAGTTGTGTCGTTTGTGTCAGTTGTGTCTGGCATATTGGGCGAGTTGTGTTGGACGAGTTATTGTTAACCATAGTTTTGTATTTGGACGAACAGAATATGGCTGGTCGTAATGATGCTGCTTTGGCTGCTGCGATGGAAGCGATGGCACGAGCTGTGCAGGGTGCACCGAATGCTGCCGAAAATGATGAGTTTAGAAATAATAAGCCGCCGGTCTTTAAAGGGAAGCATGATCCGGATGGTGCGCAGTTGTGGTTGAAAGAGATTGAGAGGATTTTCAGGGTAATGGATTGTGATGACGATGATGTTAAGGTGAGGCTGGGCACTCATATGTTACACGAAGAGGCTGATGACTGGTGGGTCAGTACTCGTCAGGTGTTGGAAGCTGAGGAGGAGGAAGAAGAGATCACTTGGGAGGTGTTTAGCCGAGAGTTTCTAAGGAAGTATTTTCCGGAGGATGTCAGAGGAAAGAAGGAGATTGAGTTTTTAGAGCTAAAATAAGGTAATATGTCGGTTATTGACTATACTGCTAAGTTTGTGGAACTTGTGCAGTTTTATCCTCATTATGTGGAAGCGACTGCTGAATTTTCAAAGTGTGTGAAGTATGAAAGTGGCTTGCGTCCTGAGATAAAACAGACTATTGGATATCAGAGGATTCGAAGGTTTGCTGATTTGGTGGAATGCTGTAGGATTTATGATGAAGATAGTAAGGCTCGTTCTGCTCACTATAAAAGTGTAAGTGACAGGAAAGGGAAGCAACAGTTCCGTGGTGGACCGTATGTGTCATCGGCTGATAAAGGTAAACAAAGGAGTACTTTTGATCAAAGGTCAAGTGGAGGAGGTATGTCTAATGCTCCTAGGTGTTTTATGTGTGGTGAATTGGGTCATCGCCAGATGGAATGTAGGAAGAAAGTGGATAAGTGTTCTAATTGTGGTGGTATCGGACATGTTTTAGCTGATTGTAAAAGGAAGAATGTAGTGAAGTGTTATAACTGTGGGGAACCTGGTCACATTAGCTCGAAGTGTCCGAATCAGAAGAAAGTTCCGACTAGTGGGAAAGTGTTTTCATTGGCGGGAACTCAGACTTCAAGTGCTGATCGTTTGATAAGAGGTACTTGCTTAATTAATAATACGCCTTTAATTGCTATTATTGATACTGGAGCGACTCATTCGTTTATTTCGTCTGAGTGCGCGGAACGTTTGAATCTTGGGTTGTCTTCGATGGATGGTGAGATGGTTATTGATACTCCAGCGATGGGGTCAGTAACTACTTCTTTAGTGTGTTTGAGTTGTCCTTTGACCATTTATGGCAAAGACTTTGTGATGGATTTAGTGTGTTTACCATTGGAAGGTTTAGATGTGGTGTTGGGAATGAACTGGTTGCAATTCAATTGGGTGCACATTGATTGTTATCATAAGCTTGTAAGGTTTCCTTCTCTTGAGGAAGATGAAGACTCGAGTTTCTTGTCTACCAAAGAGTTGAAGAAACTTTTGGCGGATGAAGCTCAGTTGTTTGGAATATTTGCATCTTTGACTGTGGATAGTCAAGTTTCTCTTGAAGTGTTTCCTGTTGTGTGCGAATTTCCTGAGGTGTTTCCTGTTGATATTTCAGATGTACCGCCAGAGAGAGAAGTTGAATTTTCGAAAGATCTAGTTCCTGGTACTAGACCTGTTTCTATGGCACCTTATAGAATGTCGGCATCTGAATTGGTGGAGTTGAAAAAGCAGTTAAATGAGTTGTTGGAAAAGAGGTTCGTGAGACCAAGTGTTTCTCCTTGGGGTGCTCCAGTTTTGTTAGTGAAAAAGAAAGATGGGAGTATGCGATTATGTATTGATTATCGCCAGTTGAACAAA
Source organism: Lathyrus tuberosus (assembly GCA_022829125.1). Lineage (NCBI taxonomy): Eukaryota > Viridiplantae > Streptophyta > Magnoliopsida > Fabales > Fabaceae > Lathyrus > Lathyrus tuberosus. Next base: position 3,129,381 of record JALAZF010000250.1, on the reverse strand, counting down.
GTGACGATTAAGAACAAGTATCCGCTTCCAAGGATTGATGATCTGATGGATCAGTTGGTTGGTGCTTGTGTATTTAGTAAGATTGATTTGAGATCGGGTTATCATCAGATAAGGGTGAAAGAAGAGGATATTCAGAAGACGGACTTTAGAACACGGTACGGTCATTATGAATATTCGGTGATGCCGTTCGGGGTTTCTAATGCGCCTGGTGTGTTTATGGAATACATGAATCGTATTTTCCACGAGCATTTGGATCGTTTTGTGGTGGTGTTTATTGATGATATTTTAATCTATTCTAAGTCTCGTGAGGAACATGCAGAGCATTTGCGTATTGTTTTGCAGGTTTTGAAGGAAAGGAAGCTTTTTGCCAAATTGTCCAAGTGTGAATTCTGGTTGTCTGAGGTGAGTTTTCTTGGGCACGTAATTTCAGCTAATGGTATTGCTGTGGATCCATCTAAAGTAGAAGCAGTTCTACAATGGGAGGCTCCTAGATCCGTTACCGAGATTCGAAGCTTTTTGGGTTTGGCGGGTTATTACCGGAGGTTCATTGAAGGTTTTTCTAAGCTAGCTCTTCCTTTGACGCAGTTGACTTGTAAGGGCAAAGCATTCATTTGGGATATTCAATGTGAAGAAAGTTTTTGTGAGCTGAAGAGGAGATTGACGACAGCTCCTATTCTGATTTTACCTGATCCTAATGAACCGTTTGTTGTGTACTGCGATGCTTCTTTAATTGGTTTGGGTGGTGTTCTGATGCAGGAAGGTAAAGTTGTAGCTTATGCTTCAAGACAGTTAAGAGTTCATGAGAAAAACTATCCTACTCATGATCTTGAATTAGCGGCTGTAGTTTTTGCGTTGAAGATTTGGAGGCACTATCTCTATGGTGCAAGGTTCGAGGTCTTTAGTGATCATAAAAGCTTGAAATATTTATTTGATCAGAAAGAGTTGAACATGAGGCAGCGGAGATGGTTGGAATTCTTGAAAGACTACGACTTTGGCTTGAATTACCATCCTGGTAAAGCTAATGTGGTAGCCGATGCATTGAGCCAGAAATCGTTGCATATGTCCGCATTGATGGTGAAAGAGTGGGAACTTTTGGATTCGTTTAGAGACTTGAGTTTGGTATGTGAAGTGACTTCGGTTAGTGTAAGGCTTGGAATGTTGAAGGTTGCTAAAGAATTTTTGTTGTCGGTTAGTGAGAAATAAAAGCTGGATTTGAAATTCGTTGATTTGATGAGGAATGAGAATGTGGATTTCAAGGTGGATAATTTTGGTGTTTTGAGATTCCGTGGTCGTATTTGTATTCCTGATGATGCGGAGTTGAAAAGAATGATTTTGGAGGAAGGACACCGGAGTAATTTAAGTATTCATCCAGGTGCGAATAAGATGTACCAAGATTTGAAGAAGATTTTCTGGTGGTCTGGTTTGAAAAGAGATGTGGCTCAGTTTGTGTATGCATGTTTGACTTGTCAGAAATCGAAAGTGGAACATTTGAGACCTAGTGGTTTGTTGCAACCGTTGGATATTCCTGAGTGGAAGCGGGATAGCATTTCGATGGATTTTGTGACGGGATTACCGAACACTCAGCGTGGGCATAATGCTATTTGGGTGATTGTGGACAGGCTGACTAAATCGGCGCATTTTATTCCAATTGACATCAGTTTTTCTTTGGAACGGTTAGCTGAGATCTATATCAGTGTGGTGGTGAAATTGCATGGGGTTTCTTTAAGTATTGTTTCGGATCGAGATCCTAGGTTTACATCTAGATTTTGGGAAAGTTTACAAAAGGCTTTGGGTTCTAGATTGAGGTTGAGTTCGGCTTATCATCCGCAGACGGATGGTCAGACCAAAAGAACGATTCAGTCTTTGGAGGATTTGTTGAGAGCGTGTGTTTTGGAACAAGGTGGTACGTGGGACAATTATCTTGCTTTGGTTGAGTTCACGTATAATAACAGTTTCCATTCTAGTATTGGAATGGCACCTTTTGAGGCCTTATATGGACGAAGATGTCGAACGCCGTTGTGTTGGCACGAAACAGGTGAAAGTTCGGTGGTTGGACCGGATTTGGTGCAACAAACGACAGAAAAGGTAAAGTTTATTCGTGAGAAAATGAAGGCTTCTCAGGATAGACAAAAGAGTTATCATGATCGGAGACGGAAGGATCTTGAGTTTCAAGAGGGTGATCACGTATTTCTGAGAGTTACGCCGGTAACGGGCGTTGGTCGTGCTTTGAAATCTAAGAAGCTTACTTCTCGATTTATTGGTCCTTACCAGATATCTGCGAGAGTTGGTGCTGTGGCGTATCGTGTGGCGTTGCCGCCGAATCTGTCGAATTTGCATGACGTTTTTCATGTTTCACAGCTTCGGAAGTATGTTTCGGACCCTTCACATGTTATTCCAATGGACGAGGTTGAGGTAAGAGATAACCTTACGGTTGAGACTTTACAGGTTAGTATTTTGGATCGCGAGGTGAAGCGGTTGAGGGGTAAAGAGATTGCACTTGTGAAACTGGCGTGGGGAGGCGCTGCTGATGGTAATCTGACGTGGGAGTTGGAAAGTAGGATGCGGGAGTCGTATCCAGAGTTGTTTGTATCAGGTAAGATTTTTTAGGACGAAAATTTCTAAGTGGGGGAGAATTGTAACGCCCCAGTTTTGCCAATTTTATTTTATTGAGTCTTTTGATTATTTTATTATTATTTTATTTTATTTTCGACTATTATGTGAAAATATGTTATTTTTCGTCGTGATTATATTTTATCGCGTTTTGGGAACGTTTGTGAGATATTTGAGTGTGGGGGTATTTTGGTCTTTTCCCACTTATTTTCATTAAGTTAGTAAGATAGAAAGAAAAAGAAAAATAGAAAAGAAAAGGGAAAGAAGAAAAGAGAAGAAAAGAGGAGAAGAGAGAAAAGAGAGAAATTGGAGAAAAAGCTTGGAAAATCATCAAGAACAATTTCTAGGAATCGATTAATCGGGTAAGGGTTTCTTTCAAATATAGGTCGAAATGAGATAAACGAGTAGAAATCGAGGTTTTCACGGTCGGAAATCGATATAAACTGTATTGTATGATCACACTGTGTGTATGAATAATCGTTGATGTTTGTTTTGCTGTTGGAATTGAATTTGGGTGAAAAATGGGATTTTTGGGATGGATTCTCGAAGAGGGTTTTTTTTCTGAAAATCGCAGAGCCCGCTCAGCGCGCAGATGCCTGCTCAGCGCGCTCTTGAAAAAATGTAACCTCACCAGGCAGTAGCGAGCCCGCTCAGCGCGCTCACGGACCCGCTCAGCGCGGTCTGGGACTTCAAAATTTTATCTGTTTTCTAAAATTCCGTAACTTTTGATCCATAACTCGGATCGGGACGTTCTTTATACCGTTGGAAAGCTTATGAAATGTTCTATCTAATAAAAATGGGTTTTGAGGATTGTTAGCCGATTAAATTATGTCGGCAAATGTAAATAGTGTCGGTTATCGATTTTTGTCATTTTAATGGTGTGGAATTGACGTGTATTATGCCGTATGTTGTTGTTTTGTACGTGAGATGACTTATGTGCTGTTGTGATGATGCTTTGTGGCCGAAAGGCAAGAAAATGCTAAGTGTGGTATTTGATAAATGTGCATGATTATGAATGTGTGTATGGATGCAATGTGAATGTCATGAGTCATTGTATGCCAAGCATCATGATGTGCATTATGTGGAAACGTCCTGAGTGGCGGTTTGGTTCCTGATGGAATCTGCTATAACATCGTGTGCCTCGAAAATATGAGGCGCTGCCTGAGGACCTAAAGCGGTGGTTATAGACGATTGTGGGCTCCTTTGGAGACTTAAAGCAATCCTTAACGTCGTGTGCCTCGAAAATATGAGGCGATGCCTGAGGACCTAAAGCGACGGGTGAACATCGTAGGCCCGACGGGGAGTTACTTGAGATTCTCAGTAACGAGCGATGGTTCCAATAGTTCCTGAGTGAACTGATGATGAGACATGAGACATTGGAAGTCGGTACCGCATGGCATGTGCATAGAGTCGTTGTGTCGGTCTATGTGCATTGCATAAATCATGAATTAATTGCGTGTGAATTTGTGAATGTGATTGATGATTGTATGGTATATGTGTGGTGTGTAATGGTATTCGATGCTTGAGAATTATGCGGTATTATGTTATATGTGGTTGTGGTGAGAATGTGTTACTTGTGCATTTTTGTGTTTATATATATAATTTTATTCAATTATATTATGGTTGTTTTTCTCACCCTTCTGCTGTTTTATGACGCTCTATGAGGCGTTGCAGATTAGAGTTGCTGGAGGTATTCTTTTTGTGAAGCGTTGCGTCTTCATTGTTTTGGTCGGTCGGCTCTGATATGTGACTCCGGGTAGTTAGGGTGGCCGTGTGCTATTACTTTGTATATTCGATGATATACTGTGGTTGTATATGTATAACTGGATGTATGATAGATATGTTTATATGTATATATGTATATATTTTGTTCAGATTTTAGATTTTCCGCTTTAATTCTAATTTTTGAAAAGTGGGTGTAAGGAACTAAGTTTCCTCTGGTGATTGCTACCCCACAGTTGCATATCTTTATGGGTAGGTGTTGTATGCTATGTTTTGTTACAGTTGATGTGATTCCTCCCTTTCTATGCCGCGAATTCAAATGTACTCTGACGAAATTTCAAATTTTCTTTTAGTGCTTTAATTGAATGTTAATTGGGGGTATAGTTTGGGGGCGTCACATTAAGTGGTATCAGAGCCAGTCCGTGTCAGTTGTGTCGTTTGTGTCAGTTGTGTCTGGCATATTGGGCGAGTTGTGTTGGACGAGTTATTGTTAACCATAGTTTTGTATTTGGACGAACAGAATATGGCTGGTCGTAATGATGCTGCTTTGGCTGCTGCGATGGAAGCGATGGCACGAGCTGTGCAGGGTGCACCGAATGCTGCCGAAAATGATGAGTTTAGAAATAATAAGCCGCCGGTCTTTAAAGGGAAGCATGATCCGGATGGTGCGCAGTTGTGGTTGAAAGAGATTGAGAGGATTTTCAGGGTAATGGATTGTGATGACGATGATGTTAAGGTGAGGCTGGGCACTCATATGTTACACGAAGAGGCTGATGACTGGTGGGTCAGTACTCGTCAGGTGTTGGAAGCTGAGGAGGAGGAAGAAGAGATCACTTGGGAGGTGTTTAGCCGAGAGTTTCTAAGGAAGTATTTTCCGGAGGATGTCAGAGGAAAGAAGGAGATTGAGTTTTTAGAGCTAAAATAAGGTAATATGTCGGTTATTGACTATACTGCTAAGTTTGTGGAACTTGTGCAGTTTTATCCTCATTATGTGGAAGCGACTGCTGAATTTTCAAAGTGTGTGAAGTATGAAAGTGGCTTGCGTCCTGAGATAAAACAGACTATTGGATATCAGAGGATTCGAAGGTTTGCTGATTTGGTGGAATGCTGTAGGATTTATGATGAAGATAGTAAGGCTCGTTCTGCTCACTATAAAAGTGTAAGTGACAGGAAAGGGAAGCAACAGTTCCGTGGTGGACCGTATGTGTCATCGGCTGATAAAGGTAAACAAAGGAGTACTTTTGATCAAAGGTCAAGTGGAGGAGGTATGTCTAATGCTCCTAGGTGTTTTATGTGTGGTGAATTGGGTCATCGCCAGATGGAATGTAGGAAGAAAGTGGATAAGTGTTCTAATTGTGGTGGTATCGGACATGTTTTAGCTGATTGTAAAAGGAAGAATGTAGTGAAGTGTTATAACTGTGGGGAACCTGGTCACATTAGCTCGAAGTGTCCGAATCAGAAGAAAGTTCCGACTAGTGGGAAAGTGTTTTCATTGGCGGGAACTCAGACTTCAAGTGCTGATCGTTTGATAAGAGGTACTTGCTTAATTAATAATACGCCTTTAATTGCTATTATTGATACTGGAGCGACTCATTCGTTTATTTCGTCTGAGTGCGCGGAACGTTTGAATCTTGGGTTGTCTTCGATGGATGGTGAGATGGTTATTGATACTCCAGCGATGGGGTCAGTAACTACTTCTTTAGTGTGTTTGAGTTGTCCTTTGACCATTTATGGCAAAGACTTTGTGATGGATTTAGTGTGTTTACCGTTGGAAGGTTTAGATGTGGTGTTGGGAATGAACTGGTTGCAATTCAATCGGGTGCACATTGATTGTTATCATAAGCTTGTAAGGTTTCCTTCTCTTGAGGAAGATGAAGACTCGAGTTTCTTGTCTACCAAAGAGTTGAAGAAACTTTTGGCGGATGAAGCTCAGTTGTTTGGAATATTTGCATCTTTGACTGTGGATAGTCAAGTTTCTCTTGAAGTGTTTCCTGTTGTGTGCGAATTTCCTGAGGTGTTTCCTGTTGATATTTCAGATGTACCGCCAGAGAGAGAAGTTGAATTTTCGAAAGATCTAGTTCCTGGTACTAGACCTGTTTCTATGGCACCTTATAGAATGTCGGCATCTGAATTGGTGGAGTTGAAAAAGCAGTTAAATGAGTTGTTGGAAAAGAGGTTCGTGAGACCAAGTGTTTCTCCTTGGGGTGCTCCAGTTTTGTTAGTGAAAAAGAAAGATGGGAGTATGCGATTATGTATTGATTATCGCCAGTTGAACAAAGTGACGATTAAGAACAAGTATCCGCTTCCAAGGATTGATGATCTGATGGATCAGTTGGTTGGTGCTTGTGTATTTAGTAAGATTGATTTGAGATCGGGTTATCATCAGATAAGGGTGAAAGAAGAGGATATTCAGAAGACGGACTTTAGAACACGGTACGGTCATTATGAATATTCGGTGATGCCGTTCGGGGTTTCTAATGCGCCTGGTGTGTTTATGGAATACATGAATCGTATTTTCCACGAGCATTTGGATCGTTTTGTGGTGGTGTTTATTGATGATATTTTAATCTATTCTAAGTCTCGTGAGGAACATGCAGAGCATTTGCGTATTGTTTTGCAGGTTTTGAAGGAAAGGAAGCTTTTTGCCAAATTGTCCAAGTGTGAATTCTGGTTGTCTGAGGTGAGTTTTCTTGGGCACGTAATTTCAGCTAATGGTATTGCTGTGGATCCATCTAAAGTAGAAGCAGTTCTACAATGGGAGGCTCCTAGATCCGTTACCGAGATTCGAAGCTTTTTGGGTTTGGCGGGTTATTACCGGAGGTTCATTGAAGGTTTTTCTAAGCTAGCTCTTCCTTTGACGCAGTTGACTTGTAAGGGCAAAGCATTCATTTGGGATATTCAATGTGAAGAAAGTTTTTGTGAGCTGAAGAGGAGATTGACGACAGCTCCTATTCTGATTTTACCTGATCCTAATGAACCGTTTGTTGTGTACTGCGATGCTTCTTTAATTGGTTTGGGTGGTGTTCTGATGCAGGAAGGTAAAGTTGTAGCTTATGCTTCAAGACAGTTAAGAGTTCATGAGAAAAACTATCCTACTCATGATCTTGAATTAGCGGCTGTAGTTTTTGCGTTGAAGATTTGGAGGCACTATCTCTATGGTGCAAGGTTCGAGGTCTTTAGTGATCATAAAAGCTTGAAATATTTATTTGATCAGAAAGAGTTGAACATGAGGCAGCGGAGATGGTTGGAATTCTTGAAAGACTACGACTTTGGCTTGAATTACCATCCTGGTAAAGCTAATGTGGTAGCCGATGCATTGAGCCAGAAATCGTTGCATATGTCCGCATTGATGGTGAAAGAGTGGGAACTTTTGGATTCGTTTAGAGACTTGAGTTTGGTATGTGAAGTGACTTCGGTTAGTGTAAGGCTTGGAATGTTGAAGGTTGCTAAAGAATTTTTGTTGTCGGTTAGTGAGAAATAAAAGCTGGATTTGAAATTCGTTGATTTGATGAGGAATGAGAATGTGGATTTCAAGGTGGATAATTTTGGTGTTTTGAGATTCCGTGGTCGTATTTGTATTCCTGATGATGCGGAGTTGAAAAGAATGATTTTGGAGGAAGGACACCGGAGTAATTTAAGTATTCATCCAGGTGCGAATAAGATGTACCAAGATTTGAAGAAGATTTTCTGGTGGTCTGGTTTGAAAAGAGATGTGGCTCAGTTTGTGTATGCATGTTTGACTTGTCAGAAATCGAAAGTGGAACATTTGAGACCTAGTGGTTTGTTGCAACCGTTGGATATTCCTGAGTGGAAGCGGGATAGCATTTCGATGGATTTTGTGACGGGATTACCGAACACTCAGCGTGGGCATAATGCTATTTGGGTGATTGTGGACAGGCTGACTAAATCGGCGCATTTTATTCCAATTGACATCAGTTTTTCTTTGGAACGGTTAGCTGAGATCTATATCAGTGTGGTGGTGAAATTGCATGGGGTTTCTTTAAGTATTGTTTCGGATCGAGATCCTAGGTTTACATCTAGATTTTGGGAAAGTTTACAGAAGGCTTTGGGTTCTAGATTGAGGTTGAGTTCGGCTTATCATCCGCAGACGGATGGTCAGACCAAAAGAACGATTCAGTCTTTGGAGGATTTGTTGAGAGCGTGTGTTTTGGAACAAGGTGGTACGTGGGACAATTATCTTGCTTTGGTTGAGTTCACGTATAATAACAGTTTCCATTCTAGTATTGGAATGGCACCTTTTGAGGCCTTATATGGACGAAGATGTCGAACGCCGTTGTGTTGGCACGAAACAGGTGAAAGTTCGGTGGTTGGACCGGATTTGGTGCAACAAACGACAGAAAAGGTAAAGTTTATTCGTGAGAAAATGAAGGCTTCTCAGGATAGACAAAAGAGTTATCATGATCGGAGACGGAAGGATCTTGAGTTTCAAGAGGGTGATCACGTATTTCTGAGAGTTACGCCGGTAACGGGCGTTGGTCGTGCTTTGAAATCTAAGAAGCTTACTTCTCGATTTATTGGTCCTTACCAGATATCTGCGAGAGTTGGTGCTGTGGCGTATCGTGTGGCGTTGCCGCCGAATCTGTCGAATTTGCATGACGTTTTTCATGTTTCACAGCTTCGGAAGTATGTTTCGGACCCTTCACATGTTATTCCAATGGACGAGGTTGAGGTAAGAGATAACCTTACGGTTGAGACTTTACAGGTTAGTATTTTGGATCGCGAGGTGAAGCGGTTGAGGGGTAAAGAGATTGCACTTGTGAAACTGGCGTGGGGAGGCGCTGCTGATGGTAATCTGACGTGGGAGTTGGAAAGTAGGATGCGGGAGTCGTATCCAGAGTTGTTTGTATCAGGTAAGATTTTTTAGGACGAAAATTTCTAAGTGGGGGAGAATTGTAACGCCCCAGTTTTGCCAATTTTATTTTATTGAGTCTTTTGATTATTTTATTATTATTTTATTTTATTTTCGACTATTATGTGAAAATATGTTATTTTTCGTCGTGATTATATTTTATCGCGTTTTGGGAACGTTTGTGAGATATTTGAGTGTGGGGGTATTTTGGTCTTTTCCCACTTATTTTCATTAAGTTAGTAAGATAGAAAGAAAAAGAAAAATAGAAAAGAAAAGGGAAAGAAGAAAAGAGAAGAAAAGAGGAGAAGAGAGAAAAGAGAGAAATTGGAGAAAAAGCTTGGAAAATCATCAAGAACAATTTCTAGGAATCGATTAATCGGGTAAGGGTTTCTTTCAAATATAGGTCGAAATGAGATAAACGAGTAGAAATCGAGGTTTTCACGGTCGGAAATCGATATAAACTGTATTGTATGATCACACTGTGTGTATGAATAATCGTTGATGTTTGTTTTGCTGTTGGAATTGAATTTGGGTGAAAAATGGGATTTTTGGGATGGATTCTCGAAGAGGGTTTTTTTTCTGAAAATCGCAGAGCCCGCTCAGCGCGCAGATGCCTGCTCAGCGCGCTCTTGAAAAAATGTAACCTCACCAGGCAGTAGCGAGCCCGCTCAGCGCGCTCACGGACCCGCTCAGCGCGGTCTGGGACTTCAAAATTTTATCTGTTTTCTAAAATTCCGTAACTTTTGATCCATAACTCGGATCGGGACGTTCTTTATACCGTTGGAAAGCTTATGAAATGTTCTATCTAATAAAAATGGGTTTTGAGGATTGTTAGCCGATTAAATTATGTCGGCAAATGTAAATAGTGTCGGTTATCGATTTTTGTCATTTTAATGGTGTGGAATTGACGTGTATTATGCCGTATGTTGTTGTTTTGTACGTGAGATGACTTATGTGCTGTTGTGATGATGCTTTGTGGCCGAAAGGCAAGAAAATGCTAAGTGTGGTATTTGATAAATGTGCATGATTATGAATGTGTGTATGGATGCAATGTGAATGTCATGAGTCATTGTATGCCAAGCATCATGATGTGCATTATGTGGAAACATCCTGAGTGGCGGTTTGGTTCCTGATGGAATCTGCTATAACACCGTGTGCCTCGAAAATATGAGGCGCTGCCTGAGGACCTAAAGCGGTGGTTATAGACGATTGTGGGCTCCTTTGGAGACTTAAAGCAATCCTTAACGTCGTGTGCCTCGAAAATATGAGGCGATGCCTGAGGACCTAAAGCGACGGGTGAACATCGTAGGCCCGACGGGGAGTTACTTGAGATTCTCAGTAACGAGCGATGGTTCCAATAGTTCCTGAGTGAACTGATGATGAGACATGAGACATTGGAAGTCGGTACCGCATGGCATGTGCATAGAGTTGTTGTGTCGGTCTATGTGCATTGCATAAATCATGAATTAATTGCGTGTGAATTTGTGAATGTGATTGATGATTGTATGGTATATGTGTGGTGTGTAATGGTATTCGATGCTTGAGAATTATACGGTATTATGTTATATGTGGTTGTGGTGAGAATGTGTTACTTGTGCATTTTTGTGTTTATATATATAATTTTATTCAATTATATTATGGTTGTTTTTCTCACCCTTCTGCTGTTTTATGACGCTCTATGAGGCGTTGCAGATTAGAGTTGCTGGAGGTATTCTTTTTGTGAAGCGTTGCGTCTTCATTGTTTTGGTCGGTCGGCTCTGATATGTGACTCCGGGTAGTTAGGGTGGCCGCGTGCTATTACTTTGTATATTCGATGATATATTATGGTTGTATATGTATAACTGGATGTATGATAGATATGTTTATATGTATATATGTATATATGTTGTTCAGATTTTAGATTTTCCGCTTTAATTCTAATTTCTGAAAAGTGGGTGTAAGGAACTAAGTTTCCTCTGGTGATTGCTACCCCACAGTTGCATATCTTTATGGGCAGGTGTTGTATGCCATGTTTTGTTACAGTTGATGTGATTCCTCCCTTTCTATGCCACGAATTCAAATGTACTCTGACGAAATTTCGAATTTTCTTTTAGTGCTTTTATTGCATGTTAATTGGGGGTATAGTTTGGGGGTGTCACAATGCTGCTCCAAAATTTCAATCAGAGCATCTTTCTCTTTCAGTAATTGCTGTATTTGGATACACTCTACGTCGAGGGTGCGGTACTTGTTCTTCCAAGATCTTCTTTCCTTTTGAACTTTGTTGAGAGTAACCTGAAGCTTTTCAGTTTCCGTCATGAAGTACATGACAGTTTCCCTCGGTGGAAGAATTCCGTAACGAGGATAAGGCATTTTTAGCTTGAGAGCTCTGGTTTGTACCCAATGGAGATAAGGCTCCACCGAGACACAGTCCGGTTTTCCCAGAGACTCTCGTCCTTTCTTATGAACCTGTTTCCAAGCTTGCACTATTTCCATCTTTAGTGCTCTGTCACTTTCTCCTTCTTTGAAGAAAAGACCTTCCAGATGAACACCCAGTGGGATGTGTCTCATCGGGTATCCAAATTGATGAAGAACTAATATCGGATGATAGTTAATTCCTCCTTTAGTTCCTATGAGGGGCACGCTGGGGAAGTTTCCACAACGGTCAATGATTCTGATTTCCTCATAAATCCTATTACACCAATCTATATCGGAATTGGTGAGAGACATGATCTTCTGCGACCAACGTAAGACACTCTTGCAATCCCAAAAAGCAGCAGACTTGGGCAAGTGCGAGATAAACCATTTATAGAGCAAAGGTACACAGCATGTGATCTCCCCTCCGCTGTACAGAATGATACGCATCTGCGAGCAAAGTCGGCACAGGGTTTCCAATGAGAAAAACCTTAATAGCGTTGATATCGACGAAGTTATTGATGTTGGGAAACAAAAATAACCCGTAGGTGAGCAAGACAAAGATGCTTTCAAAAGCAGTCATGTTCCCTATACTAGCAAAGTACAGAGCTTTCTTGGTCAGGAACTGGGCTGGTAAACCTTGGGTGCCACCCTTAGTGGTCATGTGAGTCCGGACCTCAGACTCGTCCAAATGAATTACTATTGCAATAGTCTGATTCTTTGGAATTTCTTCCAGTCCAGAAAATGGAGCTCGATCAGTGATATGTAAATCAGTCAGATGAGAATACTCCTCCAGCGTTGGTGATAGCTGGTAATCTGGGAATGTGAAACAGTGATAAACCGGATCGTAGAACTGAATGAGCGCATCCATGATTCCCTTAATCACATGGACTCTTAAAAGTGGTAGCAAACCACCGTGCTTGGCTCTGAAAGCCTCTGGGTTAACAATTATCCTCGCTAACTTTCTTAAATCCCCTAGTTTTGGAACCTTGAAGGTATACTGGTGAGTTCTCCTTCTACCGAAATCCATTAATGCAATCTTTTTTCTCTGATATTTGCAATCACAGTCTTAGTTTAATTTGAAAAACAGAGAGACTAGAAGAGAATTTTTTTGAATGTTTTAATGTTTTATTAAATGAATGCATGAATGCAGCACACAAAAACATAGAAAAAAACATGGGGTCAAAGGGTCGTTGTCATGAAGTCAAGGCTCTACCCATCCCCAAAGGTTTATACTAGGGTGATTTTTGTACCTGTACTCATTATCATTAGCTCCTCCCAGGAAAGTAAAACAACAAGCGGATCGCCAGCGAGTTGTAGAGCAATCTTAGAGTAAGTGCCATTCACCGAGAATAGATCACCAGCCTCAAATGAGGGTAGTATCGCGTAACAACTATTTCCGATAGTTTCTGCACTATGAAAGGGTTTGGCTCCTCAGCTTCTCAGACTTAACAACCGGCCCATTGGCTATAAGAGTGAATGGGTTGCGTTGGTCAGCCTCCACTGAGGTTGATGGTCGACCCCGTCGCCATCACTTATCTTAAGTGTATACTCATTCTCACCACATGCGGCATCACACGCATTCCCAGTAGCAGAAAAATAAACACGTATAGCATTTAGGAAAAGCAATATATATATTTGTCCTAATCATCCTAGACTTATAAAGCTATGAATCTTAAGTTCCTGACAGAAATGGGTTCCCCGGCGGAAGCCCCAATCTGTGGTTCTCAGCCCAAGAGATGGACCAGCATAGGTCAATCTTTCTCCTCAGTCAAGTTGCCATTTTCCGTGGAAAATGAGGATGATGCCCTAAAGCAAAATGAGATCGGCCCCACGGTGGGCGCCACTTTTCTGTAGCGAGCGATTTTGGACGCGGTTCTTAAGCGCTGGTCACTCTCTGCGGTTTGAGCTTTAAACTACAGGTCGATCCATTTTTTATCCTATTGTGAGCTAAATAAGGAAGGGAAATAGATGTCTCCAATTAACCCTGCTTTGCATACTGAGTTTAAACAGCGGTCTGTTAGGTTACAGATGCTATCAATGTGGGGGGCCTTTGTACTGGTTATTTGTATTTCGCCAATACAAGTTCTTTCTTTCTAGGGCTTGGGCAAAAGGTTTCTGGAGGGGAATAAGGATTAGGATGTTAGGACTGGTGCTTTTGAATTACTGCTTTTTGATATAGGATTTGGGTTTTTTGTTGATTGCGCTCGCTAAGATCTTTTCTTTCGATCTTATGCCTACGTATTCCCGTTTACCGAAACAGGGAAATCAGAGCATTCGTAGTTCCTCCTATTCTATGGGAGGAAAGGGGTGTTTTGGTGTCTTGTTCAAAGCCCAAGACATGAAGCGAAAGGTGATTTGTATCTTGTTCAAAGCCCAAGATGTGAAGCTAAAAGGTCTATTTGTGTCTTGTTCAAAGGCCAAGACGTGAAGCTGAAAGACCTCTACTTTAGAGAGAATTTGTCATCTCTAAAGAGGGGGAAGGAGAATTACTTTAACTGGGATACGCGGATCCGAGCAATGCCATAATTTCCGAAGAAAGGGTTTTAACCTGAAGGAGAAGACTTTAACTCAGTGTAGAGCAATGCCATCTTTCCTTAGGAATTTCTCATGCTAAAAGAGGGACAGTGGCATGGATGTAGATGATCCAGAGGCTTGCCGCTTACAGCGATTAGATGAAGGGAAAGGAGTTGTTGACGTTTGCGTACTGCGAACGAGGCACAGCTTTGATGCTAAAAGGTCGATTGGATCAACCAGTGGTTTTCTTATACAAAGCCTAAGAGGAGGCTAATTTACGCCAGGAAAATCATTATACAAAGCCTAAGAGGAGGCTAATTTCCGCTAGGAAAATCATTATACAAAGCCTAAGAGGAGGCTATTTTGTGTCTCGTACAAAGCCCGAGAGAGAGGCTAAAGGTTTTTGACCCAGTGGGGCATATCGTTATACAAAGCCTAAGAGGAGGCTAGCAAAGAGTTGACTCAGTTGGAGAATCTTTTATACTCAGTAATAGAGTGTTTTTATATCTCGTACAAAGCCCGAGAGAGAGGCGAAAAGGTTGTTTTGACTCCACTGGGGAGAATTTTGGTATCTCGTACGAAGCCCGAGATGGAGGCTATTGTAACTGTTTCAGTTGAGTGACAGATCCAATATACTGATTTAAAAGAGAAAATCAGTTCTTATATGAGTAAAACTGTACACAGGGATTTAATTTGAGGATCAGGGATATTTCCTTCTCTTTGAGGAAACGGGAAATCCAAAGGGTATCGAGACTATCTGAGTCTGCGGGTTTCCTTCCTATTTAACGAAGGGTGCTTGAGAATGTCTTTGAGACTCAAGGAAGTTAGACTGTCCGTGTCTAGAGTTTTATCTTTTGTACTATGCTTCGAGAAACAGTAGTAGACTCTATGAAAGGACTGTTCTATGAGGATGACTAGGTTCTGTTCCTATACCTCTAGGAGGTCGTCGGGACAATTTGTACGAAGCCCAAGAGGAGGCTGGGAACTTTTAAGAAGCCGACGGGTTCTTGTACGAAGCCCAAGAGGAGGCTATCATTCCCGGAGGAAGAGATCATTATACGAAGCCTAAGAGGAGGCTGTGAATACTTCTAAGAAGCCGTAGAGTCCTTGAATAATGCCCAAGAGGAGGCCGATGCTTTTAAGAAGCCCGTGGGTCTATCATCTCCTTTCCATTAGGAGAGATAACTCTTTTAAAGATAAAAACCACTGGTAAACGTGCGAGGTTTACTATCCAGCAACTTTTAACTTTTAAAGAGGGTTCCTTAGTTAAGGTCCAAGATTATGACCGTAGTGGGTACCCAAACCCCGAGACATTCAAGGCAAGCTATCCACAAGGAATAGATCAAGTCAGGAAAGTTCGAGAATTGGGAAGAAACTCAAAGATGCCATTCACGGAGAATACATTCATCTTGGGGAGTAGAGCTTCTTGACAATTCCTAAGGAGGACAGCCGAAGAAAAGACTGTATCTGGTGCTCCTATTGGGGATCTAGGCGTCTATTTCTACGAATAAATGAAACGGTGTCACCTAGTTCTAGACGTAGTTGCCGGGGAAACTCGAAATATCTATACTATTATTACACAATAGATATGAGTTTATGAAAGGAGACTTACAGTGAGCAGCCCCACAATACAGTTTATAATATGAAAGCAGTAAACGAAAGCGATAACCACTTACTCGGTTGTAGTGCTTCCATGCTGTTTGGTTAGTTGTTCAACAAAGAAAGATTAAAAACAACAGTATATTCAAAATCAAAGGAGAAAGTGCTTTGAAAAAGAAAGGTTTGGGGCTTACAGCTCAAGGAGAGGCCCAGGGTTTTATCAGTGAGCGCACTGTTTGAATTTGTACAGAGGGACTTATACAAGTGACTGTGGCCCAAAATGGTTTTCTGTACAAAGGGATGGGTCTTACACTCTCTCAAGAGGCCTAAAAAAGGTTTAAAGGAAAAAGAGTGGGGCTTATAACACGAGGGTAGGCCCAAGTGATTTTTCGTTTAAAAATGGCGATCGCGCCGAGGTTTTCTTTTAACGCAAAGGGACTTATACAATAAGTGAGGCCCAAAATGTTTTGGTTAAAAGGGGGATTGGGTCTTACACTCTATTAAAGGCCCAAAGTGTTTTGAATGGGTCTTATAGCTCAAGGAGAGGCCCAGATGATTTTTATTTTTAAACGGGCGACGATCGCGCCGTTTACTTGTACAGAGGGACTTATACAATGAGTGAGGCCCAAAAAGTTTTCTGTACAAGGGGGGATGGGTCTTACACTCTAATAGAGGCCCAAAGTGTTTTGAAAATGATTTATGAGGGTTGAATTAATCCAAAACCCTAATTTGTTTTCAAAATGTATTTAATTGAATAAAAATTCAATTAAAATGATCAAAAATTGTTTAACACATGGAAAACAAATTGGGATCTTGGATTAATGCTTCAAAAATTAAGTATTGACCTACAAAATAATTAGAAAGCATTAAAAGTTGCAAAATCAATGTAGAAAAAATATTTAAAATGCCAAAAACAATCAAAATATTAATTCTTTACAAAAATATCAATTATATGAAATAAATAATATTTTTGGGATTTTTTGATAAAATAAAATATTTTAACATTTTTGTGAATTATTAAAAAAAGAATCAACTCAAAATCATTAAAACTCAGAGAGAAATTAATTTTTGAATCAATTAAACAAAATCACAAAATTCAAATATTTGAATTTGAAAAAAAGGCGCCAAGAACAAGCTGAAGAACACGTGCGTGTTCTTGGTTTCTCAGATTTGCGTTTTCTATCCAATCTCCATGAATACGTAATCATATCATGCAATCCACATATCATTATGCTCGTCTCAACCTCACGATCATGTCTATGTACTTTAATTTCATTTAAATTAAACATACAACAAGAAATCACGAAGAAACCTCAAGAACCCTAATTTATGCATGAAGGCTAGGATTTTTTATACACGATTCAAACAATGCAATTAATTGAGGGAAAACATTCCATGCATGATTATGAACATATGGCCAATTTATTGTGCGAGGAAATATGCATAGATTGAGAGATGACCAAGTATGTGCTTACCTCCAAGCCGTGACAGCAAGTTCAAAGTGATTTTTGATTTGGAGGTGTTACAGATGAGTTGTGATGATCTGGACAGCTTCCCTACACCATATGGATTGTGTTTGGATGGTTGGACTTGATTGAAATTGGCTGGATCATTTTGTGGTACCTCAGCTGCAACTTGTTTGAAAATTTGAGCAACCAGCTGGTGATTTCATGAAATTGATGTTTTAGAAGTTATGTGAGTGTTTGATCAGCTCATATGTGATGTATGTGAGGTGTGTGAGTGATTGGTTTGTGCAGAATTGCTCTCAAACTCAAAACCCGATAGCTACCTTGCTAAGAAAGGCATTTTTGCCAAGAGAAAGAGATTTTGAGGAAAGCATCTGTTAGATGGCTTTGGTGTACTTAAACTGACCACAATTGAGCTCTATTTATAGTAGAGCAAGGTTGTTTTGCAAGGAATAGTGCATGGCAGCTGGTAAGTAGGTTTGGCCAATGTTGGCAAATGAAAATCCAAGTCTCCTCTAGCCATTACTAGAGGTTAGGGCACAGAGCTTTGGTCCCCTTGGTCTTGGATAAGTCTTGACTGATTTCAGATGAGAATGGCTCAGTCCATGCCACCTTGATGGTTCCATTGAATGCTCCATTCCAAATTTGAAGTCTTGTCCCTATTTTGGCAACTCTAGGTTCAACATGCTATTCCTTGTTCCTTGGACCTTGGAGGCTTGGCTCAGTGATTGTCCCCTTTAGATTCAATCCTCTGAGGTGTCCAAGTGGATTGGAGCAATTGAAATTAGCTGATTTTGGCAAATCGAGCCAAAATGCAAATTCTGCCTTGCCTTGACAGATTTCAGCAAGGCAACTTGCCAATGTTGTATCTCATGGTGTAGGTTGAATTTGGCAATGTTCTTGGCCATTTTGGAAAGCTCTTACATGATACAACAACTGTTTGAACAAGTTTGGTTTTGATCTCTTTTGATTCCAAGTGAAAAATCCCCCTACATTTGGCAAAAAGTGAAGGCAAATTCCGACTTAGTGAAAATTTCACTAAGTGTTGGAAAAAGTGACATTTTCACTTTTCAGCCACTTTGATCACTCCATAACTCAAAATCCTTAATGAATTGGAATGACTTGTAGTTGAAGTTTTTGTAGGTGATAATGAGGGCTACAAATCCATCTTTGGATGAGAAAAAATGGCCTTGTGGTTTAGGAGTTATGGTCCTCCAAAGTTGGTACCTTTGCCACTTTATTTTTAACTTAGAAAAATTTCTAAGTTTTATGGTTACCCCTTTTACAAGTTATCTCACTTTTCTTGATTTTTCTTGATGAATGATGATTCAAATCATACATTAACATCATTTTAGGGTTAAAAATCCATTTTGGTGAAAAATCTCAAAAAGTCAAAGTTGACTTTTGTGCACAGTTGACTTTTTATCAGATGAATTCCAAACTGTGCAATTCTTCAGGAAATCATGTCCTTGACCTAAATCAAACTTGATGGACATGTTCCATGGGTGTCATAGGGTATATTCAATCATGTATTAGGGTTTGGGAGCATGTCTTGGTCAAAAGTCAAAGTTACAGTTGACTTTTCCCTTAAAACCCTAATTGTGGTGCAGATGAAAATGAGACTTGTTGCTCAAGCTTCTTGGATCAATCCATTGTTCCAAATGGATCAATATGGTGTATTAGAGACCCTCAAATCATTTCTTGAGGTCTTGGCTCATGGTTTGTCCCAAAAGTCAACTTAGGGGTGAATTAGGTCAAGAAACCCTAATTCCTGATTTTTGATGAATGCATCCCCTAAGGAAAAATTGACTTGATGCATGGGTTCATGAGGTTCCATGAAGCATATTAGGTCATTTTTTGGATCATTGCCTTGTGCCCAGATGAAAATTTCCATCGGGAGACTCTGGTCGACCAAAACCCTAATTTGGTGACACTGTCGATCTTAAGACTTGATCCACCTAGAAGGGAGTAGCCTTGTGCTTAATCCTTGAAGTGGGAGTCCTTTTTGATCCATTGTGGATGTTTGAGAGATTAGACAAGTTGAATATCAAGTCATTTCTTGATTGATCCTTTGTCTAAGCACTCAGAGAGGGCTTGAAACCCTAATTTTGATTGTAGTGGATGCTCACCCATCTTTGGGGAGGCTAATGAAGCATGATGGTTCATCCATATTGTGATGATGATTTTCACAATGATGGGAAATCTAAGTGGTCAAAATTTGGGGTATTACATTGGCATACAAGGACTCATGACAATCAAATGCACACATATATGCAACCATAATCATGCATATACAACGAAACACAACACATTGCATTTACTTGCCCTTAGGCCACAAACCATCATCACAACATTTAATCACATGCATTCACATCATATTACAACACACAAATCATACGTTATATATCAAAAGCATATTGTATGATAACACATCGATTATACATAGTTAAGACGGCAAAAGTCGACAAAATGACACATTTTCAAATTCCCGACATAATTCAATCGGCCAACAAATCTCAAAACCATTTCTATAAGAAAGAACATCTCAATAGCTTTCTAACGGTACCAAGAACGCCTCGATTCGAGTTACGGATCAAAAGTTACGGCATCAGACACGAAATCGGGAACAATTCTACACCCTCTCTGGTCATACGCGTATTGCCTTGTGCCATACGCGTACAGCCCAGCTCGCTCGCCCATTCCATACGCGTATTACCCAAAGTGCTACGCGTATGGGCAGAGACTGATTTCTCCCTAAAATTCCACTATAAACTCCATACGCTTAATGCCTCACTTGTTACGCTAATGCCCTGCTAGGTACGCGTACCATTACGCAAATCAGCAGAGGGCCGAGAAACATGGACTTCATACGCGTATTGCCCTCCTTTCCCCTAGCCATACGCGTATTTCCCAAACCAATACGCGTATTGCCCAACTTGATACGCGTATGGGCAGAGAAAATCCATAATTTTCCTGCAGAATTTCTGCTGCGAAATTCCACCAAAACCATCTCCAAATCTCACCTAAACACCAGCAAATTACCAATTGAATGCACAACAACATCTATCTAACATGTCTCAACAATTATGAACATTAAAACATGATTTCAGACACAATTTGAATCAAATTCTAACAATCTCAACATATTATGGTTTTAGTTCTATATCCAATTTCAACCAAACATCTAACAGATACATACATACATAATCATACACAAGTATAAGATAATCGAGTTTCGCACCCTTACCCGATTAATCGTGTTTTCAATAGTCGGTTGAATCGTTTTCTTCCTCTCCAAGTTTTCCCTTTTTTCTTCTTTTCTTTCTCTTTTCCTTCTTCTCTTTTTCTTTCTCTCTATTTTCTCTTTCTTTTTCTCTTTAAGTTTCTAACTTAAGTAAAATGACCAAAATACCCCTACACTCAAATATCTCGCAAACGCTCCCAAAACGCGATAAAACATAATAATGATGAAAAATAATATATTGCCAAATAAAAGTCAAGAATAAAATAATATAATAATAAAAATAATTAAATCGACTCGATTAAATAAATCTAACAAAAACCGGGGTGTTACAACTCTCCCCCACTTAGAAATTTTCGTCCTCGAAAATATTACCTGAGACGAACAACTCAGGATACGACTCCCACATCCGACTCTCCAACTCCTAAGTCAAATTATCCTCAGCAGCGCCTCCCCACACTACTTTCACAAGCACAATATCCTTGCCTCTTAACCGCTTCAACTCGCGATCCAAAATTCTCACTGGTAATGCCTCAACCGTAAGGTTCTCCCTTACCTCAACCTCATCCATCAGAATCACATGCGACGGATCCGGAACATACTTCTGAAGTTGTGGAACATGGAACACATCATGCAAATTCGAAAGACTCGGCGGCAACTCCACCCGATAAGCCACAGCTCCCACTCTCGCGGATATCTGGTAAGGACCAATAAACCGAGAAGTAAGCTTCTTTGACTTCAATGCACGCCCAACACCCGTCACCAGTGTAACTCTCAAAAATACATGATCGCCCTCTTGAAACTCAAGATCTTTCCTCCTTCGATCATGATAACTCTTCTGCCTATTCTGAGAAGCCTTAATTTTCTCACGAAAAAGTTTCACCTTTTCCGTAGTTTGTTGAATTAAATCTGGTCCAACCACCGAACTCTCACCAGATTCATGCCAACACAAAGGTGTTCGACATCTCCTTCCATACAATGCTTCAAAAGGTGCCATTCCAATACTCGAATAGAAACTGTTGTTATACGTGAATTCCACCAACGAAAGATAACTATCCCAAGCACCACCTTGCTCAAGAACACAAGCTCTCAGCAAATCTTCCAATGACTGAATAGTTCTCTCGGTCTGACCATCCGTCTGAGGATGATAAGCAGAACTCAACCTTAACTTGGAACCTAACGCGTTTTGCAAACTTGCCTAAAATCTGGAAGTAAACCTCGGATCTTGATCTGAAACAATACACAATGGAACACCATGTAACTTCACAATCATACGGATATAAATCTCAGCCAACCTCTCCAAAGAAAAACTGATGTCAATCGGAATGAAATGCGCTGATTTAGTCAGGCAATCCACCACCACCACCCAAATGGCATTATGTCCCCTCTGTGTATTCGGCAACCCTGTCACAAAATCCATAGAAATGCTATCCCATTTCCACTCAGGAATATCCAATGGTTGCAACAATCCACTAGGCTTCTGATGTTCAACCTTTGACTTCTGACACGTCAAACACGCATAAACAAACTGAGCCACATCCCTCTTCAACCCGGACCACCAAAAGATCTTCTTCAAATCTTGATACATCTTATTAGCTCCCGGATGTATACTCAAATTACTCCGGTGTCCTTCCTCTAAAATAATCTTTTTCAAACCCGAATCATCAGGAATACAAATTTACTACGGAATCTCAAAACACCCTTATCGTCCACATTAAAGTCACCATTCACATCTTTATCTCCAACCGTCATTAAATCAACAAATTTCACACCCAACTTCTGTTTCTCACTAACGGTCAACAGAAAATCATTAGTAACCTTTAACATACCAAGCCTCACACCATCAGATGCCAATTCACACACCAAACTCAAGTCTCTAAATGCTTCCAAAAGTTCCCACTCTTTAACCATCAAAGCGGACATATGCAAAGATTTCTGGCTTAACGCATCGGCTACCACATTAGCTTTACCAGGATGGTAATTCAAGCTAAAATCGTAGTGCTTCAAAAATTCCAACCATCTCCGTTGCCTCATATTCAACTCTTTCTGATCAAACAACTATTTCAAACTCTTATGATCACTAAAGACTTCGAATCTTACACTGTAGAGATAATACCTCCAAATTTTCAATACAAACACCACAGCCGCTAATTCCAAATCATGAGTAGGATAATTCTTATCATGAACCCTCAATTACCTCGAAGCATAAGTGTGTAAATTTATCCCAAGAGAGGGAAAGGGAACACCGCATAAACCTGAGGAAGAGGGAAAGGAATGGTCATCGCAACCATAACCTGGGTTCGGGAGTCGGTTACGTGAGGGGAAGGTGCTAGCACCCCACGCGTCCATCGTACTCGATGGGATCCACGCTTGTTGTCTAATCTAAGGGTGAGTTATCCTATCATCTATGGCTGTACTAAGATGGGAGAGGGGAAAGACAAAGACAGACTCGGTAGGACGTCGACGTTCTAGGCCTACGTACCCCCTTTGTGCAATGGGGAATTCAGAGTCAACGTAGTTCAGACCAAGTTCTTTTTGTGTTTTTTATGGGCGACGTTAAGTTCGCGTCCGGCAGTTAGGGTTGATGCCTGTTTGCGTCTCAGACGGAAGTAACGTGCCCTTTTTGAAAATAGCCTTTAGTTTGACGATCCCGAAGGACAAAAAGGTTTGAGGTTGGTTTGTATTTTTTAGGACAGAAGTGGCTTAAGTTAGTTCATAAGTTGCATTGCACCAAAGTCTAGGGCACAGGGGCGAATACTTAACGCATCGTCCCAAGACAGGACGCTCGCTAAGCACTCTAGAAAGATGAGAGGAAGCCCCTCATTTCTCATTCCCCGCGCTTAAGGCTCGTGCGCAATACAATTTATCCTTATTAAGTGTTTTAAAGAAATTTGAGATGAGAAGAGAGAAGACACAAGGGTAACTCTAAAGGGGGACTATGAGTCCTAAAGTTATCACGCATGAGTGACCTACGGCTAGTGAGGTTTGACGACTACCTAAATCCTAAAGGAGAAAGATGAGAGAGGGAAAGGGTAAGGGTGACCATGGATACTTATCCATACCCTCAAATGACTTACCTTAGTCCCTGCATAAAAGGTTAGTGAGAAACAGACAAGGCAAGTGAAAATTTAACAATGGCAAACAATAGTGATAATAATCCAAACATGGATTCAGAAATCAAAGAAACAACCCCAAAGCAAATGGCACAAGTGCCTTTCAAACAAGGACTTAGGCATGATCAGAAATACACATATAAGCAGATCTCAAGTGAAAGTAATTAAATAATTAGAGAAATAACTCCTAAAATTCCCAAATTAAATATCAAGGTTTCTCAATCAGAGACAAACAACACGTCAAAAATTCCTGCAAAAATTCGAGATGTTAGTCACTTAAACAATTAGGCAAAGTTCAGGTGAGAGGTGGGATTCAATGTGCCAAAGGGAAGGACCAAAATGCAATATGAAATAAATTTAAAAATGAAAGAAAAATGTTTTAATGCACTTTAGAATGTTGGTGAACAAATTCAAAAAGAACAGATTAAAAATATTTTATGGATGCCGAGAAATAAAATAAACAATTTCAGGTATGCATGAAATGTGTAATGCAAAAAGAAATTGAATAAATATTTAATTTAGATAATAAAAAATAAAATAAAAATAAAAATAAAATTTGCGAAAATTTCATAAAATAACAAAAATGATGCATGAATTTTATTGGGATTTTTTTAATGTAATTATGCATTTTTAACAATTAAAATATGAAAATGATAATGAATTAATAAAATAAAAATATGAAAATAGTATGGGGGGTGTACTGAGTAAAATATTGCGTTGAAAATAGAATGGGCTGGAAGGGTGGGGCGTGATTAACAAGGCCCGGTCAAAAGTCCATCAGAAAATGATCAAAAATATAAAAAAAAAACGCCCACAAGTGGACCTCAGTCAACCATGTTGACTCATCCTCACCTTTAGATGCATCCTGCGTCCATTATTTGGTCAACACAATCAAGAAGTACTGCAGATCAGTGGTTAAGATGAGAAGGTACACCACATTAACCATGTACGCACACACACCAAAGAGAACTGAATACCATACACCAGCCATGTGCAAGGCACATGTAATTTTAATTTGTTGGCGCGTTTTCCACCAGACGATTCATCACATGGTCCAGGATTAGTCAACGAAAATAAAAAGTAAACGAAACAAAATAAAACAATTAGATGGCACACGGTAAGATCATGGGGTAATATACACCTGATTAATAATTAAAAATCAGAAAAAAAAATAAAAGAAAAAACACATGGTGCGCTATGAACCGTTGGATGGAGAGAATAGAGGGTGAGGATTGTGTCTTCAACCTTCCTTCGTCGGAACCCTCACAGCCGCCGGAGATAGGGTTCCGGCCGCCGTCCTCCGCCACCTGCAATCTTAAAAGTGCCCAGAAAATGAAAAGGGGTACACTATCCGACCCAGAAAATCACGAGGAACCCAAATATGGCATCAAAAATCACAAATTGTTAGTGTATAATAAAAAACGAACGAAATATCATTAGGGCACAAAACTTTAAACACATAGAACAAGCCATACGCACGTCCAAACACAAAACAAATTATACCAGCATGATCAGTGACAATCACACAACAATATGCATACTTAAAATTGAGTTTCATGATCATCAAAATCAACACTAACCTGAGATGGTTCCACACGTGTACTTGCTTTTGACTGCAAATGGTGGTTGGGTTGTGTTCTAGAGATCACCAGGAAGAGATTTGTGGAATAACTTTGAAGAAACTCCTTGTAGATTGAGAGATCCAATGAATTCAAGAATTAGGGTTGCACTTTCTTTTCTCCAAAATATCACGTGTAAACTGCCTAACCAGTGCATGGATAGGTTTAAATAGGCTAGGGTTTTCCTCTGATAATGAATTGGGCTTGGGCAATTCCTTGTTTAATGATTTTTTGAATAATTTTGGAAAATCACATTATGTGAGTTACACCTCTCTCCATGCATGTACACTTAAGAAAACTATGATGGATCATCCTTATGTGAATTGCTAATTACACCTCAATTGAACTTGGGCCTTGAAAACAATTGACTCATGAGTTTTTAATGATTTGGCATTTTGGCATAATGGAAAATAAGTGAATAATAACCCATGAAACCACTTGATTAAAAAGCCAAAAATTCTCCTTAGGGATTGTTCTTGGATGTAGGAACATGTCTTGAAGCAATGGAATTAATCATAGGTCCATATGTCCCAAAATCTAAAAGTTGTGAAAATGAAACCCTAAAAACCACTTTGCCTTCTTTTGACCATAAGTTGAGTTTCACAAATGATATGGAAACCCACTAGTACTTGTTGGAAAGAGGAGAAAAAGATATTCAACTTTCATGTTGGATACAAATTCATTTGAAGCTTTCTTGATAATGAAAAGTCAAGTTGAATGCAGTGCAGGAACTTGCCCAAAAAGGAAACTTTCAAATTATAGGTCATTTCCATTTTTAGTAACTTTGGCACCAACTCCTGATTTTTGATAAATGGTGTGAAACTTGACTCTTGATGACCATATGAGGATGTGAGACCTTAAAAACCTAGGAGAGAACCTCAAAATTCCACAGTTGACTTCTCCTCCCACTGTTGACTTTTACCCAATTCACCTGATTCTCAATCTTCTAATCAATTAAGTCTTTCCTGAACCAAACTGAGGGACAACCTCCCATCCCTAGATACTTGGGGACCCAAGGAATACCATAGAATCAAGTCTTGCCCAAAAAATCAGAAATAAACTAACTTTATAGCAAACCCTAGTTGTGGTACCCTCAGTCTAGGAGGAAATAGCACAGTCTCCAAATCCAAATTCCCCTGAATATGATGTGTATCCTCTCCAACAAAGATAAGATATGCCATTTGGTGATGATAAAAACCCAAGGAGCTTGCCCATTGGAGCATTAAACCCAAGAATCTCCAAACCCTAATTCATGCACTGGTTAGGAGAGAGTGATCCACTTGAGCTCTCTTGCTTGACCCTCTGAGGAACAAATTCTCCTCTTGAACTTGCCTCAGGCACCTTGACCCCATGTTAAGAACCAATGCTATGCACACATGATAATGCAAAAATGCAATGAAACATAAGCCAGTTAGTAATAAAGTAAGGAGAGTAAATTTTCGGGTGCAACAGCTGCCCCTATTCAATCAACTTGGTCCTGAAAGTATGATAGCGACGACTTTCAGACAATCAGGATGCACGGAGATTGAATACCAAAGAACCCGGAAATTTGCAATCCTCCACCGGGGAATTAGCAGTAAATGCTGTACTGTCACAATACGGACGAGTGCTAGCTATGCTGGGTATAAAGTGAAACAAACTCTCCCAAGTTACGTCATCTCTGCTGATAAAGAGAACTGACAAAGGAATCTCAAAATATGCCATCCCTGTTGATAAAGGGAACTGACAAAAAGAATCTCCAAAAGATCGCTATCCCTGCTGACAAAGAGAACTAGCAAAATAAACTGCCATCCCTGCTGATAAAGGGAACTGACGAAAGAAATCTCCAAAAGATTGCTATCCCTGCTGATAAAGAGAAACTAGCAAAATAAATACCATCCCTGCTGACAAAGGGACACTGACAAAAGAATATCTTCAAAGCTTGCTATCTCTGCTGATAAAGAGAAACTAGCAAAACAAATGCCATCCCTGCTGATAAAGGGAAACTGACGACAGAAAATCTTCAAAAGATTGCCATCTCTACTGATAAAGAGAAACTAGCAAAACAAATGCCATCCCTGCTGATAAAGGAAAACTGATGAAAGAAAATCTCCAAAAGATTGCTATCTCTGCTGATAAAGAGAAACTAGCAATACCAATGCCATCCCTGCTGATAAAGGGAAACTGACGAAAGAAAATCTCCAAAAGATTGCCATCCCTGCTGATAAAAGGAAACTAGCAAGATAAATGCCATCCCTGCTGATAAAGGTAAACTGACGAAAGAAAATCTCCAAAAGATTGCTATCTCTGCTGATAAAGAGAACTGGCAAGATAAATGCCATCCCTGCTGATAAAGGGAAACTGACGAAGAACATATCCGAAAGACTGCTATCTCTGCTGATAAAGAGAACTAGCAAAATGCCATCCCTGCTGATAAAGGGAAACTGACAAAAGAAATCTCCGAAAGATTGCTATCTCTGCTGATAAAGAGAAACTAGCCACACGAATGCCATCCCTGCTGATAAAGGGAACTGACGAAAGACGATCTTCAAAAGATTACTATCTTTGCTGATAAAGAGAAACTAGCAATACAAATTCCATCCCTGCTGATAAAGGGAAACTGACGAAGAAAATATCCGAAAGATTTCTATCTCTGCTGATAAAGAGAAACTAGCAATACCAATTCCATCCCTGCTGATAAAGGGAACTGACGAAGAAAATATCCGAAAGATTGCTATCTCTGCTGATAAAGAGAAACTAGCAAAATAAACGCCGACTTCACTGGGGATAACATGAAACAAAACTTCTGGTTTAAATCACCTCTGGCAAACAAAATATGTCAGGTTAGAATGGGATTTCACAAAAGAGAAAGGCCAACCAAACTTCTAACGGACCCATGATCCACAGATAAGATGGCTCCGCTAGGGAAAGGAGAAGTCTAAATAAAAGACTCTGCCGGGGAGCACAAGTATGAGGAATACATCCCTCCAAAATCACATGAGTTATACCATCTCTGCTGAGAAAGAGAACTGGTAAAGAAAGTATCAAACCTGGCTTATGCTTCGAATGCAAATGTTTGAATAATGGTGTAATGCTCCATACGACATGGAAATGCTACGCGTTTGAGGATGCAATGTGAACGCTTATGATATGCAAAAAGGGTCTCTCCAGCAAAATAAATGCCTGAGAGAAAAAACCAATTCATCTGGGGATGACAAAAATAAATTGTCCTCTGAATCCAGGAACTCTGCTGAGAAGGGTCATACTGATCGACTCTTCGGATCAACAACTTCTGCTGGGGATGAAATCCCGAAAGAACTACCAGGGAGCACACTTGTCTTTTACTGAAGGTAACATCCATACTCGGGATTTCTCCTCTGCTGGGAGAGTTGAGAATGAACGCCAATAACGGAACCGGAAGTCTGTTACTAAAAATTGCTAATATCCAATTGGCTCAGAACCTGCTGGGGAAAACAATCCATGATACTAGCCTGCTTGGGGATACCGCTGATCTTGGCCTGCTGACGGGGAGAATGACTTTACTCCCATCTTACTGGGGATTTGAATATGACATTGTTGGCGAGAGCACGCTTCCTGACTGGATGGGGAAGGTGAACACCCTGATTCGGTGGGGAAATAACGCCTTGATCCGGAGAAAATACTTTCTAAGTCTTCTACTGTGGAGGGTCTGTTCTGCCGAGGAAAGTTTGTCCTGCTGGGGAAGGAGCAATCTCAATGTTGGGGAAAGCCAACTGCTGGGGATGTATAATCCTGTTGCCCTGCAACCTGACTTGTCTTTATGGTCATAAGCGGCTCTTTGAACTTTTCATCTCAAGAGGATTTTACAAAAGATCGGGCGTTCGCACTGCCCCAGGGTCTTCAAACTCTTGGAGAGATTTATCATATCTCGACATAACTGCCCCAGTCTTCATAATCCATGACGTACATTACCTCGAAGGGATTGAAATGACTCGAAAATACTCTGCTTTAGTATTTTGAACCTTGAGGAGATATTTTCAATTAACCATTTTCAGGACAATCTCCCATGCTCTAGAGGTGGCCTGCCCCAATATGAGCTTTGACGTGACTTTACCCCAGATCTTTGAATGAGTGCCCTAGAGTAACCGAACTTTGGAGAGATTTCTCGACGTGACTGCCCCAGATTGGCTACATCTTAACACGACTTATTGGGGAGAGCCCACTCTGCACTGAGTCTCTTAACAGCACGCCACTTGATATGATTGTCCTTCAGAATTTTCAAACAACCCAACTTGGCAGGATCAAGCTTCTTGACTGACTCTCACTGTGTAAGCTGCAATTGATGTTTAGGCACATGTATGCAAACGGAACAAGTTATTTATGAGAATGATAATCCTAATGCAATGCTCATGTTAACCTTAAAGTTTATTGAAAATGCGTCGCAAAACCCTGTGAACGAATCACTAGTTGGGATGCGACTTTGATTTTTTGAATGGCAAAACAATGCGCATATGCAATACCAACAAGTCTTATTAGCACAACTTATAGGAGTCATGAGCGCTATCCTGTTGAAGTGCGCTTTCGGGATAAACCCTGTTTCAATTAGGACTTTTAAGGGCTGTAACGCGGTCTGGTTCACGGTTTCAGAAAAAAGGATTTATGGCTCAAAATTTATCGGTGTCCACCCACTCTCCGTGATGTTCTCCAGTCCTATGTTCAGTTAATCTGACCCAAGCGCTCATCTCTCAAAAGGTTTATGATTTTCAAAGTACCTATGCCACTAATGGTTTGGCACCTAAGGAGGTTTTGGAATGACAGTCACCCCTTTTTATCTTTTGTGTCTGTAACCACACGAGTTTGTTCTTATAGAGGATTTTCTTTTGTAATGCTTTTCGCTTCTTCCTTCTTTTGTCTTTTTTTTTTCGATCCCTAATTTTGCCTGGACTGACTCTTTTGAGTTTTTTTTCGATTTTTAAGTCCAGCGGGATGCCCTAACTTTTGCCTAAGTCACTTGTTCTCAAGTTTCGACTTAGCAGGCTTTCCTTTTTATTCCCCTTTTTGAACAAAGCTTGTGACACTGGTTGTCCTACTTACTTGAAAGGGTTGCGACTGCCTCACTCCTGGATTGTTGAAGGATAACCGTTGTGGTTTCACATCTCTTGACCTCTTGATGGTGGGATAGAAGGTAATGGTTCCTCGGATGCACACTCTCCTTGAAATTTGAACGCTCGGTCAAACTAACTGACGCCTACCCTGCCCCTGGGTTAAGTATGAGGGTTTTTTCGTACGAAAGAAACTCCTACTCCAAGGCTCGAAAGGGTTAACGAGGGTCTATCTCCCTTATATCTCCAGTGTTTAGGGGTTTGAAACAATGCCTGTACATCCTCAGCAGGGTTCTATCCAAAAGCGTACTATTAGAAACCTGCATTCTTATTTCGTCATCCTCCCTCAAGAGTTCTAAACAAGAAAATTGGTATTGCAGTGCATATAAACATTTAAGAGTGAACACGAATGGATTACTTCAAGGAAAACATACTCATTGCATTAATATCACCATAAAAAAAAACAAACAAGTCTTGCATACATACGATGCTTTAACAAGAAATGGAAAAAAAACTACAAATGAAAATGCAGTAAAGAAACTGAAGATTGCCATTGCTGAGGAAGCTTAATTCTGCCTGGACGTACTTGCAGACCGGGTGTTCATTTGAGAAAGGAGGATTCCATTGATGTACATATCATCTTTAGTGAATACAATGATCTCTGAGTTTACCAGGTCTTGCACCTTGTGTTGGAATGCCTTACATTCGTCAATCGTATGCCCAAATGTTCCCGAGTGGAACTCGCACCTAGTAGTCATGTCATAATCCAGAGGAATAGGGTATGGTACCGGCGTGGTACTCCTCATTTGAATCAGAGAGTTCTGGAGCAGACGAGCAAACAACTGACTATGAGGGATAGGAATAAGATCAAATATCCTGTTGGGCCTCCTAGGTCTCGGTTGCCCCTATTGCTGATAATTCTGCGGTCGGTGCTGATTTAGGCGCCCAGTCTGGCCCTGCACTTTCCTTTCTGCACTCGGCTGAGGCACAAGCAAGGGTTGTGGAAGAGATCCCTGACGCGAGGTGGATCCTTTGGAAAAAGAGGGAGTCCTCAGTCTCTTTGTAACACTGGGAGTAACATCACTTTGTTTACCAGTGCCAACTGATGCAAACCTGATTGCCCCTGAATCAATTAGCTCTTGGACTTTATACTTGAGCATCTTACAATCTTCAACATTATGACCAGGTACCCCTGAATGGAATTCACACCTATCATGGACATTGGAACCCATACGAAACTTGGTGTGTGGAGGTCCACAGCAATCAATTCAATTAGCTGAAACTTGAGCAAGTGCTGAAGCAACTGAGCATATGGCATCGGAATCTGATCAAACTTCTTATCAAGCTTTTCTGGATTAAGACCCTCAAGAAACGGTTGTTGATGAAAAAGATCTGACGGTGGAGAGGATCCATGAGGCAATCCATGGCCTAGAGGAGACCCCAAAGAGATGGGAAGATCAAGGACCTCTGTTGTGGGAGCGGGCACAGGACTGTCTTCCTTCTTCAACACTACTTTCAGAATCTCCGTGATTAAACCCATCTGAGTCTTCATCTGATTGATCTTCTCCCTCAGCATCCTCTGCTCCTGGAGCATGTCTTCCCCAAATTTCCCCATCTGACTTCGCATTTCCCTCAACTCAGCTTGAATTTGCTCCATGATCAACTCCTGAACGGCCTGAGGAGTTAAGTCTGCAATTCTGAGATGGAACAAGATAAGAACACCGGAGATAAACACCTGTCATGCAAAATGATTATGCAAAATGATTATGAATATGCAAATGCAAATGAACATGTTTGAATATTTAGCAGGGCGATCTACCCCTTGATTCCAGTTTAATAACAAGATAGAACGGAACTCCTGCTCATATATTAAGAAAACCAGAGGAAAACCAAATGTCAACAATCACGAATCCAAGATAACAAATTTGAACACATGAATCATAGAGGTCCCAACCAACAAGCCTGGTGGTGATCCCAATACAATAACAGAGAAAAGGAGACTACGACATATCATCAAAATTCACAAGTGTCAATCCCGCCCATCCATTATGCTTTCTGCACCAGTCTTGAATCTCTTTGAACAACTTTCTGGTATCGGGATGCTTCGGCCTCTGAATTAGCCCTTTAATGAGAAGGTATCTCCTGTGTATGATCCCATCCAAGTACCGGCAATGTAACTCCCAAGCGTCTTCTCCAGTAGCACCATCCATGCTAGGACCCTCGTGTCTAGGTTTCTTCACTTCAGCTTGGACTTTCAGTTCTTCCATGGAGGCTATGGCTTCATTGAGTCGACCTTCGACTACTTGTCTCTTGAATATCCCTGATAAGATCTCGGCGTCTTTCTTCTTGAGCGTCGACTTCAACTGATTAATCTTAGCTAGGTAGTCGTCTTCCTTTCTTTTATTCTCGGCCATGGCAGTTTCTTGGTGATCATTGAACCTGTGGATTTTCAGCAAAGCCTTGTCTAATTCCTCTTTCTTAGATTCGAGAACCTTACTGATACCATCCAAACCTTCCTTCATCTTTTGTCTGGATGTGACCATGTCCGCTAGCTCTTTTTCTGCTTTAGCAAGGAGCTCTGTCTTCAACTTGGCGGTATGAACAACTTCACCCCGCTCATGCTTCCACTGATAGATCTCTCTTTTTAGCTCACTATTTTCTTCCCGCAGCTTTTCCTTTTCCGCCCACAACTTATCAAACTTCTCTATCTCAACTGTGGTAGGAGGCTCGATCACCAAAGGATACAAAGGTGGTTCCACTAGGAAGGGAAAAAGCTCCTCTTCTGCTCTCTTCTTAATCCACTCTTTGTAGGAAGGAAAAGCCCGGTTATTACATTTTCCGAACGAAGTTTTACCCTTCTTGGTCACCTGTTTCCAAGCATTCACAATTTTCCTCATCATCTCTTGATCCTCAATACCATTGAAGAATAAGGACTCTCTGATATCTCTCTCATCAGGTGGACCTTTCAAAGGATAACCAAACTGCCTGATAACAAGGGAAGGATTATAGTTAATTCCACCTTTTCTCCCTATCAAGGGTGCATTAGGGAATTCTCTGCACTTGTAAATAATCTCCATTCCTATCAAATCATGATTGATCCAAACAATGTTGTCAGCAGTCAAGCCCATAACCCTCTTTGACCATTTCAGAGAATCTTTCGTATCAACGAAAGCTCCAGATTCGGGGAGACGACTCAGAAACCAAGTAGATAAGAGTGGTGCACAACAACTCACAGTAGGATTCTCATTCTTATAGTGGACTGAGTGATACACATCACCTAGCAAGGTAGGTATAGGATTCTTCGCAACAAAGATTCTGACAGCGTGCATATCCACCAGTTCAGGAATATTCAGAAACAGAACAATCCCATAGATACACATAGCCAGAATAGCTTGGAAAGCAGTCCAATTCTTCTCTTTGACATGTATGCAAGCTCGGTCAAACAAGAACTTCAATAAGAAACCCTTAACTCCTTGTTTTTCTTCAATATTACTGTTCAGAATGGATTCACTAATATGAAGAGCAACAGCCATTTCTTTTACCCCGGGGTGTTCTTCGGAAAAGAAAACTATATCATGCTTGATGGGGATTCCCAAAATAAATGAGAACTCCTCCAACGTTGGAGCCAAGATGTAGTCCGTAAAAGTGAAGCAACGCAAAGACGGATCGTAGGACTGAAGAAGTGTATGAATGGCATCCTTCTCATACTTGGAGATGTTGTAGACAAATTTCAGAAGTCTCCCATACCTTCCACTGAACTCTGTACGAACTCTGGAACCAGCCATATTAATCAATTTGTGAATCAATGTCAAAGTCGGATCTGGGAACGAATAGGCAATAATCTTCTTTCTCTGGACATCCATGCTGAAGTAACCTCAGAAAACCGGAATCAACAGTAAGATGCAAGCCCTGAAAAATGTCAAACATGTTAGAATGCAAGAAAAATGAAATGCTCATGCAAACATGGGGTCAAGGCAACACTGCTGGATGTGCTGTGCTATTAATTGAACGAGAACCACAACCCAGAAAACGAGAACTCTGAACCACTGAGATAACCAAGAACCCAAATAATCGGACATTGACGAGAAATCTAGAAAATAGGGTAGGTTGAAGGTCTCGGTTACGTGCAAACCTGCAAACGCCCATCCCCTCTCACATGTGGGTACTAGGATGTTCAGTATCCCGGGCTCTCAGGTCAAGAAATGATGATACGTTCACCATTTCTGGTTTGGCATCATCATCAATCGAGGAGGCCTCAACTGATTCTCCAAAGCAGAAGGTCCTCAGCTTTGGCACTGAGGTCGAGAAACAATAGTACATTCATCCCTCGGGGTACAGTACTATCGTCAATCGAGGAGTGTCTCCACTGATTCTCTTCAAAACGTAGGGGCCATCCTATGCGAGTTCCAAAGCGGGCCCTCGGGTGCGAATGGGTTTGCCACAGGATGTGGTCCGCCACTGTCACCACTAAAGAGGGATGTTTCCACTAAGGTCCTCAATGATCGGTCACCAGGGTCGACAGCTCTCTAGATCAACACCCTAACATGCGCAAGACACACACGTTAGAATGCGTCCCAAGATAGCCTCGTCTGGTTGTGAATTTTGTGAACACACAAACGTACCAAGCGGGCACGTAGGTCCCACTACTTTCCACTCTAGTCCTAGGGTATACTCAAGCCTGGGTGTTGGGCTTATCTCTCAAACCCACCTAACCTGCAAAACAAAGACAGCCAGCACAGCACAGCAACATGACAGTAATAAAAAATGAAATGCAGAAAATGCGGTAAAAATAAAAATAAAATACAACACATAAAGCAAAACAAAAACAAAACACCCAAAGAGAACAAAGACAAGCAAGCGCTAGGATTGACTCGCTTAGGGATGGACCAGCATAGGTCAACTATTTCCCCAGCAGAGTCGCCAGCTGTGTAAATTTCTCCCAAGAGAGGGAAAGGGAACACCGCATAAACCTGAGGAAGAGGGAAAGGAATGGGCATCGCAACTATAACCTGGGTTCGGGAGTCAGTTACGCGAGGGGAAGGTGCTAGCACCCCACGCGTCCATCGTACTCGATGGGATCCACGCTTGTTGTCTAATCTAAGGGTGAGTTATCCTATCATCTATGGCTGTACTAAGACGGGAGAGGGGAAAGACAAAGACAGACTCGGTAGGACGTCGACGTCCTAGGCCTACGTACCCCCTTTGTGCAATGGGGAATTCAGAGTCAACGTAGTTCGGACCAAGTTCTTTTTGTGTTTTTTATGGGCGACGTTAAGTTCGCATCCGGCAGTTAGGGTCGATGCCTGTTTGCGTCTCAGACGGAAGGTAACGTTCCCTTTTTGAAAATAACCTTTAGTTTGACGATCCCGAAGGACAAAAAGGTTTGAGGTTGGTTTGTATTTTTTAGGACAAAAGTGGCTTAAGTTAGTTCATAAGTTCCATTGCACCAAAGTCTAGGGCACAGGGCGAATACTTAACGCACCGTCCCAAGACAGGACGCTCGCTAAGCACTCTAGAAAGATGAGAGGAAGCCCCTCATTTCTCATTCCCCGCGCTTAAGGCCCGTGCGCAATACAATTTATCCTTATTAAGTGTTTTAAAGAAATTTGAGATGAGAAGAGAGAAGACACAAGGGTAACTCTAAAGGGGGACTATGAGTCCTAAAGTTATCACGCATGAGTGACCTACGGTTAGTGAGGTTTGACGACTACCTAAATCCTAAAGGAGAAAGATGAGAGAGGGAAAGGGTAAGGGTGACCATGGATACTTATCCATACCCTCAAATGACTTACCTTAGTCCCTGCATAAAAGGTTAGTGAGAAACAGACAAGGCAAGTGAAAATCAAACAATGGCAAACAATAGTGATAATAATCCAAACATGGATTCAGAAATCAAAGAAACAACCCCAAAGCAAATGGCACAAGTGCCTTTCAAACAAGGACTTAGGCATGATCAGAAATACACATATAAGCAGATCTCAAGTGAAAGTAATTAAATAATTAGAGAAATAACTCCTAAAATTCCCAAATTAAATATCAAGGTTTCTTAATCAGAGACAAACAACACATCAAAAATTCTTGCAAAAATTCGAGATGTTAGTCACTTAAACAATTAGGCAAAGTTCAGGTGAGAGGTGGGATTCAATGTGCCAAAGGGAAGGACCAAAATGCAATATGAAATAAATTTTAAAATGAAAGAAAAATGTTTTAATGCACTTTAGAATGTTGGTGAACAAATTCAAAAAGAACGGATTAAAAATATTTTATGGATGCCGAGAAATAAAATAAACAATTTCAGGTATGCATGAAATGTGTAATGCAAAAAGAAATTGAATAAATATTTAATTTAGATAATAAAAAATAAAATAAAAATAAAAATAAAATTTGCGAAAATTTCATAAAATAACAAAAATGATGCATGAATTTTATTGGGATTTTTTTAATGTAATTATACATTTTTAACAATTAAAATATGAAAATGATAATGAATTAATAAAATAAAAATATGAAAATAGTATCGGGGGTGTACTGAGTAAAAAATTGCGTTGAAAATAGAATGGGCTGGAAGGGTGGGGCGTGATTAACAAGGCCCGGTCAAAAGTCCATTAGAAAATGATCAAAAATAAAAAAAAACGCCCACAAGTGGACCTCAGTCAACCATGTTGACTCATCCTCACCTTTAGATGCATCCTACATCCATTATTTGGTCAACACAATAAAAAAGTACTGCAGATCAGTGGTTAAGATGAGAAGGTACACCACATTAACCATGTACGCACACACACCAAAGAGAACTGAATACCATACACCAGCCATGTGCAAGGCACATGTAATTTTAATTTGTTGGCGCGTTTTCCACCAGACGATTCATCACATGGTCCAGGATTAGTCAACGAAAATAAAAAGTAAACGAAACAAAATAAAACAATTAGATGGCACACGGTAAGATCATGGGGTAATATACACCTGATTAATAATTAAAAATCAGAAAAAAAAATAAAAG
The DNA here is from genome assembly GCA_022829125.1 of Lathyrus tuberosus. Lineage (NCBI taxonomy): Eukaryota > Viridiplantae > Streptophyta > Magnoliopsida > Fabales > Fabaceae > Lathyrus > Lathyrus tuberosus. The sequence goes on along the minus strand of JALAZF010000250.1, from coordinate 3,092,170 downwards.
AAAAAACACATGGTGCGCTATGAACCGTTGGATGGAGAGAATAGAGGGTGAGGATTGTGTCTTCAACCTTCCTTCGTCGGAACCCTCACAGCCGCCGGAGATAGGGTTCCGGCCGCCGTCCTCCGCCACCTGCAATCTTAAAAGTGCCCAGAAAATGAAAAGGGGTACACTATCCGACCCAGAAAATCACGAGGAACCCAAATATGGCATCAAAAATCACAAATTGTTAGTGTATAATAAAAAACGAACGAAATATCATTAGGGCACAAAACTTTAAACACATAGAACAAGCCATACGCACGTCCAAACACAAAACAAATTATACCAGCATGATCAGTGACAATCACACAACAATATGCATACTTAAAATTGAGTTTCATGATCATCAAAATCAACACTAACCTGAGATGGTTCCACACGTGTACTTGCTTTTGACTGCAAATGGTGGTTGGGTTGTGTTCTAGAGATCACCAGGAAGAGATTTGTGGAATAACTTTGAAGAAACTCCTTGTAGATTGAGAGATCCAATGAATTCAAGAATTAGGGTTGCACTTTCTTTTCTCCAAAATATCACGTGTAAACTGCCTAACCAGTGCATGGATAGGTTTAAATAGGCTAGGGTTTTCCTCTGATAATGAATTGGGCTTGGGCAATTCCTTGTTTAATGATTTTTTGAATAATTTTGGAAAATCACATTATGTGAGTTACACCTCTCTCCATGCATGTACACTTAAGAAAACTATGATGGATCATCCTTATGTGAATTGCTAATTACACCTCAATTGAACTTGGGCCTTGAAAACAATTGACTCATGAGTTTTTAATGATTTGGCATTTTGGCATAATGGAAAATAAGTGAATAATAACCCATGAAACCACTTGATTAAAAAGCCAAAAATTCTCTTTAGGTATTGTTCTTGGATGTAGGAACATGTCTTGAAGCAATGGAATTAATCATAGGTCCATATATCCCAAAATCTAAAAGTTGTGAAAATGAAACCCTAAAAACCACTTTGCCTTCTTTTGACCATAAGTTGAGTTTCACAAATGATATGGAAACCCACTAGTACTTGTTGGAAAGAGGAGAAAAAGATATTCAACTTTCTTGTTGGAGAAAAATTCATTTGAAGCTTTCTTGATAATGAAAAGTCAAGTTGAATGCAGTGCAGGAACTTGCCCAAAAAGGAAACTTTCAAATTATAGGTCATTTCCATTTTTAGTAACTTTGGCACCAACTCCTGATTTTTGATAAATGGTGTGAAACTTGACTCTTGATGACCATATGAGGATGTGAGACCTTAAAAACCTTGGAGAGAACCTCAAAATTCCACAGTTGACTTCTCCTCCCACTGTTGACTTTTACCCAATTCACCTGATTCTCAATCTTCTGATCAATTAAGTCTCTCCTGAACCAAACTGAGGGACAACCTCCCATCCCTAGATACTTGGGGACCCAAGAAATACCATAGAATCAAGTCTTGTCCAAAAAATCAGAAATAAACTGACTTTATAGCAAACCCTAGTTGTGGTACCCTCAGTCTAGGAGGAAATAACGGAGTCTCCAAATCCAAATTCCCCTGAATATGATGTGTATCCTCTCCAACAAAGATAAGATATGCGATTTGGTGATGATAAAAACCCAAGGAGCTTGCCCATTGGAGCAGTAAACCCAAGAATCTCCAAACCCTAATTCATGCACTGGTTAGGAGAGAGTGATCCACTTGAGCTCTCTTGCTTGACCCTCTGAGGAACAAATTCTCCTCTTGAAATTGCCTCAGGCACCTTGACCCCATGTTAAGAACCAATGCTATGCACACATGATAATGCAAAAATGCAATGAAACATAAGCCAGTTAGTAATAAAGTAAGGAGAACAAATTTTGGGGTGCAACAATAAGCCACAACCTTACCTCCTTGCATCAACACCCCACCTAAACCAATCAAAGACGCATCACAATACACCACAAACGGTTCACTAGGATTCGGTAAGATCAAAATCGAAGCTGGCGATACTTATTCTTAATTGTCACCTTATTCAGCTGGCGATAATCAATACACAATCGCATACTTCCATCTTTCTTTTTCACCAATAAAATTAGAGCACCCCAAGGCGATACACTCGGCCTCACAAACCTCTTTTCTAATAATTCATTCAACTGCTTCTTCAACTCAACCAACTCAAATGCCGAAATACAATATGGTGCTATAGATACAGGTCTAGTACCAGGAACTAGATCTATAGAAAACTCCACCTCTCTTTCTGGCGGCACATCTGAAATATCCTCTGGAAACACCTCTAGATAATCACACACAACTGGAAACACACCAATTGCAACTTGATTATCCACAACCAACGATGCAAACAACCCAAACACCTGAGCTTCATCCGCCAAAAGTTTCTTCAACTCTTTGGTAGACAAGAAACCCGACTCCTCGTCTTCTTTAAGAGAAGGAAATCATACCAGCTTATGATAACAATCAATATGAACCCGGTTGAACTGCAACCAATTCATTCCCAGAACCACATCTAAACCCTCCAACGGCAAACACACCAAATCCATCTCAAAATCTTTACCATAAATGGTCAAAGGACAACTTAAACAAACTAAAGAAGTAGTTACTGATCCCATTGTTGAAGTATCAATAACCATCTCTCCACCCATTGAAGACAACAAAAGATTCAAACGCTTCGCGCACTCAGACGAAATAAACGAATGAGTCGCTCCGGTATCAATAATAGCAACTAAAGGCGTACTATTAATAAAATAAGTACCTCTGATCAGACGATCTGCACTAGAAGTCCGAGTTCCTGCCAATGCAAATACCTTCCCTCCAGCTTGAGCTTGCTTTGGTTTCGGACACTTCGTACTAACATGACCAGGTTCACCACAGTTGAAACACTTCACCACATTCTTCTTACACTCAGCTGTTACATGTCCTAAACCTCCACAATTGGAACACTTCCTCATATCCTTCTTACATTCAAACTGACGATGTCCTAAGTCACCACACCTATAACATCTCATAGGATTAGACATACCTCCCCCACTTGGCCTTTTCTCAAAATTATTCCTTTGCTTACCCTTATCAGCTGGTGACACATAAGGACCACCACGAAACTGTTGCTTTCCTTTCTTTTCGTTCACACTCTTATAGTGAGTAGAATGAGCTTTGCTATTCTCCTCATAAATCCTACAATAATCCACCAAATCAGAAAACCTCCTAATCCTTTGATAACCAACTTCCTGTTTGATCTCAGGACGCAACCTATTCTCAAACTTCACACACTTGGAAAACTCCGCAGTTGCTTCCGCATAATGTGGATAAAACTGAACAAGCTCCACAAACTTAGTAGTGTAATCAACAACAGACATGTTACCTTTTTTCAACTCCAACAACTCTATCTCTTTCTTTCCTCTAACATCTTCAGGAAACTACTTCCTCAAAAACTCACTGCTAAACAAAGCCCAAGTGACCACTTCACCTGCAGCTTCCAACACATGACGCGTGCTAACCCACCAATCATCAGCCTCCTCCTGGAACATGTGAGTACCCAGTCTCACCTTCTGATCCTCAGCACAATCCATCACTCGAAAGATTCTTTCAATCTCCTTAAGCCAAATCTAAGCACCATCAGGATCATATCTTCCTTTGAAGATAGGCGGTTTGTTCTTCCTGAACTCATCATTCCCAGCAGCATTAGGTGAACCCCGCACATCCTGAGCCATAGCTTGTATAGCAGCAGCAAGAGCAGCATCATTCCTACCAGCTATATTCTGTTCATATCCAATAACAGCAACTATGGTTAAACAAACAGCTCACCCAAACACAAACACCGACATAGACTGGCACAAACTGACACAAACTGACATGGACTGGCTCTGATACCACTTAATGTAACACCCCCCAATCTATACCCCCAGGCAATTAAAGCGATCACAATTAATCAGAGTATAATAAAAACATTCACGGCATAGACGGAGGCGTCACATCAAAAAATACATGAAATACAACAACCTGCTCATATAGATATGCAACAATCAGGTAGCACATAATAGAGGAACTTAGTTCCTAACACCCACAATTCAGATACAGAATAAAAGCGGAAAATCTGCAACTGAAATCTCATATATATAACATAAAAAGTTTGTCTGTTATACACAGAGTCATACATGTACAATTCAAAAAGAAACATGTACATATACACAAAATCACAAACGATATCCTCGACTACCCGATGCTACATATCAGAGCTGATCGACAAAAGAATGAAGACCTAAGCTTCACAAAAAGACCTCCAGCATCTAATCTGTAATGCCTCATAGAGCATTCAAAAACAGCAGAAGGGTGAGAAACACAATCATAATATAATTGCATACAATTATATAATAACACAAAAATACACATGTAAAACGTTCTCACCACAATTTACACCATAATTCAAAACCAAAACAACACAATACATATCTCATATATCCATCACCAAGGCATATCAATCATGCTCAATACATTTATCACCAACATATATATATATATATATATATATATATATATATATATATATATATATATATATATATATATATATATATATATATATATATATATTTCAACTCATCAATTCCATTCACAATTCCACAAAAAATCAATCCATTCATGATTTATGCAAATGCACGGAGACCGACACAACGACTCTATGCAATGCAATGCGGTACCATTCCATCCATTACCTCATCATCAGTTCACTCAGGAACTATTAGAATCATCGCTTGTTACTTAGTGTAACTCCCCGTCGGGCAAACAATGTTCCCCGTCGCTCACACCTCTTTTGTATAAGGCACACGACATTTATGGATCGCTCACACCTCTTTGTATAAGGCACACGACCCGATCGCTCACACCTCTTTGTATAAGGGACACGATCGTCTATAATCATCGCTCACACCTCTTTGTATAAGGCACGCGATGTTATAGCAGATTCCCTCTGGAATCGATTCGTCGCTCACACCCACAAGGGTACACGACATCACAAGAATGCATATCATGATGCTTGGCATACAAGGACTCATGACAATCAAATGCACACATATATGCAACCATAATCATGCATATACAACGAAACACAACACATCACATTTACTTGCCCTTAGGCCACAAACCATCATCATAACATTTAATCACATGCATTCACATCATATAACAACACACAAATCATACGATATATATCAAAAGCATATTGTATGATAACACATCGATTATACACAGTTAAGACGACAAAAGTCGACAAAACGACACATTTTAAAATTCCCGACATAATTAAATTGGCCAACAAATCTCAAAACTATTTTTATAAGAAAGAACATCTCAATAGCTTTCTGACGGTTCCAAGAATGCCTCTATCCGAGTTACGGATCAAAAGTTACGGCATCAGAAGCGAAATCGGGAACAATTCTACACCCTCTCTGGTCATACGCGTTGCCCAGCTCGCTCGCCCATTCCATACGCGTATTGCCTAAAGTGCTACGCGTATGAGCAGAGACTGATTTCTCCCCAAAATTCCACTATAAACTCCATACGCGTAATGCCTCACTTGTTACGCGAAATGCCTTGCCAAGTACGCGTACCATTACGCAAATCAGCAGAGGGCCGAGAAAAATGGACTTCATTCGCGTATTGCCCTCCTTTCCCCCTAGCCATACACGTATTGCCCAAACCAATACGCGTATTGCCCAACTTGATACGCGTATGGGCAAAGAAAACCCAGAATTTTCCTGCAGAACTTCTGCTACGAAATTCCACCAAAACCATCTCCAAATCTCACCTAAACACCAGCAAATTACCAATTAAATGCACAACAACATCTATCTAACATGTCTCAGCAATTATGAACATTAAAACATGATTTCAGACACAATTTGAATCAAATTCTAATAATCTCAACATATTATGGTTTTAGTTCTATATCCAATTTCAACCAAACATCTAACAGATACATACATACATAATCTTACACAAGTATAAGATAATTGAGTTTCGCACCCTTACCCGATTAATCGTGTTTTCAATAGTCGGTTGAATCGTTTTCTTCCTCTCCAAGTTTTCCCTCTTTTCTTCTTTTCTTTCTCTTTTCCTTCTTCTCTTTTTCTTTCTCTCTATTTTCTCTTTCTTTTTCTCTTTAAGTTTCTAACTTAAGAAAAATAAGTAAAATGACCAAAATACCCCTACACTCAAATATCTCGCAAACGCTCCCAAAACGCGATAAAACATAATAATGATGAAAAATAACATATTGCCAAATAAAAGTCAAGAATAAAATAATATAATAATAAAAACAATTAAATCGACTCGATTAAATAAATCTAACAAAAATTGGGGCGTTACAACTATCACAGACCATTCTTATGATCCCAAAAAGCAGCAGACTTGGGTAAGTGGGAAATAAACCATTTGTAGAGTAATGGTAGATAGCATGTGATCATCCCTCCACTGTACAAATTCCTTAAGTGTACAAAATGATAAGCATCCGCGAGTAGGGTTGGGATTGGGTTCCCAACTAAGAATATCTTAAAAGCATTGGTGTCGACGAAGTTGTCAATGTTGGGAAAGAGGAATAACCCATTTATAAGCAGAACAAAGACATCCTCGAAAGCAATTATATTTACTATACTGGCAAAGTATAGACCTTTCTCCATCAGGAATTTAGCTGGTAAACCCTAGATTCCTCCCTTGGTGGTCATGTGAGTTCTGATATCTGACTCTTCCAAAGAGATTGCTCTTGCAATGGCTTGATCTTATGGAATTTCTTCCAGTCTTGAAAATGGATCTTGATCAGTGATAGATAAATCAATCAGGTGAGAGTACTCTTCCAATGTGGGTGTGAGATGATAATCCTGAAATGTGATGCAGTGGTATACTGGATCATAGAACTGAACCAATGTAGGCAGGATTCCTTCTATCAAGTTGACCTTCAAAAGAGACCACAGTCCTCCGTGCTTAGCTCTGAAAACTTCGGGATTAGTAATCATCCTTCCTAATTTCTTTAGGTCTTCCGGTTTTGGAACTTTGAAGGTGTATTTGTGCGTTTTTCTTCTACCGAAATCCATAATGCAACTTCTGATATTTGCAATTATTGTTTTAGTTCTTTTTAGAAAAACATTTTTTCTTGTTAAAAGGAGTTTTTTAATGAATGAAATGCATGGATGCATGAATGCAGCAAACAAAAACACTTGAAAACATGGGTTTAGTGGTTCATCGTCACGAGCATAGAGCCATGGATCTACCCATCCCCAAGGTGTGTACTAAAGGTCAATTTTTGTACCTGTAGAACGCATTCTAACCAAGGTTCCCAAAATCATTGACCCCTCTTAAGGATATTAACAGCAAACCGACTGACTCATGAGAGTTATAATATCCCAAGATGAATCTCCTTTGGGTGTAGTATCACGTATCAACTATTCCCAATAGTTACCGCACTACCTAATGGTCAAATGGTTAAATGTTTACTAATCCTCAGTTTCAAGGGTACCCAATGGGAAAAACAATGCTTTCATGACTTGCTCGTTCAACATTGATAATTCAACAAGGGAACCTCCACTGATTCGGAGGACTCTCAAGTTAGCTTGGTCGGGACTCACTCTCTATAAGCCTCCCTGAATATGCCACCACTTATCTCAATGTTCTCTTGGACTCACCACATCGGCATTAATCGCATTCCTAGATAACAGTAATTTAAACAAATATATCCCATAATATGGCAACATATGATATATAAATGAGAAATCAAGTAAAATAGCAGAAAAGTAAATTCAAAGCAAGGCCTAAACCTCTCAGGTAATCTAATCCTAAAACTCCCCAACAGAGTCGCCATTTTTTTGTAGCGTCGGTTTTTTGGTGACGCAACCACCTAACGTAGTTGGTGCTACTTTTTTATTTCTATATTTATCCTATGAACCTTAAAAGGAAGGGGAAGATATCTTAAACTATCCTTGCACGCAAGTGTTTTATTTAACAAATGCTAAGAGATCGGGGAACGGGGTATGGTTAAACAAAGGGAACCTATTAACACTCAGAGTATCTATAGTAATCTATAGAAACATTCGTTTGCATGTATTTTTGCTGTTTGAAATGCTTTCTTGTGTTTATCTACTATTGATTGGAAAACTTTCTCCTTTGGGAGGGTTAAGAGAATGTTTTTGTTGTTTTCGAGTTTTCTATTGTTTTTGGGAAGGTACTGGACCTAATATTTTTGATTTGTGTGCTCGCTAAGATTTTGCAATCTTATGCCTACGTATTCCCGTAAAGAGATTTGGGAAATTAGAGCAATCGTAGTTCCTCATATTCTATGGGAGGAAAATTTTGGTGTCTTGTTCAAAGCCTAAGATTGAAGCTATCAGAGTATTTGTGTCTTGTTCAAAGCCCAAGATTGAAGCTAAAAGGGTGATTGAGAGAGAATTTGTAATCTCTAAAGGGAGAAATATCACCTATTCATCACAAAAAGGTCAGGTAATTGGTTAGAAGGGAAATTACTTTAACCGGGGTATGGGATCCAACAATACCATAATTTCCTTTATAAGAGAAGTGTAGAATCCACTCTTTCCTTATGAATCTTTCATGCTAAGAGATGGACATTGGCTTGGATGTGTAGAATCTAGAGGTTTGCCACATACAGCTGTTAGATGAAAGAAGAAGTTTTTACCATGATAAAGGAGGGACTCTAGTTTGGATTTTGAATCAACAAGTGTGCCACTTAGAGCAGTTTATTTGGGAAAAAGGCTTTGATTGTTTGTTTTGTTTTGTGATGTACAGAGGGGATATCCTCCTACCGAGAGAACTCATGGTCTCATCTGAGGGGATGTTGTTTGTTGTGTGCCTTGTTCAAAGCCCAAGGTTGAGGCTGAAAGAAAATGACTCCTCCGGGGAGTGTTATATATGTCTTGTACAAAGCCCAAAATTGAGGCTGACTAGGGAAATTCTTATATGAAGCCTAAGAGGAGGCTATCCCTTGCTGAGGATTATTGAAATCCAGGAGAAGATTTAAAATGTATTGGAGAATCCAAAGGGAAACTAACTCTTGCTGGGGAATCAGGGAAGAGTTAAATTACCAGATGCCATGAGGTTCTGATTTTGTTGGGGATTTGTTGATGGTAAATTGACCCTGGCTGGGATTTTCAAGGTGAAAGTTAAGCCTTTGTTGGAGGTCAGAGAAGTTTAAAGGTGAGTTTGAAAACCTTAGAAGTTTTAACTCTTCTAGGGGGCTGGTGTATTGGTAAAATGATTAGGATTTATCCTATGCCTTTAGGAAGCCCGGGGGTCCTTGTGTTAAGTCCAAGAAGAGACTATGAAGGTGAGATTTTTCAAGTCTACTTGTATGAAGCCCAAGAGGGGGCTGAGACTATCTAAGTCTCTCAAGAAGAGGTAGACTCTGGTTGGAGAGAGATATTTGTATGATGCCCAAGAGGAGGTTGTTGGTTTAAGAGATGAAGATCAACTCTTGACTGAATGGATGTTTTCGGGTTTTGACTCTCCTGAGGATTTGAACTAGTAGAGATGACTAAATTCTTTCATATGCTTTTAGGAAGCTTTTGGGTCCTTGTTCTAAGCCCAAGAGGAGGTTGGGATGATTCTAGGAAGCCTGTGGGTCCTTGTACTAAGCCCAAGAGAAGGCTGTGGGGAACTTTTAAGAAGCCTGTTGGTTCACGCCTAAGAAAAGTTCAAGAAAGGTTTCACCGGGAATAATCCTTTCTTTGTTGAATAGTTCTAAGGTTTGAAGAAATTCAAAAGAGGTTTCACCGGGAATTAATCCTCTATGGGGAAATGAATTTCTTTTAAAATATATATTTTCTAGGTTTTGACAATCTTGAGAAAAGTTTCACCGGGAATAATGCCTTTCTCTGTTCCATATTGAATAAAGCCCAAGAGGAGGCAAACTGTATTGAGGGAAGTTTCCAATGAGGGAACTAGTTATTTACTAAGTTAGAAGTAACCTTTGGTTTGACCTAAGTGTAGACCTAACTGCTGGGGAAACTCTAGACAGATATGCACAAGTATATACAAATAAGTGAATTAACAAGTATATAAATAAGTATGCATTGAATAGAAAAGATGTTGGGTCTTACACTCTGAAAAAAGGCCCAAAATTTATTTATGTACAAAAAGGGTTTGGGTCTTACACTCTATTAGAGGCCCAAGTGGTCTAAGAGCAATTTCACTGGGAATAATGCTCTTCTTAGTACTAGTTTAAAACAGACAGGTGATTTTGAAAACAAAGGTATGGGGCTTACAACTCAAGGAGAGCCCCATGGAAGTTGTTTATTGTTTAAAACAAATTTTATGAACAAAAGGTTGGAGCTTATACTAAAGGAGAAACCCAAATGACTTATTTGAAAACAGTGATCGCACTGCGATACCGAAAGACGTTGTGGGACTTATACTATAGCAGAGGCCCAAAATTTATTTATGTACAAAAAGGTTTTGGGCCTTACACTCTATTAGAGGCCCAAACATGTTTGTAAAGAAAGAAAATTGGGGCTTATACTCAAGGAGAGGCCCAGATGAAAAATAATGAACGCGCCGTTATTTTGAAAATTGCACTGGGACTTATACTATGACAGAGGCCAAGGAATTATTTATTTACAAAATAGGTTGGGTCTTACACTCTATTAGAGGCCCAAAAATGTTTCAAATGAAATTTGAAATTTTAAAATCAAGAAAAAACCCTAATTTTAATTAAAAATACATTTTTCAAAGAAAAATTAAATAAAAAATGATATAAAATATAAAATATATTCAAAAACATGTTGTGAACTTTGCAAAATGTTTGAAAATAGATGTTTTAATTCACAAGATGATTTGAAATTCAATTGACTTTGAAGAATCAAGAAGAAGAATTTATTTAAAATGTTTAAAACAATTAAAAAAGAAATTATTTGAAAAATTCAAAAATATATCAAATATAAAGTTTTTATTTTATTTTTTTTGTGGAATTAAATATTAAAATGCATAAAGGATTTATTTTTAAAAAATCATTTGAAAATGATTAAAAATGAGAGAGATATGAATTTTTGAAATTAATTGAAAAATATTTAAAATATTTAAAAATTCAAAAATTAAAAAAATGGAGCCTAGACCATCTTCTTCTTTCTCGCTCGTGCCCGCCGTGGCTGATTTGCAAAAGCTCACATATCTCACTCAACACGCAATGAAAATGACTTTTGTAAACAAGAAAGTTGCTCGTTTTTTAACAAGGATTTCAATGATACCAATTAAAAGCTCACGAATCCTTATTTTTACAAGAGCACTATGAAATTTTATACACGATAGCTACAAAGCAATTAATTCAGGGGAAACACTCTACACAAGTGCAGAAACATGTTTGTAACTTAAAAACAAATTTATTATGCATGGATCATAGAGTTTGAGAGGTTCAGGCTTACCTTTGCAAGAGGAATTCGAATCCTCGGTTGTAGGTGTTGTAGATGTGTTTGAATGACCTGGACAGCTTCAATGGACCCTAGTGAGTGTGTTGAGAAGCTTGGAATGGATTGAAAACCTCTGAATTGGTGGGCACGACTCCAAATGCATATGGCTTTGGGGTGGGGTATGAACTTGATGAATCTGGTGTTACAGATGTTGTTCAAGTGTTTAGATCATTCATATATGATGTATGTGAGGTGTTAGAACCATTGGTTTCAGCTGAATTGCTCTCTATTTTAAAACACGGTTCTCACTTCTTTGAAAATGGATTTTTGAGGTTCAAAAGGGAAATGGTGGAAAACATGTATTCTGATGTTTTGGTGTGTGTTGATCAGTCACAAATAACCTCTATTTATAGTAGAGGAAGTTTGTTTTGTAAGGAATAGTGAATGGAGGCTGATCATTGTGTTTAGCTAGGTAGCCATTGACTTAGATGTTTCAAAGTGCCAAGTCTCCTCTAGCTTGACTCAATTCAATTTATACAGGTTTGAACACTCAAAGCTTTGGACTGAATCTTGACTGGTTTGGATTGGTATGGCTTGGTTCATGACACCTCAATGCATTACATTAATGTAACATTGCGAAATTTGAAAATGGAGGCATTTTGTAATGATGGATCATCACATGCTAGGCAGAATTTTTTGCCTCTTCGATCAAGTAACAAGTGAGTCATCAAGAGTTTTGTGTTTTTGGAAGATGAAAAAGTTAGCAAAGTGACAAAATTTGAAGGAGAAAATCGTGTGGCACAAGTTATGCACCAATGCTGTCTTGAAAAACCATAATTTTATGTCATGTTGCAAGGCTTGTAACTTCTTGCTCAAGTTGAATTAGGATGAGTTCCTATACTTTTTGGAAAGCCCACATATCATACTTTAACTTTGATGTTTAACTTTGGTCTTGATTCATCTTGGATCATGATGGAAAATGCCTCCAAAGGTCAATTTCTTAATTTTTGTGATTTTGATCAATCCATAACTCAAAATCCATGAAGGTTTGAACGATGGTGTAGTTGAAAATCTTGTAGTAGGTATTGATAGATTTCATTTGAGCTTTGGATTGGAGAAAATTTTTGCTTGGATCATAAGTTATGGTCTTGCAAATTTGGGTAAAAATCATTTATTTCCATAACTTGGTGAAATTTTAAGTTTCTTAAGGTTGCCCCTTTTGCCAGTAACCTCATTTTTCTTGATTTTTCTTGATGGATGATGATCCAAACCACAAATTAACATTGTTTATGACTTAAAGAAGCCATGTTTGTCAAAAAAATCCCAAAAGTCAAACTTGGTTTTGGGCACAATTGACTTTTTTATCAGATGAATTTCAAACTTTGTGATCCTTTATGAAATCAAGTTCTTGGGCTAAATTAAACCTAATGTATGGATTCCATAGGTGTTTTAGAGTGTCTTGAATCATTTCTCAAGGTTTGAGACCATGTCTTGGTCAAAAGTCAAAGGTATGGTTGACTTTTTCTCAAAAACCCTAGTTTGTGGTCCAGATGAATTTGAATCTTTATATTGCTCATGAACCAAGTTCTTTGTGTCAATTTAAACTTGTAAGAGGATCAATATAAGATATTTGAGGTCTTAAAAACATTTCTTGAGGTCTTGGCCTCATGCCTTGCTCCAAAAGTCAACTTAGGGGTGAATTAGGTCAAGAAACCCTAATTCCAGATTTTTGATGAATGCATCCCCTGAGGATATTTTGAACTTATGATTGGATCCATGAGGTCCCTTTGAGCTTCTTGGATCATGTTTTGAGGTATGGGCCTATGACCATATTAAAATTTCCCTCTGGAAGCCTTAGTCGACCAAAACCCTAATTTGGTGACACTGGTGATCTTGAGGCTTGATCAGCTTGAAATGTTGCATTCTCATGCTTGACTCTTGATGTGGGAAATCTCTTGATCCTTCATGGATGTTTGAGAGGTTTGACAAGTTGAAGATCATGTCAATTCTTGATTGATCCTTTGCCTGTGGGCTCTGAGAGGGCTTAAAACCCTTACTTCTTGATTGAGGTGAATGCTCATCAATCTTTGAGAGGTTTGATGAGGCATGAAGGTACATCCATATTGTGGTGATGATTTGCACAATAATGTGAAATCTTGTGGTCTAAATTTAGGGTATGATATATATATATAATACTACACAATTAATTTTATAATTCAATTAATTTACTCATACTCATCACAAAACACCAAACCACAATCAATCACTGACCACCCGGCAAAACCGCCCTCATATCAAAACTTAGCAAGTCAGAACACACTTTCTAACTCGATGACGGGCTCGTCATCCTTCCCTTCACTCAGCATGTTACACTGTAACGACTTGGAAAAACCTCACTTTCCTAGAAGCCATGACGACCGCCCTGCCATTTTCCTGATGTCTGTCAGTGCTTCATAGCGCAAAACACCTAGTGCATCATTTGGGTGAAGCCCGTCACCTTGATAACAGAAGGAGAATTTCACTGCTATGATACAACCTACAAAAATTTACTTAAAATGACTCCAAAACACCTTTAAACAATCTAGAAACAATACCACATGATTGTAACATAATAGCATGATAATTCCTATTAATTTGACATGTTATTACATTGATCCAACCATAAAACTCAGAATTTAATTATGTTTTAAAAACCCTAATTTCACATCCAACTCATGTTTGTGAACACATAACATATGTAATAATCACACCAATTATAGTACACAAATTTGCAAATAAATCAGGGCATATAAACAAAATTGCATTCATATTATTCATCACATAACTCAATCAACAAAAAGAGAAAATCCTATTGGAGATTAAGGGAAACCTCTTTACCCTTTCATGAATTAAGCACCCATAGATGAAGAATCCCCCTCCTTACCTTGTAATTCCAGAAAATTCAGCAAATCAACCTTCAAATGATCTCTTCTCTTAAGCCCTAGCACTCTCCCTTCCAGATTTTTCTCTCTTTTTCCTTATTTTTCACGTACTGAAGAAAATAGTTTCTAAAACCTAATTTTTTGTCTAACTTTATAATATATAATATTTTATTTTAATTACTCTAAATTGAGCTTTTCCCCAACTAAAGCTCCGCCTTTCTCTTCTCACCACTAAACTCTCACAATTCTCATAATTGCCCAACTTCTACAATTTCTCACCAATTTCTAATTAATTAATTAATTCCCACTAAACTAATCAACTAACACAAAACACCACAAATATCGTTATCGGCCAAACATATCCCATATTCACAAAAATAATTATTTAATTAAAATAATCAATTAAATTAAATAAATAATAAAATAAGCGAACAATTAAATAAGGGTGTTACAACTCTCCCTCACTTAAAAGAATTTTCGCCCTTGAAAATTACCTAATGAGAAAAGCTTTGCATAAGACTCTCCCATCCTACTCTCGAGCTCCCATGTCACACTGGCACCAGCAGGACCTCCCCAAATGAATTTCACTAAAACGATCTCCTTGCCTTGCAAGCTCTTCATTTCATGATTCTCAATTCTCAATGGAAAAGTCTCCACTATCAAGTTCTTTCTAACTTGAACATCATCCAGCTGGATCACATGAGACGGATCAGGAATGTACTTTCTCAACTAAGACACATGGAACACATCATGAAGATTCGAAAGATATGGTAGCAACGTCACTCATTAGGCCATTTCTACTACTTTATGAAGAATTTGAAACAGAGCAACACTTGTTACCAAAGTAAATCTCAAGAACACATTATCTCCCTCTTGGAACTCAATTGTCTTTCTCCTCTTATTTTGGTGGACCTTTTGAGGATTCTACAAAGCTTTCATCTTCTCTTGGATCATCTTGATCTTCTTAGTAGTTTTCTAAACTATCTAAAGTCCCAACACTACTCTCTCTCCCGAATCATACCAACACAAAGGTTTCAGACACATCCTACCATGCAGTGCCTCAAACGATGCTTTTTTAATGCTAGAATGGAAACTGTTGTTGTAGGTTAGCTCCACCAATGGCAAATAATTGTCCCAGTTACCCCCTTCTCCAAAACACACGTTCTCAGTAAATGCTCCAAAGACTGAATAGTTCTCGCTGTCTGACCATATGCCTAAGGATGATAAGTAAAACTAAACATCATCTTAGTACCCATCGCTTCTTGCAAACTCTTCCAAAATCTGAGCGTAAACCTCAGATCTCCATCTGACACAATGCTCAGCGAAATACCATGCAAGCTAACAAAAGTGTGAATATACAACTCTGCCAACTTCTGCAAAGGATAACTGATCTTAATCGGTATGAAGTGAGCTGATTTAGTCAGTCTATTCACAATAACCCATATGGAATCACATTCCTTCGTCGTTTTCAGAAAACGCATCACAAAATCCTTGGAAATGTTGTACCACTTCAATTCAAGAATACTTAGCGGTTGCATCAGACCCGACGGTTTCTGTTTTTTAATCTTTGACTTCTAGCAAGTCAAACAACCATTAACAAATTTAGCTACTTCCTTCTTCATTCATGGCGACCAAAATAACTTCTTCAAGTCTTGATACATCTTAGTAGCTCTGGAATGAATACTTAGACTACTTCTATGTCCTTCCTCAAGAATTCTCTTCTAAAGTTATGGCACATCTGGTACACAAACCCTATCGTTGAACCTAATCACACCATTCTCGTAAATTCTGAAGTTACCTCCTTTACCTTGATTTATTTACATAAGTCGGTCAACCAATCCCAGATCAATCTTTTAACCTTCTATGAACTCTTCAAGAATACAACTAGTCAACTTTAACATACCCAACTTAACACTATTAGGAGTCTCTTCACATACTAAACTTGGATCTCTGAACTACTCAATCAAGTCCAATTCACGCACCATCACCATCGATATATGGAGTGATTTCCTTCAAAAATTTCAAGCCATCTCCTCTTTCTCAAATTCAACTCCCCGTGGTCGAAGAGATATTTCAAACTCTTATGATGACTAAACACTTCAAATTTGGAGCCAAACAGATAATGCCTCCAAAATTTTAATACAAACACCACAACCGGAAGTGGATACTTGTTCTTAATGGTGACTTTGTTTAGCCGTCAATAGTCAACACACAGTTTCACACTACCATCTTTCTTCTTGACTTGCAACTTTGGCGCTCCCCACGGAGAAACACTCAGTATAACAAACTTCTTCTCAAGAAGATCCTTTAACATTTTCTTTGTCTCACTCATCTCTGAAGCAGACATCCTATAAAAATCCATCGACACAGGACTAGTACTAGGTACTAATTATATAGCAAACTCCATATCTCTCAGAAAATCACTGATGTCATCTAGGAATACGTCATGAAAATCACACACCACAGGTAGATCCGTAATCATCATGTCACTTCCCCCACTCAAGGATACGAGCACCATGAACACTTGAGAACTCTCACTCAATGACATCTCTACATGCCTCGCGGTCATGAAACTCGACTCGACATTCTCTACAGAACCAACAAATTGAACTGACTTATCAAAACAATTGATAAACACATGGTAGAACTCTAACCAATTCATTCCTAGAATAACATCAAGCTAACTTAGAGAAAAACACAATAAGTCCATCCCTAAATTCTGCCAAAAAATTGTCACAGAAAAATTCAAAAATACTAAGGAAGTAGTCATTGAACAACTAGTTGGGGTATCAATGACCATACTGCCATTCATAGCAGACACCTCTAACTTCAACCTCAACACAAACTCAACAGATATAAACAAATGCGCCGCACCTATATCAATAATAGTAATCAAAGGAGTATTATTGATAAAGCACATACCTCAAATCAAGTTATCTAACGTAATAACCTCTGATCCAGAAAATGCAAAAACCTTCCCTCTAAACTGATCCATCTTCGGTTTCTCACACTGAGTAATAATATGATCTTTCTCTCCACAATTAAAGCAAGTCAAATTATTACTCCAACAGTCAGCAGCATGATGACCTGGCTTCCCACACTTAAAGCAGTTCATAGTTGTGTTATTGCACTCAGGAGCACGGTGTCCATACTCGCCACACTTAAAACACCTCATAGAAGTAGGAGTCTCTCCCATACTTTTCTTCTTGTCATATGAAACCCTCTATTTCCCTTTATCAGCTTGAGTACCAGACGACTTCCCACAAATTTGACTCTTACCTTTTCTTTCACTAATACTCTTGTAGTAGGAAGATCAGGATTTGTTATCCTCATCATAAATTCTGCACTTATTCACCAATACAGAAATGAGGCAGATCTCTTGATAACTGGCACCCTGTTTGATCTCAGGATGCAGCCTGCTCTCCAACTTAATGCACTTTGAACCTTTTGCAGCAACACTATTATAATACGCACATAACTATAAGAACAGGAGTTGTCTCTGCAAGTCATCTCTATGTTTTGATGATAACGATGAGTATTTGTGAAAGAACTATTTTATGTTCTAATGTTTATTTCTGTGCAGATCATAATTATTGAAGATATTAGATCAAACAAACATGTGCAAAGATGTGCGTAAAAGATTACATGCGAGTTACTATGTGTAACACAAGTCGCAAGAAGCAAGTTTGCTTCTGTATCTGGTAACAAGCAGAAAGATCCAAGGATGTCGATATTTCTGTTGCAATGCTCTTGTGGATTATGTTCGGAAGGTGTTTCAGATTCTGAAGATAAGCAAAGCTCCTGAAGAAATAATCTTTTGAAGAACTAAGTGCAGAAAACTCTAATGACTTGAAGTTCTGAAGGCTGAAGGTTCTGAAGACCAAGTGCAGAAAGACTCTGAAGACTGAACTGTTCTAAAGATTAAGATTCAAATGATCAAGTGGTAAAGACTCTGAAGACAAAGTTCTGAGTGAACAAGGTTCTGAAGACTCTAAAGACTTGAAGCTATAAAGACAAAGGGTTTCAAGACAAGTGCTGAAGTTCTGAAGACAAGACTCTGAATGAGCAAGTACTGAAGACTGAAGACTTAAGATTTTGAAGACCCAACTAAAGTCTCTACTCATGGTTCAACTAAATATCATCAGAACCCTCTGAAGATTAGAAGAAAATGTTACCGTTAGCAAGTAAAGTACACTGTATGAAGATGATTTATCCCACTACCTCTCCACTACCGTAAATTATGGAAAAATGAAAAAGGTGGTTGTATTATTTTCATCCTTGTGTAACGACTCTCTTCAATGGCCAGCTGCCCTCCAACGGCTCTATTTTCTTTGGCTATAAAATGACGAGAAGGCATTCGTATGTGTTGTTGGTTCAAGCACAATCAACCCATCAACTGTTGTTAGTGTCATCATCGGAACTCAACTGCAAATCATATACAACTTATAGAATCATGTAGAAAGCAAGGAGTTGTTGCTCATATCTTGCTAAAACACTGTTGTGTAATTCTGTACTTAATTAGGAGAATTTTGCGTGTTAAGAAGCACTCATGTAACCTCCAGAAAACCAATTATATTTTTAGAATTAGTTGTTCCTCAAGTGATCGAGTGAAGATCAGTAGACTTGAGATGAATTATAATCATATCTCAAAAAGGATCGAGTAAAGGTCAGACTCTTGTGAGATCACTGATGGATATCATTGAAATCCTGATGTCATACCCCAAATTTTGACCACCAAGATTTCCCATCATTGTGTAAATCATCATCACAATATGGATGAACCATCATGCCTCATCAATCTCCTTAAAAATGGTTGAGCATTCACTACAATCAAGAATTAAAGTTTTAAGCCCTCTCAGAGCACTTAGACAAAGGATCAATCAAGAAATGACATGATCTTCAACTTTTCTAGCCTCTCAAAACACCCACAAAGGATCAAGAGGACTCCCACATCAAGAATCAAGCACAAGGTTGCAACATTCCAAGTGGATCAAGCCTCAAGATAGCATGTGTCCCCAAATTAGGGTTTTGGTCTACTAAGGCCTCCAGATGAAAATTTCCATCTGAACATGAGCCAATGCCTCAATGTGCGGTCCTATAAGCTCAAAAGGATCTCAAGAGCCCACCCATAATGGAAAAATCACCTTGAAGGTCCATCTATCAAAGAATCAGGAATTAGGGTTTTGACCTAATTCAACCCTTGAGTTAACTTGTGAAATGAGGCATGGCTTAAAGCTTCAAAATGAACTTCAAAGACTTCAAATACATCATGTTGACATGTTTACAAGATTTGATTGACTCAAAGAGCTCAAATCATAAGCCACAAGAGCTCAAAACCATCTGATCACAAATTAGGGTTTCTGAGGGAAAAAGTCAAACCATATCCTTGATTGTTGGCCTACCCTTGATCTCAAACCTTGGGGAGGGGTCTAAGACATTCCTAAATACCCTTGGAGGCCATCCATGAAGTTTAATTAAACCCAAGGATTGATTTCACAAAAGAATCACAAAGTCAAAATTTCATCTGATAAAAAAAGTCAACTGTACAAAAGTCCAAGTTTGACTTTTTGGATTTTCGGTTAACCAAGGTTCCTTAACCCTAAAACAATGTTAATATGTGATTTGAGTCATCATTCATCAATAAAAATCAAAGAAAGTGAGTTAACTTGTAAAAGGGGTAACCATAAAAAAAACTTAGAATTTTTCTAAGTTATGGAACAAAGTGGCAAGGGTACCAACTTCCAAGGATCATAACTTTAGATCCAAGCAACCATTTTGGGCGATCCAAAGCTGAATTTGTAGGTCTTGCTACACTCTACAAAAGCTTCAACTACATCAAGGTCCAATTCTTCATGGATTTTTAGTTAGTAGTGGATTAAAGTGGTGAAAAACCCAAAATATGTCAAAAAACACTTAGTGAAAATTCTGCCTTGAAATTTCAGCATGAAACATCAAATTTCCAAGGCATTTTTCACATTGATCCAAGATGAATCAATAAAATCTTCAAACTTCAATGTTTTAGTACATCATTCAAGCTTTTCAAAAAGTACAAGAAGTCTCTCTAATTCATTTTGAGCTGAGAGATACATCCATGGGAAGTTAGCTCCAAAATCTGATTTTTCACTAAGTTAGAATTGTGCATTTGGTCGAATTTGCATATTATGAGTCATCAAAGACATATTTATCCATCTGCAGACCTCAGGGGGAGACCAAGGAGGAACAAACACTGATCCATAAGCCTTCCAAGTCTTTGGAACTACATGTAGGTGTGTCATCCCTAAAAGCTAAAGATGCCTCAAGACTCAAATTTTGTTTTAAGACATTCAATGGATGCATAGAGCTGGCATGTATCAGTCCATGATCAACCTAATGAGTCAAGATAAGCTCATACAATAGAGGACCATAGGTCTGTGCTCTAATCTCAAGTCAATGGCTAGAAGAGACATGAGATTCCATTTGATCCACATTGGCCAAAGGCCTACTGCAGTTGCCACACACTGTTGCTTGTAAAACAAACTTGACACACTATAAATAAGCCTTAATTGTGATCAATTTGAGTACACCAAAGGTCCTAAATAGATGCCTTTCTCAAAATCACCACTTTCACTCCAAAATCACCTTCTCTTACAAGTCACTATCGGGTTTTGCATTTGAGAGTGATTCTAACCAAACCAATGGTTCACACACCTCACACATAACATATAGGAGTGATCTAAACCATTACATCCCATCTGTAACATCAAAATCACCAAATGGCCACCCAATTGCACAAGACTCATGACTTGCTGCATAAGGAATCAGGCTGATCAATCCAGAGGTTTTCCAATCAACCTAAGCACTTAAACACATCCATTGAGGTACAAGGAAGCTGTCCAAATCGTTGGAACCCATCTGTAACACCTCCAAACCAGAATTCGATTCTCACTTGCAGAGGTAAAGCTTGAACTCTCAAACTCAATGAATCATGCAACATAAACATGTTTTCTTGTTACCATTGTGTTTCTGGATGTATGTAGATCATTTACCCTCAATCAATTATTGTTTACAGTTCATGTATAGGATTTCATTAAGTTCATGCCAATTTTAGCGTTCTTCAGGTTTTATCAGATTATGTTTAAATTCACTTAATTTCAATAAAGTTGAGTATTGCCATTGTGTTCCTCATCTGAAAACACACGATTTTCATATTTGGATCATGTAAAATGGTTAAGAGATGAGTGAGGTAGGAGACTTCACGTATCTGAGCTTAAAGATGAAGATGGCCATGGCGCCATTCTTCAGAAATCCAACTTGTTTTACTATATATTTATTGCTTGCCATATATTAAATGAATTGGCATTGCGCCCCAGTGGTTGATCAACTAGTTTGTGTGTATTGAGCGAGCGAGAGGTCTGGGGTTGGAATACCCCTCGCCCCAGACCTCTTTTTTATCACTTGCCCTATTTTAATATCTTTCATATTATTTTTGTTAATAACTTGGAAAATTAATTTCTCATTCAATTTTAATCATTTTTTATTGGTTAATTTTCTGAAAAATCACAAAAATATTAAAGTATTTTATTCTACAAAAAAATCAAATTTATATTATTTATTTAATATAGTTGGTATTTTTGTGAATAAATTCATTTTTATTATTTTTAAACATTTTTAAAAGTGAATTTTTATCTTGAAAATCAAAATCAAATGAGTTTTAAATCATCTTGTGATTAAAACCTCATTCTTCAAACCTTAACCAAAAATCACAAGTGGTTTATTTAAACTTATTTGGTATTTTTTTTTGTCGTTTTTATTAATTTTCTTTAAAGAATTACTTTTAAAAATGAAAATTAGGGTTTATTTGATTTTTGATCCTTATCAAACATTTCAAAAACACTTTTGGGCCTCTAATAGAGTGTAATACCCAACCCCTTTGTAAATAAAATAACTTTGGGCCTCAATCATTGTATAAGTCCCAGTACAATTTTTAAACCAACGGTGCGATCACTGTTTCGCCATGGGCCTCTCCTTGAGTTGTAAGCCTCATGACTTGTACAAAAATAAATGTTTGGGCCTCTAATAGAGTGTAAGACCCAACCCCCTTGTACATAAATAATTTTGGGCCTCAGTCATTGTATAAGTCCCACTGTGTTTTCAAAATCTCGGCGCGATCGTCGCTTTTCAAAACATTTTTATATGGGCCTACCCTTGGGTTGTAAGTCCCATTTCTTTTCTTTTTTTCAAACTCTTTGGGCCTCTCTTTGAGTTGTAAGACCCATCCCTTTGTACAGAAAACCTCTTTGGGCCTCAGTGATTGTATAAGTCCCAGTACATTTCTTAAAACAACAGTAAAATTACTGTTAGGCCTCTCCTTGAGTATAAGCCCCAATAATCTATTCAAAAACAACTTCTCTTTTGATTTAGGTTCAAATATACAGTTGTTATCAAAACTTTCTTTAATTTCTTTGAACAACTAACAATACAGCATGGAAGCTTGCTCACCTGTAAGTTTTTATCAGCTTTCATTTACTTGCTTTCATATATATATATATATATATATATATATATATATATATATATATATATATATATATATATATATATATATAACTGTATTGTGGGAAGCTTCTCCCCTGTGGGACTTATACTAGTATATCTATTTAGAGTTTTCCCTGGCAACTAGGTCTAGAACTAGGTAAAGCCAGTTGGTCACTCTTTAAATACAGTCAAAACTAGATCCCCATAGGATTTCCAGATACAGTCTTGCCTTCTCTTGGGCTTAAACAATATGGAACAAAGAGAAAGGCAGTATTCTCGGTGAACCTTTTCTCAGACTGTCACAATTAGAACTTGTCAAAGAAATTCAGTTTCCCCAGAGAGGATTAATTCCCGGTAAAACTTCTCTTGAATTTCTTCAAACCCTAGAACTGTTCACTAAAGAAAAGATTATTCCCGATGAAACTTTTCTTGAACTATTCTTAAGTTTGGACCCACAGGCTTCGTAAAAGCATCCCCGCCTCCTCTTGGGCATTGTACAAGGACCCTCCGGCTTCTTAGAAGTTCTCATGCCTTATCTTGGGCTTAATACAAGGACCCTGAAGATCTCTTAAAGGTATAAGACAGAACTTAGTCATCCTTTGCTAGAGCAGTCTTTCTAGTGTCAAATCTCAGACCAATTTAGGGTTGATTCTCATCCCTTAAACACCTGCCTCCTCTTGGGCATCATACAAAGATAAACTCTTCCATACCAGTAGACTTGGACAGTCTAATCCCCTCTCGGATCTCAAAGACATTCTCAAGCACCTTACAAACTTAGGAAAAACCCCGGTCATTCTGGATCAATCTCCAGAAGAGTTAAAACCCATGGGTTCTAAAACCCAGTCTCTCTCCTAAAAATCCCCAGCCAGGGTCAGTTTATCATCAGTATAACACTATCAGAACCTCAAGGTATCTGATACCTCAACTCTGCTGTAACCATTAGCAAGAGTTGATTCCCCATTTGGACCTGCCTCGGGATCTCAATAATTCCCAGCAGAAGATAACCTCCTCTTAGGCTTTGTATAATGATCCTTCCGTTCCTCAGCATAGTCAGCCTCCTCTTGGGCTTTGTACAATGATTCTCCCCAGCGGAGCTAACCTTTTCAGACTCTCTTGTTGAGTCAATCACCTTTCAGTACTCTCTTGTTGAGTCGACCCTTTTAGCCTCAATCTCGGGCTTTGTACAAGACAGATAAAACCGTTCTCTTGTTGAGACAGTCTTCCAGCTCCTCTTAGGCTTGATATGATGATTTCCCCTAGCAGGAGTCATCCTTCTCTTAGGCTTTGTATAATGATTTCTCTAGCTTATTCAGCCACAATCCTGGACTTTGTACAAGACAGATAAAAGCACTCTCTTGTTGAGTCAAACCCTTTTCAGCCTCAATCTTGGTCTTGGCAAAAGACACCATATAAATTTTCCTAAGCAGAGTCAAACTCTTTTTCAGCCTCAATCTTGGGCTTTGTACAAAACAGATAATACTCTCCCATAGAGTCAAACTCATTTCAGCCTCTATCTTGGGCTTTGTACAAGACACTTAAAATATCCTCAGCCGAGTCAGTAAAGTCTCTTTTCAGCCTCAATCTTGGGCTTTGTACAAGACACATACAAACCCTCCCCAACGAAGTCAATATCCTTTTTAGTCTCAATCTTGGGCTTTATACAAGACACACAGAACATTTTCCCTGGAAAAGTCAAACTTTTAGCCTCCTCTTAGGCTTTGTATAATGATATCCCCAAAAGAGTTAGTCTCTTTTTAGCCTCAATCTTGGGCTTTGTACAAGACACATATAAACTCTCTCTTGTTGAGTCAGTCTTTTTTAGCCTCCTCTTAGGCTTTGTATAAGGACTTCCCTAGTGGAGTCAATTAACCTCTTAGCTTCAACCTTGGGCTTAGATCAAGACACACAAAAATCAACATCCCCTCAAAGGAAATCAAAATCTCTCTGTAGGAAGTCATTTCTCTGCTTATCACAACAGATAACTCAAATCAAATCCTAAACCCAGATAATTGATGTAAGTGGCAGACTTATTGATACAAATATCCAAGCTGTCGTCCATCTCTTATCCTGGTAAATCCTTTCTTTCATATAATTGATGTAAACTGCAAGCCTCTGGATTGTTTACATCCACGCTACTGTCCCTCTCTTAGCATGAAAGATTCCTAAGGAAAAATGGCATTGCTCTACACTGAGTTAAAGTTTTCCCCTTTAGGACAAATCCCCTATAAAGTAAATTATGGCATTGATGGATTCACATATCCCAGTTAAAGTAATCCTCCTTTATAATCAGTCACCCAACAGTTTTGATAAACAGATCAGATGTCTCCGTTTAGAGATGACAAATTTCCTCTCGGTCAAACCTTTAAGCTTTAATCTTGGGCTTTGAACAAGACACAAATACTCCATTTAGCTTCTATCTTGGGCTTTGAACAAGACACCAAAATATCTTTTTCCTCCCTTAGAATAGGAGGAACTACAATTGCTCTGATTTCCCAGTTTCGTTTAAACGGGAATACATAGGCATAAGATTACGAAATCTTAGTGAGCATACCAAACAAAAACTTTAGGTCTAGTACCTTCATATCAATCAAAACTTAGGTCCAATACCTTACCAAAAGCATCGGGAAAACCCGAACATCAACAAAAACTCACTCTCTCTCTCTCATATTTCCCAAGAAACTTTCCCAATCCATTAACGGATAAACACCATCAAGTACAAAGCAGAACCTAAAGCTAACATCCTGTGGATAACCATATATAGGATGGGTAATTGACAACTCCCCATTGTATAACCTGGCCCTGAACTTGTTAGCGATGGCTATGGATCTAGAAGGGGGGGTTGAATAGATCCCTAGAGTTTTACACGCAAATGGTTACCAAAAATTTGGTTTTAAATATTAACGGAAGCAACCACTGAATCACACGTCTACAACGAACCTCTACCAAAAGGATCGGATATGCACGACAATATTACAAATGGAATACGGATGAGAAAAATTCAGAACGATTCACACAATTTAAATGCAATCAACTATGTTAATTTACTTGATGTTTAATCCAAACCAACGAGGTGAATCGATAAACAAATGAGTGCAAATGCGGTCGATTTTACTTTGAAACAAATTATCAAACACTTGATGTGCGTAAACACACTAAGTAGAGAATTTCAATGGAATGTAATGTCAAGCTGCTCCAAGATACAATTCAAGGAATTACATCAATTTAACAAAAATAGTATATCAGCTCAAGATCACACTGCCTAAGAAATTTCGATAAATTGAGACTTCGCAAATTCAAATGATATTAAACATAAAGGGTTAAGGGAAAGAGAGAACAAACGCAATTTGATTATGTAGTTCCCCAATCATCCTCGCTATGGGTACCTCTGCCCCCAATTCCATAAATGGAATTGAGATATATATATTACCATTGCAATTGTATTTATACAAGAGAAAACAATTAACATCTAAACTTTCAAACTCCTTTGATCGTTGATGCTGAGTCTTCTCTTCCCTTGATCCAAGACGAATCAAGTGCCTCAAATTCGGTTGAACAAATCAGCGTTCCACGCTACTAAACTGAGAGAAACCACCATTCTTCAGTTACCTTCACTCGGTCGATTTCGATCTTCCGCAATCCTATCCCTAAACCTTTCTTCTACGATCCTCCGACTATAGCTACTAAACCAAACGAATTCTCTGTTCTTCGGTTACCTTCACACGGATGAATCCCTGTAGAACGAAATGGTTGGTGCAAAAACCCCCAAAATCTTCTTGATTCTTGGAGGATTAAACCTAGGGTTTTATTCAAGAAACACCTGCTAAGATCTCAACCCAGAAATGAAGATCACACACTTCTAAATCCTGAACGTTATGACTTCAAAACAATGAACAACACAAACAAAAATGATTATGTGTAGTTGTTTGTTTACTCAATGATGAAGATGAAGATGATGAGAAAAATTGGCATGAATTTTCAGGTTTCTTGTTGTTTTTAAAAAAATGAGCCAAAAAGATATATATACTACTCTAGAAAACATAATGGAAATAACAGAATTTTAGAGTGAATAACACAGCATAAAATTGGTGCAAAACAGCAAACGGTCGACCTATACAGAAGATGCAGTCGACCTGAGCAAGACAGAGAGCGAATCTGCGCAAAAATGCAGTCTGTGCGTCGACCTAAACAGGACTTGAGTCGACTCATAGCTCCCAGTTTTTGACAATAAAAAATGGAGATTGTATGAGTCGACCGGAGGGTCGACGCGAGCATTCCTGATGCTGACACATGAAACTGTGAGTAGTTTAGGTCGACCAGAACAGGGATGTGAGTCAACTCACACCCTTAAAACATGCAAAAACCATCTTTTTGACTTTCCTAAAGGTTTTCACCCATGCCTAATTCACCAAGGACATTGCCAACATGATCAAACAAACTTAGACCACCTAATATACATTTAATATACTATTTTATATGTATACTAAGCATGATAGTTTTGACATAATTAAAATCAAGTGTATAGAGAGAATTTCCCTCACATACTCCCCCTTTTTGATGATGGAAAAATGGTTAAACTGAGGTAGTATCCTCCCCCTTACTTTATGCATCCATTGTTGATTGAGCATCTTAATACCTGTTATACCTGTTATTTCCAATTACTTCTCCCCCTTTGACAACATCAAAAAGAGAGAGAGATGAACTTATCAAGAATAGAAAATCAAGAGCTGCATTTTTACACAATTGCAACGAATAACCACTAACGCACATTCACATATAATGCAAGTTAGTGAACTTAATGAAAGATAAATAGAGACACAATACTAACAACCAAACCAAAATTCTTAAGGAACATAAAGGTTAGAACATTACATTGGTACGACATAGAAAATCCAGAAAGTAGCAGTACAAAATTACGAAAATGAAGCAAACATAGCGAAAAGAAACATAGTAGAGTCATAAACAAAAGACAATGCAAGAAACAAAACACTAATGGATATGATGAGAGATGCAATAAAAATCCTCAAGGCCTCCTCCCCCTAAATAAGTGGCCTCTTCCGCGAAACTGGTAAGTATGAGGAGGTGGTGGAGGTTGCACGTCCAATTGATCAGTCATCTCCAATACGGTTTAATTCAAAATGTTGAAACTGTTTGTAAGAGCACGGTGCTGAGTAGTAGATGTCTTAGCCATAGTGTTGAATCTTCCTATCACATTAGTGGCAAAAGAATCAAAGTTGTCAGTGTGCATTTGAAGCTCGTCGTGCAAAGACTTGAACCGTTCCTCTTGAGCTGTGGCAAACCTCTATTGTTCAAGTTGCATATTCCTCATGAGTTCAAGAATATCCTCATTGTTTTGTTGATGACGCGGAGGTGATGGAGGAGTATAATAAGAGTCTTGATATTTCTAGCCTTGAGTTGATGGCACATAGTTAGAACCAATGGTGGTCCAGCTAGTATATTGCCATTGACCCCAGCCTTGGTCAATCTCAGCTTCCATTTGAGAAGATTGAGGCATATGAGTACCTATAGATTTCCATTGATTCCATACTTGGTCTTCCTCAAAAGCCATAGCAGATGAGCGCGACATCCAAGCACTATTATCCTCAACGCCAATATCCATTTGATTTCCTTGGTCATTCTCGCTTTGTTCTTCCTCTTCATCGCTTTGTTCTTCCTCTCCTTCTTCTTCTTCCTCTTCATGAACAATGCAATATAATTTTGAAAAATGAAGCTATGAGTCGACCATAGAGTCGACCTGAGCATTCCCGGCTTTATTCGTGAACAATGCATTGAGAGAGAGTCGACCAGAAGCATGGTTGAGTCGACTCAAATAATAGAAAATTGCAAAACTCAAATAATTGTTTCATTTAAGCAATGATATTGAATAAATAAGAAGCCAACACAAACAACAAACATTTAAATGGATAAAGTGAGCTTAATGTGTGCAATAAACATCAATTTTATCACTCAACATGGTACATTTACTTTA
Source organism: Lathyrus tuberosus (assembly GCA_022829125.1). Taxonomy (NCBI): domain Eukaryota; kingdom Viridiplantae; phylum Streptophyta; class Magnoliopsida; order Fabales; family Fabaceae; genus Lathyrus; species Lathyrus tuberosus. Next base: position 3,063,333 of record JALAZF010000250.1, on the reverse strand, counting down.
AAGGAATTTACAAAGCAGAACGATATTACCTTGACCATGAACGATGATGAGAGACCTCACATATTGCTTAATAACTCTTGGCATACTTAGTTAAAAAAACATACACAAGCATATATAGATGTGAAGAGCTATTATTCTAAGGAATTATCAAACATGGTCCGAAATATCGAGAACGCCTAGTTCGTGAAAGAAAGGCTCAGTAGCTAGTGGTTTTGTAAAAATATCAGCAAGTTGATTCTTAGTATCAACATGCTCAAAGACCACATCACCTTTCTCCACATGATCCCTAAGGAAATGCTGACATATTTCGATATGTTTGCTGCGTGAATGTAACACGGGGTTCTTAGTTAGGTTTATTGCAATAGTGTTATCGCACAAAATGGGAATTCACACAAGTTTTAAATTGAAATCAAGCAATTGTTGTTTAAGCCATAAGACTTGAGCACAACAACTGCCTACGGCAACGTATTCCGCCTCTGCTGTTGATAAGCAAACCAAAACCTGTTTCTTGCCATGCCAACTCACCAAGTAATTTGCGAAAAGGTGACACGTGCCACTAGTAATTTTCCTATCCAACTTGCACCCGACAAAGTCGGAATCGGAATAACCAACTAAGGAACAAACATTACCTTTGGAATACCACAACCCATACTTTGGAGTACGAGAGAGGTATCGAAGTATGCGCTTAACTGCTTTTAAGTGGGATTCCTTGGGACGTGCTTGATACCTCGAACACATGCAAACACTGAACTTAATGTCAGGTCGTGATGCGCTAAGATAAAGAAGAGATCCAGTCATACCTTGATACTTCTTTACCTCTACATCCTTACCATTTTCGTCACGATCAAGATTGGTAGAAGTAGGCATAGGAGTATCTATTGCCTTGCAGTTTAGCATGTCGAAACCTTTGAGAAGCTCAAGACAATATTTTGTTTGACTCACAAACGTGCCCTCTTTGAGTTGTTTGATTTGCAATCTGAGGAAATAGTTGAGCTCCCCTATCATGCTCATTTCAAACTCCCCCTGCATCAAACTAGAAAACTCCTTGACCAAGGTCATGTTAGTAGACCCAAAGATAATATCGTCAACATAAATTTGTACCAAGATTAAATTTTTTCCTTGAAGTTTAATAAAGAGGGTTATGTCAACCTTCCCTCTTAAATACCCTTAATCAAGTAAAAATTTGCTTAGACGTTCATACCAAGCCCTAGGGGTTTGTTTAAGTCCGTAAAAAGCACGTTTAAGTTTGTAGACATGATCAGGATATTCATGGGATTCAAAACCCGGAGGTTGGGCAACATAAACCTCTTCATTTATATATCCATTAAGGAAAGCACTTTTAACGTCCATTTGGAATAATTTGAAGTTCTTAGTGCAAGCATAAGCAAGTAAAAGGCGTATAGCCTAGAGTCGGGCAACCGACGCATAAGTTTCCTCATAGTCGATTCCTTCCTCTTGGTTATAGCCTTGCACTACAAGCCGCACTTTGTTTTGTGTTATAACTCCGTTTTCATCAAGTTTATTTCTAAATACCCATCGGGTGCCGATTACTCGATGATCTCGCGGAGGGGGGACAAGGTCCCAAACCTCATTTCTCCTGAATTGATTTAGTTCATCTTGCATTGATAAGAACCAATGCTCATCGAGTAATGCCTCCTTTGCATTTTTAGGTTCAACTTGTGACACAAAAGCGGAGTAATAACAAAAGTTACTAAGTTTAGAGCGAGTGGTTACTCCCTTAGAGATGTCACCGATGATATTGTCGATTGGATGGTCTTTGGAAGACTTCCATGCTGGAGGAAGGTCATCTTCATTAGTTGGATGATCCTCCTCACTCTTCATTGGTTGGTGATCCTTTTCCTCCTCAATACGCACTGCTTCAGGCTAATCAGTTCTCTTATCAGTGTCCTTGAGTATGTCTTCAGAAGATGCACCTGCACCATGAAAAGAACTACCATCTCCGACATTTCTTAGATAAGACTCATCCAAGGTAACGTGTACCGACTCTTCAACAATTCGTAACCTTTTATTATATATTCTATAAGCTTTACTTGACTGAGAGTATCCAAGAAAAATACCCTCGTCGGCCTTGGCATCAAACTTACCAAGTGTCTCTTTTCCATTGTTCAACACAAAACACTTGTAACCAAAGACATGAAGGTGAGAGATATTTGGTTTACGCCCTTTTAAAAACTCATACGGTGTCTTGTTTAGAATAGGTCGGATGAGCACCCTATTCAAAATGTAACAAGCCGTACCTATGGCGTCGGCTCAAAAGTATTTTGGAAGTCCACTCTCATTGATCATAGTCCTTCCTAGTTCTTCCAAAATTCTATTTTTACGTTCCACAACCCCGTTTTATTAAGGGGTATATGGTGTGGAAAAATTATGATCAATTCCATGGGATTCACAAAATGCTTCAAATAAATGGTTTTCAAACTCACCTCCATGAGCACTTCTAATCGACACAATGTTCGTGTTTAACTTGTTTTGAGATAACTTAGCAAATCTCCCAAAGGCCGAAAAGGTATCACTCTTATTTGCTAAGAAAATGGTCCAGTAAAACCTAGAAAAGTCATCGACTATTACAAAACCATAATAATTACTACCTAGGCTTTTAACCCTAGATAGTCCAAAGAGATCCATATGGAGGAGCTCAAGGGGTCTCATAGTTGAAACGATGTTTTTAGATTTGAATGAGATCCTTGTTTGCTTCCCCATTTGACAAGCATCACAAAGGTGATCCTTTGTGAATTTGATTTTGGGCAAACCGATGACTAGGTCTTTAGAAACTATTTTGTTAAGCAAATCAAAGTTGATGTGAGCCAACTGTCTATGCCACAACCATGAATATTCATTCATAGTGATTAGACACTTGTCTCCATTCAACTATACCTCATTTAAGTCTAGCATATAGACGTTGTTCACCCTCAAGCCCTTAAACACATCCTTTTTGTCGCTATCTTCAACTATGCAACAATCTTTTGAAAAAGATACTTTGTAATTCTTGTCACATAGTTGACTAATATTTAAAAGGTTGTGTCTAACGCCTTCCACAAGTAGTACATCAGAGATAGTACTAGATGAGGGGTTACCTACACTACCTTTGCCGAGAATCTGTCCCTTATTGTTATCTCCGTAGGTGACAAACCCCTTTTTCTTTGCCACAAAGTCGATGAAAAGACACATGTCTCCTGTCATATGTCTTGAGAAGCCAATATCCAGAACCCATCTTCTTTCGGTGGTCTCAAGACTTTGTACCTACAAAATAATCAAGGGAGAGTAGGTACCCAATTCTCATTGGGTCCTTTGCGGTAAGTGAAACCAAGATCGCACTTGGGCAACCATTGATAAATGCCTTTTGGAACAAGAAATCTTCTAAAATGACATTTAGCAATAGTATGACCAGGCTTGCAACAATATAGGCAATCACTATTCATTTGGAGTTTACCTTTGCTATCTCTATCTCGAATCACATACGTAAACTTTTGATATGGATTGTTCATACTTTCTCGATAATGTGATCGATCAATAGCAACCGTAATTTTAGGCTTAAGAGCCTTGTCTAATTTGGCCTTAAGGGTTCACACCTCTTTTTGCCAAATATGACAAGTATCGCAACCCCCAAACTTGAACCATGGAGACTCATTCTCATCAATCTTAGCTTTTGATGCATCCACCATGGAGTTTTTAAGATCTTTCAATTCCTTTTCAGAATCGGAAACCTATTTCTCCAAGTATTTAAAAATCTTTTTGTTCGAGGCTAAGCATTGAAAAGCATCCTTAGCCTCATGGTGCAACATATCAAAAGCCTTTTGTAATTCTAAATGAGACATAGTATTAGAATGATCATATTTAGAGTGTTTTACCTCTTTCTTCTTGTTGTGACGTGCCATAAGACATAGATTAAAGGATTCACTTTCATCACTTGAGTTGTCCTCTTTTTCCGACTCGCTATCGCTTTCCCAAGCGATGTATGCTCGTCTAGATTTATTTGACTTTTTATGTTGACGGCTCTTATCTTTGTCCTTATCCTTGTCTTTCTTAAGTGATGGACAATCCGGCTTGTAGTGCCCGGATTTTCCACAGTTGTAACACGTCCTTTTAACCTTGCCATTCTTATTTCCTTCACTTCTATATTGCCTCTTAAATTTAACAAGATTTTTATCCTAGTGTTGAATCTCATTCTTCCGAACATACCTATTGTATCTTTTCACAAATAGACTCATATCATCATCGGAGTCATCATCTTCATCATTGTTGGTTTCATCATCACTTTTCTCTTTAGATGTGGACTTTAAACAAGAAGTTTTAAGAGCAATCGACTTCTTTTCCGTATCTTTCGTTTTCTCCTTCTTTATACTCTTTTCATGTTTATCAAGGCTAATGAGCACTTGTTCATGCTCATCGAGTTTACCAAATAGTGTGGTGAGGTCTAGAGTAGCTAGATTATTAGCCTCCTTGATCGCGGTGACCTTCGGCTGCCATTCCCTATTAAGACACCTCAAAATCTTATTAGTAGCAACCTCGTTTGGAATCGGTTTACCAAGTACATGCAATTTGTTGATAATGTGAGTAAATCATTTTTGCATATCCGCAATGGTTTCCCCTTGCTTCATGTAAAAAAGATCGAACTCTTGCGTTAGTGTGTTAATACGAGCCATTTTAACATCATTAGTGCCTTCGTGGGCTAGTTGTAAAGCATCCCATGTGGCTTTGGCCATTTCACAATGAGAGACACGATAATATTCGTCAACTCCCAAAGAGGAGATCAAAATATTTCGAGCCTTCCAATCATAGTTGTACTTTTTCTGGTCCTCCTCATTCCATTGGTTTTCGGGTTTTGGAACGACAATGCCTTCGGCATTAGTCATTGTAATTTCCATGGGACAGTTTAAAATAAAGTTCCAAACCTTCCGATATATGGAATTTATATGGACGCACATACAATCCTTCCATTAGCTGTAATTCTCGCCTGTAAAAACTGGAGCCCTATTATAAGCCCCTTTAGGTTCTTTCACCATGATCCAAGAAGTTTTACCGAAGCACCAGATAAACCGGAGCTCGTGATACCACTTGTTAGACGATGGCTATGGATCTAGAAGGGGGGTTGAATAGATCCCTAGAGTTTTACACATAAATGGTTACCAAAAATTTGGTTTTAAAAATTAACGGAAGCAACCACTGAATCACACGTCTACAACGAACCTCTACCAAAAGGATCGGATATGCACGACAATATTACGATTGGAATACGGATGAGAAAAATTCAGAATGATTCACACAATTTAAGCGCAATCAACAATGTTTATTTACTTGATGTTTAATCCAAACTAACGAGGTGAATCGATAAACAAATGAGTGCAAATACGGTCGATTTTGCTTTGAAACAAATTATCAAACACTTGGTGTGCGTAAACACACTAAGTGCAGAATTTCAATGTAATGTAATGTCGGGCTGCACCAAGATACAATTCAAGGAATTGTATCAATTTAACAAAAACAGTATATTAGCTCAAGATCACACTACCTCAGAAATTTCGATAAATTGAGACTTCGCAAATTCAAATGATATTAAACGTAAAGAGTTAGGGGAAGGAGAGAACAAACGCGATTTGATTAGGCAGTTCCCCAATCGTCCTCGCTATGGGTACCTCTGCCCCCAATTCCACAAATGGAATTGATATATATATATATATATATATATATATATATATATATATATATATATATATATATATATATATATATATATATATATATATATATATATATATATATATATATATATATATATATATCACCGTTGCAATTGTATTTATACAAGAGAAAACAATGAAAATCTAAACTTTCAAACGTCTTTGATCGTTGATGCCTAGTCTTCTCTTCCCTTGATCCAAGACGAATCAAGTGCCTCGAATTCGGTTGAAATAATCACCGTCCCACGCTACTAAACTGAGAGAAACCACCATTCTTTAGTTACCTTCACTCGGTCGATTTCGATCTTCCACAATCCGATCCCCAAACCTTTCTTCTACGATCCTCCGACTATAGCTACTAAACCGTACAAATTCTCTGTTCTTCAGTTACCTTCGCACGGATGAATCCCTGTAGAACGAAACGGTTGGTGCAAAAACCCCCAAAATCTTCTAGATTCTTGGAGGATAAAACCTAGGGTTTTATTCAAGAAACACCTGCCAAGATCTCAACCCAGAAATGAAGATCCCACACTTCCAAATCCTGAACGTTATCACTTCAAAACAATTAACAACACAAACAAAAATGATTATGTGTAGTTGTTTGTTTACTCAATGATGAAGATGAAGATGATGAGAAAAATTGGCATGAATTTTAACGTTTCTTGTTGTTTTTAAAAAAATGAGCCAAAATGATATATATACTACTCTAGAAAACATAAAGGAAATAACAGAATTTTAGAGTGAATAACACAGCATAAAATTGGTGCAAAATAGCCAACGGTCGACCTATACAGAAGATGCAGTAGCCTGAGTAAGGCCGAGAGCGAATCTGCGCAAAAATGCAGTCTGTGCGTCGACCTAAACAGGACTTGAGTTGACTCATAGCTCCCAATTTTTGACAATAAAAAATGCAGATTGTATGAGTCGACCGGAGGTTCGATGCGAGCATTCCAGATGCTGACACATGAAATTGTGAGTAGTTTAGGTCGACCAGAACAGGGCTGTGAGTCGACTCACACCCTTAAAACATGCAAAAACCATCTTTTTGACTTTCCTAAAGGTTTTCACCCATGCCTAATTCACCAAGGACATTGCCAACATGATCAAACAAACTTAGACCACCTAATATACATTTTATATGCTATTCTATATGTATACTAAGCATGATAGTTTTGACATCATTAAAATCAAGTGTATAGAGAGAACTTCCCTCACAGAACTCCCCGAATCTCTTTAAGCGTTTGTTTAGTTAAACATTCACGTGCAAGGTTAGTTATAGATAGCTTCTCTTTCCCTTCCAGCTTCATGGGATAAATAAGAAATCAGAAAGTAGCACCCCCTCCTCTTCATTGAGGAGCAAACCCAAATTCTGCGATAAGGTGGTCGCGTCACCGACAAAAATCGCGCGCTATAGTAAAATGGTGACTCTGTTGGGGAGAGGTCTTTGATATGTTAGGATTATAGACTAGAAGTCTTAAGAGGTCTAGGATGTTAGTTTTAGGAATGAATATATATATATATATATATATATATATATATATATATATATATATATATATATCGCTTTTCCTAATTGATATCCGTGTTTATTTTTCTGCTAATGGGACTGCGGGTGATGCCGCATGTGGAAAGTTTGAGTGATACCTAAGATAAGTGATGGCATAGATGGGTGGTCTTACAGGGAGTGATTTCCGAATAAGCGATCCTGGTAGACCATCGAATCAGTGGAGATACCCTTTGCGGATTCAATGTCTAGTGACTTCGGTTGCAAAAGCAGATTGTTCGATTGTGGTATCCATGAAACTGAGGATTTAGTATATTGAGACCATGTGACTATTTTGTAGTGCGGAAGCTATCAGAAATAGTTGTCACGCGATACTACCCTCATTTGAGATTACCCTAAGATACTACAGCTCGCTCGGGTGAATGACCCTGCTGTTGTTATCCCAAGAGGGGTCAATGATTTTGAGGACATGTACAAACATTCAACATAGTACAACCTTTGGGAATGGGTAGAGCCATGACTCCATGCTCGTGACGCTGAACCTTTGAACCCATGTTTTTTCTATGTTTTTGTGTGCTGCATTCATTCATTCATTTCATTAAAAAACTTTAAACAAAGAAAATTTTCTCTTCTACTCTCTCTTTTTTCAAATTAAACTAAGACAATGATTGCAAATATCAGAGAGAAAGATCATGTTATGGATTTAGGTAGAAGGAAGACGCACAAGTACACCTTCAAGGTTCCAAAACTAGAGGATTTAAGAGGGTTGGCAAGGATGATCACCAACCCTGATGCTTTCAGAGCTAAGTACGGAGGACTGCTATCTCTGTTAAGGTTCCATGTAATTGAAGGAATCCTGTCTACGCTGATTCAGTTCTACGATCCAGTTTATCACTGTTTCACATTCCCGGATTATCAACTAGCACCAACACTAGAGGAGTACTCTCACCTGACTGATTTACCCATCACTGACCAAGCTCCCTTTTCTGGACTGGAAGAAATTCCAAAGGATCAAACCATTGCAAGAGCAATCTATTTAGACGAGTCAGAAGTCAGGACTCACATGACCATTAAGGGTGGAATCCAAGGTTTACCAGCCAAGTTTTTGGTAAAGAAAGCTCTGTACTTTGCTAGTATAGGGAACATGACTGCTTTTGAGAGTATCTTTGTTCTGCTCACCTACTAGTTATTTCTGTTTCCCAACATTGATAACTTCGTTGATACCAATGCCATTAAGATATTTTTGATTGGAAACCCTGTACCGACCCTGCTCGCAGATGCTTATCATTCTGTACACTTAAGGAATTTGTACAGCGGAGGAATGATCACATGTTGTGTACCCTTGCTATACAAATGGTTCACTTCTCACTTACCCAAGTCTGTTGCATTCTGGGATCATAAGAGTACTCTATGCTGGTCACAGAGAATCATGTCTCTTACCAACTCTGACATGGATTGGTACAATCAGATCTATGACGGGATAAGAATCATTGGCCGTTGTGGAAATTTCCTTAATGTACCCCTCATAGGAACTAAAGGAGGAATCAATTATCATCCAGTTTTAGTTCGTCGTTGTAGTGCACGGTTTTTGTCAGTGACGCGACCACCTTAACGCGGAAATTGGGGTTTTCCTCAATGAAGAGGAGGGGGTGCTACTTTCTGATTTCTTATTTATCCTATGAAGCTGGAAAGGAAAGGGAAGCTATCTAAAACTAACCTTGCATGTGAATGTTTAACTGAACAAACGCTTAAAGAGATTTGGGGAATTCGGGGTCAGGTTATACAATGGGGAGTTGTCAGTTACCTCTCCTATATGTGGTTATCCACAGGTTCTTAGTATTAGGTTCTGCTTTGTACTTGATGGTGTTTATCCATTAATGGGTTGACATAGTTTCTTTGGAAATATGAGAGAGAGAGTGAGTTTTTGTTGATGTTCGGGTTTTCCCGATGTTTTTGGTAAGGTACTGGACCTAATGTTTGATGTGTGAAGGTAATGGACCTAGATTTTTTGATTAGTATGCTCGCTAAGATTTCGCAATCTTATGCCTACGTATTCCCGTTTAAACGAAACAGGGAAATCAGAGCAATCGTAGTTCCTCCTATTCTATGGTAGGAAAAGATATTTTGGTGTCTTGTTTAAAGCCCAAGATTGAAGCTAAATGGAGTATTTGTGTCTTGTTCAAAGCCCAAGATTGAAGCTAAAAGGTTTGACTAAGAGAGAACTTGTCATCTCTAAAGGGGAGACATCTGGTCTGTTTATCACAACGATTGGGTGACTGATTATAAAGGAGGGTTACTTTAACTGGGATATGAGAATCCAGCAATGCCATAATTTCCTTTATAGTGTTTTGTCCTGAAGGGGAAAACTTTAACTCAATGTAGAGCAATTCCATTTTTCCTTTGGAATTTCTCATGCTAAGAGAGGGACAGTGGTGTGGATGTAAATAATCCAGAGGCTTGCCGCTTACAGCAATTAGATGAAATAGAAGAATTTTTCCAGGATAAATGATGGACGACAACTTGGATATTTGAATCAACAAGTGTGCCGATTACATCAGTTATATGGGATTAGGTTTTGTTTTTATTTTCTGTTTTGATAAGTGATAAACGGAGAGATGACTTCCTACAGAGGGATTTTGATTTCCTCTGAGGAGATGATGATTTTTGTGTGCCTTGATCAAAGCCCAAGGGTGAAGCTAAGAGGTTGATTGACTCCACTAGGGAAGTCCTTATATAAAGCCTAAGAGGAGGCTGGAAATGACTGACTCAACAAGAGAGTGTTTTTATATGTCTTGTACAAAGCCCAAGATTGAGGCTAAAAGAGACTGACTCTTTTGGGATATCATTATACAAAGCCTAAGAGGAGGCTAAAGGTTGACTTTTCCGGGGAAAATGTTCTGTCTGTCTTGTACAAAGCCCAAGATTGAGGCTAAAAAAGGATTTTGACTCCGTTAGGGAGGGTTTGTATGTGTCTTGTACAAAGCCCAAGATTGAGGTTGAAAAAAAGACTGACTTTGTGGGAAAGAAATCTTTATCTGTCTTGTACAAAGCCCAAGATTGAACCAAAAGAGACTTTACTGACTCGGCTGAGGGTATTTTAAGTGTCTTGTACAAAGCCCAAGATTGAGACTGAAATGAGTTTGACTCTACGGGAGAGTATTATATGTCTTGTACAAAGCCCAAAATTGAGGCTGAAAATGAGTTTGACTCTGCTTAGGAAAATTTATATGGTGTCTTGTACAAAGCCCAAGATTGAGGCTGAAAAGGGTTTGACTCAAAAAGAGAGTGCTTTTATCTGTCATGTACAAAGCCCAGGATTGTGGCTGAACAAGCTAGAGAAATCGTTATACAAATCCTAAGAGGATGCTGACTTTTACTAGGGGAAATCATCATATCAAGCCTAAGAGTAGGCTGGAAGATTGTCTCAACAAGAGAATGGTTTTATCTGTCTTGTACAAAGCCCAAGATTTAGGCTAAAAGGGTCGACTCAACAAGAGAGTACTGAAGGGTGATTCACTCAACAAGAGAGTCTGAAAAGGTTAGCTCCGCTGGGGAGAATCATTGTACAAGGCTCAAGAGGAGGCTGGCTATGCTGAGGAACAGAATGATCATTATACAAAGCCTAAGAGGAGGCTATCTTCTGCTGGGGATTATTGAGATCCCAAGACAGGTCCAAATGGGGAATCAACTCTTGCTGAGGGTTATAGCAGAGTTGAGGTATCAGATACCTTGAGGTTCTGATAGTGTTATACTGATGATAAGCTGACACTGGCTGGGGAATTTTTAGGATGAAATTGTGTTTTAGAACCCATGGGTTTTAACTCTGCTGGAGATTGATCCAGAATGATCGGGGTTTCTCCTATGTTTGTAAGGTACTTAAGAATGTCTTTGAGATCCGAGAGGGGATTAGACTGTCTAAGTCTACTGGTATAGAAGAGTTTATCTTTGCATGATGCCCAAGAGGAGGCCGGTCTTTTTAAGGGATGAGAATCAACCCTAAATTGGTCTGAGATTTGTCACTGGAAAGACTGCTCTAGCAAAGGATGACTAAGTTCTGTCTTATACCTTTAAGAGGTCTTCAGGGTCCTTGTATTAAGCCCAATAGAAGGCATGAGAACTTCTAAGAAGTCGGAGGGTCCTTGTACAAAGCCCAAGAGGAGGTGGGGATGCTTTTAGGAAGCCTGTGGGTCCAAACTTAAGAAGAGTTCAAGAAAAGTTTCACCGGGAATTATCTTTTCTTTAGTGAACAGTTCTAGGGTTTGAAGAAATTTAAGAGAAGTTTCACCGGGAATTAATCCTCTCTGGGGAAACTGAATTTCTTTGACAAGTTCTAATAATGACAGTCTGAGAAAACGTTCACCGATAATACTGCCTTTCTCTTTGTTCCATATTGTTTAAGCCCAAGAGAAGGCAAGACTGTATCTGGAAATCCTATAGGGATCTAGTTTTGAATGTATCAAAGAGTGACCAACTGGCTTTACCTAGTTCTAGACCTAGTTGTCGGGGAAAACTCTAAATAGATATACTAGTATATATACAGTTGATATATGACAAGTAATTAAAAGGATATGAAAGAAGGACTTACGGGGGAGCAGCTTCCCACAATACATTTATATATATATATATATATATATATATATATATATGAAAGCAATTAAATGAAAGCTGATAAAAACTTACAGGTGAGCAAGCTTCTATGTTGTATTGTTAGTTGTTCAAAGAAATTAAAGAAAGTTTTGATAACAACTGTATATTTGAACCTAAATTAAAAGAGAAGTTGTTTTTGAAAAGATTATTGGGGCTTATACTCAAGGAGAGGCCCAAGGTTTAACAGTGATCACACCGTTGTTTTGAAGATCGTATTGGGACTTATACAATGACTGAGGCCCAAAGATGTTTTTTTACAAAAGGGTTGGGTCTTACACTCTTTCAAAATGGGACTTATACAGTGGGACTTATACAATGGGACTTACAAAAGGGTTGGGTCTTACACTCTTTCAAAATCAATGACTGAGGCCCGCGCCGTGATTTTGAAAATACAGTGGGACTTATACAACATCTGAGACCCAAAATGGTTTGTATTTACAAAGGATTGAGTCTTACACTCTATCAGAGGCCCAAAGGTGTTTGAAAAAGAAGAAAAATGGGACTTACAACTCAAGAGGAGGCCCAGATGAAAATTGTTTGAAAATGGCGATCGCGCCGAGATTTTTAAAATTGTATCGGGACTTAGGCCCAAAAATGGTTTATTTACAAAGGGGTGGGACTTACACTCTACCAAGAGGCCCAAAGATGTTTGAAAATTTAAAATCGAGAGAAAACCCTAATTTTAAATAAAAATGATATTTTTCAAAGGAAAATAAATGAAAAAAATGATATAAAATACCAAACATATTCAAAAATAAGTTGTACACTTTGAAAAATATTTTGAAAAATCATGTCTAATTACATGATAGTTTGAAATTCAATTGTTTTTGAAAGATCAAAGTGGGAATTCCATTTAAAAAGGTTTAAAAACAAATAAAATGAAATTAATTACAAAAATTCTAACTATATTAAATAAATAATATAAATTGGATTTTTTTTGTAAAATAAAATATTTAAACATTTTGGTGAATTTTGACAAAAATAATCAATTCAAAAAGATAAATATTCAAAGAGAAATTAATTTTTGAATCAATTAACAAAAATAACTAAAAATCAAAAATTTGAATTATGATGCCAACAACACTTGGTTCTTGCCCGCGCTCTCTGTTTTTTTAGATTTGCATTTTCTCACTTTTCTCCATGATTTCTCAACGGTTTTGCACGATTCAAACACCAATCTTGTTCGTTTTTGAACAAGGATCACAACCATATAGATTAATTGCATTTATATTAAGTATTGAGTGATAAATTAGAAGAAAACCTTAAGAACCCTAATTTCAGCATGAACACGATGAAATTTCATACACGATTGATTCATGGCAATTGATTGAGGGTTATCACTCTATATACATGAAGGAACAAGATGATAACTCACAAATTCATTTATGATGCATGGAACATAGAGTTTGAAGGGTTCATGCTTACCTCTTGCAGCTGGTGATCGAGTTTGGTGATGGAGGTGTTACATCTAGGCTCTAATGATCTGGACAACTTTCTTAGGTGCTAAGGAGTGTGTTTGAATGCTTGGAATGAATGGAAATGGTCTGGAACTGGTTGTGGTACCTCAACTGCAAATCTGTTAAGAACTTGAGCAAATGGCTGGTGATTTTGTGAATTTGATGTTCCCGTTGTGATTTTGTGTTATGGATCACTCATACATGATGTTTATGAGGTGTGTGTGTGTGATTGGTTTAGTTGGAATTGCTCTCAAACTCAAAACCCGATAGTGACTTGAGTTAGAAGGCAAAATTGGAGTGAAAGGGGTGATTTTGAGAAAGGCATCTTGTCATACCCCAAATTTTGACCACTAAGATTTCCCATCATTGTGCAAATCATCAGCACAATATGGATGGACCATCATACCTCATTAGTCTCCCCAAAGGTGGGTGAGCATTCACTACAAACAGGATTTAGGGTTTCAAGCCCTCGCAGAGCTCTTAGACAAAGGATCAATCAAGGAATGACATGATCTTCAACTTGTCTAGCATCTCAAATATCCACAATGGATCAAGAGGACTCCCACTTCAAGGAATAAGCACAAGTTTGCTCCCTTCTAGGTGGATCAAGCCTCAGGATCGCCAGTGTCACCAAATTAGGGTTTGGTCGACTAGGGCCTCCAGATGGAAATTTTCCTCTGGGCATGAGCCAATGCTTCAAAGCATAACCTAAAATGCTCCATGAAACATCATAAACCCCATCATCAAGTCAATTTAGCATCAGGGGATGCATACATCAAAAATCAGGAATTAGGGTTTCTTGACCTAATTCACCCCTAAGTTGACTTTTGGGACAAATCATGAGCCAAGACCTCAAGACATGATTTGAGGGTCTCCAACATACCACGTTGATCCATTTGCAACAATGGATTGACCCAAGAAGCTTGAGCAACAAGTTTCAATTTCATCTGAACCACAGTTGGGGTTTCGCAGGAAAAGTCAACTGTAGCTTTGACTTTTGACTAGGACATGCTCCCAAGCCGTGGGACACGATTAAATACACCCTATAACACCCATGGAACATGTCCATCAATTTTGATTTAGGTCAAGGACATGATTTCCTGAAGAATCGCACGGTTTGGAATTCATCTGATAAAAAGTCAACTGTGCACAAAAGTCAAACTTTGACTTTTTGATAAAAATGGTTTTTTAACCCTAAAATGATGTTAATGTGTGATTGGAATCATCATTCATCAAGAAAAATCAAAGAAAGTGGGATAACTTGTAAAAGGGGTAACCATAAAAACTTAGAAATTTTTCTAAGTTATGAAAAAAGTGGCAAGGGTACCAACTTTGGAGGATCATAACTCCTAAAACACAAAGCCATTTTTCCCCATCCAAAGCTTGATTTGTAGCCCTCATTACCCTCTACAAAAACTTCAACTAGACCTAAGTCCAATTCATTAAGGATTTTGAGTTATGCTTGGATCAAAATGGCTAAAAAGTTAAAATTGACATTTTTCAGCACAATGTCCCAACTTCAAGGCTGTTTTTCTTCATGATCCAAGTTGAACCAGGTCTAATATTAAACATCAAAGTTAAAGTAAGTCATCTAAGCTTTCCGAAAAGTCCTAGAACGTCCATATAGCATACTCGAGCAGGGAGTTATGGATCTTACAAAATGGCTTGCTGAAGCTGAATTTTTCAAGGCAGATTTGCACATTTTTTGTGCCACACGAATTTTCAAGCCTTGTCATCAGTTTGGACACATCTAAGGATCAAATCCAAGTGGGATGATCTGATCCATGAACCTCCCAAGTCCAAGGAACAAAGAAAAGCATGCCAAAGCCTAGAAATCCCTAAAAGAGGGACAAAACTCCAATTTTGGTTTGGAGCATTTAATGGATGCTTAGAGGTGGCATGTACTGAGCCATTCTCATCTGAAATTAGTCAAGACTTATCCAAGACCAAGGGAACCAGCAGCCTGTGCCCTAACCTCTAGTCAATGGCTAGAGGAGACTTGGATTTCCATTGGCCAACATGGAACAAACACCTGTTGCAGCCACCATTCACTGTGGATCCCAAAACAAACTTGCTCCACTATAAATAGAGCTCATTTGTGCTCAGTTTGAGTACACCAAAGCCATCAAACAGATGCTTTCCTCAAATTCTCTCTTTCACTCCAAAATGCCTTCATTATAGTAAGGAAATTCTGAGTTTTTGAGCTAGAGAGCAATTTCACTCAAACTCACACACACACCTCATATATATCATATGTAAGCTGTGCAAACCATCAAAAGTGACTTGTAATCACAACATCACAAAGTCACCTCTCAAAACCTCAAAATGACACTTTTTTGCATTTTTCAAGCCATGTCTTGATTCAGCCACTTTCCAAACCAGATAAAACCTCAAACACACTCTAAATATCATCCTTGAACTATCCCAAATGGTGCCACACATCTGGAACACCATTTGAGAGAGTTGGCATTTTGGCCGTTTTTTACCATTTCGCGAGAAAGTGCACAAACTTGCTCCAGAGGTTTCCAGCCAATTCCAACCATCCTAAAAGCTCCTAAGAGGTCATTTGAGGTTGTCCAAAGCATCAAATCATTTCTGGAACAAAGCACTTGGAAGGTTGCCCAAAATCTCCAAAAAAGAGGTAAAATCCACAACTTGAGTTCTTTGAATCATGCTTTCCTTTGTTGTCCACATACATGCATCATATTGAACAATTCTTGAGGTAAAAATGTAGTCCTTAATGTGTATGTTGTGATCCTCCCACTGTTTGCATTTTGACATGTTTTTATGTGAAATTTTGGTTGTTTTGAAACCATGTTCAGTTCTGTCTTTTCTTCATTGGTGTGTTCTATACATTAAGCTTTAGTTTGCATGAGTAACACCATTGGATTCCTTGCGAAAAATCGGTCAAGATAGGTTTTTACGGATTTCAATTCCGATGAAAATTGAGAGAGTTACGCGCGTAGGAAATTTTACGCGAAACGGCGTCGAATTAACGATATCGGTTCTGTTTTTTCGCTTTGTACAGTGAGTTTCCGAGTACGTGAATAATACCATTGGATTCCTTGCGAAAAATCGGTCAAGATAGGTTTTTACGGATTTCAATTCCGATGAAAACTGAGAGAGTTACGCGCGTTGGAAATTTTACGCGAAACGGCGTCGAATTAACGATAGCGGTTCTGTTTTTTCGCTTTGTACAGTGAGTTTCCGAGTGCGTGAATAATACCATTAGATTCCTTGCAAAAAATCGGTCAAGATAGGTTTTTACGGATTTCAATTCCGATGAAAATTGAGAGAGTTACGCGCGTTGGAAATTTTACGCGAAACGGCGTCGAAAACAACGATAGCAGTTTTTGTTTTTTAATTTCTGCGTTTTGTGCGTCGATTTTCCGTGTGCGTGAGTAATACCATTGGATTCCTTGCGAAAAATTGGTCAAGATAGGCTCTTGCGGATCTTGATTCGGTTAAAAATCGAGAGAGTTACGCGCGTTGGAAATTTTACGCGAAACGATGTTTTTACACGCAGCAGCTCTGGTTTTTTTATCGCTGCATTTTGTATGTTGAGTTTCGGCGTGCGTGAGCGATACCATTGGATTCCTTGCGAAAAATCGGTCAGGATAGGCTTTTGCGGATCTTGATTCGGTTAAAAATCGAGAGAGTTACGCGTGTTTGAAATTCAACGCGGAACGATGTTTTTAATCGATAGCAGTTTTTGTTTTTTAATTTCTGAGTTTTATACGTCGATTTTCTGCGTGCGTGAGTAATACCATCGGATTCCTTGCGAAAAATCGGTCAGGTAGGTACTTCCGGATTTTGATTCCGATAAAAATCGAGAGAGTTACGCGTGTTGGAAATTTGGCGCGGAACGATATTTTTTAATCGATAGCAGTTTTTTCTGCATTTTATACGTCGATTTTCCGTGCGCGTGAGTAATATCATCGGATTCCTTGCGAAAAATCGGTCAGGCAGGTATTTCCGGATTTTGATTCCGATAAAAATTGAGAGAGTTATGAGTGTTTGAAATTTGATAAAAACGTGTTGAAAATTAAAGTTTCGGTACTCGTTTTTACCCCAAAAAATGTCGAAAATGATATTTTGATATCTTTTCTCTTTTTCTTACTTTTTATTTTCAAAACTCAACCAATTTTTTTCACATAGCAAAAAATCATCATTTTCCAATTCGTACCCCATAATATTTTAATCCAAAAAAATAAAAAAAAAAGTATTATTTTTAATATATTTAAAAATAGTGTTTTAAATTGTTTTAAATGCTTTTAAAATGATTTCTTTTTTTTTTCTTGATTTTTAAAACCAAAATGATTTTAAATATTTATGTTGATAAAATATTTTTTTTCATAAACTTTAATCATTATTTAATGATTTTATTTTATATTTTTATCATTTTTTACTTAATTTTTCTTGAAAAAATGCCTAAAAAATGAAATTGGGGTTTTCTTTGATTTTCACCCTAACAAATCTTTTTTAAACACTTGGGCCTCTAATAGAGTGTAAGACCCAATCCTTTTTTGACCAAATCATTTTTGGACCTCATTCATTGTATAAGCCCCGATACCGTCAAAAACAAACAGCGCGATCGTCGCCTTTTTAAGAAATAACCTTGGGCCTCTCCTCGAGCTATAAGACCCATTCAAAACTTTTGGGCCTCTATTAGAGTGTAAGACCCAATCCCCTTTTAACCAAAACAATTTTGGGCCTCACTTATTGTATAAGTCCCTTTGCGTTAAAAGAAAAACATCGGCGCGATCGCCATTTTCAAACGAAAATCAACTGGGCTTCTCTTTGAGCTGTAAGTCCCATTTCTTTTCATTTTTTTAACACTTGGGTCTCTATTAGAGTGTAAGACCCAACCCTTTTTTAACGAAACAATTTTGGGCCTCAGTTATTGTATAAGTCCCGATACGTTAAAAATCTCGGCGCGATCGCCATTTTCAAACTGAAAATATTTTGGGCCTCTCCCTGAGTTGTAAGCCCCATCTTTTGTACAAAAATACACTTTGGGCCTCTAATAGAGTGTAAGACCCAACCCCTCTTTTTTTATATTTTCTCATTTTTCATATTATTTTTTAATAATTTGGAAAATTAATAACTCCCTCAATTTTGATTATTTTTTATTGGTTCTTTTTCTGAAAAATCACAAAAATAGTAAAATATTTTATTCTACAAAAAAATCAAATTTATATTATTTATTTAATATAGTTGGTATTTTTGTGAATAAATTCATTTTTAATTATTTTTAAGCATTTTAAAAGTGAATATTCATCTTGAAAATAAAGACTATGGGCCTACCCTCGAGTAGTAAGACCCATTTCTTTTCTTTAAACTCTTTGGGCCTCTAATAGAGTGTAAAACCCAATCCCTTTGTAAATACCAAATTCTTGGGCCTCAGTCACTTGTATAAGTCCCACGGTGTTTCCAAAACCTCGGCGCGACCGTCGCCTTTTTTCAAAATTAACCATTGGGCCTACCCTCGAGTAGTAAGACCCATTTCTTTTCTTAAAACTCACTTGGACCTCTAATAGAGTGTAAGACCCATCCCTTTGTACAAAAAACCTTTCTTGGGCCTCAGTCACTTGTATAAGTCCCTCTGTACAAATTCAACATTGCGCTCACTGATAAAACCCTGGGCCTCTCCTTGAGCTGTAAGCCCCAAATCTTTCTTTTTCAAAGCAATTTCTCCTTTGATTTTGAATATACTGTTGTTTTCAATCTTTCTTTGTTGAACAACTAACCAAACAGCATGGAAGCTCTACAACCGAGTAAGTGTTTACCCGCTTTCATATGTATATAACTGTATTGTGGGGCTGTTTCACTGTAAGTCTCCTTTCACAAACTCATATGTATATAACTGTATTGTG
The DNA here is from genome assembly GCA_022829125.1 of Lathyrus tuberosus. Lineage (NCBI taxonomy): Eukaryota > Viridiplantae > Streptophyta > Magnoliopsida > Fabales > Fabaceae > Lathyrus > Lathyrus tuberosus. Next base: position 3,044,150 of record JALAZF010000250.1, on the reverse strand, counting down.
GGGCTGTTTCGCTGTAAGTCTTCTTTCATAAACTCATATCAACTGTGTAATAATAGTATAGATATTTAGAGTTTCCCCGGCAACTACGTCTAGAACTAGGTGACGCCGTTTTGTTTATTCGTAGAAATAGACAACTAGATCCCCAATAGGATCACCAGATACAGTCTTCTCTTCTGCTGTCCTCATTAGGAATTGTCAAGAAACTCTACTCCCCAAGATGAATGTCTTCTCCGTGAATGGCATCTTTGAGTTTCTTCCAAATTCTCGAACTTTCCTGACTTGATCTATTCCTTGTGAATAGCTTGCCTTGAATTTCTCGGGGTTTGGGGACCCACGGGCTTCCTAAAAGCATCGGCCTCCTCTTGGGCATCGTACAAGGACCCACACGCTTCCTAAAAGCAACCACGCCTCCTCTTGGGCTTCGTACAAGGACCCTACGGCTTCTTAGAAGTATTCACAGCCTCCTCTTAGGCTTCGTATAATGATCTCTTCCTCCGGGAATGATAGCCTCCTCTTGGGCTTAGTACAAGGACCCGTCGGCTTCTTAAAAGTTTCCAGCCTCCTCTTGGGCTTCGTACAAATTGTCCCGACGACCTCCTAGAGGTATAGGAACAGAACCTAGTCATCCTCATAGAACAGTCCTTTCATAGAGTCTACTACTGTTTCTCAAAGCATAGTACCAAAGATAAAAACTCTAGACTTGGATAGTCTAATCTCCTTGAGTCTCAAAGACATTCTCAAGTGACCCCTTCGTTAAATAGGAAGGAAACCCGTAGACTCGGACAGTCTCAATACCCTTTGGATTTCCCGTTTCCTCAAAGAGAGGGAAATATCCCTGATCCTCAAATCAAATCCCTGAGTACAGTGTTGCTCATATAAGAACTGATTTTCTCTTTTAAAATCAGTATATTGGATCTGTCACTCAACTGAAACAGTTACAATAGCCTCCATCTCGGGCTTCGTACGAGATACAAAGACTCTCTTGTTGAGTCAAACCTTTTAGCCTCTCTCTCGGGCTTTGTACGAGACACATAAGAGACTCCCTCATTGAGTCAATTACCCCTTTCTTCTCCATCTCGGGCTTTATACGAGATACAAAAAGGTTCTTATTAAGCCAAACAAATTTTAGCCTCTATCTCGGGCTTCGTATGAGATACAAAGACTCTCTTGTTGAGTCAAACCTTTTAGCCTCCATCTCGGGCTTCATACGAGATACAAAAACACTCTCTTGTTGAGTATAAAAGATTCTCCTATTGAGTCAACCCTTTTTGCCTCTCTCTTGGGCTTCGTACGAGACACATAAAAACTCCCTCATGTTGGGCCAATAGCCTCCTCTTAGGCTTTGTATAAGAAAACCACGGGTTGATCCAATCAACCTTTTAGCAGCAAAGCTGTGCCTCGTTCACAGTACATAAACATCAACAACTCTTTTCCCTTCATCTAATCACTGTAAGCGGCAAGCCTCTGGATCATCTACATCCATGCCACTGTCCCTCTTTTAGCATGATAAATTCCTAAGGAAAGATAACATTGCTCTACACTGAGTTAAAGTCTTCTCCTTCAGGTTAAAATCCCCTTTAAAGGAAATTATGGCATTGCTAGGATCCGCGTATCCCGGTTAAAGTAATTCTCCTTTATAACCAGTCACCCAACAGTTGTGACAGACAAACCCTTCTTTAGAGATGACAAATTCTCTCTAAAGTCGAGGTCCTTCAGCTTCACGTCTTGGGCTTTGAACAAGACACAAATAGACCCTTCAGCTTCACATCTTGGGCTTTGATCAAGATACAAATCACCTTTCGCTTCACGTCTTGGACTTTGAACAAGACACCAAAACACCCATTTCCTCCCATAGAATAGGAGGAACTACGAACGCTCTGATTTCCCTGTTTTGGTAAAGGGGAATACGTAGGCATAAGATCGAAAGAAAAGATCTTAGCGAGCACAATCAACAAAAAACCCAAATCCCATATCTCCATCAATCAAAAACAGTAATTCAAAAGCATCAGTCCTAACATCCTAATCCTTGTTCCCCGCCAGAAACCTTCTGCCCAAGTAAAAAGAAAGAAAACATTATTGGCAAAAATACAAATAACCAGTACAAGCCCCCCCCCCCCACATTGATAGCATTCGTAACCTAACAGACCGCTGTTTAAACTCAGTATGCAAAGCAGGGTTAATTGGAGACATCTATTTCCCTTCCTTATTCAGCTCACAATAGGATAAAAAATGAATCGGCCTGTAGTCAAAGCTCAAACCGCAGAGAGCGACCAACGCTTAAGAACCGCGTCCAAAATCGCTCGCTACACATCTGTTTAGGACCTTTGGTGTACTCAAACTGATCACAATTGAGGCCTATTTATAGTGTGTCAAGTTTTTTTTACAAGCAACAGTGTGTGGCAACTGCAGCAGGCCTTTGGCCAATGTGGATCAAATGGAATCTCAAGTCTCTTCTAGCCATTGACTTGAGATTAGAGCACAGGCCTATGGTTCTCTACTGTATGAGCTTATCTTGACTCATTTGATTGATCATGAACTGATACATGCCAACTCTATGCATCCATTGAATTTCTCAAAACAAAATTTGAGTCTTAAGGCATCTTTAGCTTTTAGGGATGGCACACCTACATGTAGTTCCAAAGACTTGGAAAGCTTATGGATCAATGTTTATTCCTCCTTGGTCTCCCCCTGAGGTGTGCAAGTGGATAAACATGTCTTTGATGACTCATAATATGCAAATTCAACCAAATACATAATTCTGACTTAGTGAAAAATCATATTTTGGAGCTAACTTCCCATGGATGTATCTCTTAGTTCAAAATGAATTAGAGAGACTTCTTGTAAATGATGTATTAAAACATTGAAGTGTGAAGATTTCATTGATTCATCTTGGATCAATGTGAAAAATGCCTTGGAAGTTTGATGTTTCATGCTGAAATTACAAGGCAGAATTTTCATTAAGTGTTTTTTGACATATTTTGGTTTTTTCACCACTTTGATCCACTACTAACTAAAAATCCATGAAGAATTGAAACTTGATGTAGTAGACATTTTTGTAGAGTGTAGAAAGACCTACAAATCCAGCTTTGGATCACCCAAAATGGTTGCTTGGATCTCAAGTTATGATCCTTGGAAGTTGGTACCCTAGCCACTTTGTTCCATAACTTAGAAAAATTCTAAGTTTTTTTATGGTTACCCTTTTTACAAGTTAACTCACTTTCTTTGATTTTTCTTGATGAATGATGACTCAAATCACATATTAACACTGTTTTAGGGTTAAGGAACCTTGGTTGACCAAAAATCCAAAACGTCAAACTTTGGATTTTTGTACAGTTGACTTTTTCATCAGATGAAATTTTGACTTTGTGATCCTTTTGTGAAATCAATCCCTGGGCTTAATTAAACTTCATGGATGGCCTCCAAGGGTATTTAGGAATGTCTTGGACCCCTTCCCAAGGTTAGAGATCAAGGGTAGGCCAACAGTCAAGGGTAGGGTTGACATTTTCCACCAGAAACCCTAATTTGTGATCAGATGGTTTTGAGTTCTTGTGGCTTATGATTTGAACTCTTTGAGTCAATCAAATCTTGTGAAAATGTCAATAGGATGTATTTGAGGTCTTTGAAGTTCATTTGGAAGCTTCAAGCCATGCCTCACTTCACAAGTTAACTCAAGGGTTGAATTAAGTCAAAACCCTAATTCCTGATTCTTTAATAGATGGACCTTCAAGGTGATTTTTCCATTGTGGATGGGCTCTTGAGATCCTTTTGAGATTATTGGATCATACATTGAGGCATTGGCTCATGCCCAGATGGAAATTTTCATCTGGAGGCCTTAGTCGACCAAAACCCTAATTTGGTGACACTGGCGATCTTGAGGCTTGATCCACTTGGAATGTTGTAACCTTGTGCTTGATTCTTGATGTGGGAGTCCTCTTGATCCTTTGTGGGTGTTTTGACAGGCTAGACAAGTTGAAGATCATGTCATTTCTTGATTGATCCTTGTCTAAATGCTCTGAGAGGGCTCAAAACCCTAATCTTTGATTGTAGTGAATGCTAAACCATCTTTGAGGAGATTGATGAGGCATGATGGTTCATCCATATTGTGATGCTGATTTGCACAATGATGGGAAATCTTGATGGTCAAAATTTGGGGTATGACAGATGCCCATATTTAGTCTTCTTGGACCCGAAGGTGTGAATGGCGAAGGTATTCGGGCATTCGGGGTGCAAGAGGATTAAATATCGGAATACCCGAAATTTTGATGGTGGCTATGAATGGCTGCTTGCTCATCTATCTTCTTTTTCTAAGCAATGATGCTTTAGAAAAAGGTAAAAACTTCCCCTCGATCCTGGTCTTTAGCCAAAGAACTGGTCTTAGTTTCTTTTATGGATAAACTTCCCCTCGATCCTGGTTTTCAACCAAGGAACTGGTCTCTGTTTCTTTTGTCGATAAACATCCCCTCGATCCTGGTTTTTAGCCAAGGAACTGGTCTCAGTTTCTTTTGTCCATAAACTTTCCCTCGATCCTGGTTCTTGTTAGACGATGGCTAGGATCTAGAAGGGGAGTTGAATAGATCCTTCGAGTTTTACACGCAAATGGCTTTCCAAAAATTGGTTTTAAAAGTTTGACGGAAGCGACCATTGAATTACGTCTACAACGAACCTCTACTAGAGGGATCAGATATGCACGACAAAATTGGGAATGAATTATGGATGAGAAAAAATTTAGATTGATTAACACAATTTAAACCCAATCAACAATGTTTTATTTGCTTGATAGTTAATCCAACCCAACGAGGTAAATCGACAAACAGTTAATTACTAATACGTTCGATTTTACGTTGAAACAATATTATCGAACACTTGGTGTGCGTTAACACACTAAGTGCTGATTTTAAAGTAATGTGATGTTGAGTTGTTCCTAAATACAATTTAACAGCCCAATATAACACTAGCTCAGAAATTTCGATCAATTTAAACTTCGCAAATTCGAATGATATCAAACGTAAAGAGTTAAGGAAAAGCGAGAACAAACACGATTTGATTAGGCAGATCCCCAATCGTTCTCGCTTTGGGTACCTCTGCCCCCAATTCCACAATTGGAATTGATATATATATATATATATATATATATATATATATATATATATATATATATAAGTTGTTATTGTTTGCAAATTGTTTATACAAGAGAAGAACTATGAACATCCAAACTCTCAAACGTCTTTGATTGTTGATGCAGAGTCTTCTTTTTCCTTGATTCAAGACGAATCAAGTGCCTCGAATTCGGTTGAACAAGTCACCGTCCCACGCTACTAGACTGCAAGAAACCACCGTTCTTCAGTCACCTTCACTCGACCGACTTCAATTCTCCGCAATTCGATCCCAAAACCTTTCTTCTACGATCCTCTGACTGTAGCTACTAAACCAAAAGAATACTCTGTTCTTCGGTTACCTTTACACGGTTGAATCCTTGTAGAACGAAATAGTTTGTGCCAAAAAACCCCCAAAATCTCCTTTGATTCTTGGAGGATAAAACCTAAGGTTTTATTCAAGAAACACCTACCAATTCTCAACCCAGAAATAAAGATCACAACACTTCCTAATTCTGGATGTTATCACTTCAAAACAATGGGCGACACAAACAAAAATGATTATGTGTAATTGTTTGTTTACTCAAGGTTGAAGATGAAGATAAAGAGAAAGATTTGTATGAATTTTCACGTTTCTTGTTATTTTGAAATGTGAGCTGACCCAACTATTTATAATGAGTAATGTGACCCACAAAATGAAGTAACAGAAATAACAAAAAAAATTAAATGCAAAAAATCAGCTCAGACTGAGATGAGTTGACCGCCCCTTTAATGAGGGTCGGCGTGAGCTAACCCGTAACGTTGTCTATGCAAATTTTGACATCATGCGTCGACCCATCAATGCCTTGCGTCGACGCAAGCCTGCAAATTTTGAAGAAATTTGAATTTCCAGAAACATGCGTCGACTCATGACTACCAGGGGGTCAGCGTGCACTTTCCCGAAGTTTTCACAAAATTTGTTCAAAACATCATGAGTCGACTCTTGCTCACCTTGGGTCGACTCAAGACATGCAGATTTTTCGAAAACTTATTTTTCTACATGTTTTTGCTAACCAAGACTCGAACAAGTATTCCAAACACCAATATTATGATCATGCACATGTATAAATTGTGTAGACTTCTTCCTATATGTTTAGACACATGAACATTGATGATTAGATGCAATTTGCCCGACATTGAAGTGATACCGCTCAAATTACAATCTAATGACACTCTTATCTGTTGACATCATTAAAACCAAAATAGATGAGAGACCTTAGCCCTCACATACTCCCCCTTTTTTATAAAGGCAACACTGTTTATCTTTCTCTTGATTTGTAACTTGAGGACGGAGAAACTCCCCCTATCTTTAACACTTTAATATCTGCTGCTTTAGTATTTTCTGCTGCTAGTATCCTTCCCCCTCTTTGACAACATCAAAAAGAGTAAAAGAAGGTGGTCAAAGAGATATCACATAACAAGTAATGGTTCATTCACCAATTTGCAAAACAGCGACATTAACAAGTATCCACGTATGATACAGTTAATGCGATACTATGAACGGATAAATACGGAACGCAAGAAGCAAACACAATTCAATCCATAGTTTAAGACATAATGTTAAGGACAACCTAAAACATAGTTCAAACTAAAAACAAACCAAAATAACATGCATTCTAAAGAACAAAACATAGAATCAAAAGCACAAACAATATAATGCACTAATAATGATGCTGATTTCTATGGTCTCCTCCCCCTAAATGGGTGACCTCGTCCCCTGTAATGGTATTCTGGTGGTAGCAAGTCCTCTAGGGAACGATTTAACTCTATCACCGTGCCGTTGAGAATGCCTAGACTGTTTGTCAGATTTTGAGTCTGAATCATCATGGCATTTTCCAAGTGGGTGAATCTGGTCATGGAGGCATCAGCAAATCGAGTGAAATCATGTGTATGAGCAGCAAACTGATTTGACAGTGTAGTAAGCCTCTCCTGCTGAGCAGCGTACCTCTGATATTGTAATTCTCGGAATTGCTCTTGTTCGAGGTTCATTTGGTTCATCATGGCCAGAATTTCTTCAGAGGCCTGGAAATCTTGTTGTGACTGCGAAGTCGGAGGTATGGAATATTCAGACTGTTGCCAGTCATATTCATCACTTTGCTGCCAACCATAGTTTAAAAGGACATAAGCATCCCCAAGAACAGTCAAACTGTTGTTTGGCCACTGTCTCCAGTCCTGATCATCATAATTCTCTTCTGGTTGAGAATTACCCAACCATCTGTTGCAGTGAGAATCAAATAACAAGCTATTAATTAACTTGCATCGCAAAACTTTGAAGTTCACCACCGACTTTGATTTATCCAAAGGAAAGGTTCAAGATCGAGAAAACCTAAATGGGGGAGATCTAAGGTTCGGGGGTTGGTTATACTAAGGGAAGGTATTAGCACCCTAAGTATCTGTAGTACTCTACAAGAACCTCTTGTTTAGTTTTTGTTATGTTATGTTTGCTTGCTAAGATATCTGCTAAGGGTAAAGGTAAAGACCTAAGGGTATGTACACTAAGTTTGCTCGCCAAGACGTCGCATCTTGTGCCTACGTATCTAACTAAAGAATCAGAGCAACCGTAGTTCACCTAACTAAGGGTGAGAGGAACCATTGACTATGGCCAAAGTTCCAAGGGGAATTGGTATTAGCTCATGTAGAGTTTAAGAAACTCTCTAAGTCTACATTGTGGGGGAAGGTGAATGGCTATGAGACCAAGAGAAGATGTTACCTATGACTATGAGGTCAAGACGGTAATGAGCTATCTATGAGTATGAGGTCAATATAGAGACTTTTTATGACTATGAGGTCAAGGTTGGAAGATGGGTATGAGGCCAGGGTGATATCCTATGACTATGAGGTCAAAGGTAAGATGGCTATGAGGTCAAAGAAGAATGGCTATGAGGCCAAGGTAAGATGGCTATGAGGCCAAGATGAGATCCTATGACTATGAGGTCAAAGGGGAATGGTGTTGCCAATGACTATGAGATCAAGGGCTACCTATGACTGTGAGGTCAAAGGTTAAAGATGTAACTCTATGACTATGAGGCCATGAGAGATTCCTAAGACTATGAGGTCAAGGGCTACCTATGACTATGAGGTCAAAGGTTTAAGATGTTGCCAATGACTATGAGATCAAGGGCTGCCTATGACTATGAGGTCAAAGGTTGAAGATGTAACTCTATGACTATGAGGCCATGAGAGATTCCTATGACTATGAGGTCAAGGGCTACCTATGACTATGAGGTCAAAGGTTAAAGATGTTACCAATGACTATGAGGTCAAGGGCTACCTATGACTATGAGGTCAAAGGTTAAAGATGGGCTTATGACTATGAGGTCAAGAGGGAATCCTATGACTATGAGGTCAAGGGAGGGAGGCCATGACTATGAGGTCAAGGCTTACCTATGACTATGAGATCAAAGGTTAAAGGTAGCTCTATGACTATGAGGTCAAGAGAGAATCCTATGACTATGAGGTCAAGAAGAATGGCTATGAGGCCAAGGTAAGATGGCTATGAGGCCAAGATGAGATCGTATGACTATGAGGTCAAAGGGGAATGGTGTTGCCAATGACTATGAGGTCAAGGGCTACCTATGACTATGAGGTCAAAGGTTAAAGATGTTGCCAATGACTAGGAGGTCAAGGGCTACCTATGACTATGAGGTCAAAGGTTAAAGATGGCCCTATGGCTATGAGGTCAAGAGGGAATCCTATGACTATGAGTTCAAGGGAGGGTGGCCATGACTATGAGGTCAAGGCTTACCTATGACTATGAGGTCAATGGTTAAAGGTAGCTCTATGACTATGAGGTCAAGAGGGAATCCTATGACTACGAGGTCAAGGAAGAGTGACCATGACTATGAGGTCAAGGCTTACCTATGACTATGAGGTCAAAGGTTAAAGGTAGCTCTATGACTATGAGGTCAAGAGGGAACCCTATGACTATGAGGTCAAGGAAGATGGCTATGAGGCCAAGGCAAGATGGCTATGAGGCCGAGATGATATCCTATGACTATGAGGTCAAAGGAAGATGGAAGCCTATGACTATGAGGTCAAAGGTCGTAATGAGCTTTCTATGACTTTGAGGTCGATAGAGAGACTTTTGCATGGAAGGAAGGGGGGAGATAAGATCTTGTGAACAAGAGTTACAGTGAGGTTGAAATATAATGAAACATATGAATTCAAGAACCCCCAAAACAGAAAGCATTAATCAACATACGAAATAAACTTCCAAGTGTGAACATGGCAAACAACAAGAATAAGTGATCATATAAATATGACAAGTATGGCAGAGAAGGCATTCTCACAGTTTGAAAACAAATGCATTTGGAGTCAAGCAACTTAGCAACAGAGAACAAAAAGATACAGATAACATTCTCATGATAAGGTTTTGTTGAAAGTTAGGAAACAATGTTCAAACAAAATTCATAAGTTACAGCATACTTCAAAGAAACGTTTTTTAACGTCTTTAAGAAAACAGTTGGTTCTATTTAATAAAAAAGAAATCTAAAGATTAAAATGAAGTTATGAATATTTTTATTGCTTTTTGAAAATCTTTAGAAAGAAAAAAAAAGATATTTGTGAGATAAAACAAATGGAATAAAAAAAAGAAAAAGAAAAAAGAAAGAAAAAGAATTAAACAGTGTGGCAGGTGCCACTAGTGGGGCCTAAGCTTGTGGCAGGCGCCACACCCACTAGTGGCAAGCGCGATGGGTGCCAAACCAATGTGGCTTGCGCCACACTCACCATGGATGGCGCCATGTGTGTCTTTTTTGGTGTGTGTCATTTTTTTGTGTATTAGTGGTATGGCGGGCGCCACCTAAGCATGCTATTTTCTAACATGGCGAGTGCCACTTTAATCCTTTCTTGTCCAGTTTTTTTTATACAGACACGAATCCGATTCATGATTTATTAAACCAAATCACACATTTATGGTTTACGATTTACGACTTGCAACATTTATCGCAGAATCAGACAATAACCAGACAACAACAAGATAACAAGTATGATAACATGATAACAGTATGAGGTAAATATGATCATAGTATTGTAAACATAGTGAAACAGAGTGTGATACCTAGTGGGGAAAGTCCACTGCTTCTTCACAGGTACAGGTTTATGGAAATGGTGGACGAGCTTCCTCTCCTTCAAAGATCAACTGCCACAAGGTTACCTCTTCTCTCCTTTAGTTTTCCAGAAAGAATTGTAAGTCACTGGTGGTTAGGATATTGTGTGTTTGATGGTTTGAAGTGTTTACAGAGGGAATGAAATGGTAAATTCCTTGTAAGTTTTGAAGATTACTTGCAGGACTAAGAAATGGAGAGGTGGAGAGATTTTGAGAGAGTTTTCTTGTATCTTTCTCGGTGTTTTTTGTTGTGTATCGAACAAAGGAGAAGTGGTATCCTTTTATAGGCAAAACAAATTGGTCCGTGCCTTGGAGATACAGTGGACAAATGATTTATCCATATGGGAAAAAATTAAGGTTTGTATGGCACTTCCTTCAGCCTTTGAACTCAGTCAACCTTGGAGATCACTATGCTGAATGTAACACCCCATTTTTAATTATTTAATCGTCTGGTTTTATTTTAATTGTTGGCCTTGTTTAGGGTGCGTGTCTGAGTGCGTAGGGGTAATATTAATAGTAATTTGGAACTTATTGAAAATTATTATTATTAGTATATTTCATAATATTATTAGTTTATCATTATTAAGATTATTATTAGTAGTATTAGTATTATAATTTTATTAAATAAAAATATGATGTAATTAATTAGATAATGGGATAATAGAAAAAAAATTAGTAAGGGTAGTTTGGTAATTATTGGATAATTAGTGAAAATTGGTGAGGGTTAGCCATAATCAAAATTTTAGAGGTAGAAAGAGAAAAGCTAAGGAGAGGAAGAACAAGGGTGTGCTAGGGCTAACATCTTCATCAGATTTTCGCAGGAATTAATCAAAGATTCAAAGTAAGGGGGGAGAAACGGGTTTAATATTGGTGATATGTTCATGATAGGGTAGTGGGGAGTCCTTAACCCCGTGGGAATTCGTGTGCAAAATGTTGTGTTAATGATTTGTGTATATGTCTGATGTGATGATGAAATTGTGCATGAAGTGATTCGTGTTAACATGATTTTTGTTGTTGTTGCTGTTGTCTGAATAAACTTTGTTGCAGATCTGGTTTTGGTGCAGGTTGTTGGAAAGGAATTAGACATAGAATTCGTAGATCTGATTTAGTAATGTTAGGAAAAGATGTAAGATGAATAATGGGACATAAAACTGATGTAGAACTTGTTTTAGGAGCATTTGGAATGGGAGAATAGGGATCAATGTGGTAGAATTCGGACTGAGATGAGAATAATGGGTATTTTCACAGCTTCTGCCCATACGCGTACCAAGGAGGGCGATACGCGTATGGCTGGGTGTGCTGAGGGACCGTACGCGTAACACACATGTTAATACGCATATGAAAAGGCAGAATGTGAGGTAATACGCGTATGAGGAGAGGGACTACGCGTAATAGGAGGGTCGTACGGGTAATGGGTTGAAATTTGGGAATTTCAGTGTAAAAACATCTATGTCCGTACGCGTAAGGCATAAGGCAATACGCGTAAGTACTTGGGCACTTGAGGCAATACGCGTAAGGGGGAGAGGTATTACGCGTATGCTTGGGTGGGAGAGTGTGGCAATACGCGTATGACTCAGGTCAGTACGCGTATGACCAGTGTGCGTGGAAAATTTTGGTGTTCTGCGATTTATTTCCCGATTTCGTGTCCAATACAGTTTCTTTTGGTTTGTGAGGTTGGGAATAGATGTCAGACCTTGAGAAATACAAAATTGGAGAAGAAAATAATTAATTTAATAATTTTTAGAGAATTAATTAATAAATAAGTGGTTGATGTCCTGTGAGTTATTTGTATGGTGTTGGATGTTGATATGTGATTCAGGTGTGATCAGGAGGATCGTGAACATGTATATATGTTATTGTACATGTGTTTTATATTCATATTGTGTCATGCATTTCATGGTGTTGGTGGGATGAATCATTGCTCAGGAGGAGTGTATGTGATTCATCCGTACTCCGATATGAAGAATGATGGAGATAGATCATTGCCAAGTAGGGGTGTATGTGATATATCCGGGTTCGATTGAATGAACCATGATGTTGGTACCACATGCATTGTGTCCATAGTTGTGTCGCATTGCATTTTGTTGTTGGATGTGTGTTATATAGTGATGATTGGTGACCAATGGGTCTTGATTATTTGATTGTGCGTGAATACTACTCTTATCATGTAATTATTCACCGTTTATATTGAATGTGATTCTCACCCCTTTGTTGTTGTTGTGTCTGTGCTTCTTCGGAAGTACAGATAATCTAGGTACTTAGGTTGCTTGGAGTGTGTGTTGCTTGTTCGAGTCATAAGAGTCGCTCTGATACGTAACACGGGAATCTTGGGAATTTTATTGATTGTTCATTTGTTTGAATTTAGTTACGTATCTTTCATTTGTTTGAATTTATGGTGGACCACGAGTTTAAGTGGAGTTTTTCGTAGTTGTTGGCATGTGGCCGTGAAATAAATAAATAAACTATTTTCCGCTGTTTTATTTCATTTAATGAAAAGAGTATTGATGTTGATTTTATGAATGTGGCATCCTACTTTATTTTAGGTGTAAAAACTCTGATTATTTCATAAAATTGTGTATTTTTCATATATGGGAAAGTGGGGTGTTACACTGAACAATGCAGCGGAGGATATGGTGCAGGTCTGTTACTTTCATCCGTCAATATCTATTCCAAAAAACTCTTTTTATTGTGTCATGAGAGAGAGAGTGAAAAGAGGTAATAGTTGGAATTGAGGATTACGGATTCCTGAGCATGAATACAAATCTCTTATGCTGAACCAATTTATTTCATTAATCCAATATGGTGTCCAAGGAATCTTTTGGCTATGTCAGGAGAGATTGAGCTCAAAGAGGCAGTGTTTAGTGACTTCACAAAATTGCCTTACAAGCAAAGTATCTTCAGATTTTTCAAATAAACCATACATGAACACCACTTTAAATTCTCAACTTTATGACCTTTGATTCAAATGATAGAATTTTGGAACCAATGGAATTTTGAAATAAATCACATGTCCATGAAAAAAGAAAATGTCACAGGAACAAACTTAGAAAATTCTAAGTTACAAAATTTAATCCTCCCATGACGCCAATTTGAGATGTTGCACTTTGGTGAATATTTATCCCAATGAAAAACTCTTGCACTCAAGAGAAAGCCTTTCAAGACTCATAGGTGGACTCCAAGGATGTTCATTAACACATGGAATGATGTCTCAAGACTTGGGATCACACTTTGCTTGACATGAAAGGCAATGGTTGACTTGTCTTGATAAAACATTTGATTTCTTATTGAAAAAGAATTCTTGGATGCATGTAGATTCAAATGGTTGCATTTGGGGCCAAAAGATGTCTTAGGGAGACCTTGTCCTTTTCATGTGAACCCTATCTTCCACAATAAAAATAAACAACTTGCAAAAAGAAATGGTTAGTTAACAATGCACACATGATTGAGATCTAAATGTAAGTGCAAGATATAATGACATCTAAGGGGTAAAATTTGGGGTACAACTGTTACCCCTATTTGAATACCTTTACCGGATGGCACGAGAAATGGAAATCCTCGGGACATCAAGGTGAAAGGTATTTAAATATAGCAAACCGAAAATTTTGTCCTTAGATGGAATGCAGATGCTAAGGACAGGCAACAAACATGCATATGCTGACATGCCATGAACTCTAGTATGATGATATGATGCCATGATAGTGCAAAAAATGTAAGCAAAACAGGAAACCAGAGATAAAGAGCAAACCACCACAGGCGGGCATTGCCAGGGAAGGATGAAGGTTAGTATCCATGAGGAAAACTCACTGGGGATACAGGCTAACCAACGACAGAGACTCACTGGGGACACTCTAAGGAAATACTGGGGATAGAAAAGTAAAAAGACGGAAACCCTTATAGGTCCTTACTGGAGATAAGGGCCAGAGGGGAGTTCCCCTCTGGGAAAAGATCCGGGGAGATGAATAACAGGTTCATATGTGATCGGACGACACTAAGGAAAATAAAACACAATCTTACTGGGCACGAAACCAGAAAGAAGACATGATCTCCCCTGGGGATTAGTTTGAAATAAAACACTAGACATCCACTAAAAGATTTTCTGGGGATTTTTTATACTGAAAAGTTCAAACGGAATCTTCAAGAAAAGCCAGAAAAGACAAAGATAAACTCTGCGTGCCAGATGAAAAGATGACTGGACTTTAGCTGGTAATAAGGTTAATGAACCATTAATGATTGGACTCGGGTACCAATATGAGTTGGACAGGACACCAATGTGGGGCTAATAGTTTGGATACTAGTATGAGCTGGACTTTGACTACCAGTATGAGCTGGTTTTTTGGATACCAGTATGAGCTAGATTTTTTTATACCAGTATGAGCTGGATTTTTGGATACCAGTATGAGCTGGATTTTGACTACCAGTATGAACTGGATTTTGGGATACCAGTATGACCTGGATTTTGACTACCAGTATGAGCTGGATTTTTTGGATTTTTTGGATTTTAGGTTCATATTTGACCTGGTTTCAAACTACGGGTTCATATATGACCTGAGGTTTAGGTTCATATCTGACCTGGCTTTCAAACTTCGGGTTCATATCTAACCTGGTTTTCAAACTTCGGGTTCATATCTGACCTGAGGTTTAGGTTCATATCTGACCGGGTTTAAGTTGATATCTGACCTAGTTTTTAAACAATGCCAGCAATTACTGGACTTAAGGTTCCCAGATAAGGAAATTAAATTTCAAACAGGTTAAAATCGGGGTTGCATAAATGAAGATTAGACTTCCTGGGTGTAACACCTCAAATTTACCCTATTGCTTTTACCCCTAACTGGTTTATACTTCCTTTCATTTGCATTACCATTCCTGCATTTTGCATATTTCTTTTGGGCATGGGATCAAGGTATTCTCTAGCAGCTCACGGCGTCATCAGTTCCAATATGATTTTTAATAGTGTTCAGAGCCAAGCAGATAGCTTTCCAAGTCTTTTTGAGCATTTATTTTGCTCATTAAGCGACTGGATGATCAGAAACTCCGGCAATCAATTTTTTATCGGTTATGCAGCACTAGACAGTTGTTATCAGCAGTTTAATTCGGGTACGGAAAAAAGAATTTCGCAGCATATTTCAAGTGTATTCCAGTGGTAATATCAGATGGCAAGTTTCAGAGGTCTATCATGGTTCAGAACAGGTGGAACCGGACGAATATCCAAGTTTCCCTCCTTTTGGCGCCAAAATTTTTAATTTTTGAATAGACTAATCGATTACTCAAAGTGAGTAACCGATTACTCAGGGCGAAATTGCAAAAATATGGCATTTTTCAGCACTGCAGAATTTTTGAGCATTTGTGATCATGTGCTTGACTTGTGCATGTGTGGGAAGGATCTAGAACTGATCTATTTTCATCATTTTCCATCCAAAAATTCAAATTCCACTTCAATTCCACATTTTCTTTCCTAATTCACATTTCATCCCAATTTCCACTCACTTAACCTCACTCCCAACCCAAACTTAACTCCTAACCTAGGGGTTATTTAAACTAATTCATTCCAAACCTCAAGGACCTAGATCATTTTTTCCACTCTCAATTTTCAGAATTCTCTTAATTCTCTCTCACTTTTTCACTCTCAACCTCCATTTTCAACCACACTCAAAGCTCCTTCATAGAGAATAACAAGTTCTTCATTGGAACTTGTTAATTCTTGAGCTAAAGCCTCTCATCATCACTACATTTCAGCTTTTCAACTTGGATTTTCGTTTGGATCTAGTTCTGATTTTTCAGAAGTGATTATTGAAAGTGATTTTGGAGTTTTGTTGCTTATTTGCTTGGATCTTCAACTTTTGAGTGCAAAAAGCTTGTGGATCTTGGATTTCTCTACTTGAATTCATCCATTTCTGTTTACAACACTTACCAAAGCAAATCTCAGCTTTGTAGGTTGGTTAATTTCAGATCCATACTCATTTTAGCTTAATTACAACTTATACAATGTAGATCCATGAATTTTGATGTGTTTTGATTCATTTGGTTGATCTTGATTGTGGACGTTGATGATTGTTGGATCTAATTGATGTTTGATTGCTGTGATTGAACTTAATTTTCGTGCATAATTGTTTACATGATCATTTGGATGTTTGGATAAGTGATTTGCTGCTGAAAAGTGCTTTTCAAAGTTGAATTTCTGCCTCTGTTTCAGTGGTAATCGATTACTATAACAGGGTAATCGATTACTCTGCCTTATTTTCACGTTTTTAGCCAATTTTCAACTGAATAATCGATTACCCTATGTGAGTAATCGATTACCACTGAAGCAGATTGTGTTTTTCTTGCATTTTCTTGCTTGTTTGAGATCTCTTGCATGTCTAAACTTCATGGATTGATACATTGATGATTCGTGGATTATTCTTGAGCTGTTTTGCTTCACACCCTTGCATGAACACAATTCTTCGACACGCGATTCTTGGTTTCTCATTGTTGAATATTTATGTTTGCGTTGTTGATTAATTGATGCGACAAACACGATGCACATGCACACTTGAATCATGTTACTTCCTGATTAATGCTCAAATTATTGGATTTGTAATGCATGATCTTTTGTTTGCATCTACGTTTGCTCGTGCATGTTGCTTTGATCAATGATTAGGAAGTGCAACCTTGTTGAATGCACATGTTCGTGGATCGTTTGCATGTCTTTAGTTTGTCTATGTCTAGTTGTTTGATGCTTAATGGGATGCATGCTTGTCATGATTAGATATTATTGAGACCTTGCTATGAGCAGCATTTGTTTGGATACAATGCATGTTGCCTTGTCTTTCCACGGTTGTCTTTGTGTATGTGTGTTGTTATATGTTCTGCTGGCTGACATTTTACACCCTTTCTTGTGCTGAATTGTGTGTTGTTATAAGTTGTATTGCTGGTGTGCTGGTTTTTACTGCTGTTTTGGTGCAGGGTCGTTGTGGTAGCTGCTGTTTTTATTTATTCGCTTCTTTTCCTCCTTCGTCTCCTTCACTCTTTCTTTTCCCTTGAATCTCAAGACTTGTTTAAGTCTTGGATTCACTCCCTTAGAGCTACCTAGTCCAACTTAATTTTCGATAAAGCTTGGAGTAGGATTAGCATTAGGCTTCCTTTTGCATGCTAACTTAGTTAGAAGTTCCCCTTTCAAACTCAACTATAGGGCCACCTTTGCATGATAACATTAGGATTTTCAAATTCCCTTAGTGTTTTCTTTTCCTTTGAGTCTTCTCTTCTCATCTCATAACACTTCTAAAACACTTAATAAATATAACGAATATTGCGCTCGAGCCTCAAGTGTAGGAAATGAAGAACGAGGGGTCTCCCCTCCTCTTCTAGAGTGTTTAGCATACGTCTCATTTGGGGGCGACCATGCGATTCACTCGTTCCCGCATGGTAGACTTTAGTGCAATGTAAGTTAGGAACTAACTTCAATCCACTTCTATCTTAAAAAACACAAAAACAAATTCAAACCTTTTTCATCCTTCGGGATTATTAATTTCAAATCATTTTCAGAAAAGAGCACGTTACTTCCGTCTCGTCGCAAACAGGCATCGACCCTAACTGCCGGACGCGGATCTAACGTCGCTCATAAAAAATACTAACCGACCTCGTTAGGTCGAACTACGACTGCTCTGATTTCCTCTCTCTAGTCCGATTGAGGATACATAGGCACGAGACGACGATGTCTTGGCGAGCAACCTCCCCCTTAGTTTGTGTCTGAACTACGTTGACTCTGACTTTCCCATTGCACGAGGGAGTACGTAGGCATAGGACGAGTGATGTCCTATCGAGTCACTTCTTTTTCTTTTCTTCTTCGTTTCTTCGTTCCTTTCCGTTCCCGTTCCTTCTCGTTTCCAGTAGCAGTGGAGCTCCAGATGACAACACCCTTTGTTCGAGACAGCAAGCGTGGATCCCATCGAGTACGATGGACGTGTGGGGTGCTAACACCTTCCCTTCGCGTAACCGACTCCCTTACCCGTTTCTCTTGGTCGCGAGACCATGTTCTTTCCTCTTCCCTCAGGTTTATGCAGTGTTTCCTTTCCCTCTCTTGGGATAAATACACATTGTTGGCGACTCTGTTTTCCGCGCCACTTTCGCATTTGTACCATGGATGCAAATCCCCGGGAGCGACAGCTGGCGACTCTGCTGGGGACAGATAGACCTCTGGCTAGTCCATCCCCTTTTGCGAGTCAATCCTAGCGCTTGTTTGTTTTATTTCATTGGGTGTTTATCTTTCGTGCTTTATTTGGTTGTACATTACTGTATATTACTATTTTACTGTTTTTACCATATTTATTGCATTGCATTTCATTATTGCTGTACTGTTCTACTGCTGGATATTCTGTTTGTAGGGTGGGTTGGATTCATGAGAGAAAAGCCCAATACCCAGGCTTGAGCATACACCTATGATTTGCGTGGAAAGTAGTGTGACTTGTTTGGCATTTGGCCAGACTTAGTATACATGAAAACTCCACATCCAGACGAGGTTTTCTTGGTAATATTCTATCCTGCTCATTTAGGGAAGACGATGGAATATAACCTGGAAAACTGTCGACTCTGGCGACTGTCTCCCGAGGACTCAGCAACGCCTCTCCTCCCGGCATGTGATAAAGGCAGTCCAGAAATGGTAAACCCATTACACTTGTCGATCCGAGGACCCAATGCTGGGAACTTACTATAGGATGAACTTTTTTTTGGGGGAATCAGTGGACGACCTCTTTGTTTGGTGATAGTATTGTACCCCGAGGGATGAATGTACTATTGCTTCTCAAATCGAGAATCCGAGACTGAGGATCCCGTTTTCTAGAATCCACATGTGAGAGGGGATGGGTGTTTGCAGGTTTGCAGGTGACTTTGGCCTTCAACCTACCAGGTTTTCCAGATTTCTCATCAGTGTACTGTTATTATCCTGATTTTTTCTGGCAGTTTGAATGGGCTGTTATTCTGGAATTCTAGGTTTCTGATGTTTGGGGTTTTATTCAGTCAGTAGAACAACAGCAGTTTTGAGCATCATGGATACCTTGATCCCATGTTTGCATTTGCATCATCATTTTGCATTCTAACATGTTTGTTCATTTGTAGGGTTGCATCCTAACTTTGATTCTGGTTGTCCGAAGACTGTCCATCATGAATATTAGCACTGAAAAGAGAAAGAATATAATCCCGTACAAGTTCTCGGAGCTTCATTTACATGATGTGCACAAGATCACGGTTATGGAAAAACCCGGGGTATTGGCAGACTTTAGAAGAGAGTATGGGAGGATTCTGAGCTTCGCCCGAGATGTTAACAACTATGAGTTCAAGGCTCTGCACACTCTGGTGCAGTTCTATGACCCTCACCTGTGGTGTTTTCTGTTTGCGGATTATCTTTTAGCTCCGACATTGGAAGAGTATGCTCTCATTTTGGATGTTTTTGTCAAATGAGAAGTTCCCTTCTATCCTTCCAAGGAGTTTCCTGATCTGGAAAAGGTTGCTGCTGCGTTATGTTTGGATCAGTCTTTGTTGAAGAAGAATTTTGCGAGTAAAGGAGGTTATAAAGGCTTTCACACGAAGTTTTTGATCGAGCAAGCTGCTATTTGTGCTAAGGCTAAGTGTTGGTCAGTGTTCAATGCAATTATGGCTATGTGTGTTTATGGAACGGCGTTGTTCCCTAATATGAAGGATTTTGTAGACGTGCACACTGTCCGGATATTCACCACGAAGAATTCGGTACCTACCTTGCTTGGGGATCTGTACTATTCGATGCACTATAAGAATGAGAAGAGGAGAGGAGGACCTCTTTACTTTTGTGCTCCAGTTTTCTACAAGTGGTTTTCCGGTCGCCTTCCCAAATCTGGGACATTCGTAGACACCAAATAAACATTGGATTGGTCGAGGAGATTGATGGGATTAAGGCCTGACAACTTGATTTGGATCAATCGTGATTTGTTGGGCCAAGAGATCCTAATTAGTTGTGGAGGTTACCCAAACGTACCTTTAATAGGAAGAAAAGGGGGAATTAATTATAACCCTATTCTTGTTGTTAGGCAATTTGGGTATGCTTTAAAGGAGCCGCCAAAGGACCAAGATGTTCAAGAGTCTCTATATGTGAGTGGAGAAGCCAATCTGGAAGTGTTAAAAGAAGCTGCAAATACTTGGAGAGATCGCCACAAGAAAGGAAAGACTTCTTTTGGAAAGTGTAACAACAAAGCCTTCCCTGCATACGAGGACTAGATTCAGAGGAGAGTAGAGAATGTACTTCTACCGTTCTGCAGAGAACCTCCATCTTACCCCCTACTGATTGAACCTCCAACCACAATTGAAATAGAGAAGTATAACAAACTGTGGGCTGAAAAGGAGAAGCTTCAAGAGGAGAACAGAGAGCTGCAAAGAGAAATTTACCAGTTGAAACATGAGCGAGGTGAAGCCGTTCATGTCGCTAAGTTGAAAACAGAATTGGTTGCTAAGAAAGAAAAAGAGCTAGCTAAAGAGGTCATAGCCAGACAAAAGGTAGGGCAAGCTCTGGAAGGTGTTAGAAGGATTCTCAAATCCAGGAAGGAAGACCTAGCCAAGGCTTGGTCAAAAATTCACAAGTTCAACGCTTACTGAGATACTGCAATCACTGCCAACAAGCAGAAAGAAGATAAGTTCCTGGATCAGATCGAGAGTTTGAAGATGAAGCTCAAGAAGAAAGACGAGGAGATCTTATCAGGGACGTTCCAGAGACACGCAGTTGAGGAGCGACTGAATGAGGCCATAGCGACCATAGCAGAGCTGAAGATACGAGCTGAAGTGAAGAGGCCTAGGAGTGAAGGCTCTAGATCAAGCAGTAGGTGACACTCTGTAGTTTGTTTTTCTTTGTATCTCGGGTCACCATCAGAATTGTTGGCTGGGATCTTTGCTACTTTTGATTTCAGACTTATTATTGTTATCTTGGGTTGTAACCTCTGACGGTGATTTTTCTCTGATTTATATATGAGCAGCAGTTTCATCCTATCTCATCTTTAAACTGGAATCAAGGGGTGGATCGCCCTGCAAATATTCAAACATGTTCATTTGCATATGCATAGTCATATTCATTTTTTTCCATCGCAGGTGCTTGTTCCGGGTTGTTCTAACCTTTATTTGGTTGCAGGCAGGATTGATAATCAAGTGTTTCACCGGTATTCTACTAGATCAAATCAGAAGAGAATTATGGAGAAGATGCAGGCTGATGTGGCCGCCATGCAGGCCCGTATAGACCAATTCATGGAGCTGATGCAAGGTGTTGCCCAAGGGCAAGAGCAATTGAGGACTCTGGTCCAACCCTTAGTGGCAAGGGTGGATGAAGACGGGGTTCTTCATGGCGGAGTCCATAATGGCGTTGTTGGTAACGGTACTCAGGGAGGTCCTATGGGCGTAGAGATCCCCATTCCTGGTGTTGTGATCCCTCCGGGCGGAAGAGAGCAGTTTGTGATTCCTTCTGTTGTGGGAGGAGGAAGTGTTTGTGCTGTTCATGGTCATCGTTTCGAAGACCAACAAGATGACATTTTCTCTATGCCAGGCGGGGATGTTGGTCCTCAGGCCGACAATGATCAAAGGTTCACACTCATTGAAGAATAACTTAGGGGAGTGGTGAATCATAATTCTGTAGGAATGGATCTGGAGGATTTAGGGCTGGTTCCCGGAGTTATAATTCTGCACAAATTTCAGGTGCCCACTTTTGCGAAGTATAATGGTACCACCTGTCCCAAGACGCATGTCAAGGCATACGCGAGGAAGATGGCCGCGTATTCTAAAGATGAGAAATTGCTGATGCATTTTTTCCAGGACAGCCTGTCTGGGGCATCCTTGGAATGGTATATGCAACTAGAGAGATGCCATGTCCGTAATTGGAGAGAGTTGGTCGAGGCCTTTATCAAGCACTACCAAAATAATACTGATATGGCTCCCAACAGGACCCAGTTACAGAATATGTCTCAAAAGAATAATGAAAGCTTCAAAGAATATGTGCAGAGATGGCGTGAATTAGCGGCAAGGGTGCAGCCACCCATGTTGGAAAAAGAAATGCTGAATTTGTTTATGGATACTCTGCCGGGACGTTATTATGAGAAACTATTGCCTTGCGCGTCAGGCAAGTTTGCTGATTTGATCATGGTCGGGGAAATGCTAGAGAGTGGAATCAAAGCCGCGGAGGTAGCATGTAGTGATGGGTCGTCTTCTGGTCAAGGGAAGAAACCCTATGCTAATTATAAGAAGAAGGAGGAAACAAATTCTGTGTCGTCTCACCAAGGTAAAGGAAAGCATCATTAGAGTTATAACCAATAGGTAGCTTCAGTGACAATTCCTGCAGCGCTTCCATCTCAGCAGCAGCAAAATCAGGCTCCGCGTCAGTATCAGCCAAGGCCTAAACAGAACGGACATTTTGATACTCCACCTCTACCATATTCACAGTTGTTTCAGCATTTGCTACAGTTACAGTTAATCCAGAAAAGGACTCTAGCTCCTCCCACCGGTAATCCACCTCCGGGTTATAATCCTAATGCCCACTGTGACTTTCATTCTGGGGCACCCGGACACTATATTGAAGACTGCAAAGCTTTTAAGCACGCAGTCCAAGACTTGGTGGATTCAAAGGCCATTAACTTTTCAAATGATGGGCCAAATGTCATCCAGAACCCAATACCGAACCATGGTGGGCCAAGGGTTAACGCTGTGTTAGAGGAAAATGAATCTTTGAGTTTGGTTACGGATGTTAATGAATTAAGGACTCCTTTGATGGTGGTAAAGGAGAGGTTATTGAGGGGTGGGGTGTCCCCCAGATGTGATGAGAATTGTTCAGACTGTATGTCTCAAGTGAATGGGTGTGATTTGTTGAAGTCAGGAATTCAAAAGCTGATAGATGAAGGTCGATTGCAGTTTTACCGATGTGACCAACAAAAAGAAGTGGTTAGCAGGAAAAATGAGGTTGCTACCATTACTATCCCTTTCAAAACAATCACTATTTCAGGGCCGGTAAGACCAGCATCGGTTATTATTACAACTCCCGGACCCGTGCCATATGAGAGTACCAAGGCCATTCCTTGGAACTATGGGGCCGAAGTGTTTGTTAATGGACAGAAACAAGAACTGGTGGGAACTTCTATAGTGAACTCTTGTGTTGAAAGCAATATTGAGGCAGGGGCTATCACGAGAAGTGGTAGGGTCTTTATCCCTTCAAATGATCAAGCTGGTAGTTCTAAACAAGACAAAGGGAAGCAGGTTGTAGGTAATTCTATGCAACCACCAGTAGTGAATGACTCCACGGCGGGACCGATTGAAAATTCTTTCTCCGAGAATGTAGAAGAATTTATGAGATTAATCAGGAAGAGCGATTACAAGATTGTTGATCAGTTGCATCAGACTCCGTCCAAGATCTCTATCTTGTCCCTATTATTGTGTTCCGAGGCTCACCGAAATGCATTGCTGAAGGTACTGAATGCTGCTTATGTACCCCAAGAGATCTCTGTTAATCAGTTGGAGGGGGTAGTGGCCCATGTCAATGCAGGCAATGGTCTGGGTTTTACTGATGTTGACTTGACTCCAGCTGGGAGAAACCATAACAATGCCTTGCATATTTCTGTTGAATGCCATGGATCGTTGATGTCTCGTGTGCTTGTGAATACTGGGTCCTCTTTGAATGTTCTGCCTAAGAAAGCCCTGATGAAGCTGGACACCCGAGGGTTGATATGCACACCTAGTGATTTGGTGGTGCGCACTTTCGACGGCTCGAAGAGGTCTGTTTTCGGTGAGATTGTGCTACCAATTAAGGTTGGGCCAGAAGTTTTCGACGCTACCTTCTATATCATGGACATCCAACCTGCTTATAATTGTCTGCTGGGTCATCCATGGATTCACAGTGCTGGGGTTGTGACGTCTACATTGCATCAGAAGTTAAAGTACATGGTAGACGGGCATGTGGTGACAGTTTGTGGAGAAGAGGATATCATGATATGCCAGCTATCTACTTTCAAGTATGTGGAGGTAGATGGTGAAATACATGAAACTCTATGTCAGGGTTTCGAAGCAGTGAAGATCACTGAGAAGCCTCTCAAGGAAGGTAGCCAATCTGAAGTGGTTCAGCCTGCAGTGGTACACCAGCCAGAGATTTCAATGTCTTCTTTCAAAGATGCTCGGGCCATGGTTGAAGCCGGCGGTTCACAAAAGTGGGGTCAGATTATTGATGTCCAGGAAAAGTGGAATACTCATGGGCTAGGTTATAAGCCACCCAGGCGTCCTAAAGAGCCTCCCAAGTTCTATGGTCCAGTCCGTTTCACCAGTGTCAGTGTTTTCTTCGACAGAGTCAATGCGATTGAGGAGGATGGGGATAGTGATTGTGATATGGATAGTTAGATCCGCCCCTGTGTCCCTGGTCAAAGCCTTCTCAACTGGTCATCAGAGAGAGTCATTCAAGTGACCGGACCAGAGTAATTGCTTCTGTTTATCATCTATGTTAATCCTACGTTCTGCCCAAGACGTAGTGATTCTTGTTTGTAGGGCTTGAATGTTTTTGTATGCTTTTCTTTATCATTAATAAAGGACGTTTTCACATTCAAATGTTTTGATCCCTGTTTTTCTGTTTTTTGTTTTTTGCATTAAAATCACCGCAAAATGGCAATGTGTTTTTGTCTAATGCATCCATAATAAACATATATCATCAATCATGCAGGTTTTATTGTTCAGATTCCACCCATCATGATTCAGCTATGGCCCGATATGACTTCGATAATCCCATATATCAGGCTAAAGAGGGGACTGATGAAGATTGTGCCTTACCAGAGGAATTAGCCAGGCTGTTAAAACAAGAGGAAAAGGTCATTTTGCCTCATCAGGAGGAAATCGAGGTTGTTAACTTGGGAACCGAGGATGCAAAGAAAGAGGTACGGATTAGGGATGCTTTGGAAGACTCTGTCAAGGGAAGATTGATTGAAATGCTCCGAGAGTATGTGGATATCTTCGCCTGGTCTTACCAAGACATGCCTGGGCTCGACACTGACATCGTGGTACACCGGCTGCCGCTCAAAGAAGGATGCGCTCCGGTTAAGCAGAAGCTGAGAATTACGAAACCGAAAATGTCCGTCAAGATTAAAGAAGAGGTTCAGAAATAGTCAGATGCTGGGTTTCTTGCTGTAGCGAATTATCCTCCATGGATTGCTAATATTGTACCTGTACCTAAGAAGGACGGAAAGGTCAGGATGTGCGTTGATTACAGAGATCTGAATAGAGCAAGCCCAAAAGACGATTTCTTGCTTCCTCACATTGATGTGTTAGTGGACAACACCGTTCAGTATTCTGTGTTTTCCTTCATGGATGGCTTCTCTGGGTATAACCAAATCAAGATGGCCCCAGAGGACATGGAGAAAACGAAGTTCATAACACTGTGGGGAACATTCTATTACAAAGTGATGCCCTTTGGATTGAAAAATGCTGGGGCAACATATCAGCGGGCGATGGTCACTCTCTTTCATGATATGATTCACAAAGAGATCGAGGTCCATGTTGATGACATGATTGCGAAGTCACAGACGGAGGAAGAACATCTGGTTAATCTTCAGAAACTGTTTGAAAGGTTGAGAAAGTTTAGACTAAGGTTGAATCCGAACAAGTGCACCTTCGGGGTGAGATCTGGAAAGTTACTGGGTTTTATTGTCAGTGAAAGAGGTATCGAGGTTGACCCTACTAAAGTAAAAGCCATTCAAGAAATGCCTGAACCAAGAACAGAAAAGGAGGTTCGTGGTTTCTTAGGGAGGTTGAACTATATTTCTAGATTCATCTCTCATCTTACAGCCACGTGTGAACCGATATTGAAGTTGCTAAGAAAAGATCAAGAGGTCAGGTGGAGCGAAAATTGTCAAAAGGCGTTCGAAAAAATAAAAGAATATTTGCAGGAACCTCCGGTCGTTATGCCGCCAGTGCCAGGAAGGCCATTGATTATGTATCTTACGGTTCTTGAGAACTCAATGGGGTGTATGCTCGGTCAACACGACGAGTCAGGTAGAAAAGAGCATGTCATCTACTACCTGAGTAAGAAGTTTACTGATTGTGAGTCGAGGTACTAAATGCTGGAGAAAACATGTTGTGCACTCGCTTGGGCAGCTAAGCGTTTGAGGCAGTATATTTTAAACCACACAACCCTCTTGATTTCGAAGATGGATCCGATCAAATGTGTGTTTGAAAAGCAGGCGCATTCTGGAAGAATAGCCCGTTGGCAGATGGTTCTGACGGAATACGATATTCAATATGTTTCCCAAAAAGCCATTAAGGGAAGTGTTTTGTCAGAATATCTCGCTGAACAACCAATTGAGGATTATCAACCGATGAAGTTTGAATTTCCTGATGAGCACATTATGACGGCTCCTATGTGGTCAAGAAAGCCTTCTCAGGCGGCGCCTTGAGACTCGCAACCATGGATGGAAAAGAATTTGCCTACCCCACAAATGTTGATGTAGTCAAGAAATACTTCGCCTAAATGAATAAATAAATATAAAAAAAACGTCTCGGTGGATTGAAAACCCGAAAGGGAGGTCTAGGCAAAAATTAGAGACATAAACAAAAATCATCCCGATGGATTGGAAATCTCAAAGTACAATCCAGGCAAAAGTTAGGGATTAATGGCAAGTAACTACATCTGACGAGGTTAAATTCGCGGCAGCAATGCCATTCATCAGGAAAACTCCAGTCAAGGTCATCTCCGACAGAAGCTCAGGATGTCCAGAATTCAAAGTTGGTAGAAGGATAGCGGTCGTTATGTTTCAATGTAGCCCTTTTCCCTTAAATTAACATTTTCTAACTTTGTAAATACTCTATGGAATCACGCGCTTGGCTGATTTCCATCCTATCAATAAAACTTGAGCCCTAGTGCTTTTGTTTGCAATTCTTATTTGTTTTAGCTTTACAGAATGACATTTTAACATGATCAATGATTCTTGAAATAAAACAAAAATGAATTTACTTGTCAAAACTTTTCTGAGTTTAAATAAAGATGGCAATTCTTTTGACTGTTGAATATCAAAAAGAACATCGATCGCTTCTCCAAAGGTGATTGAACCTCAAAGTGCAGAATCAAACTACTCCTTCTAAACCAGTACGCCTGAATGGAGGATCAACTGTATCAGATGTGATTTTCCCATCTGATATCCCCGGCAGAGTTCTTACCTCTTAAGACCAATGGAACAACTCTTTCTCCCCACAGGGACTGTTTCTCATAAGCAAGGCAGGATTGCTATTTTGGAACATCGATACTTTTCATTCCCCGTAGTTGCCGAGTATCCAGTTGTGTTCATCTATTAGTCTGTATGTCGCGTCTGTTTTGTCAGCATAAACATACATACATCATGCATTATTGATTCACATTCACATTCATATTGCATCATTATCACTTTGGTCAGTCTTATCCCCAAGTGATAAAAGTCCTCTTAATCGAGTTATCAGTTCTTTCCTCATCAGGAAATGTTGCGTCTGAACAATATCTCTCCCCAGTTTATTTTTGGAATGGAGTCGGTCCTCGACCACTTTGATAACTTGAACCTCTAAAAGGCAAGAAGACATTCGACAAACATCACTCTTCACCATTGAAGATGATACCTTTGCTTTTCCAGATTAAGGAAAATTCCCAGAGAAAACCTCTCAACCGAAGACTCTCAGCAATACATCGGTTTTTCTCCCAAAAAAGTCGATGTTTATGAAGTTATCAACACCTCAAATTTTTCCATCAAATGGCGTCTCCCCAGTAAAACTCAGTGAGAAGTTTGATGAAGACCGCTACACATAGCGTCCCTTGTCAAAGAAGAAACTCGACAAGAAGAAACTGAGACCAACTCCGTGGCTGAAAACCAGGATCGAGGGGAAGTTTATTTTAGACATTGAGACCAGTTCCGTGGCTGAAGACCAGGATCGAGGGGAAGTTTATTTCAAAAACTGAGACCAGTTTCGTGGCTGAAGACCAGGATCGAGGGGAAGTTTATTTCAGAAACTGATACCAGTTCCGTGTCTGAAGACCAGGATCGAGGGGAAGTTTATTTCAGAAACTGAGACCAGTTCCGTGTCTGAAGACCAGGATCGAGGGGAAGTTTCACCCTTTTCTGTATATCATTACTTAGCAAAAGAAGATTGATGAGAAAACTGCTATTCATAACCACTGTCAAAATTTTGGGTATTGCAATATTTAATCCTCTTGCACCCTGAATGTCCGAACATCTTCGTCATTCACACCTTCAGGTCCAAGAAGATTAAATAGGGGCATCTGTCATACCCCAAATTTTGACCACCAAGATTTCCCATCATTGTGAGACATCATCACAATATGGATGTACCTCCATGCCTCATCAATCTCCTCAAAAATGGTTAGGCATTCACCACAATCAAGAATTAGGGTTTTAAGCCCTCTCAGAGCACTTAGACAAAGGATCAATCAAGAAATGACATGATCTTCAACTTTTCTAACCTCTCAAGCACCTATAAAGGATCAAGAGGACTCCCACATCAAGAATCAAGAACAAAATTGCAACATTCCAAGTGGATCAAGCCTCAAGATCGCCAGTGTCACCAAATTAGGGTTTTGGTCGACTGAGGCCTCCAAATGAAAATTTTCATCTAAACATGAGCCAAGGCTTCAAATCACAACCCAAGATACTCCAAGGGACCTCATGGACCCAATCATCAAGTTAATTTAACCTCAGGGGATGCATTTACCAAAAATCAAGAATTAGGATTTCTTTATCTAATTCACCCCTAAGTTGACTTTTGGGACAAAACCTGAGCCAAGATCATAATACATGATTTGAGGGTCTCAAATACACCACATTGATCCATTTACAACAATGGATTGATTTAAGAATCTTGATTCACAAGTTTCAATTTCATCTGGACCACAACTAGGGTTTTGAGGAAAAAGTCAATTGTGCCTTTGACTTTTGGCCAGGACATGTTTCTAAACCTTGGGACATGATTTAATATACCCTATAACACCTATGGAATCCATCCATTAGGTTTGATTTAGGTCAAGGACTTGATTTCACAAAGGATCACACAGTTTGGATTTCATCTGATAAAAAGTCAATTGTGCATAAAATCAAGTTTGACTTTTTGGAAATTTTCACAAATATGGTTCCCCTAAGTCAAAAATAATGTTAATGTATAATATTGATCATCATCCATCAATAAAAATCAAGAAAAGTGAGGTTTCTTGCAAAAGGGGCAACCTTGAGAAACCAAAATTTTTCTAAGTTATGGAACAAAAGTAATTTTGGTACTAACTTCCAAGGATCATAACTTGAGATCCAAGCAACCATTTTGGATGATTCAAAGCTGGATTTGTAGGTTTTGATACACTCTACAAAAGCTTCAACTACCTCCAACTCCAATTCTTTATGGATTTTAAGTTATGAAGTGATCAAAATGACAAAAACATGAAAATAACACTTTTTCCAACACTTAGTGAAAATCTGCCTAAGTTATCAGCCTTGAACATCAATGTTCCTGATGATTTTTCAATGGGATCCAAATAGTTTCAAAACAAACTATGATCACACATGTTTTGTATCATATGAGGGCATTCTAAAAAGCACAAGAGCCTCCCATAACTCAGCCCGAGTAGGGAGATATGACTCCCTCAAAATCACCATTTCCGACTGTTCCAAGCACGGCAGATTTTGTGCATTTGCTCGATTTGGAAAATTTGGACAACTCCAGGCCTTGTCATCCATTTGGACATATCTGAGGATAAAACAAAAGGAGAATGATCTGATCCCCAAGCCTCCCACGTCCAAGGATCTACATATAGTCATGCCAAACCTAAAAGAGCCAAAAAGTGCCAAGACTCCAATTTTGTTTCAATGCATTCAATGGATGCATCAAGGAGGCATGAACTGAGGCAAGTTTAACTAAATGAGTCAAGCCTTATCTCTAAATCAGGTGACCATAGGCTTGTGCTCTAACCTCAAGTCAATGGCTAGAGGAGACTTGAGATTCCATTTGATCCACATTGGCCATAGACCTGCTGCAGTTGCCACACACTATTGCTGCCAAAACAAACTTGACACACTATAAATAGACCTCAATTGTGATCAGTTTGAGTACACCAAAGCACCCAAACTGATGCTTTCCTCAAAATCTCCCTTTCACTCCAATTTTTCCTTCTAACTCAAGTCACTATCGGGTTTTGAGTTTGAGAGCAATTCCAACCAAACCAATCACACACACACACACCTCATAAACATCATATGTGAGTGATCCATAACACAAAATCACATCTGGAACATCAGATTCTCAAAATCACCGGCCAATTGCTCAAGTTCTGACAGAGTTGCAGTTGAGGTGCCACATCAAATTCCAGCTAATTTCAATCCACTCCAAGCATTCAAACACACTCCATGGCACCTAAGGAAGCTGTCTAGATCATTGGAACCTAGCTGCAACACCTCCATCACCAAACTTGATCACCAGCTGCAAGAGGTAAGCATGAACCCTTCAAACTCTATATTCCATGCATCATAAATGAATTTTTGAGTTACCATCTTGTTCTTGCATGTATATAGAGTGATAACCCTAATTCAATTGTCATGAATCAATCGTGTATGGGAATTTCATTGTGTTCATGCTAAAATTAGGGTTCTTGAGGTTTTCTGTTGATTTCTTTCTCCATACTTAATATAAATGCAATTAAACTATATGGTTGTGATCCTTGTTCAAAAACGAAAAAGATTTGTACTTGAATCATGTAAAACCATTGAGAATCATGGAGAAAAGTGAGAAAACGCAAATCTGCAAAAACAGAGGGCGTGGGCAAGAACCAAGTGTTCTTGGCGCCATAATTCAAATTTTTGAATTTTAGTTATTTTTGTTAATTGATTCAAAAATTAATTTCTCTCTGAATATTAATGTTTTTTAATTGATTTTTTTTCTCAAAATTCACAAAAATGTTTAAATATTTTATTTTACAAAAAAATCCAATTTATATTATTTATTTAATATACTTAGAATTTTTGTAATTAATTTCATTTTTTATTGTTTTAAACATTTTTAAAATGAAATTCCCACTTTGATCTTTCAAAATCAATTGAATTTTAAGCTTTCATATGATTAAACATGATTTTTCAAAATATTTTCCAAAGTGTACAACTTGTTTTTGAATATAATTGATATTTTATCTTTTATTATTTAAATTACCTTTGAAAAATGACATTTTAATTTAAAATTAGGGTTTCCTCTCGATTTTAAATTTTCAAATAAACTTTGGGCCTCTATTAGAGTGTAAGACCCATTCCCTTTATTAATACACAATCTTTGGGGCCTCAGTCATTGTATAAGTCCCTTTGTGGTTTTCAAAACCGCGACGCGATCATCGCCTTTTCAAAATAAATCATTTGGGCATCTCCTTGAGCTATAAGCCCCAACTCTTGTATAAAAATAATTTTTATGGGCCTCTAATAGAGTGTAAGACCCAACCCCCTCTTGTAAATAAATTATTTGGGCCTCAGTCAATGTATAAGTCCCGATACGATTTTAAAATCTCGGTGCGGTCGTCGCCTTTTAAACAAAAACTTTTGGGCCTCTCCTTGAGTTGTAAGCCCCATCTCTGGTTAAAAAAAATAAACTTTTGGTCCTCTAACAGAGTGTAAGACCCAACCTCTTTGTATATACAATAATTTGGGCCTCAATCATTGTATAAGTCTCGATACAACTTTCAGAACAACGGTACGATTACTGTTTTTCATCTGGGACTCTCCATGAGTATAAGCCCCAACAATCTTTTCAAAACAACTTCCCTTTTGATTTAGGTTCAAACTTATAGTTGTTATCAAAACTTTCTTTAATTTCTTGAACAACTAACCATATAGCTGTTACAATGGAAGCTTGCTCGCCTGTAAGTTTTTATCAGCTTTCATTTACATGCTTACATATATATATATATATATATAACTGTATTACTAGATGCTTGCTCACCTTTAAGTACTTCTTTCATATCCTTTTAAATACTTGTCATATATCAAATGTATATATACTTGTATATCTGCTTAGAGTTTTCCCTGGCAACTAGGTCTAGAACTAGGTAAAGCTAGTTGGTCACTCTTTCAATACAGTCAAAACTAGTTCCCCATAGGAATTTCCAGATACAGTCTTGCCTTCTCTTGGGCTTAAACAATATGGAACAAAGAGAAAGGCATTATTCCCGGTGAAACTTTTCTCATACTGTCACTGTTAGAAATTGTCAAAGAAATTCATTCCCCAGAGAGGATTAATTCTCGGTGAAACCTCTCTTGAATTTCTTCAAACCCTTGAACTGTCCACTAAAGGATTAATTCTCGGTGAAACCTTTCTTGAACTTTTCTTAAGTTTGGACCCACATGCTTCTTAAAAGCATCCCCTGTAACGCCCCAGTTTTAGTATTTTTATTTAATCGAGTCGTTTTGATTATTTGATTATTATATTATTTTATTTTCGACTTTTATTTGGAAATATGTTATTTTTCAATGTTGTGATATTTTATCGCGTCTTGGGAACGTTTGTGAGATATTTGAGTGTAGGGGTATTTTGGTCATTTCATCTTATTTTTCCTTAAGTTAGAAAATAGAAATAGAAAGAGAAAAAAATAGAGAGAAAGAAAAAGAGAAGAAGGAAAAGGGAAAGAAAAGAGAAGAAGAGAAGAAAAAGAGAGAAAACTTGGAAATCAAGAAAACAATCTCCCGACTTTTCTAAACACGATTAAATCGGGTAAGGGTGTGAAACTCGATTATTATATGCTTGGGTATGATTATGTATGTATGTTTTTGGTTGTTATTGGATTGAATTGGAAATATATGGTAAAAACCATATTATGTAGAAATTGATTAGAAATCGATTAAATTGTGTCGGAAATCATGTTTTCAGGTCCATTATTGTTTATACATGTTAGATACATGTTGTTAGGCATTGTATTGGTAATTTTTCTGGTGTATAGGTGAAAATTGGATGATTTTGGGTTGGAAAACACAGAACAAAATTATGCAGAATTTTCTGGATTTTCCACTGCCCATACGCGTATCACTCAAGGCAATACGCGTATTGGTCAAGGCAATACGCGTATGGCATTGAAGAAAACTGGGCAATACGCGTATGGAGCTTCATTTTATCGGCCATCTGCCCATTTGCGTAATGGTACGCATAAGGTTTAGGGCAATACGCATATAATGTAGGGCAATACGCGTATTGGAGTTTTAATGGGAATTTTGGGGAAAAATGGGTCTCTGTCAATACGCGTACAACCTTGGGCAATACGCGTATGGAATGGGCGAGGAAGCAGGGCAATATGCGTATGGCTCAGGGCAATACGCGTATGGCCAGGATAACTGCAAAATGGGGTTTTTCGCGATGTCTTTTCTTGTTTAGTCCGTAACTTGTGTTCCGATTATCCGTTTTTAACATTCTTGGTATCGTTGAGTAGCTATCGTACTGTACTTTCTTATGATAATAATTTTGAGATTGTTATCCGATTTAATTATGTCGAGAATTTGGAATAGTGTCATTTGTCGAGTTTTGTCGTTATAATTGTGTGTAATTGGTGTGTATCATGCAATGTGTTGTTGATATGGATATGGTATGATTTGCGTGCTATTGTGTGGCATAAATGCATTGTTTTGGGATTGAATTGCAAAGCATGATTAATGTTGAGTGGATGATTGCATATATGTGTGCATTGGAATGTCATGAGTCATTATATGCCAAGCATCATGATATGCATTCTTGAGATGTCGTGTGCCCTTGTGGGGTGTGAGCGACGAATCGATTCTAGAGGGAATCCGCTATAACATCGTATGCCTTATACAAAGAGGACCTAAAGCGATGATTATAGACGATCATGTGCCTTATACAAAAAGGACCTAAAGCGATCCATAAACGTCGTGTGCCTTAAAAAAAAAAAAGAGGACCTAAAGCGACGAGGAACATCATTTGCCCGACGGGGAGTTACATTAAGTAACAAGTGATGGTTCCAATAGTTCTTGAGTGAACTAGTGTTGAGATGATGGATGGATGGTACCGCATATGCATTGCATAGAGTCGTTGTGTCGGTCTCTGTGCATTTGCATAATTCATGAATGTATTGATTTCGTGTGGAATTGTGATTGAAATTGATGATTTGAGATACATATTGTGTTGTGTTGTATTTGTATTCTGTTGTGCGTTGTGGTGAGAATATTTTACGTGTGTAATGTTGTGTTAATATATAATTATATGCAATTATATTATGATTGTGTTTCTCACCCTTCTGCTGTTTTATAATGCCCTATGAGCCATTGCACATTAGATTACTGGAGGTCTTTTTGTGAAGCTTAGGTCTTCATTCTTTTGTCGGTCGACTCTAATATGTGACATCGGGTAGTCGGGATGATCGAGTGTGATTATTTGTATTATGTATACACATGTTTTGGATTGTACTTGTGTGGCTTTGTATATGACAGATACACTTTGTATGATATATATATGAGATTCAGTACAGATTTTCCGCTTTTATTCTGTAGCTGAATTGTGGGTAGTAGGAACTAAGTCCCTCTGTTAATTACTACCTGATTGTTGCATATCTTTATGGGCAGGTTTATGTGTATTTTGTTTCAAATTGATGTGACCCCTCGGTCTATGCTGTGAATGTTTTAAATATACTCTGATGAAATTTTGAATTTTGTTACCGCTTTATTAGTTGGGGGTATAGATTGGGAGTGTTACATTAAGTGGTATCAGAGCCAGTCCGTGTCAGTTTGTGTCAGTCCTTGTTGGTCTTGGTGTTTGGATGAGCTGTTTGTTTAACCATAGTTGCTGTTATTAGAAATGAACAGAATATGGCTGGTAGGAATGACGCTGCTTTGGCTGCTGCTATGCAAGCTATGGCTCGGGCTGTGCAGGGTGCACTTAATGCTGCAGGTAATGATGAGTTCAGGAAGAACAAACCGCCTGTCTTCAAAGGAAGATATGATCTTGATGGTGCGCAGATTTGGTTATAAGAGATTGAAAGAATTTTTCGAGTGATGGATTGTGCTGAGGACCAGAAGGTGAGACTGGGTACTCACATGTTACTAGAAGAAGCTGATGATTGGTGGGTTAGTACACGTCATGTGTTGGAAGCTGCAGAGGAGGAGATCACTTGGGCTGTGTTTAGCATTGAGTTTCTGAGGAAGTATTTTCCTGAAGATGTAAGAGGAAAGAAGGAAATTGAGTTCTTGGAATTAAAATAAGGTAATACGTCTGTTGTTGATTATACTGCTAAATTGCTGGAACTTGTGCAGTTTTATCCACATTATGCTGAAGCGACTGCAGAATTTTCTAAGTGTGTAAAGTTTGAGAACGGATTGCGTCCTGAGATAAAGCAGGCAATCGGTTACCAAAGGATTAGAAGGTTTTCTGATTTGGTAGATTGCTGTAGGATTTTTGAAGAAGATAGCAAAGCTCGCTCTACTCACTATAAGAGTGTGAACGAGAGGAAAGGGAAGCAACCATTTCGTAGTGGTCCTTATGTAACACCAGCTGATAAGG
Source organism: Lathyrus tuberosus (assembly GCA_022829125.1). NCBI lineage: Eukaryota > Viridiplantae > Streptophyta > Magnoliopsida > Fabales > Fabaceae > Lathyrus > Lathyrus tuberosus. The sequence goes on along the minus strand of JALAZF010000250.1, from coordinate 3,008,405 downwards.
GTAAACAAAGGGGAAATTTTGAGAAAAGGCCAAGTGGGGGAGGAATGTCTAATCCTTCGAGATGTTTTAGGTGTGGTGACCTAGGGTATCGTCAGTTTGAATGCAGGAAAGATATGAGAAAATGTTCCAATTGTGGAGGTTTAGGACACATGCAGCTGATTGTAAGAGGAACGTGGGGAAGTGTTTCAATTATGGTGAACCTGGGCATGTTAGTACCAAGTGTCTGAAACCAAAGCAAGCTCCAACTGGTGGGAAAGTTTTTTCCTTAGCGGGAACTCAGACTTCAAGTGCAGACCGTCTGATCAGAGGTACTTGTTTTATTAATAGTACTCATTTAGTTGCTATTATTGATACTGGAGCGACTCATTCGTTTATTTCGTCTGAGTGCGCGAAGCATTTGAATCTTGAGTTGTCTTTAATGGGTGGTGAAATGGTTATTGATACTCCAGCAATGGGGTCAGTAACTACTTCCTTGGTTTGTTTAAGTTGTCCTTTGATTGTTTATGGTAAAGACTTTGAGACGGATTTGGTATATTTACCGTTGGAGGGTTTAGATGTGGTTCTGGGAATGAATTGGTTACAGTTCAATAGGGTTCATATTGATTGTTATCATAAGTTGGTAAGGTTTCCTTCTCTTGAGGGAGACGAAGACTCGAGTTTCTTATCTACCAAGGAGTTGAAGAGACTTTTGGCGGATGAAGCTCAGTTGTTTGGGTTGTTTGCATCGTTGACTGTGGATAGTCAAGTTTCACTTGATGTGTTTCCTGTTGTGTGTGATTTTCCAGAAGTGTTTCCCGAGGATATTTCAGACTTGCCGCCAGAGAGAGAGGTAGAGTTTTCTATAGATCTAGTTCCTGGTACTAGACCTGTTTCTATGGCACCTTATCGTATGTTGGCATATGGGTTGGTTGAGTTAAAGAAACAATTGAATGAATTGTTGGAAAAGAGGTTTGTGAGACCAAGCGTTTCTCCTTGGGGTTCTCCAGTTTTATTGGTGAAAAAGAAAGATGGAAGTATGCGGTTGTGTATTGATTATCGCCAGTTGAATAAGGTGACGATTAAGAATAAGTATCCTCTTCCGAGAATTGATGATCTGATGGATCAGTTAGTTGGTGCGTGTGTGTTTAGTAAGATTGACTTAAGGTCAGGGTATCATCAGATTAGGGTGAAAGAGGAAGATATTCAGAAGACGGCTTTTAGGACACGATACGGTCATTATGAATATTCGGTGATGCCATTCGGGGTTTCTAATGCGCCAGGTGTGTTTATGGAGTACATGAATCGTATTGTCCACGAGCATTTGGATCGTTTTGTTGTTGTGTTTATTGATGACATTTTGATTTATTCTAAGTCTCGGGAGGAGCACGCGGAGCATTTGCGTATTATTTTGCAGGTTTTGAAAGAAAGAAAGCTTTTTGCCAAGTTGTCCAAGTGTGAGTTCTGGTTGTCGGAAGTGAGTTTTCTTGGGCACGTGATTTCAGGTAATGGTATTTTTGTGGATCCATCTAAAGTAGAAGCAGTTCTACAATGGGAGGCTCCGAGATCCGTTACTGAAATTTGAAGCTTTTTGGGTTTGGCCGGATATTATCGAAGGTTTATTGAAGGTTTTTCTAAGCTAGCACTTCCTTTGACCCAGTTGACTTGTAAAGGGCAAGCGTTCGTTTGGGATATTCGGTGCGAGGAAAGTTTTAATGAGCTGAAGAGAAGATTGACGACATCTCCAATTTTACTTTTTCCAAATCCTAATGAACCATTTGTGGTGTATTGTGATGCGTCTTTGATTGGTCTAGGTGGGGTGCTAATGCAAGACGGTAAGGTCGTGGCTTATGCTTCAAGGCAGTTGAGAGTGCATGAGAAAAATTATCCTACTCATGATCTTGAATTAGTGGCTGTGGTTTTTGTGTTGAAGATTTGGAGGTATTATCTCTATGGTGCAAGGTTTGAAGTCTTTAGTGATCACAAAAGTTTGAAATATTTGTTTGATCAGAAAGAGCTAAATATGAGGCAGCGGAGATGGTTGGAATTTTTGAAGGACTACAACTTTGGCTTGAATTACCATCCTGGTAAAGCTAATGTGGTAGCCAATGCGTTGAGTCAGAAATCGTTACATATGTCTGCTTTAATAGTTAAGGAGTGGGAGCTTTTGGAAGCTTTTAGGGACTTGAGTTTGGTGTGTGAGGTGACGTCCGATAGCGTGAGGCTTGGAATGCTAAAGGTTACTAATGATTTTCTTATGACTGTTAGTGAGAAACAAAAGCTGGATGTAAAATTTGTAGATTTGATGTTGGTGGGAGAAAAAGATGCGAATAGTGATTTTAAAGTGGATATTAATAGTGTTTTGAGATTCCGAGGTAGAATTTGTATTCCGGATGATGCGGAGTTGAAAAGGATGATTTTGGAGGAAGGACACCGGAGTAATTTGAGTATACATCCGGGAGCTAATAAAATGTACCAAGATTTGAAGAATATTTTCTGGTGGTCTGGATTGAAAAGAGATGTGACTCAGTTTGTTTATGCATGTTTGACTTGTCAGAAATCAAAGGTAGAACATCTGAAGCCTAGTGGTTTGTTGCAACCGTTGGATATTCCTGAGTGGAAGTGGGATAACATCTCCATGGATTTTGTGACAGGGTTGCCGAATACACAGCGAGGGCATAATGCTATTTGGGTGGTTGTGGATAGGCTGACTAAATCGGCTCATTTCATTCCGATTGACATCAGTTTTACTTTGGAGATGTTGGCGGAGATTTACATCAGTGTGATTATGAAGTTGCATGGGGTTCTGTTGAGTATTGTTTCGGATCGAGATCCGAGGTTTACCTCGAGATTTTGGGAAAGTTTACAGAAGGCGTTGGGTTCTAAATTGAGATTGAGTTCGGCTTATCATCCGCAGATGGATGGTCAAACCGAGAGAACGATTCAGTCATTGGAAGATTTGTTGAGAGCTTGTGTTCTTGAACAAGGTGGTGTGTGGGATAGTTATCTTGCATTGATTGAATTCACGTATAATAATAGTTTCTATTCGAGTATTGGAATGGCACCGTTTGAAGCGTTGTATGGACGAAGATGTCGAACACCATTGTGTTAGCATGAATCTGGTGAGAGTTCGGTGGTGGGACCAGAGTTGGTACAACAGACTACGGAAAAAGTGAAGCTTATTCGTGAGAAAATGAAGGCTTCTCAGAGTAGGCAAAAGAGTTATCATGATCGGAGGAGGAAAGATCTTGAGTTTCAAGAGGGCGATCATGTATTTTTGAGAGTTACGTCGGTAACGGGTGTGGGTCGTGCATTGAAGTCGAAGAAACTTACTTCTCGGTTTATTGGTCCTTACCAGATATCCGCGAGAGTGGGTGATGTGGCTTACAGGGTGGCATTGCCACCGAATCTGTCAAATTTGCACGATGTGTTCCATGTTTCATAGCTTCGGAAGTATGTTCCGGATCCGTCGCATGTGATTCCGATGGACGAGGTAGAGGTAAGGGAGAACCTTACGGTTGAGGCATTACCCATTAGGATTTTGGATCGCGAGGTGAAGCGGTTGAGAGGAAAGGATATTGTACTTGTGAAAGTGGCGTGGGGAGGCGCTGCTGAGGGCAATTTGACTTGGGAGTTGGAGAGTCGGATGCGGGAGTCATATCCGGAGTTGTTCGTCTCAGGTATATTTTCGAGGACGAAAATTTCTAAGTGGGGGAGAGTTGTAACGCCCCAGTTTTAGTATTTTTATTTAATCGAGTCGTTTTGATTATTTTATTATTATATTATTTTATTTTCGACTTTTATTTGTAAATATGTTATTTCTCAATGTTGTGATATTTTATCGCGTCTTGGGAACGTTTGCGAGATATTTGAGTGTAGGGGTATTTTGGTCATTTCATCTTATTTTTCCTTAAGTTAGAAAATAGAAATAGAAAGAAAAAAAATAGAGAGAAAGAAAAAGAGAAGAAGGAAAAGGGAAAGAAAAGAGAAGAAGAGAAGAAAAAGAGAGAAACTTGGAAATCAAGAAAACAATCTCCCAACTTTTCTAAAAACGATTAAATCGGGTAAGGGTGCAAAACTCGATTATTATATGCTTGGGTATGATTATGTATGTATGTTTTTGGTTGTTATTGGATTGAATTGGAAATATATGGTAAAAACCATATCATGTAGAAATTGATTAGAAATCGATTAAATTGTGTCGGAAATCATGTTTTCAGGTCCATTATTGTTGATACATGTTAGATACATGTTGTTAGGCATTGTATTGGTAATTTTTCTGGTGTATAGGTGAAAATTGGATGATTTTGGGTTGGAAAATGCAGAACAAAATTCTGCAGAATTTTCTGGATTTTCCACTGCCCATATGCGTATCACTCAAGGCAATACGCGTATTGGTCAAGGCAATACGCGTATGACATTGAAGAAAACTGGGCAATACACGTATGGAGCTTCATTTTCTCGGCCATCTGCCCATTTGCGTAATGGTACGCGTAAGGTTTAGGGCAATACGCGTATAATGTAGGGCAATACGCGTATTGGAGTTTTAATGGGAATTTTGGGGAAAAATGGGTCTCTGCCCATACGCGTATAACCTTGGGTAATACGCGTATGGAATGGGCGAGGAAGCAGGGCAATACGCGTATGGCTCTGGGCAATACGCGTATGGCTCTGGGCAATACGCGTATGGCCAGGAGAATTGCAAAATGGGGTTTTTCGCGATGTATTTTCTTGTTTAGTCCGTAACTTGTGTTCCGATTATCCGTTTTTAACATTCTTGGTATCGTTGAGTAGCTATCGAACTGTACTTTTTTATGATTATTATTTTGAGATTGTTAGCTGATTTAATTATGTCAGGAATTTGGAATAGTGTCGTTTGTCGACTTTTGTCATTATAATTGTGTGTAATTGGTGTGTATCATGCAATGTGCTGTTGATATGGATATGGTATGATTTGCGTGCTATTGTGTGGCATAAATGCATTGTTTTGGGATTGAATTGTAAAGCATGATTAATGTTGAGTGAGATGATTGCATATATGTGTGCATTGGAATGTCATGAGTCATTGTATGCCAAGCATCATGATATGCATTCTTGAGATGTCGTGTGCCCTTGTGGGGTGTGAGCGACGAATTGATTCTAGAGGGAATCCGCTATAACATCGTGTGCCTTATACAAAGAGGACCTAAAGCGATGATTATAGACGATCGTGTGCCTTATACAAAGAGGACCTAAAGCGATCGAATCGTGTGCCTTATACAGAGAGGACCTAAAGCGATCCATAAACGTCGTGTGCCTTAAAAAAAATAAGAGGACCTAAAGCGACGGGGAACATCGTTTGCCCGACGGGGAGTTACATTAAGTAACAAGCGATGGTTCCAATAGTTCCTGAGTGAACTAGTGTTGAGATGATGGATGGATGGTACCACATATGCATTGCATAGAGTCATTGTGTCAGTCTCTGTGCATTTGCATAATTCATGAATGTATTGATTTCGTGTGGAATTGTGATTGGAATTGATGATTTGAGATACATATTGTGTTGTGTTGTATTTGTATTCTGTTGTGCGTTGTGGTGAGAATATTTTACGTGTGTAATGTTGTGTTATTATATAATTATATGCAATTATATTATGATTGTGTTTCTCACCCTTCTGCTGTTTTATAATGCCCTATGAGGCATTGCAGATTAGATTGTTGGAGGTCTTTTTGTGAAGCTTAGGTCTTCATTCTTTTGTCGGTCGGCTCTGATATGTGACACCGGGTAGTCGGGGTGATCGAGTGTAATTATTTGTATTATATATACACATGTTTTGGATTGTACTTGTGTGGCTTTGTATATGACAGATACACTTTGTATGATATATATATATATATATATATATATATATATGAGATTTAGTACAGATTTTCCGCTTTTATTCTGTAGTTGAATTGTGGGTAGTAGGAACTAACTTCCTCTGTTAATTGCTACCTGATTGTTGCATATCTTTATGGGCAGGTTTATGTGTATTTTGTTTCAAATTGATGTGACCCCTTGGTCTATGCTGTGAATGTTTTAAATATACTCTGATGAAATTTTGAATTTTGTTACCGCTTTATTAGTTGGGGGTATAGATTGGGGGTGTTACATCCCCGCCTCCTCTTGGGCTTTGTACAAGGACTCCTCGGCTTCTTAGAAATTCTCATGCCTTCTCTTGGGCTTAGTACAAGGGTCCTGAAGACCTCTTAAAGGTATAAGACAAAACTTAGTCATCCTTTGCTAGAGCAGTCTTTCTTGAATCAAAACCTCAGACCAATTTAGGGTTGATTCTCATCCCTTAAAACACCAGCCTCTTCTTGGGCATTATACAACGATAAATTCTTTCATACCAGTTGACTTGGACAGTCTAATTCCCTCTCGGATCTCAAAGACATTCTCAAGTTCCTTACAAACATAGGAAAAACCCTGGTCATTTTTTATCAATCTCCAGCAGAGTTAAAACCCAGTCTTTCTCCTAAAAATTCCTTAGCCAGGGTCAGTTTATCATCAGTATAACACTATCCCAAATAAGAACCTCAAGGCATCTGATATCTCAACCCTTCTCTAAACCCTCAACAAGAATTGATTCCCCATTTGGAACTTCCTCTGGATCTCAATAATCCTCAGCAGAAGATAGCCTCCTCTTAGGCTTTGTATAAAGATTTCTTTCTTTGTTCTTCCCCAGTAAAGATAGCCTCCTCTTAGGCTTTGTATAATGATTCTTCCTTTCCTCAACATAGCTAGCCTCCTCTTGGGCTTTGTACAATGATTTTCCCCAGATGATCTAACCTTTTCAGACTCTCTTGTTGAGTCCATCACCTTTCCACGCTCTCTTATTGAGTCAATGGTATAAAACAAAATCACTCTCTTGTTGAGTCAACCCTTTCAGCCTCAATCTTGGGCTTTGTACAAGACAGATAAAAACACTCTCTTGTTGAGTCAACTTTTTTCAGCCTCAATCTTGGGCTTTGTACAAGACACCATATAAATTTCCCTAAGCAGAGTTAACCCTCTCTTTAGCCTCAATCTTGGGGTTTGTACCAGACAGATAATACTCTCTAGCAGAGTCAAACTCATTTCAGCCTCAATCTTGGGCTTTGTACAAGACACCTAAAAAATCCTCAGCCGAGTCAATAAAAATCTCATTTTAGCCTCAATCTTGGGCTTTGTACAAGACAGATAAAGATTTCTTTCCCGCCGAGTCAATCTTCTTTTCAGCGTCAATCTTGGGCTTTGTACAAGATACATAGAAACCCTCCCCAGCGGAGTCAAAATCCCTTTTAGCCTCAATCTTGGGCTTTGTACAAGACAGACAAAATATTTCCCCTGAAAAGTCAAACTTTTAGCCTCCTCTTAGGCTTTGTATAATGATATCCCCAAAAGAGTCAGTCTCTTTTTAGCCTCAATCTTGGGCTTTGTACAAGACATATATAAACACTATCTTGTTGATTCAGTCTTTTCTAGCCTCCTCTTAGGCTTTGTATAAGGACTTCCCCAGTGGAGTCAATCAATCTCTTAGCTTCAACCTTGGGCTTTGATCAAGGCACACAAAAATCAACATCCCCTCAGAGGAAATCAAAATCTCTCTGTAGGAAGATATTTTTCTGTATCATCACACATCAAAACAGATATTCAAAACGAAACCCTAATCCCAGATAACTGCTGTAAGTGGCACACTTGTTGATTCAAAAATCCAAGTTGTCGTCCATCTCTTATCCTGGTAAAACTTCCTTCTTTCATCTAATTGTTGTAAGCGGTAAGCCTCTGGATTATTTACATCCAAGCCATTCTCCCTCTCTTAGCATGAAAGACTCCTAAGGAAAAATGGCATTACTCAACACTGAGTTAAATTTTCTTCCTTCAGGACAAATCCCCTATAAAGGAAATTATGGCATTGCTGGATTCTCATATCCTAGTTAAAGTAACCCTCCTTTATAAACAGTCACCCAACAGTTGTGATAAACAGACAAGATATCTCCTTTGGAGATGACAAATTCTCTCTCAATTAAACCTTTTAGCTTCAATCTTAGGCTTTGAACAAGACACAAATACTCCTTTTAGCTTCAATCTTGGGCTTTGAACAAGACACCAAAACATCTTTTCCTCCCATAGAATAGGAGGAACTATGATTGCTCTGATTTCGCTGTTTCTTTAAACAGGAATACGTAGACATAAGATTGCGAAATCTTAGCGAGCATACCAATCAAAAACTCTAGGTCCAGTACCTTCACACCAATCAAAAACTTTAGGTCCAGTACCTTCATACATACTAATCAAAATTGAGGTCCAATACCTCACCGAAATCATCAAAAACTCTCTCTCTCAAACAAGAAACTTTTCCAACCCATCAACAGATAAACACCATCAAGTACAAAGCAGAACCTAAAACTAACAACCCGTGGATAACCATATATAGGATGGGTAATTGATAACTCCCCATTGTATAACTTGATCCCGAACTCCACGAATCTCTCTAAGCGTTTGTTCAGTAAAACATTTGCGTGTAAGGTTAGTTTTATATAGCTTCTGTTTCCCTTCTAGCTTCACGGGATAAATAAGAAATCAGAAAGTAGCACCCCACTCCCCCTCATTACGGTGAGGAGAAGACCCAATTTGCGATAAGGTGGTCGTGTCACCGACAAAAATCGCACGCTACACATGTCTTGTCAACATATATCAGCATCACATTATTCTCTCATTTTTCTTTGCACATACTCACAATTACTCATAACCCACATAATTAATTATGTAATTTAATTAATTAACTCATACTCATCACAAAACACCAAACCGCATCCAATCACCGACCGATCGGCAAAACCACCCACATATCCAATTTCAGCAGTTCATAACACACCTTCTAACTCGATGACGGATAACCTATCACCAGGATGATGCATTCCATCCTTACCTTCACTCAATATGTCACACTCTGACGACCTAGCAAAACCTCACTTGCGTGTAGGCCATGAGAACCGCCCCGTCAATTTCCTGTGTCTGTCAGCGCTTCACATCATATTACGCCACAACATCATATGAGTGATGCCCGTGACCCTGCTACCAAAAGTATAATTCCGCTCTGCTATGGTAAAACCTGCGAAAATTCACTCAAACTAACTCCAAAATACCTCTAAACAATCCAGAAACAATAACCACATGATTATAACATAATAGCGTGATAATTACTATTAATCTAACATGTTATTACATTGATCAAACCATAGAGCTCAAAATTTAATCATGTTTTAAAAACCTCAATTTCACATACAACTCATGTTTATGAACACATAACATATTCAATAATCACACCAATTATAGTACATGAATTTGCAAGTAAATCAGGGCATATAAACAAAATTGCATTCATATTATTCATCACATATCTCAATCAACAAAAAGAGAAAATCTTATTGGCAGTTAAGGGAAACCTCTCTACCCTTTCATGAATTAAACACCCACAAATGAAGAATCCCCCCATACCTTGTTATTCTAGAAAATTCAGCAAATCAACCTTCAAATGATCTCTTCTCTTAAGCCCTAGCACTTTCCCTTCCAAGCTTTTTTTCTCTTTTTCCCTTGTTTTTCAGGTACTGAAGAAAATAGTTTCTAAAACCTAGTTTTGTATTACTTTAGAATATATAGTATTTTATTTAAATTACTTTAAATATCACTTTTACCCAACTAAAGCTCCACCTTTCTCTTCTAACCACTAAACTCTCATAATTCTCATAATTGACCCAACTCTACAAATTCTCACCAATTTCTAATTAATTAATTAATTAATTCCCACTAAACTAATTAACTCACAAAACACCACAAATACCATTACCGACCGAACATGTCACATATTCACAAAAATAACTATTTAATTAAAATACTCAACTAAATTAAATAAATAATAAAATAAGTGGACAATTAAATCGGGGTGTTACAATGCGGATGGTTAAAAGGGTTATTTTTGTTATGATCCTACTAAAAATATAACACATGTTTGTCGTCATGTTGTCTTTCTTGAACATATACCGCTTTACTCCCTTTCTTTTGATTTGCATACTTATACTAGGTCCAAGCTTATTCATATTGATATTTTTTCCCTTTATGATGATATTTCTAGTGATTGTAATGTTGAGAACTGCATGGTTGATACTAGTATTACTCCAAATACAGATGTCTCTCTTGTCCCCACAACTTCCCAACAACCTCTTGTGATTTTTTATCCTAGTCCATATACAACAAAAACACCATCAACACCGTCTCCCCCTCCTCATTATCATTATCCTTCATGTGATTGTAAGCATACTAAATTGCCCATGTTTATTCCACTTATGTTATTTCTTTTTCTTTCTTAATATTCATAGTTTGTCTGAGCTATCTTCCTATACAAAAGTTATACTTGATCCTCTTTGGCAGCAGACTATGCCAGAGGAACTTGTCGTTTTACACAAGACTTGTACTTAGGACTTAATACCTTTTTCACTAGGAAAACATGCTATTGGGTCTCGTTGGGTATACACGATCAAAACCAAATCTGATGTGTCAGTTGAGCAATATAAAGCTCGTCTTATTGGTAAAGGGTTTTCTCAACAATATGGTATGGATTATGAAGAAACTTTTGCTCATGTGACCAAGATGACCACTATTCGTGCCATTATTGTTGTTGCATCTATTCGTTAGTTGCATATTTCTCAAATGAATGTTAAAAATGTATTTTTAAATGGTAATCTTCTTGAGGAAGTTTATACGATTCCTCCTCAAGGTTTTTCTCATAATCAAGGGGAAGTGTGTAAGTTAATGAAATCCCTACATGGTTTGAAACAAGGTCCACAAGTTTGGTTTGAGAAGTTTTTTTTATAATGATTACATCTCTTAGATTCCACCCTAGTGACTATGACTCTGCTTTATTTGTCAGGTCCACTTCTCATGGTCCTATTATACTTTCCTTGTATTTTTATGATATGATTACTACTTGTGATGATGTAGATGGATTAATAAGTTGAAGTTATATCTAAACAATTTGAGATGAAGGATTTAGGCACTCTTTGTTATTTTTTAGGGATTGAAGTTGCCTAATCCCCCATAGGTTATCTTCTTTCTCAATCCAAGTACATTGCTAACATTCTTGAGCAAACTCCCTTATTTGATACCCGAGCGACGTATATCCTGCTTGAGCTAAATGTGAAATATGCTTCTTTTGAAGGAGTTATTCTACCAGATCTCACCTTGTATCTTAATTAGGTTGGATGTTTTCTGTACCTTACTATTACTATACCTTATATTGCTTATGCAGTTCATGTTGTGATTCAGTTTGTTGTTTTTTACTGGTGTTTTTGGTAAACAAATCACGAGTCTTGATTTATTGACATAATTAAACTCGAAAAAATCCTAAAGGACATTTTTGTGTGAAAAGTTCTAGGATATGTTAAATGTTTGAATTTAGAGCAGTTTGATATATGTTCAATGTAGTATATACAAGGATACTAAAAAGTATAAAGTAAATGAAGAAAAACCTGAGTCAAAAATCATAGGCTAATAGATACCCCCCCCCCCCCCCTATGGCATTTTTTTATCATATTTTCAATATGGCAGACAAATGGCATTTTTTAGTAACTCCCAATATTATTCAAAATGTTCTACATACGTCACCATCATCATGACTACTACTACCTAGCTATCACATCAGTAACTTGCGTACATCTACCATCATGGCTCTGATTTCTAGGCCATCATAGGCCATAAGAATTAACCATATTAAATAAAAAGAAAATCATAAATCCTTAATGTGTTAACACAAAAATTTAAAACACAAATTTTTTAGTCTTAAAGGAAAAAGGAAAAGTCTTATTTTAACAACTATATAACTTCCTATTCTCTTCTTTCTTCCGTTTTACCAATTTTATTCTTCTAAACCTTAATAACTCTCGTACCCCACAACCTTACATTTTCACGTCTTCTTCTAACTCCATTTCTATCAAAAAAGGCTTCTACTTCTGGCTCATAGCAACAACTCCAAACTCCTTCCACTACTGAGGTTACTTCTCCTTCCTACTATGGAACCCACACATATATCCTTGAACCACCAATGGAGAAAGAAAAAACTATCATATGGTCTTTCCAGATACAAATTCCCTCTTTTTTATCTCAGATAGTGTTCATGCATTTTTGGGTCCTTTACCCAATTCTTCTGTAAAACATGTTAAGTTGAGCAAATTTTTTCCTTATTTTCCCTAATGTAAACCTCGTGCGTTTGAGGAGAAAATATTTAATTAAGGGTTTATGGATTTACCTCACTGTGTATTACGTTATTCCCCTTCTACCAACAATGAAGCTTATCTCAATTGGTTGAACAAAGTGGAAAGGAATAATTGACAAATCTAGAAAGACCAAGGTATTTTTGACATGATTCAATTGTCAAGAACCAGTCCCAGGTACAATGCCAACATTCTCATATCATCCCTTTATTGGGAGGGTTATCCAAATACATTTTATCTTCGACGTAGAATGATAACCCCCACTCTTTTTGAAGCCACTGTCATTACTGTCCTTTGATCAACCAGGGATACTTTTGACCCAACTAAAAAAATAAGAGTAAACCCAATTTTTCTTTCGCCCATGCTAGTTTAATGCTTATATTCAAGACCAGCATGAGAAGACTGAGGAAGTCTCTGACTACAAGCACATTGCTTTTCTAATTCCCTGGTTAGCTCATTTCATCTTTTGTTCTAGTTCTCTGCAAATAGCTAAGAAGTTTATAGCTTTAGTAACCCATATTCATTAGCGGTGCAATGTCTTCCTCAGCAAACTGATCCTTGGTTCTCTTTATGAATCCTTAGGACTTGCTTCTCTTGAATTGAAAACCATAAAAAGTTCTGAAGAAAAACTCTTGATTTATGGCCATTGACGACACGAATTTATATCGTATTTTATGCTCACTATGCGCATTTTTAGTCCATGGTATTATCGAGTCTTATTATATTTACTTAGTTTTTATTGTGTTTTGTGTTTGCAGGTGTAATAATTGAGATCCCTGAAGAAATCGTGAAAAGAAGTGAAAGAAAGAAGAAATTACAGCATATCAGCTAATTTTGTCATCTCTGCTGATATGGCGTTCACCATACTTAGATGGCGTTTGCCATTCCTTCCTGAGGGCGCCCCCGTTTACAAAGAGAGCATGGCGTTCGCCATGCCCCCAATGGCGTTTGGCGTACAGTCGCAGAAGCAGTTTTTCACTGCAGAATCCGTTTTTGGCAGTTTTAAGGAGTTTTAATAACTCATTTTCCCTCCAATTCTGGAAATTCAAACCAGAGGCAGTTGACCATCATATTTCCTATATATAGGACCTCTTGGAGCAGTAGAAAGGAGATCAAAAAGTGCGCGGAAGCTCTGCCGTATTTTCATTAGAATCTTAGGCATATATTTACCGTTTAAAGCAACAATTACTCACACTGAGGAATTGTTGAAATTTTGTACTTTCTTCACTGTTGTACATTTGGATCAAGTTAATACAAGTTTCTATTTTCATTTCGCTCGGATTTACTTTACCGCAAAAATTTACAAGTTCCATTACTTTACCGCATTTCTAGTGTAATTGTTACTTTAAATTATATAACATGTTAGATTTAGGCAATGAATGCTTTAACATGTTAGACATAGGATTAATTATGTTCGGCTAAATAAATTGAGACCGACGTATGAGGATCGTCGTATCTGGAGAGTCTCCGTAGAAACAATAGGTACAAAATTATGATTGTATGTCGTTTTGGTTTTAATTTCCAAGTTTAATTTTTCTTGTTTCGACATGAGAGTGTGGAATAAGTTAAGGTTTAAGCCGAGACTGCGAGAGCATGAGGAGTGAACTGGATAGTGGAAATTAGGCATCATATCTAAATACAACGAGAGCCCTTTAGATATTGTTTAGGATATTATCGATTTTCAAAGCGTGTTCCTTAGTTATCGGGAGACCGAGAGCAAAATCTTGGGATTAAGAAGCATGGCTTTTGTCAAGACCGAGAGAGCATGAGGCAGAGCCTTTAAATCGGTATATTCGACGGAATGGCAGCGTAGTCGTAACTAGTACTCGTATTCTATAAGTCTCGTAGGTGCACGGAAATTATATTTCAGGCTCGTTTTAGTATTAATTTCAACCCTTAGAATTCAGTCTGCTATCTCCCGTTAAATTCCTGTTACCCTCTAGCCTTAGCTTTGAACAACAACCTTGGATAACATTAGTTTGATTATCTTTCCCTGTGGGTTCAACAACCTTTTTAAGACTACACGATCAACTGTATACTTGCCGATTTATCCGTCAGTGTTAGACGATCAAGTTTTTAGCACCGTTGCCGGGGATAGATTTAGTCAATATTGTGAATCTTTCGTTACACGATATAGACTAAGGAAATTATTTATCTTTTAAATAGCCAATTGTATGCCAAGCATTCGCTCACAAGGCAAAGAGTTGGAGCAACCAATTGACTAAATTGAACATTTTATTAATTTAAGACGTCGAATTAACAAATTCTATATTAGACATAATCTTCCAGACCCTATAATTCCTTACTCAGATTCGAAACCTGAATCAGAACCAGAACCAATCATGGCCGAAGGACCGAGAAACCGTCCTGTGAAGTATTATGATGTTCCATCACAAGAAGAACCACATAACAGCATTGCTGCCCCCGCTATTAACCGACACGATTTCGAACTAAAACCTTCGCTGATATCAGCAGTTCAACAAAACCAGTTTTCAGGCAATGCTATGGATGATCCAAATTTACATCTATTAATATTTGTACAATACGCAGACACCATAAAAGCAAATGGTGTCAGCCCTGAAGCGATAAGATTAATACTTTTTGCATTTTCCTTGAGAGATAGAGCTAGAGCTTAGCTCCAGTCTCAACCGTCTAACTCAGTGACATCATGGGACGAGTTAAAGAAAGTCTTCTTAGCCTGATATTTCCCACCAAGCAAGACGACTATGCTAAGAGCTCAAATCAACGAATTTAAGCAAAAAGATAACGAATCTCTTTTCGACGCTTGGGAGAGATACAAGGACATGATGAGGCTTTGCCCACACCATGGACTTGAAGAATGGCTGATAGTCCATACCTTTTCCAATGGTCTACTGTACAATACCAAAATGAATATGAGCGCAGCAGCTGGCGGTGCTCTAATGGATAAACCGTATGAGGAAGCCTACGAAGTTATTGAGACTATGGCTCAAAACCATTTCCAATGGGGAAGTGAATGCGTTGGTGTAGAGAAGCCAACTCCAAAAGGAGGAATGTACGAAGCCAATGGTTTAGACCGTGTCAATGCTAAAGTGGATGCACTTACATAGAAGATCAAAAGTTTAGCAATAGCACCACCCATAGCTACCGTAGCTGCAGTTACACCCAATTGTGAAATATGCGGAACCCCTGGGCAGACTAACGCTGAATGTCAAGTATTGGCTGGTACTCCTACCGACCAAGTGAACTATGCTCAAGGAAACCCATATTCAAACACTTACAATCCTGGCTGGAGAAATCACCTGAATTTTTCATACAAAAATAATAATGCTTTACAGCTACCAAACCCAGCACCTGCTATTCCACCTGGTTACCAGAAAGGACCACCATCTGCTCCACAACCACCTAGAAAATCAAATCTGGAAATCATGATGGAAAACTTTATGAATGCTCAAGTTCAACAAAACAAAGAATTCGCAAATCAAAACGCTCATACGAGTGAATTGATGAAACAATTGTCAAGTAAAATTGATGTTATGGCTACTCACAAAAAATATGTTAGAAACTCAAATTTCTCAAGTAGCCCAACAACAATCAACTGTAGTAGCCCCCGCTGGAGCATTTCCTGGCCAACCACAACCAAATCCAAAAGGTCATGCTAATGTTATCACTTTGTGAAGCGGAACAGAATACGATGGACCAGTTGACCCGAGAATCCAAAATTCAGCCATGCACCAAAATTCATCAAAGGGAACTTAAAAAGTAAGAGAACCAACCATCAATAAGGAAGATAAAAGCGAAGAGGCCGCATAGAAAGAAACACCCTACGTGCCTCCGCCACCATACAAACCACCTGTACCTTATCCTCAAAGATTTTCCAAATCCAAAAATGAAGGACAATTTAAGAAATTCGTAGAGCTTCTAAAACAACTAAACATAACCATACCTTTCACAAAAGCTATTACGCAAATTCCTTCATATGCAAAATTTCTCAAAGAGATCCTGTCAAATAAGAAAAGGCTCGAGGATAATGAAATTGTTATGCTCACTGCTGAGTGTAGTGCTATAATTCAAAACAACATGCCTCCTAAGCTGAAAAATCCAGGCAGTTTTTCCATACCTTGCGTAATCGGAAAATCTATCATAGACAAAGCACTATGCAATTTAGGAGATAGTGTTAATTTGATGCCATTATCCATATTCAAGAAACTCGACTTTAGGGAACTAAGGCCGACAAAAATGTCATTACAACTAGCGGACCGTTTTGTTAAATATCCTGTTTATATGCTAAAGAACGTACCCGTTCTTATAGGTCAATTCTATATCCCTACCGACTTTGTGATAATGGACATTAAGGAAGATTCAAACATACCCATTATTTTAGGAAGACCATTTTTAGCAACAGCCAGAGCCATCATCGATGTTAAGAGAGGAAAACTAACTTTTGAAGTTGGGGAAGAGAAAGTTGAATTTATCTTGGCCCAATTCCTAAAAGCTCCTGCTATAGACGATTCATGATGTTTCCTAGATGTTATCGACGAATGCGATAGAGAAATGGAGAAGGAACCAACTAAGTACACTGAAGTACTAAAGATTCCAGCACCTCTAATATTCAAAGACGATAATTGGCGCGAGCCATACGGAGATGAGAGTCTAAGAGAATGTCTAGCATTAACACCTGATCCAATGCCATGCCCGAAGAAACCTTCTATAGAACTCAAAACACTACCCAAAGATTTAAGGTATGAATTCCTAGACACTGAGCTTGAGCGACCAGTAATAGTCAATGCCGACTTAGGACAAATAGAGACCGAAAAAATATTACATGTCTTAAGAAAGTATCCTACAACTTTAGGTTACAACATCTCAGATCTAAAAGGAATAAGTCCCTCTATATGTATGCATCGCATTATGCTAGGAAAGGACTGTAAAACCTCTAGAGAGCATCAAAGAAGATTAAATCCCATCTTGAGTGATGTAGTAAAAAAGGAGGTGCAAAAACTATTAGAAGCAGGAATTATATACCCGATATCTGACAGTAATTGGGTTACCTCAGTACATGTCGTACCAAAGAAGGGAGGTGTTACAGTTGTTAGCAACGAGAAAGGCGAATCCGTAGCAAAGCAAATTCAAACTGGATGGAGAATGTGTATAGACTATAGGAAGCTAAATAAAGCAACTCATAAAGACCACTTTCCTTTACCTTTCATAGATCAGATGCTTGAACGGCTAGCTAAACACTCTCATTTTTGTTATCTTGACGGATACTCAGGATTCTTTCAAATTTCTATTCATCCTGATGACCAAGAAAAGACTACGTTCACCTATCCCTATGGTACATTTGCCTATCAACGAATGTCGTTTGGACTGTGTAACGCTCCCACAATGTTTCAGAGATGCATGATGCCGATCTTTGCAGATTTCATAGACGACATAATGAAAGTATTTATGGACGATTTCTCTGTATGTGGGGGATGTTTCAAAAATTGTTTATCAAACCTTGAGATGGTACTTGAACGATGCGTTAAAGTAAACTTAGTGCTTAATTGGGAGAAATGCCATTTCATGGTGAGGCGAGGAATAATTCTTGGACATGTAGTATCCGACAGAGGTATTGAAGTATATAAAGCAAAAATAGAAATTATAGAAAACCTTCAACCTCCCAAAATGGTTAGAGAAATTCGCAGTTTCTTAGGACACGCCGGATTTTACCGACGATTCATTAAATATTTCTTAAAAATCACAAAACCACTGACTGAGCTATTGATGAAAGATGTCGAATTCATCTTTGATGAGGATTGCTTGAAAGCATTTGAACACCTTAAAAACGCTCTTATTAAGGCACCCATTATGCAACCACCTGATTGGAGTATACCATTTGAAATTATGTGTGACGCCAGTGACTACGCTGTAGGCACTGTCCTAGGAAAAAGGAAAGATAAGAAGCTTCATGCTATTTACTATGCGAGTAAAACCTTGGACAATGCAAAAATGAACTACGCCACCACCGAAAAGGAACTCCTTGCAGTTGTGTTCGCTTTAGATAAATTTCGTTCCTACCTAGTGGGAGCAAAAAATATTGACTATACCAATCATGGTGCAATTAGATACCTGTTGAATAAGAAGGATACCAAACTAAGACTCTTAAGATGGATTTTGCTTTTGCAAGAGTTTGACTTGGAAATCAAGGATAAGAAAGGCACCGAAAACGTAGTAGCAGATCATCTCTCTAGGATTGAGGATCTGAGACCCGAAAAGTGCCCATTAATGACGAATTCCCTTATGATAGACTAGTAGCCCAGTTAAAAAGCGAAAGCGAGACAGTCGAATATTCTTTGATATTTAATGACGCAGAAACCAATGAAGTAGTAGAATCAATTTGCACCAAGACCACATTGTCATGGTATGCTGATTTTGTCAACTACCTAGCAGCTGGGGTGCTTCCACCATACTTAACATACCAACAAAAGAAAAAGTTTTTCCATGATCTTAAATAATACTATTGGGATGAACCCCTACTTTTCAAGAGAGGCTCCGATGGAATATTTCGCCGATGTGTCCCTGAATCGGAAGTAGCTGATGTCATATCTCATTGTCATGCTGCACCCTATGGAGGGCATGCGAGTACTTCAAAAACATGTGCAAAGATCTTACAATCTGGTCTCTTCTGGCCAAACCCTTGGAAGGATGTCCACATCGCTGTTATAAATTGCGACCGATGTCAACGCACTGGGAACATCTCTAGACCCGATGAGATACCACAGAAAGGGATCTTAGAAGTGGAAGTCTTTGACGTATGGGATATAGATTTCATGGGATCCTTTCCATCTTCTTTTGGTAATAAGTATATACTCGTTGCAGTCGATTACGTATCAAAATGGATCGAGGCAATAGCTTCTTGATCAGTGCATTTGGATGCTCATTCCTATATGTTTAGACTTAGGCATTTCTATGGTTTGGTTTGTTTATTTTTCTATTTTATGATGTTTTTATAATTAAATTTATTTTCAGCCTTATTTGATTTTCGTTGTTATTTTCAGCATTAGCAGCTTTCAATAAAAAATTCATAACTGGAGCTACAGGAATCGGATTGAGGCATTCTACCATTCGTCGGAAAGCTAAGAAAAAGATCTACAACTTTTATGTTGGACGAAGAAGCTGATTCGGATTATAGATGCCTCGGAAAATTCGTTGAAGTTTCAGTCATAAGAAACAATTAGTTTTGGACCATTTTTTGGGCCGGTTCTTTTCTTGTTTTTGACCCAGTTGGGTTATGACCCGATTTCATTCTTTCATGTAAAATTAGAAAGTGTGTTACTGTAGAGAACACATTCTATTCACGAAAAAAATAATTGGAGTTTGTACGATCATGGAGAACTAATTCCGAAGGCAAAATTCTGCTGTTAGGGATTCCATACTTTGAGGTTTTTTAATCTTTAATCCAATTTCTTTGCCCTTTTCAATATTAATCTATATGCCTTGTTTGCTTAATTCGAGTTATATAGAATACTATTGATTTATATCGATTGATTGATATTCCTTGAGTTTTAGCGTAGTTTACCGTTGCTTAATCGTTAGACCACGTATGTTATAATCACGTTTGCTTAATTAGTGATTGTGCTTATCCGTATGCTTTATTCGGAAAATAGGAATGCAATCTTATAATGTCAATTTCGCTTGTTAATTGGTGTTGTAATCGGTAGGGGAATAGAATCCGTTTGGGGGATTGAAGTTTATTGAATCAATGATAAGTCGATGCCCGGATCAATAGAATTGCCGTTTCAGCTTATTTCATAATCACTTTTTATAATCACTTATTTTCTAAATCGAAACCCCCCCCCCCAATCTTACAATTGTTAGTTAATAAGATCAAGAATCCTTGTGAGACGATTCGAGTCATTGTCGCTATACTACGTTTTCAAATTTTACTTGTTCTGATCCGCGCGCGACAGCGGATCACTTCTCCTACGAATGATGCACGAGTGGTGATTAAGCTCTTTAAAAACATAATCTTTCCTAGGTTTGGTGTACCAAGAGTTTCCATTAGTGATGGCGGCTCCCATTTCATTTCAAATGTCTTTGGGAAGCTATTGCTTAAATATGGAGTCCGACACCGAGTAGGAACACCCTATCAGCTTCAAACCAGTGGACAAGTCGAGGTGTCAAATAGGGAGATCAAACAAATCTTAGAAAAAACTGTTGCAACTTCCAGGAAGGATTGGTCTACTAAACTTCATGAGGCTCTGTGGGCTTTTAGGACAGCTTACAAGACCCCGATAGGAATCACGCCGTTTAAAATGGTTTATGGCAAGTCTTGCCACCTGCCTGTAGAACTAGAGCATAAAACTTATTGGGACATTAAGACGCTAAACATGAACTACACAGCAGTAGGGGAGAAAATAATTTTATATATCCATGAACTCGAGGAACTTAGACTTTATGCCTACGAAAATGCCCGAATCTATAAGGAGAGAACCAAGAAATGGCATGATAAGTGGATAACAAGGAGAGAGTTTAATGAAGGAGATATAGTTCTTCTCTTCAACTCTCACTGAAGCTGTTCCCAGGAAAGTTGTGTTCCCGATGGTATGGTCCCTTTGAGGTTGTGAAAGCTTTCCGAATTGGAGCGATAGAAATCCGAGGAAAGACAAACGAAGCGTTCATTGTGAACGGACAGCGACTTAAGCACTACCATACCGTAGAGAACAAGGAATTCTTCACTAGTTATAAGTTGAAAGAGCTGCACACTCCTCCAAATGAATGACAATTCTTTCTAGATCAATGTCGAGCTTCCGACACTAAACGAAGCGTTCCATGGGATGCAGCCCATGATTTTTGTTCGTTATTGTTTTATTGGGGTTTTCAAAATTTTACTTATATTAGTTATTAATTTTATTGCATACTTATATTTATGTTATTATTAGTTACTATTATTACTATTATTATTATTATTATTATTGTTACTATTTTTATGTATTTTTACTAACCTTTGTTTGTAGTACAACTTGACTAATAGGAAATCATTGTCTAATTTCAGGCTAACTTGTCTTAGGCTAGCACTAATTCTAGGAGAATGCAGCCCTTCGAGAATCACGAAGTTTTTTGTAGGAATGAGGTCCAGAGGCATCGTTTTGAGGCCCTATCCCAAAGAGACTTTGTCGTATCCATTTACCCAGATAACCTTGCTATGACTACTCTTGGTATCCGAGATAGCGTCACCTACCTGCTGAATCAGTTGGGGTGGGAAGATTTTACTATCAAGAAGAGATACAGTACTTATCATAACTTGACTCTGGAGTTCCTAAGCTCATTATACTATGATCCTACCCGTGGGTTTGGTTTTGGCTGTGGATTGGCTACCTTTAGGCTGTTTGGAAACAAGTATCGTTTCATCCATCATGAGCTGGCTGACTTGTTAGGACTTCCTAATGGGCCGGATGCTATCACTAAGACTCCTGAAGATGCTTTCACTGGTTATGATCTCAATCAGTTTTGGGGTACTCTCACTGGTAACTATAATCCTGAGCCAAATGGCATGTTTTATGAAAGTATCCACAATCCTGGTATCAGGTATTTCCATAAGTCATTGGCCCACACTCTTTTTGGGAAGGAAGAAAATGTGACTTCAGTCTCTAAGGATGAACTTTATATCATGTTATGTGCCTCTCAAAGTAAGGCGGTTAATGCTACCCCGTTCATGCTAGCTAACTTTGCTAAGATTTCTCGTGAGCCTTTCGGAACTATTATTATTGGAGGCTTGATTACCATGATCACTGATGCTATTGGGTTGCAGTATCATTTGAACCGTACTCATGTTTTTGGTAGTTTTTGCCCCATGGACATCAATTTATGTTTTAACCGTGGGATTATTACAAACCTTGGTCTGGTTGAGTTTGACTATTGATTGACAATGCTGTTGTCCACCATTTTACTTTGCCAAATCATGAGAAGACCAGTGTGCATAACAGAGACAATTGGCTTTATGACTTGGAAGGCCAGAACGAGTCCCTGACTCCTCCTGACTTTCCACAAGCCTATGAGAATTTGGAAGCCGATATGCCCGATGTTGTTACCCATGGTTCAGCTATTCAGCCGGTTGTTCCACCAATTGATATTGTCACTGAAATTCATGCTCTTCAATCTGAAGTGGACTTCCTCCGAGGAGAGATGACTTCTCTTCGTGTGGATTTCTTAGGATTCATGGATGTGGTGCATGAACAATTCGATCATCTTTTCCAGATTATTTATTCATTCCGGCGTCCCGCTGAACCTCAGATGAGGCGTCACAATGGATAGTTCCAGTTGTACTCATTTCCCTACTTTCTTAGACTAGGATTTGTTTCATCGTATCAGTGTTTCGAATTCCTATTCTGTTTGTTCTTTCAATTCCATTGTTGTACTGTCGGTATGCCGACAAAGAATCATGATTGTAATGTTGTTCTTTCAATTAATGCAAAATTTCCCTTTCCGTAAATTATGTGTTGTTTATCTCTAGCAATTTTTAGAATTTTTCTTAGTTTGTTAATGGCCTTAGGTGCCTATTTTCGTACTAGCAGTAGGAGAAAAAAAAAACCACAAGATTTTTCTTTTGTTTCTGGACTTGCAGCAATAAAATTCGCATTTTAGTATAATGGTGTTTGCCATTATGTTGATGGCGTTCACCATCAGTTTAAATTTTTTAATTTTCTTCATTCGCAACACATGGAGTTCGCCATGTGCTTAATGCCGTTCGCCATTAGGTTCGAAACTGCAGTTCCTGCACAGAATTCAAATCTTACGCGTTTTCCCTAGACAATTACTCAAATCATCTTTTTAAACTTTGAAAACACATTCCAACTACCCTAATTAACCTCTCATTAACCCCTCATAACTACCAGCCATCAAGATTCCACCTTTTCCCTATAAATTCATCAAAAATTTCTCATCTTTCTCACAACCATCACTCACACTCTTCACTCAAAAACCCTTTCATCCATTCTCACTACCATCATTCTGTTAAGTTGCATCCAAGAGTCGCTTCTGATATCGACTACATAGGCATTATCATTCGTGAAGGTGTCCTTGGTCAGAGCCAACGCACCAACTTCCTCAAATTGCAAAAAAGGGCAGTCGTCACAACTCGATATCTAGACACTGCTGCTGTCCAGACCTTGGGTCTCTATGATAGCGTCGATTGGATGCTTACTAACTTAGGTATGTCACAATTATGTTCTATGTGTAATTTTACTTGAAATTCTGGAAATGCAGACAACAGATGTCTTAACACATGTCAAGACATTGTTCTGCATAAACATTTAAACACAGAGGCACAACAGCAGACTAATAACTTGAATATCAGAATTGCAGCAACACAAATGTTATGACATCTGATCCAACATGTTAATCAAAACTGAATTGTAAATTGCAGAATGATGAACAACACAGAATATGATGACCCAGTTCGGTGTAACTCACCTACATCTGGAGGATACCAATCCAGGAAGAAGAAATCACTATCAGTAGTATAGTTTTATGTAAACAACCTCAGGTTTACAGAAAGCACCCACCCTAACCTATCACTACCCAATGAAGTCTTTATTATTAGAAGTCACATCTAATTGATAAGAGAAACCCACCTCACTCCCTAAATCACAACCTGTGATTATCTAATAGTTACTACACCATAACTGTATCTACCCTATTGAAAGACACCCATTCCAATACATAGTTCAGTCAAGCATCATTGACTAACAAATTAAGTTGAATTTGCTTCAAAGCTTCATCCAATAACACTACACGATTCATTGCCTACAGGCTTTTGAATATGTACAAGTATCTATGTCTACCACACTGCATCAAAACGATACAGAGGGAGACTTACAAGAGAAACCTACGACTCTCAAAACCTAAACCCTACTTTAGAAAATAGGATTCCTAATTCTATGTCGTCCTCTCTTACTCTTTCTGCCTAGGTCTTGGTCTTCTTTTATAGTCTTCTACTTTGTTGGGCTTCATATCTTTGATCCTTGATCCACTGCCAATCGCGCCTTGAATCTTGGAACAGATTTGAAACAAGTCTGTTGTGATAGTCAAGATGTTGAATCTACATGTTGTGACATTCTATTCGACATCTTTGGTCTGGGGCATAAATCTTCATGTTGGAGCATCTTTTCCACCATTATGTTTTACCAAAATTTAGTCAAACCATTTGAGCTTTCAATCTCCCCCTTTTGACAAATTTTGGCTAAAACATTCTTCAGCTTGATGGTGCAGGCAGTGGAAGGAGGAAGAAGATAACCTCTTCATTCCATGGTGAGACAAAGTACACCCTTCCTTCTTAACTCTGATTATAAAACACAATTTCAGGAAGTTAGAACTTACGTTAGAACATCCTTTGAGACAATTTTGCAGATCAGCAACTCAAAAGCACACAGCCAGTCCATAGCAATAACACAGTCATTCTCCCCCTTTTTAGCCAAAAGATTGCAAAAGTGACCCATGCAGACCCAAACCCAAATAATGCTTACCCACACCCAAAAAAAACTCATTTGATTTAAACCCAACAAAGATGTTCCAGATCGATCTTTCTTAAATATTCGGAGGTTATGCAGGTAGAGCAAATCCAAACAAAAGACTAGTCAAGGAGTGCAGTTAGTTTCGGAAGATTCCATCTTTTATGACTTGTCCTTGAAACCGCTTCTGAACAGTGTCCTGATACCTAACCTAATATTTTCAGATTTGTGGTCCCCACATGCAGGACTATAATTACACCCATCTTCTATTTATTCTGAATCACTTCCTTAATCTAGAATTAGCAAACCTGTTTACTACAGAAGTCTTCCATAGACCTTTCCATCAGCCGAAATTCCCAAGATACATGTACCACTTCTAATTCAATCCATTGACACCCAATGACAGAATCAGAACATCCTGATAAGTTCACCCAGAACTCACATCAGTAGGGAAATGTCACAAAATCTCGTCTGACACATCAACCTCACCTGAGGCAATCTATCACAAACTGCTTGAAACCACAAACAATCTTGATAGCCAGTCTGCACCATTGCAGCTAATATCTAAAATAGAGATCTAACTCCCCTTGTCGTAGACAACCAGTGCTCCTTTGCTAGAAGAACACCCTAAATGAATGGAAAACATAAGATGCATCTTCATGTCTTCAAGAGCGCACCCTCAGTTCAACACACTTGCTGAACACATTCACCTACTACTTGACCCACAAGCAAACCATGTACCACACCAGTACAAAAAATCAGATAGAAGTTCTCCCCTATCTTTCTCAACAGATGCTTCTTCATCAAGAACGACCCAAAGCCACTACATGATATCCCATGACAACCTCATGATCATATAGTGTGTGAATACCCAGAACGCATCCGTGTACCACGACCAACAAACTCTTGGATTGAGATCAAAGCTCCATTGATCCCTCTCATCCAGAAACCATCTATACACCACACGAACTCCTCCTGAATTCTCATGTATGAATCTCCTTTCTTCCTGAGATACAACCTAATTGAATCAGAATGCTTCACATTCCTCAACGAGATGCACAGGGCCCCCTAGTTTGCTAGCTCACCCAGATATTCTTCACACTTGAAGAATGTCAAACACATGCTCTAGAAATCTTCAGCCCATTTGCTCCACAAGCGCCAACTGATTTACTTCTAGCATGTCCCAATCACATCAGACTTCCAAGACAATCCTTTACTCGTCATTCTCCCGTATGATAAGATAAATACTTCTTAGACAAGATGTGAGTGTCAAGTTCCGCACTTTGAACTTAGTATCCTACTCCAAGGATAACCAACCCTAAAAATGTTCTAACATCAATTAGGATATCCTTCACACATCACAGACACCACACACCATGGTTCTTGATATGCTCCACCACTGGACTTACTATCTGCATAGTAATCCAACTGAAGATCTTCAAACAACACTGCGCCACCAGCTTAAACAAAGAGAACTTCAGAAACCCATAGAGAAATAAACTCTCATCCACCAAAAGAAGGTATACTTCCATCCTCAACCTGGAACTTCTATCACAAGCTCCAGGAGAACCAGAACCTCCTTACGTTTTCAACCAACTACCTTTCTGCACAAGAGCAATCAGTTTCAAGCATCCTGCTTGAATGCACAATATGAAACCAACCAAATGCCACCTTTTGATTAATGTCACTTTTCTTTAGAACTCCCACAAGATACACTGATCCACCAATGAAATCTGATCTTCAAGTCACATGAACTACTTGTTCCATAGAAAGACATCTTGGATTCACCAAGCCTCTAGATATGTAACATCTTCTCAAACCACAGCTCCCGCAAACTGTATGAGATAGACCTTTTTGAAGCATCCATAACTTCCATTCTCCTTTAGATCACCTTATCGTAAGCTGATATGCCACATCATCAGCAGAGATTCTGATGTTAAGCTAGATGTCAGAAAATTCTGATACGACATCCAACTGCTGAATTCAGCTCCTCCTTCTGCCACTTTGAAGAACCTCTTCCCTTTTACATAACACGAGTTCATGCTCTCATAGACTTGATTCAGCAACCAAGTTTGAGTAGACAGCCTCTATCCTGTTTAAACATATCACAGATATTCCCTTCAAGCTCACACCTTGATGAATAACTATCTGCTTTGAAACTCCAAAGACCTCACACCTGCCACGTCTGAATCTTTAGAGGATAAAGTAGTCCTAGACTACACCATAGCTATACAAAAGAATGCCACTTTCCTTAGTAGAGCAGTCTGTAGAAAGTCAGAGATAACTGCCACTTAACCTTGGCCTTCAAACTGAGCAAGATCCCATGCTCCCAAGTACCTAGATCAGAAATAAACTGATCCAAGTTGTGCCACCACCAGCACTTCATTCCTCCTAGATCAGTAATAAACTGATCCAAGAAGTAACCATCAAGATTATGATGTCTACATTTTCATCTTCAATAGCATCAAAGTCCAGACGAATTTCTTGCCAGGAAACTCTCCAGAGATCACATGCTTCTATCACACCAGACTGAAGCCAATTCTTAGGTCAACACCCAAGACTAAAACTGATGCTAAAGCATATGCAGTACCCCTCCCATGATTCTGCACAAACTGTGATGATGAGAAATTCCAACATCTTGTTGAACATCAGCAATCTTGACTTTCAAGGATAATCAATTAAATACGTGTGAATTCCACAAATAGAAATTGATCTTAAATCCTTGTCCAATAACCCTTCTTCACTGTTATAGCTAAGTTCCACCAGATCACTTCATGAACACCTATCAAGTATTCAATCTTTTGCAAGTATTTTCTTTGACAAACAGTGTTGAGATACCAAGGCTGCCACTCTTGACTCAAGTAACTAAGATTCTCTTTGAACGAACCTTATTTACCTCAACAATTCTGAAAACTCCAATCAGATTGGATCCACCCTTAAGGTTAAGAGAGATGAATCCTTCCTTGCTATTTTGGATGGTGAAAATAAATCACCTCCACTTTCTTTTGGTTGTGTTTCATAGAAACACCTTCTAGTCAGAAGAATACCTAGAAGACTCCAGATGCACGACTAAGACGCCTTTATGAGTGGACTTGAGAGAATTCTCAAGTATCTTTGACAACCTAGCCGATTAGTAATTTATCAAACTCCCAGAGCAAGAACTTGATAAACCTAAACTCAACTCCTCTCCTCTTCAACTGACTTCAGACTGTACCATGGAACCAAGCTTCCAAGTACCAAGTCACCATAATAGACATCTTCCAATAGCTCCCTTTATTCCATCGCTCTCGACTTTGGAATAAAAAGATGCAGATATCTTCAACTATAGAGGCCGACGATTGAGATCTTCCATCATCTGTCTTCAGTAACAACTCCAGAATCCCATAATTCTAGAGCTCTTCCATCAGAAACACATGCAGCGGAACCACCTAGGAACAGATCCTGCTTGCCCTAATAAGATGTCAGAACATCTTATAACACACCCCAACAAGAGAACTAGCCACATCTCCTGTAGTTGTTGTAGAACCTCCTCAACACCATGAACAACCTCTGGGTTATGACCTTCGATCTAGAACATCCATCCCATCCATTAATACCCTTGAGTATGTCTGAGTTGATTGATCTGATCTTCAAAACTCCCTCTTGTTTAAACGCCAGAAAGTATCTCCCAAAGATATCATCCAGAAACAGACAGGATGCCTGCTCTGATACCAATTGAAATTTTGGCAACACAGACAGCAGATGTCCTAACACATGTCAAGACATTGTTCTGCATAAACATTTAAACACAGAGGCACAACAGTAGACTAATAGCTTTAATATTAAAACTGCAGCAACACAGATGTTACGACATCTGATCCAACATGTTAATCAAGACTGAACTGTAAATTGTAGAATGACAAACAACACAGAATATGATGACCAAGTTCGGTGCAACTCACCTACATCTAGGGGATACCAATCCAGGAAGAAGAAATCACTATCAGTAGTATAGTTTTATGTAAACAACCTCAGGTTTACAGAAAGCACCCACGCTAACCTATCACTACCCAATGAAGTCTTTATCACTAGAAGTCACATCTAATTGATTAGAGAAACCCATCTCATTCTCTAAATCACAACTTGTGATTATCTAACAGTTACTATACCATAACAGTATCTACCCTATTGTAAGACACCCCTTCTAATACAAAGTTCAGTCAAGCATCCTTGACTAACAAGTTAACTTGGATTTGCTTCAAAGCTTCATCCAAGAACACTACACAATTCATTGCCTATGGGCTTCTGAATTTGTACAAGTATCTATGTCTACCACACTACATCAAATCGATACAGAGGGAGACTTACAAGAGACACATACGACTCTTAAAACCTAAACCCTACTTTACAAAATAGGATTCCTAATTCTATGTCGTCCTCTCTCACTCTTTCTGCCTAGGTCTTGGTCTTCTTTTATAGTCTTCTGCTATATTGGGCTTCATATCTTTGATCCTTGATCCACTGCCAATCGCGCCTTGAATCTTGGAACAGATTTGAAACAAGCCTGCTGTGATAGTCAAGATGTAGAATATACATGTTGTGACATTCTATTCGACATCTTTGGTCTTGGGCATAAATCTTCATGTTGGAGCATCTTTTCCACCATAATGTTTTACCAAAATTTAGTCAAACCATTTAAGCTTTCACTACTTACATTAGGATGACATACGAGTTTTTAAGTTCTTACCGTCTTTCCATGGGTCTATCCCGCACTAATGGTTCCGTAGAGTTTTGGATGTTTAACACCGATTACTCCCTGACCTTTGAGCAAATATGCATTATCTTTAGTTTTCCTAATGGTCTGGAGTATGCTACGCAGACACCTTTAGAGAGTGAGTGGCAATCTAGTGCTCTCGACTTTTGGCACCAAATCACTAATAAAACTTCTGACACATGGGAATGTCTCAAAGCCACATCTATCCACAGCCCCGCCATTAGGTATTTCCACCGAATCTTAGCTAACACTATCTTTGGTCGAGAGAACACTAGAAGTGTGAAATCCAAAGATTTGTTCTTCATCCACTATGCGCTTTCCGAAACCAAGGTTAACCCGACACAATTTTTACTTGCACACCTCCAATCTGCCAGTGGTAGATTAAGAGGTTCCATTTAGGTCGGAGGGATCATTACCTCAATAGCCTTAGCCTTAGGATTGCACACTGAGTTGGAGCCTCTTGAGCCCTTACCCGCTCTCTTTGCTGATCTTTACCATTGTCATGCCATGCGCCTTATTAAGAATTTACCTAATGGAAAATATTACTTGATGATTGGCAACAGAAAGGTTAAATGAGTCACATTACCCTGTTCCGACCGCATTAACGTGCGTGTTAGCACTAACTGGATATTTGATACCGAAGCCCCTGATCTTGAGCAAGAGAGAGCTGTGAGACATTACCATGATGTTATCGGATATACCACACTACATCCCCGCGTTCGTACCCGTGCTACTGATACACCCGGACCTAGCGCCGGTTCACACACTACACATTTTTCTACTGACCCTTTTGCAGGTACACATCAGCCCTATGAGGAATATGATTATGTCGCCATCCGGAGTTCACTGGATGATATTTTGTTCAAGCTTAGGCATCAGAATGACATGGAGGAGCTTAGAATCACTGTTGACGATATTAGCCTACAGAGAGGTCTCAGCTTGATATGGGTGACCTAATAGAGCAGATGAATGGAGTGCACATTGTGATGACAGATCTGAGAGACTTCATCAGACATGTACCGCAGTCTGAGTGAGGTAGAGTAGATCGTAACAGAGGCAAAGGTCGTGCACATCGTCCTTGACTAGGTTTTATCACTCCTTCTTTCACCTTGTACTAAAACATTGAGGCAATGTTTAGTTCAAGTGTGGGGGAGGAGCTTTACCGTTTTATTTTCTTTCCCGTTAATTATGTTTTCTAGTATTTACTTTTTAGTTTGTCTAATTTATCGAGTCATATACGCTATTGAGTCCTATTATACGCTATTTTTTCTGCTTGTTTGAAAACTCCCTTAATTTTGACCCCCAACGAAATTTTTTTTTTATCCTGATTCATTGGCATGACACTCTGTGTATAGGTTGTTTTTCATTATTAGGCTATGTTAGATAGACTTGGGAAAGTTTTGTAAATATCGGTACCATTCCTACACCCTAGATTCCCTAAATATGTGATATTGATTTAAATAGACATTATGCCAAGACCTTATGCCTAGTTTCTTAGAAATAGCCTCTTGATTAGTTTATAC
Organism: Lathyrus tuberosus; assembly: GCA_022829125.1. NCBI lineage: Eukaryota > Viridiplantae > Streptophyta > Magnoliopsida > Fabales > Fabaceae > Lathyrus > Lathyrus tuberosus. The sequence goes on along the minus strand of JALAZF010000250.1, from coordinate 2,977,413 downwards.
TAGAAGTCAGCACCATCCTTGTGTACAAACTAAGTAACGAACCGATGCAAATATGTGTTGATCTCAAAAATTTGAATAATGTGGTTTTTATAAAAAAAAAAGTGAATGAAATACATGTTCCCGCTAAGTTAGGTGGTCCTCACCCGGCCATTTAGCCTAAAGGTTCGGACTCTTGAAATTCGTAAGCAAAAGAAAGCATAATGTGCGAAAAAGAAGAAATTTTTTTTTAATGTTGATATCATATAACACAAACAGGTTCGCTTACCATGTAAGTACAAAAGATAACGGGCTTAATGTGATTGTGTGGGAATGAAAAAGAGGTAAAATAGGATGAAGGATATAGGTCGAGGTATAATGTCATGATTTGAATTGGTATTTCATAGGAAGGGAGTCTTTTTCCGCAAATGTGGAAATGTGTCGTTACGATATCCTTGTTTTCACTATTTAGTACATATCCGTTTAATATTAGCCTAGCAACCTTGCACCTTAAATGTTTTCAGTCGTGTGTACGAGTCAGACGTTGCACTTACTGTTTTAATTCTGTTGGGAGTTTGCTTAAGGACAAGCAACGGTCTTAGTGTGGGGGAGTTTGACGACATGAATTTATATCATATTTTTAGTCTCACTATGCGCATTTTTAGTCCGTGTTTTTATCGAGTCTTATTATATTTATTTCGTTTTTATTGTGTTTTGTGTTTGCAGGTGTAATAATCGAGATCCCGGAAGAAATCAAGAAAAGAAGTGAAAGAACGAAGAAATTGCAGCATATCAGCTAATTATGTCATCTCTGCTGATATGGCATTCGCCATTCCTTCCTGAGGGCGCCCCCATTTGCAAAGAGAGCATGGCGTTCGCCATGCCCCCAATGGCATTCGCCGTACAGTCGCAGAAGCATTTTTTCACTGCAAAATCCTTTTTGGCAGTTTTAAGGAGTTTTAATAACTCCTTTTCCCTCCAATTCTGGAAATTCGAGCCAGATGCAGTTGAGCATCATATTTCCTATATACAGGACCTCTTGGAGCAGTGGAAAGGAGAACAAAAAGTGCGTGGAAGCTCTTCCGTATTTTCATTATAATCTTAGGCATATATTTACTGTTTAAAGCAACAATTACTCACACTGAGGAATTGTTGCAATTCTGTAATTTCTTCACTGCTGTACTTTTGGATCAAGTTAATACAAGTTTCTATTTTCATTTCGTTCCGATTTAGTTTACCGCAAAAATTTACAGGTTCCTTTACTTTACCGCTTTTCTAGTGTAATTGTTACTTTAATTTATATAACATGTTAGGCTAAATAAATTGAGACCGACGTATGAGGACCGTCGTATCCGGCGGGACTCCGTAGAAACAATAGGTACGAAATTATGATTGTATGTCGTTTTGGTTTTAATTTCCAAGTTTAATGTTTCTTATTTCGACCTGAGAGTGTGGAATAAGTTAAGGTTTAAGCCGAGACCGCGAGAGCGTGAGGAGTGAACCGGATAGTGGAAATTAGGCATCATATCTAAATACAGCTAGAGCGCTTTAGATATTGTTTAGGATATTATCGATTTTTGAAGCGTGTTTCTTAGTTACCAGGAGAGCGAGAGCAAAATCTTGGGATTAGGAAGCATGGCTTTTGTCAGGACCGCGAGAGCGTGAGGCGGAGCCTTTAAGTCGGTATATTCTATGGAATGGCAGCGCAGTCGTAACTAGTACCCATATTTTATAAGTCCCGTAGGTGCACGGAAATTATATTTCGGGCTCATTTTAATATTAATTTCAACCCTTATAATTCAGTTCGCTATCTCCCAATTAAATTCTTGTTACCCTCTAGCCTTAACTTTGAACATCAACCTTGAATAACATTAGTTTGATTATCTTTCCCTGTGGGTTCGACAACCTTTTTAAGACTACACGATCAACTGTATACTTGCAGATTTATCCGTCAGTGTCAGACGATCAGCCATATGTGGCTCTTGCAACTTTGGCTTAACTCCACTTTTGAACAATTTCTCAATGTCTTTGTGCCAACTGATCTATCAAGACAAGTTGAAGGTATTGGATTGACATTTCTAACTTCAGAAGATGATGGCTTATCGACCGTACAAGCCTTTAGAAAAAAGTTTTCATGTATGTGATTTTGTGCCACATTCGTTTTCTCTATAACACCATTTTTCAATGGAAGTCATGGACTAAAATGGTTTACAAGAGAATTTCCATCTTCTGCACTTGAACACCATTATGAAACTCTTGATGTTTGGGTAGCTTTCCTCAAACCTATTATTTTGTCGACCATAATTTCAACGGGGAAAGCTAGGAAGGGGCTCATGAGTTATCAGCAAAATTTGATGGCTAGACAATTTGGTTTAGCCAATTCTTACCAAGGTCTTTTTTCATCCATAGAGAGGAAATTTGTTTGGCCAACATCATCTGTCTGAGATGGACTATCAAGCATGTTTAGACTTTCATGCCCAAAAAGACATTAGTATAACCCTTTTTGAATTTCAAGCTTTTTACTCATGCACAAATGAATTTGAAGAATGGTAGCGAGCATATCATCTTGATGTTTCTGTGGATAACTCGACTCTGCTACAATGTTTATTCGACGTTTTTTCTTTTTTGCAGAAACAAACTAGAATAAAAGTCGAGGTATACACATCGAGTAGATTTGAGCTTTTCAACATTACTTCATGATTGTGAATGATCCTTGTAAACTTAGTCGAACTATCTTTGAGGCGATTATTTCTTTAAAATAGAAAATTACTGGCAAAATACTAAAACTCAATTTTCCTCCTTATGTTAAAGATAGATATGAGTTTATTTGGAATTTATCTTCCCAAACTTCCACCACTACCAACTTGTGAACTTGGCCTATATTTTCAACTGCCACCTCCAAAATGGTATTTTTGCGGGTCTTTATCAGCCTTTAGAAAATGAGATTAAAAATCCTGCCCAGAAAGTGACTTCGACTAAGTATCACATACACAATTATTGATGGCCTTTGAGAGTTGATATCAAACACGTTCGAGTCAATTTCACTATTCCAAAAGGTGAGATGCAAGCCTCTCAAAACCTTATTATCCCTTATTTTGTGTTCATATTATTTACCTGTGCCGAGATTTTGTAACTCAGGCTCTCGTTCCAAAAGGGTCAACAAAGAAGAAAGTTGAAGCAGTTGATCGTAGTGAGGAATCAAACCAACAAAAAGAAGTAAAACAAGTAAATTTTATAAACCTTTGTTCTCTTTTATGATAATAGATTTGTTATCCCTTCTTTATCCTTGTTATTATTTTTCAGAGTCGGAAAAGAGGAAGTGGTTCCACTACTACTACTCCAAATCGAAAAAAGGCAAGGAAAGAAAAAGCACATGTCACTCTTAACAGTGAAGGGACAAATGTTTAGACTAAACTCCAACTTTTATTAATGTCTTTCATTTCTTTAAGAAAATTATCCACTATACTCATAATGATAAACATCTCAGTTTGATATGAGAATTGAAGACGATAACAGTGAAGATGATTAAAAACATGGGAGTTATGGTTTTGAAGAAAGTAATGATATTACCCATAGAAACCTACCTCCCAAATATCAGAGTAAATGGCAAGATGATGTTGAGGCCTCAACTTTTTGACAAGCCAAAATGAAAAAAAAATTGTTGTCATGGCCTCAGAACTACAACAAGCCAAGAAGAAAAATATCCAGGCTCCTAAGGCCAGTCCATCAAAGAAATCAAGAATTAAACTTACTATTAATATTGATGAGTAAGAAGAGGAATAAGAAGAAAGTACCCAGCTAACCATAAAGAAAACAAATTTCCAAAGGCAACCCACTTCTGATGAGCGTTCAGAGTGTGAAGGTTCAAGCCATGGCTACAGGACATCCAAGGTGCTTTAAGTTTCATTTATATCTCCTTTTCAATCTAAATCACATGATTATATAATATACTTCGACTTCTATCTACTTTATAGGAGACCCTTATTCATGTTATTCCCCCTCCAATACTCATTTCCTCTAATGTTTATGATGCCCCGACAAACTTGCCATCACAACAACCAAAAACTGAAAATCCAATAGAGACGATAATTGTTGAGTAATTAAAGGAAGTGGTCAAATATCAAAATTCTAGACAATCAGTTAGTCCAGAGGATCAAGACACTGGCTATCAATCAACTGGTTCAAACAATAATGTTCAGACACTAGAAAGCCAAGAGCATGTTGATCAACCCAAAAGGATCACGATCCCAAGAGGATCAAGATCAAAAGGAATTTTAAAGTGCTATGGTTAGAAAAGAACAACCACATATTGTTCCAACTTCACAGACTTCACTAGTAGCCATTGAGCATCGTTCTTTGAATATAACTACTATAACTCATTATGCAATTGTAGAATCTTCATCCAAAACTTCTGACATCTCTCTCATTTGGGAAGAAGTGAAGGCTATAATAAAGAGAAACCCTTTGGAGGCTTTGAAGAAGCTTATAAGCAGTTGAGGTATTTCAGTTGAAAAATCTCCAAGCTCTTCAACTACTTTATGCAATGAGCCTTTTGGTAGCTTTTTTACTTTGCTAGTTTGAGAACTGAATGAAGGTGATAAAAATACACAAGAATGGGGGGTTGAATTGTGTTTTCCATTTCTTAATATTGTCTCTGATCAGAGTTCAGAATCTAGATTGGTGTTCAGATTCTGATTATACGTTGCAGCAGAATGTTAACAGAAGAATATAAAAGATAAAGAACACACAAAGATTTATACTGGTTACTCCTAAATGAGAGAAGTCCAGACCCCTTGTAGAACAAGAGATTTTCATTATAACCGAAACATGTTTACAATCGATTATTCACTTAAGCATAAGACTTTTCTTTGCTCAGACCCTCAGCCCGAGACTTCCTGCTTAAACCCCTCAGGTCTAAGACTTCTGCTTAGATTCCATGAATCCAAAAATTCTTGCTCAAGCCCCTAAGGCCCAAGAATTCCTACTTAAACCCCTCAGGTTCAAGACTTCCTGCTCAGACTGCATCCTAAGACTTTCCTGCTCAAGCCCCTCAGACGCAAGAATTCCTGCTTAGACATACAGCCTAAGACTTTCCTGCTCAAGCCCTCGAGCTCAAGACTTCCTTGCTTAAGTTCCACGAACTCAAGACTTCCTTTCTTAGATTCCACGAACCCAAAACTTATGCTCATACCCTCAAGTACAAGACATTTGCTCTGACTAACAGTCCAAGACTTTCTTGCTTAATCAACTTATCAATAATTTTAATGCTCTAGCACATAGCAGGAGACTTACTTGGCTCAAGCTTCTCAGCAAGATACTTTAATGCTCAAGCACATAGCAAGAGACTTGATCTAAACTACTAAATAACCTGTTTAGCAAAATAGAGAACAAGGTGTACTTGATACAAAATCATAGGTACAGGGTAATCACCATAACAAAGACCTAAAGCACTTAAGATTTCTAAGATATTCAATGCTTAAGAAATATTAAGGCTTTATACAATTTACAACATATAACAGGAATTTTGCATACTTGATTGTGTTGCTTATTGTTGATCTTGTTATTTCTCCATCCAAATAGAAGTGTAGAACACTTCTATCCTTCTTGGCTTTTCTTCTACTTATTCCTTGATCCTTGTTAAAGATTCAGATTGAATCTTCAACCACTTATATAGTAGTTATAGAAGACTACCCGTTGAAAGAGGTAACTTGAACAAGTGTCTTTGTTTCTGCATAGTACACGAGACGTTGAAGATAGATACACCAAAAGATCTTGATCTATTGTGTAACATGTTTAACCATTGTGTCTTCCATGAAATCTAGTACTAGTGGGGTTAAAGTGTTCTAAAGGTCTCTCAAAATCCCAAACTCCCAGGTCAAAAATAATAACGCCATTACGACTACTCGTATGACAATAGTATCTCCCAAGAGGCCTCATCTGAGCGGGGTTCTCATGCCAACCTAACAACGCTTAACGCCAATAAGGTCGACATGACTATACCACCATCCTAGCTCAAGTAAAATCAAGTCCGGGTAGGGGACTTATCTCACCAGAGAGAGATCACCAAGCAACCAAAAATAAAAACAACAAACAAAAGAAATAATAAACACATAAAAAAACTAGGTTTAACCCTCTTAGGGACTACTCTCCAGTAGAGTCGCCAGCTGTCACGGTAGGAAAAATCATTGAGATTAAGCTATTGATTAACTTAACTGAAAAAGCAAGAGTCGCCACTGAAATTTATTGTTTCCAGAGGGAAAAGGGAAAAGGTCAAACAAATCCCACAAAAATGCAATAAAAAAAAGCTATAAAAGAGAGATCTGGATACAAGGGTTGGTTGTGCAAGGGGAAGGTATTAGCACCCATTACATCCGTTATACTCAATAGTAGGGGTGGAAATAGGCTTGGTCGAGCTAGGCATTGCCAAGCCCGAGCCTGGCCTGCTCAAAAATTTAAACCCTAAGCCTAGCCTATAGCCTATCATAGGCTTATTTTTTGGCCTGAGCCTGGCCTTTTCGAAGGCCTATTTGGCCTACTAACCTATTTAAAAGACTACTTCATTAGAATGTTTGTAAATAAGAAATTCAGCTAATGATAAATAAACTAACAAATTAAAAGATCATTGAGACTAAATGTTTGTTTTCATTGTCTCATTCAAGTTAATCTATTAGCATAAGTTTGGTGATACTGTATGTTGGAGAGAACTTATGAAAAAAAACTTATGACAACAACTTATGATATTGTTTATAATGTTTTTTCAACTTATTTTCATAAGTTCTTCAAGATAACTAAGTTTTATTTTCGTATTTTAATTCAAATTACAAAATACAATATAATAATAACAAATTTATTGAGTTTTTTATAAATAGGCTGGCCTAATAAGCTTAAAAGGTTTTTCTTACGGTCTGTGGCCTAGCCTCTTTAGCTAAATAGGCTTATAAAAAAACCTAGGCTTTTCTATTTAAGAAAAAACCTATCCTGGTTTAGGCCTATGTATGTTAGGTCGTAGGCCCTTGTTAGTTGGCCTGGCCAATTCCCACCCCTATTCAATAGGAACCACTTGCAAATATGTGTTTATAAAAAGCTGTATTGTTTGTTGATTGATTTTAATTAAAAAGACATTTTGTCGTATTCGAGTGGAAAACTCAACTTACTACCCACAAGTATAAGGAAATGAGCATTTGCATGATCTTGATATGAAGAACTTTTACTTGGACTTTCTCACAAGTACATCTCAACATTTAAGTGAAATATGTCAAATCATTTCTTAGCATCTTGTAGAAGTATAGTGGTTTGCATCACTACAAGTGTAACGCCCCGATTTATTTTAATTATTCTCGTAATTTTAAGTCTGTGATGTTGTGTGTATGTATGTGTTTATGTGTGTTGGGTTATGTTTGGATTGCCCTTAGTATTGGGTAGTGACATTAGAATTATAGAGAATAAGGTATTGGGGGGTGTGACCAATTGTGTAGAGATGAGTGGTGTGGTTAGTAATTAATTATTAATATTAGTTAGTAATTATTTGGAATAATATTATATGGATATTATTTGAAATTAAATAATTAATATTATTGGCATTATTTGTTACTATTTAATAGGGAGAATAATAATAATAGAAATAATAATAATAATAATAATATAATAATATATGAAATAAGGGAAATAGGGAGAAAGGGGTTTTACGTGAAAACAAGAGAGAAGAGTGTAGCGCACAATTTTTGTCAGTGACACGACCACCTTATCGCGGATTTTGGGTTTTCTCCTCAATGAAGAGGAGGGGTTGTGTAGCGCGAGTTTTATCTGTGGTTGCGAAGCACTATCGCTTTGGGGTACTATAGCTCAATTCATTTTTTATCCTATTGAAGCTGATGAAGGAAGGGAAATAGATGTCTCCAATTAACCCTGCTTGCATACTGAGTTTAAACAGATGACTGTTGGTTTACAGATGCTACAAAAATTGTGGGTCTCTCTTAGTTTATTTTGCCTGAGAACACGGTGTTTTAGACTATTGGTGAGGTTTTTGATACTGTATTTAGATTTGATGCTTTTGGGTGATTTGGTGGAGATACTGGATTTTGGGTTTTTTATTAGTGTGCTCGCTAAGATTTTTCAATCTTATGCCTACGTATTCCCGTTTGACGAAACAGGGAAATCAGAGCGATCGTAGTTCCTCCTATTCTGTGGGAGGAAAAAAAAAGGTTGTATTGGTGTCTTGTTAAAAGCCTAAGACGTGAAGCTAAAGGTGGTTTGTATCTTGTTCAAAGCCCAATATGTGAAGCTGAAGGGTTTATTTGTATTTTGTTCGAAGCCCAAGATGTGAAGCTGAAGGGTTTTGACTTTAGAGAGAATTTGTCATCTCTAAAGAGGATCTGTTTGCCACAACTGTTGGGTGACTGGTTATAAAGGAGAATTACTTTAACTGGCATATGTGAATCCAGCAATGCCATAATTTCCTTTATAGGGGATTTTTTAACCTGAAGGAGAAGACTTTAACTCAGTGTAGAGTAATGCCATCTTTCCTTAGGAATTTCTCATGCTAAAAGAGGGACGGTGGCGTGGATGTAAATAATCCAGAGGCTTGCCGCTTACAGCAATTAGATGGGGGTAAAAGGAGTTGTTGATGTTTGTATACTGTGAACGAGGCACAAATTGATGCTAAAAGGTTGATTGACTCAACAGGGGTTTCCTTATACAAAGCCTAAGAGGAGGCTAATGACCCAACAAGAGGGAGTTTTTATGTGTCTTGTACGAAGCCCAAGACGGAGGCTAAAGGTTTGACTCAACAAGAGAGTGATTTGTATCCCGTACGAAGCCCGAGATGAAGTCTAAAAGGTGTGACTCAACAAGAGAATCTTTTATACTCAACAAGAGAGTGTTTTCTATCACGTACGAAGCCCGAGATGGAGGCCAAAGGGTTTGACTCAATAAGAGAGTCTTTTATACTCAACAAGAGAGTGTTTTGTATCTCGTACGAAGCCCAAGATGGAGGCTAAAAGGGGTTTGACTCAACAAGAGAGTCTTTCATACTCACCAAGAGAGTGTGAAAAGGTTAGCTCCACTGGGGAGAATCATTGTACAAAGCCCAAGAGGAGGCTATTGAAACTGTTTCAGTTTAGTGACAGGTCCAGTATGTTGGATAAATAGAAAATTAGTTCTTATATGGGTAATGTTGTGCTCATGGATTGATCATAGGATCATGGTTATTTTCTGTTCTTTAAGGAAATGGGAAATCCAAAGGGTATTGAGACTGTCCAAGTCTACTGGTGTTGTGAGAAATCGATTCTCAAATAGTGAATGATCTTTGTATGATACCCAAGAGAAGGCTGGTATGTTAAGGGATGAAGGTCAACCCATTAACTGGTCTGACACTTGACTCAGAAAGACAACTCTAGAAAATTGATGACTAGGTTTTGTTCCTATAGCTGTAGAGGTCTCTAGGTCCTTGTACTAAGCCCAAGAGGAGGCCTGAGAGCTTTTAAAAAGCCGAAGGGTCCTTGTACAACGCCCAAGAAGAGGCGGGGATACTTTTAAGAATCCTGTGGGTCCCCAAACCTTGAGAAGTTCAAGACATGCCATTCATCGAGAATAGATCAAGCCAGGAAAGTCCGATAATTTGGAAGAAACTCAAGAGATGCCATTCACGGAGAAAAGATCATCTCTGGGGAGTAGAGTTTCTTTGACAATTTCTAAGAGTGACAGTCTGAGAAAGGGTTCACTGAGAATGCTGCCTTTCACGTCTCCATATTGTTTAACCCCAAGAGGAGGGAAGACTGTGTCTGGTAATCCTATGGGGATCTAGTTTTGTTTGTATTTAAGAGTGACCAACAGGGCTTTACCTAGTGCTAGACGTATTTACCGGGGAAAACTCTATATAAATATACTAGTATTACACAGTTGATATTTGACGAGTATATAAAAGTTTGTGAAAGAAGACTTACAGTGAGCAGCCCCACAATATTATATTCAAAATCAAAGGAGAAAGTGCTTTGAAAAAATTGTTGGGGCTTACAGCTCAGATAGAGGCCCAACGTTTTATCAGTGATTGCACTGTTGTTTTAAATTTGTACAGAGGGACTTATACAAGTGACTGAGGCCCAAAAATGTTTTCTGTACAAAGGGATGGGTCTTACACTCTCTCAAGAGGCCCAAGTGCTTTAAAGCAAAGGAATGGGGCTTATAACACGAGGGTAGGCTCAAGGAGTTTGATTTTTGAACTGGCGATCGTGCCGAGGTTTTCTTTTAACGCAGAGGGACTTATACAATATTTGAGGCCCAAAATTGTTTTGGTTAAAAGGGGGTTGGGTCTTACACTCTATTAGAGTCCCAATGATTTATTTTTGTACAAGTGGTGGGGCTTACCACTCAAGGAGAGGCCCAGGGTTTTATATTGAACTGGCGACGATCACGCCGAACTTTTGAAATACAATGGGACTTATACAATACACTGAGGCCGAAAAAGGTTTTGTATTTACAAAGGATTGGATCTGACACTCTATTAGAGGCCCAAAATGTTTGAAAAAAGTTTGATGAGGGTTGAATTAATCAAAACCCTAATTTGTTTTCAAAATGTATTTTAATTGAATAAAAAATTCAATTAAAATGACCAAAATTGTTTAACATGTGGAAAACAAATTGTGATCTTGGATTAATATTTCAAAAATTAGGTTTTGATCCAGAAAATGATTGGAAATCACTAAAATTTGAAAAATCAAGAAGGAAAAATTATTTTAAATGTCAAAAACAATTAAAATATTAATTCTTTACAAAAATATCAAGTATATGAAATAAATAATATTTTTGGGATTTTTTGGGAAAATAAAATATTTTAACATTTTTGTGAATTATTAAAAAAAGAATCAACTCAAAATCATTAAAACTCAGAGAGAAATTAATTTTTTAATCAATTAAATAAAATCACAAAATTCAAATATTCAAATTTTCAAAAAGGGCGCCAAGAACAAGAGCAAGAACACGCGCCACCCTCTGTTTCTGCAGATTTGCATTTTCTATCCAATCTCACTGAATACTTGATTATATCATGCAATCTACATATCAATCTACTCGTTTCAACCTCACGATCATGTATATGGTCTTTTATTTCATTTATTTTAAACATGGAATAAGAAATCAAAGAGAAACCTCAAGAACCCTAAAATTTCCATGAAGGTCCAGAAATTCCATACACGATTCAAACAATGCAATTGATTGAGGGAAAACACTCCATGCATGATTATGAACATATGGCCAAATTATTGTGCAGCAAAAATTGCATGGCTTATAGAGTTAGAAGAGTTCATGCTTACCTCTTGCAGCTGGTGATCGTGTTTTATGTTAGAGGTGTTGCAGCTTGGTTCCAAGGATATAGACAGATTCCCTAGGTGCTATGGAGTGTGTCTGGATGCTTGGAGCGGATTGAATTGAGCTGGAACTTGATTTGGCACCTCAACTGCAAATCTGTCAAAGGCTTGAGTAGTTGGCTAGTGATTTTGAGAATCTGGTGTTCCAGATGTTATGTGAGTGTTTGGATCACTTCTATATGATGTTTATGAGGTGTGTGTGTGTGATTGGTTTGGTTGGAATAGCTCTCAAACTTAAAACCCGATAGTGACTTGCTTTGGAAGGAAAATTTGGAAGTGAGAAGGTGATTTTGAGGAAAGCATCTATTTGATGGCTTTAGTGTACTCAAACTGATCACAAATGAGCTATATTTATAGTAGAGCAAGTTTGTTTTGTAAGGAATAGTGAATGGCAACTGCTGCATAGGTTTGGCCAATGTTGAGCAATGAGAATCCAAGTCTCCTCTAGCCATTGACTAGAGGTTAGGGCAAAGGCTGCTGGTTCCCTTGGTCTTGGATAAATCTTGACTGAATTCAGCTGGAAATGGCTCAGTCCATGCCACCTTGGTGTATGCATTGAATGCTCCAATCCAAAATTGGAGTCTTGTCCCCCTTTTAGGCATTCCTAAGTTTGGCATGCTATTTTTGGTTCCAAAGACTTGGGAGGCTTGGGATCAGAGTTGGTTCCTCCTTGGTCCCCCTTGAGGTGTTCAGATGGATAGAGTTGCTTGCCTTTTGAAAAATTTGAGAAAATCGAGCAAAACTCCCAAATCTGCCTTGCCATGACAGTTTGCAGCAAGGCATATTGGCATTGTCATATCTCATGGCTCAAGTGGAATTTGATGGAGTTCTTGGCCATTTTGGAAAGCCCTCATATGATACAACAACTGTTTGATCATAGTTGGTTTTGATACTTTTTGGATCCAAGTGAAAAATGCCCCTACATTTGGAAAAAAGTGAAGGCAGATTCTGACTTAGTGAAAATTTCACTAAGTGTTGGAAAAAGTGGCATTTCATGTTTTCAGCCATTTTGATCATTCCATAACTCAAAATCCTTGATGAATTGGAATGAGGTGTAGTTGAAGCTTTTATAGAGGGCCATGAGGGCTACAAATCCAGCTTTGAATGGGGAAAAATAGCCTTGTGGTTTAGGAGTTATGATCCTCCAAAGTTGGTACCCTAGCCACTTTATTCCATAACTTAGAAAAAATTTTAAGTTTTTATGGTTACCCCTTTTATAGGTTATCCCACTTTTCTTGATTTTTCTTGATGAATGATGATTCAAATCACACATTAACATCATTTTAGGGTCAAAGAACCATAATTGTGAAAAATCTCGAAAAGTCAAAGTTGACTTTTGTGCACAGTTGACTTTTTGTCAGATGAATTCCAAACTGTGCGATCCTCTATGAAATCAAGTCCTTGACCTAAATCAAACTTGATGGATTGATTTCATAGGTGTTATAGGGTGTATTGAATCATGTCCTAGGGTTTGGGAGCATGCCTTGGTCAAAAGTCAAAGGCACAGTTGACTTTTCTCGTGAAACCCTAATTGTGGTTCTGATGAAACTGAGACTTGTTGCTAAAGTTTCTTGGATTAATCCATTGTTGCAAATGGATCAATGTGGTTTATTAGAGACCCTAAAATCATGTATTGAGGTCTTGGCTCATGATTTGTCCCAAAAGTCAACTTAGGGGTGAATTAGGTCAAGAAACCCTAATTCCTGATTTTTGATGAATGCATCCCCTGAGGCCAAATTGACTTGATGGTGGGGTTCATGAGGTACCTTGGAGTATCTTAGGTTATGATTTAAGGCATTGGCTCATTCCCAGAGGAAAATTTCCATCAAGAGACCTTGGTCGACCAAAACCCTAATTTGGTGACACTGGCAATCTTGAGGCTTGATCCACCTAGAAGGGAGCAGCCTTGTGCTTAATCCTTGAAGTGGGAGTCCTCTTGATCCTTTGTGGATGTTTGAGAGGTTAGACAAGTTGAAGATCATGTCATTCCTTTATTGATCCTTTGTCTAAGAACTCTGAGATGGCCTGAAACCCTAAATTTGATTGTAGTGGATGCTCACCCATCTTTGGGGAGACTGATGAGATATGATGGTTCATCCATACTGTGATGATGATTTACACAATGATGGGAAATCTTAGTGTTCAAAATTTGGGGTATGATAGATTGCTACTTTCTGATTTCTTATTTATCCCGTGAAGCTGGAAGGGAAAGGGAAGCTATCTAAAACTAACCTTGCACGCGAATGCTTAACTGAACAAACACTTAAAGAGATTGGGGGGTCCGGGGTCAGGTTATACAATGGGGAATTGTCAATTACCCATCATATATGTGGTTATCCACAGGATGTTAGCTTTAGGTTTCGCTTTGTACTTGATGGTGTTTATCCGTTAATGGGTTGGGAAAGTTTCTTGGGAAAGTATGAGAGAATGGGTGAGTTTTTGTTGATGTTCGGGTTTTTTCCGAAGTTTTTGGTAAGGTACTGGACCTAATTTTTGATTGATGTGTGAATGTACTAAACCTAGAGTTTTTGATTGGCATGAAGGTACTGGACCTAGAGTTTTTGTTTAGTATGCTCGCTAAGATTTCACAATCTTATGCCTACATATTCCTGCTTAAATGAAACAGGGAAATCAGAGCAATCGTAGTTCCTCCTATTCTAAGGGAGGAAAAAGATATTTTGGTGTCTTGTTCAAAGCCCAAGATTGAAGCTAAAAGGTTTATTTGTGTCTTGTTCAAAGCCCAAGCTGGAAGCTAAATGGTTTGACTGAGAGAGAACTTGTCATCTCTAAAGGGGAGACATTTGGTCTGTTTATCACAACGATTGGGTGACTGTATATAAAGGAGGGTTACTTTAATTGGGATATGAGAATCCAGCAATGCCATAATTTCCTTTATAGGGGATTTTTCCTGAAGGAGAAAACTTTAACTCAGTGTTGAGCAATGCCATTTTTCCCTAGGAATCTCTCATGCTAAGAAAGGGCAGTGGCGTGGATGTAAATAATCCAGAGGCTTGCCGCTTATAGCAATTAGATGAAAGAAAGGGTCTAACAGGATAAGAGATGGATGACAACTTGGATATTTGAATCAACAAGTGTTCCACTTACAGCAGTTATCGGGGATTAGGGTTTGTTTTGAATGTCTGTTTTGATAAGTGATAAATAGAGAAGTGACTTCCTACAGAGATATTTTGATTTCCTCTGAGGGGATTGTTGATTATTGTGTGCCTTGATCAAAGCCCAATGTTGAAGCTAAGAGGTTGATTGACTCCACTGGGGAAGTCCTTATACAAATCCTAAGAGGAGGCTAGGAAAGATTGACTCAACGAGAGAGTGTTTATATATGTCTTGTACAAAGCCCAAGATTGAGGCTAAAGGAGACTGACTCTTTGGGGATACCATTATACAAAGCCTAAAAGGAGGCTAAAAGTTTGACTTTTTCAGGGAAATATTCTATCTGTCTTGTACAAAGCCCAAGATTGAGGCTAAAAGTGGTTTTGACTCCGTCGGGGAGGGTTTGTATGTGTCTTGTACAAATCCCAAGATTGAGGCTGAAAAGAAACTGACTATGTGGGAAAGAAACCTTTATCTGTCTTGTACAAATCCCAAGATTGAGGCTAAAATGAGATTTTTACTGACTCGGCTGAGTGTAGCAGGGAAATTTGTGAGTGTAAGCTATTGATTAACTTAACTAAAAAATAAGCAAGAGTCGCCACCGCACTTTTATTTTATCCCAAAAAAAAAGGAAAGGAAAAAGAGCGAACAAAAGCTAAAGAGTTCTAAAACAACAAGAACAAACAGAGAATGGGAAAGGGGGTTGGTTACGCAATGGGAAGGTGTTACCACCCAAAACGTCTATAGTACCCTATAGGAACCCTTTGAAATATCTACCGATTTTTGGTCTGAAAATGGTTTGCTTGCAAAGAGATTGAGGAGATGAGAGGAGAAATATTTTTTAATAATTTTTGCGTTTGGAGAGACTTATCGCCTCATGCCTACGTACCCACGATGTGCAATGTAGGATCAAAACCTCGTAGTTCGTGGTACAAAGAACAAAAATTATTGGTTATGGTTCATTTTATCTTGAAAAGGACAACCCGTCATTCTCAAGAGAGAATACTCAACTAATTACCCAAAGGTATGGGAAAGAGGAATTTGCATCACATTAAGATGGAGGATTTGCTTGGATTAACATCAATAAGACTATCGCTTCAACATCTAAGTGGAAAATGGCCATACTTTACCAAAAATACCATGGTTAGGAGCTTTACATCTCAACAAAGAAAATGACTCTTGTCTAATTCTTTTTTGAAAAGTTTAAAAGAAAAAAGGTGCATAAAAGCACAAAAAGGTTTGAATGAGTTTTGTATTTTTTATATCTTTTTGAAATGGTCAAAATATGATTAACATGGATTGACATTTATTAAAGAAAAAAACGTTTGAAAATCACTTGACCAAAGTCAAGGTTTTATTATGAAAGTGGTTTTGAGTTTGAAAACAAGAAAGTTTTGAAAAAGGGAGAGGATTTTGAAAATTTAAGAATGGGGAGGAGAAGAAGTGACTATCCTAGTGCATAAAATAAAAGCTAGGGAAAAGAAGGATCTAACCAAAATGGAGCCACTTCAAAGCAATATTAAAAGAATTCCATCCTTAAGCAAATAGGCCAAATAAAGGCAAGTCTTCGATCAATACTCCAAGCAAAGGGATAAGAAGTCCTAATTCTAGGTCCATAAGTCCAATATTACTTCAAAAGAGGTCCATAAAGAGATCATTCCAAAGCATAGGATAGTAACCAATAGTCCAAGATGAGGAGAATTAAGTTTTTTATGGTTTAAGTCTTTATTAATATTTTTGAGTCCAAATAGACAAAAGAAAAATGGCATAAGCATAAACATGTGTCCAACGGACAAAGGAAAAATTGCGGAAACATAAACATGATATGAAATGATAATAATGAAGTGTAAAAGTAAAATAGGTAGGGAGCAAGAAGGAAACATAAACAAAATTAATACAAAATATTGTTAGTAAGTTAGTGATTAGATGTTAGTGTTAGTTATCAATAACAATTGAATAATTGCACTTAGGTCAAGTTTGATGAAACTCATTAGAGGATTGATAAGACCAAAGCCTCCTAACAAAAAGTTTCATGAGTTTTGAACCATAAGACAAATAATCAACCATTCTTGATGGTTTTCCGATTCGGGACAAATATTGCGCTATGTTAAGCAATCGCCGAGTAATTTACGGAGTAATTACCCTACAATGAGGTCGGTCAATAGTTCTTTGTGCTAATGTAGGCTAGATGAATGATATATAGATCGTCACCCGAAAGCACTACCGCACGAAAAGAAAAGTGGTAGCGATCTCGTCTCGATCGAAATTCAACAAAAGAATTCCAAGATCTTTAGACTTTCATCGATCAAAAGAAAAAAGAAAATAGACGAAGAGAAAGCCAAATTGAATTACAAAGTCAAGAACCTTTCATCTTCAAGTTCAATCACTTTTAATTGATAAGTTTAAGTATGAAAACATATCACTAATTCAAAGCACCTCAAATGAATTCAACAATTCATTAAAAGATAGATTTGAACTAATGAATGTTTAATTACTTTAACCATATCCAAAGTCCATTGAAATTGAAGAGAAATTAATCTCAACAATGTGCTTCAAGGCTAAAATAAGAAGAAAGGGGAAGAAAAAGGAAGAAAAGCCAAAACAGCCCCAAAAACAAGCAAAAAACACAATTCTGCCTCTGTGCAATTGATTGCACCTATACGGAATCAGCAAAACAACACAAGTTTTACACTGAGCAATCCATTGCGCAAAAGGTGCAATCGATTGCACCTGTTCAGAAAACAGAAAATCAGCATTTTAAGAGGCAAATCCTTGATCAATCATTTCATCAAACATCTATTGATCATGGATTCAATTGTGCACGGATTTTAAAATAAAACAACAGTAAAAACCTGCAATCAAACACAATTACAAGATCCAAAGGATCAAGTAACACAAAGCAACCAAAGATCTACATGATGAATGATGGAGATGAAGCTTTAACAATGGTGTGAGATGAATTACCACTCCAAATCTGAAAATTCCTTCAAATTGCTTCAAGATCTACACTCCAAAGCCTTGATCTACTATAATTGATGAACAAAACCAAGAATGGATGAAGGTTTAGCTCAAAGTTGAATAAGATTCAATGTGAATTCTTGTTAACTTTCAAAGGAAGAAATGTGAGCTTTGGTGAATTTTGTGGTTGGGAAGAGAATTTGCAAGAGGTTTTTTGGCTCTCAAAAGCTTGAATGAAATGAAGCCTCTATTTATAGAGTTTAGGCTTGGGAATTTGGTGGTTTGGAATTTGGTTTGGAAGATCAAAAATAGGCTTGGAATTTGATTTTGGAGGGAAATTTACAAAAGAGTGGTGATTAGTGAAGGTGTATGGTGGGAATTAATTGTGATGAGGTAGGGGAATTATTTTTGGGTGATCTAGAATATTCTCATGTGATAAAATTGGTGCCAAATGCTTCAAAATTTGAAAATTGCTGAATTTGGCCAATTTTGCATCTGTGCAATCGATTGCATTGCTGACGCAATCCATTGCGCCTGTACAAAAATTCAAAAATTGGCATGCAACGTGAGGGGTGCAATCGATTGATGTTTTAGTGCAATCGATTGCATCAGTGAAAAATGGAAAAAATTGCTTTGTTTGACTGGATTGCTCCGGCTTTGGCTCGATTCTTTTGCTTGTCGAAGAAGGGATGGAAATAAACACATGAACCTTGGAATTCCTTGGATAATAATCAATTAAAACTTGAGGAATCCTTGATCGGATAAAATTTGACATGATTACGGATCAACTTTGACGTTGTATAGATGAAATTCATTCGAGCTGCGGGGTTGTTGTTTTGGCATTTTTAACCTGTTCTTCCCCTGAAAATGTTAGTGAAAGAAAACAAAATATTTTTGGATTTTGATTAAAGGTTAGTAAACATAAACAATTAAGCAATAAAACAACTAACAAACACACACAAACCTAAAGATCCCTGCAAGGCGCAATCCTATAGAAGAGGGAACCAATGTGTGATCTTGTTTGTGGTATGAGATGCAAAAAGACATGTGGGATCTTAGGGGTAAAAATTAGGGTATTACAGCTGCCCCTATTTAAGTTTCTTCTATCCGGAGATACGAAGATGGGCATCTTTGTCTCGACGAGATAAAAGAGACTTAAATATAACTACAACCCAATTTTTGGCCCTAAGAGACCACAAAATGATATGATCATGCAAATGATATGCAAACACAAGACCACTGTGGGGAGAAATATGCCACAGGAGATAAACAAAAGTTGGGGAGCAAAAGAAAAGAGAAAAGACTCCGCAGGGGAAAACACATCCCAACAAAGGGAGGAGACAAACTGGGGATAAGTGTATGTGGAAATAAACCACATCACAACAAGGATAAAACCCAACAGGGAAGACTTAGCACAGCAAGGCTCCACAGGGAAAAACAATACATCAACAACAAACTGTCTCTAGCATATCGAAGAGACTAATCATCCATCGGAGTAGAAAACCTCAACAACGAACTATCCCGTCAAACTGAAGAGACTTACCATTCATCGGAGTAACAAAATCTCAACAACGAACTATCCCGTCAAACCGAAGAGACTTACCATTCATCGACGTAACAAAATCTCAACAACGAACTGTCCTATCAAACCGAAGAGACTTACCATTCATCGGAGTAACAAAATCTCAACAACGAACTGTCCCATTAAACCGAAGAGACTTACCATTCATCGGAGTGACAAAATCCTCAACAACGAATTGTCCCGTCAAATTAAAGAGACTTACCATTCATTGGAGTAATAAATCTCAACAACGAACTGTCTCATCAAACCGAAGAGACTAACCATTCATCGGAGTAACAAAATCTCAACAATGAACTGTCCCGTCAAACTGAAGAGACTTACCATTCATCGGAGTAACAAAATCCTCAACAACAAATTGTCCCGTCAAATCGAAGAGACTTACCATTCATTGGAGTAACAAATCTCAACAACGAACTGTCCCGTCAAACCGAAGAGACTTACCATTCATCGGAGTAAAAAAATCTCAACAACAAACTGTCCCGTCAAACCGAAGAGACTTACCATTCATCGGAGTAACAAAATCCTCAACAACGAACTGTCCCGTCAAACCGAAGAGACTTACCATTCATCGGAGTAACAAAATCTCAACAACGAACTGTCCCGTCAAACCGAAGAGACTTACCATTCATCAGAGTAACAAAATCTCAACAACGAACTGTCCCGTCAAACCAAAGAGACTTACCATTGATTGGAGTAACAAAATCTCAACAGCGAACTGTCCCGTCAAACTGAAGAGACTTACCATTCATTGGAGTCACAAAATCTCAACAATGAACTGTCCCATCTAACCGAAGAGACTTACCATTCATTGGAGTCATAAAATCTCAACAACGAACTGTCCCGTCAAACCGAAGAGACATACCATTCATCGGAGTAACAAATCTCAACAACGAATTGTCCCATCAAACCGAAGAGACTTACGATTCATTGGAGTCACAAAAGGTATTAACTGCATCGCCTCAGGCTTCTTAAATAAAGGAATGCCACGAAACAGTATTAGAATCATACGCAGATTTCAGCTGAAGGGCGCAGAATCCTCAAAGGTGCAAAATAAATGCACTCTCAATCTAGGTTTCACAGCCTAGAGATCCAAACAAAAGTTGCAGGGGACCAAAGTTCAATCCAGGAACAAACTGGAGAGAAACGGTCAATATCTCAACTAGGGATTAATTCCATCCAGATAATGAACTGGAGAGGAAACCGAATCAAAATCTTCCATGAGAAATAAACTCAGTGGGGAATTAACAAAGATAGGCATTTGTCTCCTTACGGGTCGACACTCTAAATGGAGAGAGGACACACAAGTCCTACGGGGATAACAGCACCAAAGAGCAAAGCAACACCAACACAAATGCAAAAAAAAAATGCAACAACAATATGCTATGCACACCAAAAGAATGCGCATGTTATGCTTATGAGTATGAATATGCTGACAAAACAGACATAAAGGATAAGCAGAGGGTGGAATAAACAACACCACTGAATACTCGGCTAATCTCAACAACATGGAGATATCATTAGCAACTCTGCTAGGGATTTAGCTGAAGAAAACCTGCAAGAGATAAACAAAAGCCATCAAAGGAAAATAAATCCTACTACAAGGCTCAAATCTTGCTGGCGAAAAGAAGATACTCCTTGGAGAAAGACCCAAATATCAATATTTTAACATCAATGATCCATGAAGAGGATAACAATATAAACTCTGCTTTGAGGATGGCAGGAAAGCTGTCGGGGAATCATAACAACCCAAATCTTTCTGAATCTTTCTGGGGATAAGAAAGATTCACATAAACTTCCATTTCAAAAGGATGAAGAGATCTGCTGCGGAGAAATAATGAATCCACTAGGGATTGTAGACATATAAACATCTATGCAAAATCCACTAGGAATACAAGGCAGATCTGCTGGAGATACGAGAACATTCTCAGAGGATTAACCAATTCTGAGCAAAGCATCCTGGACTTGCTGGGAAAACAGCAAAAGGTCAAACTGTGGGGGATTTTAGATCAATACTCATCATAAATGAGAGAAAACCCAACAGGTGACTAAAAGAGATATCATCAGCGACTTCACTGGGGAATATCCATAATAGTGATGCATAATCTTCACTACGAGGATAAATCTCTGAAAAACAATCCAGAGAGAAGTACATCTTGGACTTGCCGGGGGGAATGAAAAATTAACCTCACTGCTTTATGATTGAAGAACAAATGAAACAGTAATGCTCTGTCTCCGCTGGGGAATCAGCAAGGATAAATCATCCTGGCGAGAAATACAACCACAGATGAGAATCCAACAAATAACCACCGAGTCCATGCTTCTTAAAGGAAAAAAACATGGCTCTCTGTTTGGGGACATCCAAATCAACAACAACACATCTAGAGGGTAAAACTCTGAGTGAAGATTCCTCGTATGATTTCGGCTGGTGACAGCAAAAAATGAATCTCTGCGTGGGGACCACCATTAAGGAGAAGTGGACCTCAAAACTAACTCAATTGCCTGACCATAACATAATTAGCTGGAGAGGATTAAGATCAAAACCTAGCTATGGGAGAAACCAAACATCATTGGTCCTTATGAATTCAACACATCATAACGAACCCATCATCTTGTCATCAATTAATCACATTCATAGGAATAAACTCTGCTCAGGAAAGATCAACAAACTCTACTGGGGAAATATCGACAAATTCTACTGGGGAGCTGTCAATAAATTCTGCCAAAGGAGCGAGAACGAGCCCTGTTGAGGAAAACATCGAACTTACCATCCTTGGAATAACCATTGGTGTTCCTTTTCACATTCATAACTCAAAGGAAAATGTTTTTATAATTTTCAACAATTTAAATCAATTATTCACATTTTGTTTCAAAAATCATCATAAAAAATAAATGAAATTTTGCAAACAGAAACAAAATAAGAATTACAAACAAAGGGACAAAGGCCCAAATTTTTATTAATAGAATGGAAGTCCGCAAATGGCGTAACTCCATGGATCATTACAAAGTTTGAAAAATGGTAAATGCACGGAAAGGGTTACATTGAAATACAATGACCACTATTCTCCCTAACAACTTTGAATTCCCATGTGCTCAAAACTTCAGCTGAGGATGATCGAAGCAGAATCCTTGATAGACAATGTTGCTTTCAAATGATCAAGACTGGCCAGATGTAGTTACTTGCCATAATCCCTAACTTTTGCCTAGATTGCCCTTTCGGGTTTCCAATCTACCAAGATGATTATTTCTGTTTTTGTCTCTAATTTTTGCCTGGACCGCCCTTTCGAGTTTTTAGCCCACCGAGACGCTCCTTTTTGCCTAAGCCGCCCTTTCGGGTTTTCAACTTAGCAAGTTGTTCTTTTATTTTTCTAGGCGAAGTATTTCTTGACTGCATCGGCATTCACAGGACTAGTGAACTCTTCACCATCCATAGTTGTAAGAAGTAATGCACCGCCAGAGAAGGCTCTCTAACAACATATGGGCCTTCATAATTAGGAGTCCACTTGCCCCTAGAATCATTGGTAAAAGTTGAGATCTTTTTTAGCACGAGGTCGCCTTCTCTGAACACACGAGGTCGAACCTTCTTATCAAAAGCTTTCTTCATTCTCTATTGATACAATTGGCCATGACACAAGGCCGTCATTCTTTTCTCCTCAATCATATTCAACTGGTCATATCTGCTTTGGCACCATTCAACCTCAGACAATTCAGCTTCCATCAAAACTCTCATAGAAGGGATTTCAACCTCTACCGGGAGCACTGCCTCCATACCATAAACAAGAGAGAAAGGGGCTGCCCCTGTTGAAGTGCGGACGGATGTACGATACCCATGCAAAGCAAAAGGGAGCATCTCATGCCAATCCTTGTAAGTAACAACCATCTTCTGAATAATCTTCTTAATATTCTTGTTAGCAGCTTCAACGACCCCATTCATCTTAGGTCAGTAGGGAGAAGAATTATGATGCTCAATCTTGAACTCATCGCATAATTCCTTCATCATCTTGTTATTCAGGTTCGACCCATTATCAGTGATAATCTTACTCGGAACACCATACCAACATATGATTTGATTCTTGATAAACTGGACCACTGCTTGCTTGGTCACATTGGCATATGATGCCGCTTCAACCCACTTGGTAAAATAGTCAATAGCCACCAGTATGAAACGGTGTCCGTTTGACACTTTAGGCTCAATCATTCCAATCATATCAATGCCCCACATGGAGAAAGGCTATGGAGAAGAGATAACATTGAGAGGAGTTGGAGGCATATGAATTTTGTCAGCATAAACATGGCACTAATGGCACTTCTTCACGAATTTGCAATAGTCGGATTCCATTGTCAGCCAATAGTAACCTGCCCTCAACATCTTTTTAGACATTGTATGCCCATTGGCATGAGTACCAAAAGATCCTTCATGAATTTCTTTCATCAACGTGTCTGCTTCGTGTCTATCCACGCATTTGAGCAAGACCATGTCATAATTTCTCTTATACAGCACATCATCGTTCAAGAAGAAACTACCAGCCAATCTTCTCAAAGTCCTCTTATCTTTCTTGGATGCCCCAAGTGGGCACTCTTGATTTTGAAGAAAGCATTTAATATCATAATACCACGGTTTATCATCAACAACCTCTTCAACCGCAAATACATGAGTTGATCTGTCAAGACGCATAACATCGATTTTGGGCACATCATTCCACCGATTCACCATAATCATGGAGGATATAGTGGCTAAGGCATCCGCCATTCGATTTGTTGCTCTGGTTACATGGTGAAACTCAACCTTATTGAAGAAAGTTAACAGCCTTCTTGCATAATCTCGATAAGGAATCAAATCAGGTTGACGTGTCTCCCATTCTCCTTTAATCTGATTAATCACCAGGGCTGAATCTCCGTATACATCAAGAATCTTGATCCTTAAATCAATAGCTTCTTCCAAGCCCATAATACATGCTTCATACTCAGCCGCATTATTTGTGCAAGTGAACATCAACCTTGCAATGAAAGGAATGTGAGAACCATGAGGAGTAACAATTATTGCCCCAATACCATTGCCATACTCATTAACAACTCCGTCAAAAATCAAACCCCAACGGGATCCAGGCTCAGGCCCTTCATCAAGTAATGGTTCTTCACAATCTTTTACCTTTAGATACATCACATCCTCATCAGGAAAATCAAACCTGATTGGTTGATAATCATCAATTGGCTGGTGTGCCAAATGGTCAGCCAAAACACTTCCTTTTATCTCTTTTTGAGTTCGGTACTCGATATCATATTCTGACAACAACATTTGCCAACGAGCAATCCTCCCAGTTAAAGCTGTCTTTTCAAAGATATACTTGATTGGATCCATTTTGGATATCAACCAAGTCGTATGATTTAACATATACTGGCGGAGGCGCTTGGCAGCCCAAGCTAAAGCACAACATGTCTTTTCAAGCATTGAGTACCGATACTCACAATTGGTGAACTTCTTGCTCAAATAATAAATGGCAAACTCTTTTCGACCAGATTCATCTTGTTGACCTAGAACACATCCCATAGACTCTTCCAGCACGGTCAAATACATGATCAAAGGTCTTCCTTCCACAGGAGGAGACAAAATCGGAGGTTCAAGCAGATACTCTTTAATTCTTTCAAAAGCTTTCTGACAATCCTCTGTCCAGACACAACCCTGGTCTTTGCGAAGAAGCTTGAAGATCGGCGCACATGTGGTAGTCATATTGGATATAAATCGGGAGATATAATTCAAACGTCGCAAGAATCCTCTTACTTGTTTTTCTGTTTTGGGCGCAGGCATTTCCTGAATGGCTTTAACTTTGCCAGGATCAACTTCAATGCCTTTTTGGCTGACAATAAAGCCCACCAACTTACCAGAACGGACACCAAAAGTGCATTTATTAGGATTCAAACGGAGCTTAAACTTTCTCAAACGTTGAAATAGTTTCAATAAGTACTCAATATGATCTTCTCTAGTCTTCGACTTACAAATCATATCATCCACATAGACCTTAATTTCTTTATGCATCATATCATGGAACAAAGTTGCCATAGCTCTCTGGTACGTTGCACCAGAATTTTTCAAACCAAAGGGCATTACTCTGTAACAGAATGTTCCCCAGGGTGTAATGAATGTTGTTTTTTCCATATCCTCGAGTGCCATCTTTATTTGATTATAACCGGAAAAGCCATCCATAAAAGAAAAGATACTGAATTTAGCAGTATTATCTACCAACATATCAATGTGTGGCAATGGAAAATCATCTTTTGGACTTGCTTTATTCAAATCTCTATAGTCAATGCACATTCGGACTTTTCCGTCTTTCTTTGGAACAGGCACAATATTGGCCACCCATTGAGGATACTCAGAAGGCACAAGAAAACCAGCATCAATCTGCTTTTGAACCTCCTCTTTGATCTTCACAGCCATGTTGGGATGAGTTCTTCTCAATTTCTGCTTCACCGGCGGACATTTGGGCTTCAAAGGCAATCTATGCTCCACAATATCAGTATCAAGACCAGGCATGTCTTGATAGGACCAAGCAAACACGTCAACATATTCTCTAAGAAGCTCCACAATCCTCTTCTTAACATCTGACTGAAGCAGTACCCCAATCTTGACTTCTTTTACATCATCATCTGAACCTAAATTAACCAATTCCAATGGCTCTTCATGAGGCTGAATGGCTTTTTCTTCGTGCTCAAGCAACCGAGAAATTTCATCTGGAATCTCCTCAATACCCTCTTCTTCAGCTCCAAACACAGGGAACTCAAAGTTGGGAGAGGGCATAGGGTCATTGTTTTCAATGGGTTTAACAATCAATCTGCACAATGATTTATGTTTGATTTTAGAATATGAAAAAAAGTGCAAGTATCATGCAGATAAAAGTGATTATCACATTATTATTATTTTTTGGTTTTTTATGTTACCATTTTTCAGAAATAAAGCAAAAAGGGAAAACATAATATGGATAAACAAAATAACATTTTATTGATGATGATAAAATTTGAAATAAAGCCCTCACAAATTCACTTTCACCTTGGGCAGAGTGAAAGGATTTTTTAAAAAAACAAAAACAAATTACTTTGAAATATGAACAATAGTAGGAACATCAACAACTATCCAATTCTGGCAGACTTGTCCCTGTGTCACGAAATTGGGAAACTCTTCTTCTTCATCTTATTTAATGATGGCAGCAGTAGAGTGATCCTTGTGGATGAATTTGGCGCTGTGAAAGGTCTCATTAATACGCTTCAAATCTCTTCTGACTGTACCAGGTGTAAAGCCTAAACCAGTTTTTCCCAGGTTATAAACCACATCAATGACTCGGCCCCAACCGTCAGACCGACCAGTTTTTAACACATGCAGAACATCTTTCAAAGAAGACATGGGTAAATCATTCTTCTTAACAGCTTTGCCATCAACAGAAAGAGCTTGGAACAGAGTTCCAACAGTTTCATCAGCATCAACATATGAAAAGGATGAAAGGTGGCTCACCAGCATTGCTTGCTCACCTCCAACAATTACCAGCTTATCATTCTTAACAACTTTTAACTTCTGATGAAGAGTCGAAGTCACTGCCCCAGCTTCATGAATCCAGGGTCGGCCAAGAAGAAAACTATAAGCAGGACGAATATCCATTACTTGAAAAGTAATCTGGAAGAAACACGGTCCTATCTTGATCGGAAGATCAACCTCCCCAATCACAGTCTTTCGAGATTCATTAAAAGCTTTAACAACAACCCCACTATACCTCATGGGAGTACCTTGGTAAGAAAGCCTTGATAAAGTAGATTTTGGCAACACATTCAAAGAAGAGCCAGTAACAACCAACACATTGGAAAGCGCATCTTCTTGACAATTCATGGAGATATGTAAAGCCAAATTGTGATTTCTCCCCTCCTCGGGTAACTCTTCATCATAGAAACTCAAATTATTACACGCGGTGAGATTGGCAACAATTCCATCAAACTGATTAACAGTCACATCATGCTCAACAAATGCTTGTTCCAATACCTTCTGTAAATATTTCCTATGAGCTTTAGAATTCATCAGTAAGGACAACACTGAAATCTTGGACGGGGTATGCAAGAGTTAATCCACAACGCTATAAACACTCTTCTTGATCAACTTCAATACTTCATCCTCAAAAACCTTCGAACTATTGGACTGACCAGAAACATTGATGTTACTCTCATCTTGAGTTCGTTTGCCAGCAATAACATTCTCCACAATCTTTGGAGGGCTCAGGAGCAAAAACTCGACCACTCCGGGTCACTCTACTCACATCAGCGATGCTTACCACAGAAGACAAAGAAGGAATGGGGACTTCCTTACCATCTTCTACCATGGTAGCATTATACTTATACGGAACAGCGTTGTCATTCATAGGGTACCGGTCCGGGCAACCGAATAACCAAAGGCGTAACAGCTGTCTTCCGATTATCATAAGAGATAACAACTCTTTAAGGAATATTGAAGCGTGGCTCAATAGCATTCACCTCATTCTGATATTCGTCTCTCTTAGCAGTGACTTCAATTAAATTCTCATCCATCATCCTTTGAATATCCCTCTTCACTATCACACAACCACGAGGATTCATAGAACAGATACAACAAGCTGCATAGTCATGATCAATATCATGGTATTCACTCAAAAGTGCATGTATTTCCACAAGAGATCTTCGGATCCAACGAATATCAAAATTTTTGAATGTACCAGGACAACCATCAACCATATTGACAGACGCCTTGCCGTGATTAGGCAGCGGATTCGATTGGACATTAGGGTTGGAATCTTCGAAAGACAAAATACCACTTCCATCTTCAATGGATAAAAGTTCTCGGTGTCATGCCCAGCTCCTCCCTGATGGAAAACACAATGAGCTTCAGGCTTATACCACCATGGTGAATCTTTTGGAATAGCAGGTGGTGGACGGGTCTAAACAAGATTCTTCTTAATTAGACAAGGAAGCAATTATGTGTATGTCATTGGAATCGGATCAAATTCCTTCTGAAAATGGCCCCGTTGATTGTTTGGCTGATTAAAACGTTGTTGCTGAGCAGGAGCTGCCTGAACAACAGGAACTGAACTAATAACAGGAGTGACAGATGCAACATGTTGCTGACGCTGATTGTTCCTATCATGAGGTCTTCTATACCTTTCTCGAGAAACGGCATTGGTCTCTCCTTCTTTCTTTTTGGCAAATCCTCCACCATATTTCTTGGAATTACCAGCAGAACTGCCATCTTTCAACAAACGTCCCTCACGGACACCTTCTTCCAATCTCATCCCCATATTAACCATCTCAGTGAAATCACTTGGGGCACTAGCAATCATACGTTCATAATAGAAAGGACTCAGAGTTTTCAGAAAAATCTTAGTCATCTCTTTCTCTTCCAAAGGGGGGTTGATTTGGGCAGCAATCTCGCGCCACCTTTGCGTGTATTCTTTGAATGTCTCCTTATCTTTCTGAACCATCGCTCGAAGCTGGTCACGATCAGGAGCCATATCCACATTATACTTATATTGTTTCACAAACGCCTCACCCAAGTCTTCGAAAGTGCGAACTCGAGTACTGTCGAGTCCCATATACCATTTCAAAGCAACACAGGACAAACTATCTTGAAAATAGTGAATGAGCAGCTGATCATTATCCTTCTAAGCCGACATCTTACGAGCATACATAGTCAAGTGACTCAACGGACAAGAATTACCTTTATACTTTTCAAAGTCAGGGGCCTTGAACTTATGCGGGATCTTCACATTATGAACCAAGCATAACTCATGAGCGTTCTTTCCAAATAGGTCTTTACCTCTCAAAGCTTTGATCTCTTTCTGCATTTCAATAAACTGGTCTTGAATCTCTTCCATTCTGTCATGCGCACTAGCATTCTCACTTGGAGCAGTATGGAAAATATGTTCTTCACCAAAAGGAACGGCGTGAACCACAGGCGGTGGCACAGTCATCACAGGTTAAATGGTAGGAACAACTGGAAATTCAGGAGGTGGTGGTGGTTGATAACCTTCAGGAACAAAGTTTTGAGGCATGCCCTAGGGGAAACCAGGAGGCATGGAATACTGAGGAACACTAGCAGGCGCCACAGAGATGGGCGTGGAGACAATCTCAGAAATGACTGTCCTTTGCACATGAGTTGAAAGCGGAGGAGGAGGAGGTGGTGGTGGCTGATTCTGAGTAGCCACCAAAGCTTCCATCATAGCAGTGAGTCTTTCCAAACCATCTTTCTGAGTTGATACTTCTTCACGAAGCTCACGGTTCTCTTGTTGCAATTGATCCATCTTTTTCTTCAGATTAGCTCGAGTATTATACTGGTGTGATAGCTTGGCTGAATGAGGACCAAAGACAAACAATAAGACACCTGGAAAAGGCAAGAAACAATGCAGAATGATGTGAATGCTAATGCAAAATGCAAATGTTTCGTTCAACTTTCAAGGATCTTTATAAAGCAATTGCAAGCATCGTAATAACTCTTTTTTGAAATACTGATTAACATCTCATTTTATTGAATATTATCTGCGGTGTCTGCAAAAGGAAAATCTCTAAACTCCTTGAAAATTGACTGAAACAGAATGTCTATGAATGCATGATTGCATGTATGCAGCAACCACAAGCAAGATCACACAAAGCACACGAGTTCAAGGTTCTGAGTCACGAGCATGGAGTCAAGGTTAAGAGCCAACCCACAAAGGTATGTACTAAGGGTATAACACCTGCCGAACAAGGTTCTAAAGAAGTTCCCAGAGTCTACAACCCATCTTTCAGATATTATCGATTTCCCAACTTTCTTGGTAGTCAATAATATTCTCAAGAGAGTCTCGTATGAGTGTGGTATCGCGTAACAACTGATTCAAGTCTGCACCTGAACAGCCACCGCACCACGTCCTAATAAGGCCAAGATGGGTTAAGGGTACTAAAGTCCTCAGCTTCGGGTCCTTGGATCAAGAAGCATAACGGGTTTACCATTTCTGGTCTGCCATTACTACCTCTTGGGAGGAGTACCTCAACTGAGTCCTCAGGAATGGTCTCTAGAGTCGACAGCTCTCTAGATCAACACCCCGAAATGCGCAAGACACACACGTCAGAATATCTCCCAAGAAAACCTCGTATGGATGTGAATTTTGTGAACACTAAATGTACCAAGACGGTGCATAGGTCCCACTACTTTCCACCCTAGTCTTAGGTGTATACTCAAGCCTGGGTATTGGGCTTATCTCACCACACAGAAGAATTCCCAAACAGAACAAACAAAGAACAAACAAATCAGAAAAAAAGCAATAAATAAATCAAAGTAGGCTAAACCCCTCAAGGGATGGACCAGCAAGAGGTCAATCTGTCCCCAGCAGAGTCGCCACTTTTCTGTAGCGGGGAAATTTGTGAGTGTAAGCTATTGATTAACTTAACTCAAAAATAAGCAAGAGTCGCCACCGCACTTTTATTTTATCCCAAAAAAAGGAAAGGAAAAAGAGCGAACAAAACCTAAAGAGTTCTAAAACAACAAGAACAAACAGAGAATGGGAAAGGGGGTTGGTTACGTAATGGGAAGGTGTTAGCACCTAAAACGTCTATAGTACCCTATAGGAACCCTTTGAAATATCTACCGCTTTTTGGTCTGAAAATGGTTTGCTTGGAAAGAGATTGAGGAGATGAGAGGAGAAATATTTTTTAATATTTTTTGCGTTTAGAGAGACTTATTGCCTCATGCCTACGTACCCACGATGTGCAATGTAGGATCAAAACCTCGTAGTTCGTGGTACAAAGAACAAAAATTATTGGTTATGGTTCATTATATCTTGAAAAAGACAACTCGTCATTCTCAAGAGAGAATACTCAACTAATTACCCAAAGGTATGGGAAAGAGGCATTTGCATCACATTAAGATGGAGGATTTGCTTGGATTAACATCAACAAGACTATCGCTTCAACATCTAAGTGGAAAATGGTCATACTTTACACAAAATACCATGGTTAGGAGCTTTACATCTCAACAAAGAAAATGACTCATGTCTAATTCTTTTTTGAAAAGTTTAAAAGAAAAAAGGTGCATAAAAGCACAAAAAGGTTTGAATGAGTTTTGTATTTTTTATATCTTTTTGAAATGGTCAAAATATGATTAACATGGATTGACATTTATTAAAGAAAAAAACGTTTGAAAATCACTTGACCAAAGTCAAGGTTTTATTATGAAAGCGGTTTTGAGTTTAAAAACAAGAAAGTTTTGAAAAAAGGAGAGGATTTTGAAAATTTAAGAATGGGGAGGAGAAGAAGTGACTATCCTAGTGCATAAAATAAAAGCTAGGGAAAAGAAGGATCTAACCAAAATGGAGCCACTTCAAAGCAATATTAAAAGAATTACATCCTTAAGCAAATAAGCCAAATAAAGGCAAGTCTTCGATCAATACTCCAAGCAAAGGGATAAGAAGTCCTAAATCTAGGTCCATAAGTCCAATATTACTTCAAAAGAGGTCCATAAAGAGATCATTCCAAAGCATAGGATAGTAACCAATAGTCCAAGATGAGGAGAATTAAGTTTTTTATGGTTTAAGTCTTTATTAATATTTTTGAGTCCAAATGGACAAAAGAAAAATGGCATAAGCATAAACATGTGTCCAACGGACAAAGGAAAAATTGCGGAAACATAAACATGATATGAAATGATAATAATGAAGTGTAAAAGTAAAACAGGTAGGGAGCAAGAAGGAAACATAAAAAAATTAATACAAAATATTGTTAGTAAGTTAGTGATTAGATGTTAGTGTTAGTGATCAATAACAATTGAATAATTGCACTTAGGTCAAGGTTGATGAAACTCATTAGAGGATTGATAAGACCAAAGCCTCCTAACAACAAGTTTCATGAGTTTTGAACCATAAGGCAAATAATCAACCATTCTTGATGGTTTTCCGATTCGGGACAAATATTGCGCTATGTTAAGCAATCGCCGAGTAATTTACGGAGTAATTACCCTACAATAAGGCCGGTCAATAGCTCTTTGTGCTAATGTAGGCTAGATGAACGATATATAGATCGTCATCCGAAAGCACTACCGCACGAAAAGAAAAGTGATAGCGATCTCGTCTCGATCGAAATTTAACAAAAGAATTCCAAGATCTTTAGACTTTCATCGATCAAAAGAAAAAAGGAAATAGACGAAGAGAAAGCCAAATTGAATTACAAAGTCAAGAACCTTTCATCTTCAAGTTCAATCACTTTTACTTGATAAGTTTAAGTGTGAAAACATATCACTAATTCAAAGCACCTCAAATGAATTCAACAATTCATTAAAAGATAGATTTGAACTAATGAATGCTTAATTACTTTAACCATATCCAAAATCCATTGAAATTGAAGAGAAATTAATCTCAACAATGTGCTTCAAGGCTAAAATAAGAAGAAAGGGGAAGAAAAAGGAAGAAAAGCCAAAACAGCCCCAAAAACAAGCAAAAAACACAATTCTGCCTCTGTGCAATCGATTGCACAAAAGGTGCAATCGATTGCACCTGTACGGAATCAGCAAAACAACACAAATTTTACACTGTGCAATCCATTGCGCAAAAGGTGCAATCGATTGCACCTGTTCAAAAAACATAAAATCAGCATTTTAAGAGGCAAATCCTTGTTCAATCATTTCATCAAACATCTATTGATCATGGATTCAATTGTGCATAAATTTTAAAATAAAACAACAGTAAAAACCTGCAATCAAACACAATTACAAGATCCAAAGGATCAAGTAACACAAAGCAACCAAAGATCTACATGATGAATGTGGAGATGAAGCTTTAACAATGGTGTGAGATGAATTACCACTCCAAATCTGAAAATTCCTTCAAATTGCTTCAAGATCTACACTCCAAAGCCTTGATCTACTATAATTGATGAACAAAAATAAGAATGGATGAAGGTTTAGCTCAAAGTTGAACAAGATTCAATGTGAATTCTTGTTAACAAAAGAGTGGTGATTAGTGAAGGTGTGAGAATTTGTGATTGGGAAGAGAATTTGCAAGAGGTTTTTTGGCTCTCAAAAGCTTGAATGAATGAATGAAATGAAGCCTCTATTTATAGAGTTTAGGCTTGGGAATTTGGTGGTTTGGAATTTGGTTTGGAAGATCAAAAATAGGCTTGGAATTTGATTTTGGAGGGAAATTAACAAAAGAGTGGTGATTAGTGAAGGTGTATGGTGGGAATTAATTGTGATGAGGTAGGGGAATTATTTTTGGGTGATCTAGAATATTCTCATGTGATAAAATTGGTGCCAAATGCTTCAAATTTTGAAACTTGCTTAATTTGGCCAATTTTGCCTCTGTGCAATCGATTGCAGTGCTGACGTAATCCATTGCGCCTGTACAAAAATTCAAAAATTGGCACGCAATGTGAGTGGTGCAATCGATTGTTATTTTAGTGCAATCGATTGCATCAGTGAAAATGGCAAAAATTGCTTTGTTTGACTGGATTGCTCCGGCTTTGGCTCGATTCTTTTGCTTGTCGAAGAAGGCATGGAAATAAACACATGAACCTTGGAATTCCTTGAATAATAATCAATTAAAACTTGAGGAATCCTTGATCGAATAAAATTTGACATGATTACGGATCAACTTCGACGTTGTACAGATGAAATTCATTCGAGCTGCGGGGCTGTTGTTTTGGCATTTTTAACCTGTTCTTCCCCTGAAAATGTTAGTGAAAGAAAACAAAATATTTTTGGATTTTGATTAAAGGTTAGTAAACATAAACAATTAAGCAATAAAATAACTAACAAACACAGACAAACCCAAAGATCCCTGCAAGGCGCAATCCCATAGGAGAGGGAACCAATGTGTGATCTTGCTTGTGGTATGAGATGTAAAAAGACATGTGGGATCTTAGGGGTAAAAATTAGGGTATTACACAGAGAATATTTTAAGTGTCTTGTACAAAGCCCAAGATTGAGGCAGAGATAAGTTTGACTCTGCGGGAGAGTATTATCTGTCTTGTACAAAGCCCAAGATTTAGGCTGAAAAGAGGATTGACTCTGTTTAGGGTATTATTTCTCATAGCCTAAAAGAAGGCTGGGAGGAATTGACTCTGCTGGGGAAGATATTTGTCCCTAGCTTAAGAGAAGGTTATGAAGATTTATGTCTTGTACAAAGCCCAATATTGAGGTTAAAAAGGGTTTGACTCAACAAGAGAGTGCTTTTATCTGTCCTGTACAAAGCCCAGGATTGTGGTTGAACAAGCTGGAGAAATCATTATACAAAGCCTAAGAGGAGGCTAACTTCTGCTAGGGGTAATCCTTTTACCGAGCCTAAAAGGAGGCTAGAAAAGATTGACTCAACAAGAGAGTGTTTTTATCTGTCTTGTACAAAGCCCAGGATTGAGGCTAAAAGGGTCGACTCAACAAGAGTGTATGAAAAAGGGTGATTGACTCTACAAGAGAGTCTGAAAAAGGTGATTGACTCAACAAGAGAGTCTGAAAAAGGTTAGCTCCGTTGGGGAGAATCATTGTACAAATCCCAAGAGGAGGCTAGCTATGCTGAGGAAAGATCATTATACAAAGCCTAAGAGGAGGATATATTCTGCTGGGGATTATTGAGATCCCGAGGCAGGTCCAACTAGGGAATCAACTCTTGCTGAGGGTTACAGAAGATTTGAGGTATCAGATGCCTTGAGGTTCTGATTTGGGATAGTGTTATACCGATGATAAACTGACCCTGATTGGGGGATTTTTTTAGGAGAGAAATTGGGTTTTTTGAACCCAAGGGTTTTAACTCCTTGGGAGATTGATCCAGAATGACCGGGGTTTATCCTATGTTTGTAGGGAACTTGAGAATGTCTTTGAGACTCAAGAGGAGATTTTAGACTATCCAAGTCTATTGGTGTGGAAGAGTTTATCTTTGTATGATGCCCAAGAGAAGGCAAGTGTTTTATGGGATGAGAATCAACCCTAAATTGGTCTGAGAATTGACACTGGAAATACTGCTCTAGCAAAGGATGACTAAGTTTTATCCTATACCTTTAAGAGGTCTTCAGGGTCCTTATATTAAGCCCAAGAGAAGGCATGGGAACTTCTAAGAAGCCGGAGGGTCTTTGTACAAAGCCCAAGAGGAGGCCGGGATGCTTTTAGGAAGCCTGTGGGTCCCAAACTTAAGAAAAGTTCAAGAAAAGTTTCACCGAGAAAAATATTTTCTTTAGTGAACAGTTCTAGGGTTTGAAGAAATACAAGAGAAGTTTCACCGGGAATTAATCCTCTCTGGGGAAACTGAATTTCTTTGACAAGTTCTAATAGTGACACTGAGAAAAGGTTCACTGAGAATACTGCCTTTCTCTTTGTTCCATATTATTTACGCTCAAGAGAAGGAAAGACTGTATCTGGAAGTCCTATGAGGATCTAGTTCTGACTGTATTTAAGAGTGACCAACTGGCTTTACCTAGTTCTAGACCTAGTTGCCGGGGAAAACTCTAAATAACTATACTAGTATGTATACAGTTGATATATATGACAAGTATTTAAAAGGGTATGAAAGAAGGACTTACAGGGGAGTAGCTTCCCACAATACAGTTATATATATATATATATATATATATATATATATATATATATATATATATATATATATATATATATATATATATATATATCGAGTAAATGAAAGTTGTTAAAACTTACAGGTGAGCAAGCTTCCATGCTGTATTTTTAGTTGTTCAAAGAAATTAAAGAAAGTTTTGATAACAACTGTATATTTGAATCTAAATCAAAAGAGAAGTTGTTTTTGAAAAGATTGTTGGGGCTTATACTCAAAGAGAGTCCCAAGGTTTAACAGTGATCGCGTCGTTGTTTTGAAGATCGTATCGGGACTTATACAACGACTGAGGCCCAAAAAGGTTTATTTACAAAAGGGTTGGGTCTTACAACTCAAGGAGAAGCCCAAAGATGTTTTGAAAAAGAAAGATGGGACTTACAACACGAGGGGAGGCCCAGATGATTTTGTTTTAAAAGACGACGACCGCGCCGTGATTTTGAAAATACAGTGGAACTTATACAATGTCTGAGTCCCAAAAATGGTTTTGGTTAAAAAGGGATTGGGTCTTACACTCTATCAGAGGCTCAAAGATGTTTAAAAAAAGATTTGTTTGGGTGAAAATCAAAGAAACCCTAATTTCATCATTTTTTAAAGTAATCATTCAGAGAAAATTAATTAAAATGATAAAAACACCAAATAAGTTTGAATAAACAACTTGTGATTCTTGGTTGAGGTTTGAAAATAATGTTTTAGTCACAAGATGAAATTAAAACTCATTTGGTTTTGATTTCCAAGATGATAATTCCTTTTTGAAATGTTTAAAAACAATTAAAAATGAATTTATTTACAAAAATATCAACTATATTAAATAAATAATATAATTTTGATTTTTTTGTGTAATAAAATATTTTAACATTTTTGTGATTTTTTACAAAAAGAACCGATAAAAAATAATTAAAATTGAGAGAGAAATTAATTTTTCAAATCATTTAAGAAAATAATATGAAAAATATAAAAAGTGGAAAAGTGATAAAAAAAAAGGGTCTGGGGTGAGGGGAATCGAACCCCAGACCTCCAAGCCAAACACATGCGCGCGCAACCACTGGGGTCGTGTGTATCAAACCACCCCATAAATACATATGGGATACCAATTTTCAGGCCTGGCCAATGCAAGGCAAGGCAAGTTCTTGGGCCAAAAACGTGAAGGCTGTAACTCTCTCATTTCTCCATGGATTGGGACAAAATTTAGGTCTATCCTGCCTAGAATTTCACAAGGAATCCAATGGTGCCCTTAGTTTTTTTCAGATGAGGTCCCCGTTTTAAAACCCGATAGTGGTTTTGAAATAGACCACAATTTGCATTTTCTATGCTACCTCATGGTACATGCAAGAATTACATGATGAATTGGTTTAAACATAACATATACAACATGTATGAGATGTTTATGATTAGTGGACTTCAAAGAAATGCATAATTCAAAGAGTTCAAGTTGTTATTCACTTACCTCTTGGAGCTTTTTATGCTATCTGTCAAGTTCCTCGTGCCAGAAGTAATTTGATGCTTTGGACACTCTCAATTGATCCCTTGGAAGCTTCAAGAATGATCAGAACCAGCTGGAATCCTCAGGAACAAGTTTGAGCTCTTTCTTGCAAAAGGGGCAAAAGTGACCAATATGGTAACTCTCTCAAATGGTGTTCCAGATGAGGGGAACCAATTGAGGCAGTTCAAGGATGATATATGAAGTGTGTTTGAGGTTTTATCTGGTTTTGAAAGTGACTGAATCAAGACATGGCTTGAAAAATGCAAAAAAGTCCAATTTTGAGGTTTTGGAAGTGGACTTTGTGATTTTGGTGTTTCAGGTCACAAATGAGAGTTTGAATAGCTTAGATACAACATATTAGAGGTGTTTGGATCATGAGTTGTGATGGAATTGCCCTCTAACTCAAAAACTCAAAGATACCTTGC
Organism: Lathyrus tuberosus; assembly: GCA_022829125.1. Classification (NCBI taxonomy): domain Eukaryota; kingdom Viridiplantae; phylum Streptophyta; class Magnoliopsida; order Fabales; family Fabaceae; genus Lathyrus; species Lathyrus tuberosus. Next base: position 2,939,938 of record JALAZF010000250.1, on the reverse strand, counting down.
AAAAGAAGGCATTTTAGCCTAGAGAAAGGGATTTTGAGGAAAGTAAGTGTTGTAGTGCTTTGGTGTACTCAAATAGAGTACAAATGAGCTCTATTTATAGTAGAGCAAGTTTTTTTTGCAAGCAATAGTGAATGGCAACTGCAGCAGGCCTTTAGCCAGTGTTATACAAAAGGAATCTCAAGTCTCCTCTAGCCATTGACTTGAGGTTAGGGCACAGGCTTTGTAGCTTTGGTACAGAGATAAGTCTTGACTGAATTCAGTTGGAATAGGCTCAGTTCATGCCACCTTGGTGTATCCATTGAATGCTTGGAAATAAAATTGGAGTCTTAGCATCTTTGTAGCCTTTTTAGGGATGACAAGCCTAATGTAGATTCTTGGACATGGGAGGCTTGGAGATCAGATCATCACCCTTGGATTTAATCCTCTGATGTGTCCAAATTGATGATAAGGCTTGGAGTTATCAGATTTGGACAAATCGAGCAAATATGCACAATTCAGCCTTGTAAAACCAGTTCATGATGCCATGTTTCAAGGGTTGTATCTCCTTGCTCAAATTTAATTTGGAGATGATCTGGTACTTGTTGGAAATCCCTTATGGCATACTTTAACTTTGATGTTCACCCCTAGACATGGTTTGACTTGGATCCAGGTGAAAAATGTCCCTACATTTTAGAAAAAGTAAGGCAGATTTTGACTTAGTGAAAATTTCACTTAGTGTTGGAAAAATGTCATTTTCATGTTTTTTGCCATTTTGTTCACTCCATAACTTAAAATCCATGAGGAATTGGATTTTGAAGTAGTTGAAGCTTTTGTAGAGTGTAGCAAGACCTACAAATCCAGCTTTGGATCACCCAAAATGGTTGCTTGGATCTCAAGTTATTGTCCTTGGAAGTTGGTAAAAATTCTAAATTTTTTATGGTTGCCCCTTTTACAAGTTTACTCTCTTTCTTTGATTTTTCTTGATGAATGATGATTCAAATCACATATTAACATTGTTTTAGGGTTAAGGAACCTTGTTTGACCAAAAATCCAAAAAGTCAAACTTGGATTTTTGTACAGTTGACTTTTTCAGCAGATGAAATTTTGACTTTGTGATCCCTTTGTGAAATCAATCCTTGGGCTCAATTAAACTTCATGGATGGCCTCCAAGGGTATTTAGGAATGTCTTGGACCCCTCCCCAAGTGTTGAGATCAAGGGTAGGCAACCAGTCAAGGGTAGGGTTAACTTTTTCCATCAGAAACCCTAATTTGTGATCAGATGGTTTTGAGTTCTTGTGGCTTATGACTTGAGCTCTTTGAATTAATCACATCTTGTAAATAGGTCTATATGATGTATTTGAGGCCTTTGAAGTTCATTTTGAAGCTTCAAGCCATGCCTTACTTCACAAGTTAACTCAATGGTTGAATTAGGTCAAAACCCTAATTCCTGATATTTTGATAGATGGACCCTCAAGGTGATTTTGCCATTGTGGATGGGCTCTTGAGATCCTTTATGGGTGTTTGAGAGACTAGACAAGTTGAAGATCATGTCATTTCTTGATTGATCCTTATCTAAATGCTCTGAGAGGGCTCCAAACCCTAATCTTTGATTGTAGTGAATGCTCAACCATCTTTGAGGAGATTGATGAGGCGTGATGGTTCATGCATATTGTGATGATGATTTACACAATGATGGGAAATCTTGGTGGTCAAAATTTGGGGTATGACAGATGCCCCTATTTAATTTTCTTGGACCTGAAGGTGTGAATGGCGAAGGTATTCAGGCATTCAGGGTGCAAGAGGATTAAATATCGGAATACCCGAAACTTTGACGGTGGTTATGAATAGCGGTTTGCTCATCCATCTTCTTTTGCTAGGTAATGATGCTTAGAAAATGGTGAAAACTTCCCCCTCGGTCTTGGTCTTCAGCCATGGAACTGGTCTTAGTTTCTGAAATAAACTTCCCCTCGATCTTGGTCTTCAGCCAAGGAACTGGTCATAGTTTCTGAAATAAACTTCCCCTCGATCCTTGTCTTCAGCCAAGGAACTGGTCTCAGTTTCTGAAATAAACTTCCCCTCGATCTTGGTCTTCAACCAAGGAACTGGTCTCAGTTTCTTTTGTCAATAAACTTTCTTGACAAGGGACGCTATTTGTTAGCGGTTTTCCTCAAACTTCTCGCCGAATTTTCCTGGGGAGATGCCATTAGAAAGAAAAAATTTTTATGCCAGACTTGCTGGGGAACCTATTCGTCTGAGTTGTAGAGGTGTGCAAACTTTTCTGTTTTGGAGACGCCATTCGTTGACCCTAATAGGGAAAACGAGTCTCTTGAGAGACAGCTTTCTGCCTTGGGATATTACATCGTACTTTTCCTCGAGATCTTCGCGGAGAAATGCCATGTGATGCAATCCAATTTTGAGGTACTGATGACTTCATTAACATTGATTTTCTCGGGAGAAAAACCAATGTGTTGCTGAGAGTCTTTAGTTGCGAGGCTTTCTCTGGGGATTTTCCTTAATCCGGGAAAGTTCAATGGAGAAGAGTGACGTTTGTCGAATTTCTTCTTGCTTTTTTAGAGGTTCAAGTTATCAAAATGGTCGAGGACCGGCTCCAATCCAGAAATACACTAGAGGAGAGAGATGGTTCTGACAAAACATTTCCTAACAAGGAAAGAACTGACAACTCGATTGAGAGGACTTTTATCACTAGGGGATAAGACCGACTAGAGTGATAGTGATGCAATATGTATATGAATCAATAATGCATGATGTATGTATATTTATGCTGACAAAACTGACACGACATACATATTAGTGGATGAATATGACTAGATAATTGGCCACTGCAGGGGATGAAAAGTATCACTGGTTCAAGATAGCAATTCTTCCTTGCTTAGGAAAAAGTACTTCCCGCGGGGAAAAACGTTGGTCGGACTTAGGAGGTAAGAACTCTGTCGGGGATATCAGATGGGAAAATCACATCTGATACAATTGATCCTTCGTTCAGGCGTACTGGCTTAGAAAGAGTATTTTGATTCTGCACGTTGAAGCTTAATCGCCTTTGGAGAAGCAATCGATGTATTTTCGATGTTCAACAGTCAAAAGAATTGCCATCTTTAATTTAAAAGCAGAAAAATTTGACAAGTAAATTCATTTTTGTTTTATTTCAAGAATCGTTAATCACGTTAAAATGTCGTTCTGTAAAGCTAAAACAAATCAGAATTGCAAACAAAAGCACTACGGCTAAAATTTTATTGATAGGATGGAAATCAGCCAAGCGCGTGATTCCATAGAGTATTTACAAAGTTAGAAAATGGTAATTTAAGGGAAAAGGGCTGCATCGAAACATAACGACCGTTATCCTTCTACCAACTTTGAATTCTGGACATCCTGAGCTTCTGTCGAAGATGACCTTGATTGGAGTTTTTCGGATGGATGGCATAACTGCTGCTGGGGGATTTGCCCCTTTGTTGGACGCAATTACTTGCCATGAATCCCTAAATTTTTCCTGGATTGTACTTTGAGGTTTTTAATCCATCGGGATAATTTTTGCTTATGTCTCTAATTTTTTCCTGGACCGCCCTTTCAGGTTTTCAATCCACCGAGACGTTTTTTTTTATTTAGGCGAAGTATTTCTTGACTACATCAACATTTGTGGGGTAGGCAAATTCTTCTCCATCCATGGTTGCGAGTCTCAAAGCGCCGCCTGAGAAAGCTTTCTTGACCATAGAGGGGCCATCATAATTCGGAATCCATTTGCCCCAAGAATCAGTGAGAAATGATTGTATCTTCTTGAGCACGAGGACTCCTTTCCTGAAAACGCGAGGTCAGACCTTTTTGTCGAACGCCTTCTTCATTCTTTGTTGGTACAACTGACCATGGCATAGAGCCGTTATTCGCTTTTCTTCTATAAGATTTAGTTCATCGTGTCTACTTTGACACCATACGGCTTCTGTTAACTTAGCTTCTATCAATACCCGAATTGATGGGATCTCTACTTTTATGGGAAGCACTGCCTCCATGCCATATACTAGAGAGAAAGGGATTGCCCATATTGAAGTGCGGACAGATGTGCGATAACCATGAAGAGCAAAGGGCAGCATTTTCTACCAATCTTTGTAGGTTACAACCATCTTTTGAACGATCTTCTTGATGTTCTTGTTAGCCGCTTCTACCGCTCCGTGCATCTTAGGTCGGTAGGGTGATGAGTTATGGTGTTTGATCTTGAACTCAGCGCACAACTCTTTCATCATCTTTTTGTTCAAGTTAGATCCATTATCAGTAATGATCTGGCTTGGAACACCATAACGGCAGATGAGATTTTTCTTGATGAAACGGACCACCACTTTTCGGGTTACATTGGCGTATGACGCTGCTTCTACCCACTTGGTGAAGTAGTCAATGGCTACTAGGATGAACTGATGTCCTTTTGAAGCTTTGGGTTCGATCATGCCAATCATGTCAATTCCCCATATGGAAAAAGGTCATGGGGAAGAAATAACTTTGAGATGTGTTGGCGGTACATGGATTTTGTCTGTGTATATCTGACACTTGTGACACCTTTTCATGTACTTGTAGCAATCAGATTCCATGGTCAACCAGTAGTACCCTGCTCTCAGAATTTGTCTCGCCATTGTGTGTCCATTGGCATGAGTGCCAAAGGATCCTTCGTGAATCTCTTTCATTAGCATGTATGCTTCTGGTCTGTCTGTCATACCCCAAATTTTGACCACCTAGATTCCCATCATTGTTCAAATCATCATCACAATATGGATGTACCTTTATGCCTCATCAGTCTCCCCAGAGGTGGGTGAGCATTCACTACAATCAAAATTAGGGTTTCAGGCCCTCTCAGAGCTTTTAGACAAAAGATCAATCAAGGAATGACATGATCTTCAACTTGTCTAACTTCTCAAACATCCACAAAGGATCAAGAGGACTCCCACTTCAAGGATTAAGCACAAGGCTGCTCCCTTTTAGGTGGATCAAGCCTCAAGATCGCCAGTGTCACCAAATTAAGGTTTGGTCGACCAGGGCCTCCAGATGGAGATTTTCCTCTGGGCATGAGCCAATGCTTCAAATCATAACCTATGATGCTCCAAGGGACATCATAAACCCAATCATCAAGTCAATTTAACCTCAGGGGATGCATTCACCAAAAATCAGGAATTAGGGTTTCTTGACCTAGTTCACCCCTAAGTTGACTTTTGGGACAAAACATGAGCCGAGACCTCAAGAGAGGATTTGAGGGTCTCTAACATATTACATTGATCTATTTGTAACAATGGATTGATCCAAGAAGCTTGAGCAACAAGTCTCAATTTCATCTGAACCACAGTTAGGGTTTCGCGAGAAAAAGTCAACTGTAGCTTTGACTTTTGACCAGGAAATGCCCTCAAACTCTTGGACATGATTCAATACACCCTATAACAATTATGAAATCAATCCATCAAGTTTGATTTAGGTCAAGGACTTGATTTCATAGAGGATCGCACAGTTTGGAATTCATCGGATAAAAAGTCAACTGTGCACAAAAGTCAACTTTGATTTTTTGAGATTTTTCACAAAAATGGATTTTTAACCCTAAAATGATGTTAATGTATGATTTGAATCATCATTCATCAAGAAAAATCAAGAAAAGTGGGATAACTTGTAAAAGGGGTAACCATAAAAAAAACTTAGAAAATTTTCTAAGTTATGAACAAAGTGGCAAGGATACCAACTTTGGAGGATCATAACTCCTAAACCACAAAGCCATTTTCCCCACCCAAAGCTGGATTTGTAGCCCTCATGGCTCTCTACAAAAGCTTCAAACTGACCTCCTTCCAATTCATTATGTATTTTGAGTTATGGAATGATCAAAATCACAAAAAGTGAAAATGTCACTTTTTTCCAACACTTAGTGAAATTTTCACTAAGTCAGAATCTGCCTTCATTTTTTTCCAAATGTAGGGGGATTTTTCACTTGGATTCAAAAGGTATCAAAACCAATTATGATCAAACAATTGTTGTATCATATGAGGGCTTTCCAAAATGACCAAGAACATCACCAAATTCCACTTGAGCCATGAGATATGACAATGGAAACATGCCTTGCTGAAAACTGCCAAGGCTAGACAGAATTTTGCATTTTTGCTTGATTTGGTAAAATCAGATAATTCCAAGCCTTGTCATCACCTTGGACACTGTAAGTTATATGTGTGCCTAAGACGGGGTTGAATTAGGCTCTTAGACAATTATCCGGATTTTCGACGGTTTTTTTTTTAATTTTTCTTTCCTAAAGATTTCTAAGTGATGAATTGCGGTAAATGCGGAAAGTAAATGAACACCGAGAATTATAGTGGTTCCCCTCACAGCCCGAGAGTACTCCACTCCCCTTTCAACATGAAAGAGAATTTACTATAGTTTTGGACAAGACAAGACTCTTCCTAGTCTTTCTATACAAGTCACTAACTATCAACCACCAAGAACACCCTCTTGGATTTTACAAGTTTAAAGTCCAACCAAGAACAAATCTTACAATGGACCTCTTGTATCCACAATCCGGATCACAAGGATTCTAACAAACCCTATAAGAGAAACAATCCTTCCCTTATAGTCAACACCTAAAACCAAACACTTGTTGGACCATTAGGATTTTACAATAGTTCAGCATTTTGAGTAAGTAGATGAAACTTTGATTCTTCAATATATCAATCCAAAGATTGATCTTCTCCCTTTTGTAACAATCGCTCTTAATGATATTATACAAGTGTTCAACACAATTGAAATGAAACAAATGCAGTATGTGTGAATATTTTATGCAAATGTTTCACTCTTAGAAAGTTTGTTAAGAACACTTTGATAAAATGAAAGTTTTGGTAAAAGAATGATTGTTTGAAATTTTTACAAGGAGGTGTTTTTAAATCTGAAAAATGATGTTTAAATAATGCACAAAACACCTCTACATAAAGGTATTATGATATGAAACAATGCCATGCTTTTAAAATATAAAACCAATGATCATTTTCATGAAAAGATACATATTTTCGCATGCAAGAACAGTGGTAATCGATTAACAACAAATGTGTTAATCGGTTACGCTCCTTCAACGTTTAAAAATATTCAAAATTAAAACACGCTGTAAATTGTGGCTGTTATTTTGGTTAATTACGTCGGTTCAAAACGCCGTAATTAACTAAAAACTGAATGTTTAAATAAATTGAAAAATTAAAAATTTGTCTAAATATTTGAACCAATATTATGCAACATCTATTGATTTATCCAAGTCAATAGATTATATTTGAGAGTGATTTAACATGGTTCAAATATGAAAAAATAAAATAAAATAAAATAAATAAAGAAAATAAAGTTTCAAATGTATGATAAAAATATTTGTCATTTTTTAAAGCTAGAAAAAATGATATATTTTCAACCAAATGAACCATGTATGCAAGCGAATTTTGAAGATTATTTTGAGAACTATTTTATCAATATATATTGCATGCTTGAGACACTTTTGAACACTTGTATGCAACCATATTGATAAGTGAGAGTTATACCTTGATTATACTTGAGAATTCTTCAAGACTTGTAAAAATTAAAAACTTTGTGCTAGCTTCAATGTCTTGATCCATTCTTTTTGAGCAAGCATAACATCTTGAATGAATAATGTTGTCTTCATCAAAACCATTGAGAAGCTTGCCTTCACATTCTCCCCCTTTTTGATGATGACAACCCAATTTTCAAATTTTCTTTAATCTTGTTTCTCTAACACAAAAGGCTCCCCCTTGATCAATGCTCCCCCTAAATTCATGATTTAGAGAGTCTTTGCTAGCTGCATTTGGGTAGAGAAAAACAAACACAAACACATACATCTTCTCCCCCTTTGTCATTAGCAAAAAGGATGGGAAAAGACTTGAAATATATAAAGAAATCTTGAAAAATGAAAAATAATTTTTACCTATGAGTTTTACCTCATGAAAGACTTCATCAAACATTTATCCTTGCCGAAACATGATTTTGAAGTCTTTGTCACAAAGTTGATTTATACTAGGAAGATTATGCTTTAGTTTGTCAACTTAAAGTACATCTTCAATGGATGTGAAAGTTAGTGCTTCAACTTTGCCAATGCCAATAATTCTTTCTATAAGGGAATCCTCATATGTGAAATAACCCTTGGACTTTGGAACTAGATTTGAAAGCTAGTTTATGCCTCCCATCAAAAGCTTAGAACCACCACTTATCAAAACATCATAGATTTAAAGTGGTCCTTAAGCAAACCTACAAAACAAATTAAGTTTGATTTGGTACCCAATGTGCTTTGGGTCCACCATAGTTAGTTCCTTTCTTAACCCACACATAATGCCCACTTGCAACACTAAAGTTTCTTACATAGCAAGCATTAGGTGTATGGCCAACAATACCACAATAAAAACAAGTAGGTTCAAAGTTGCTCTTATATCTTGAAACATAAGATTTCTTTTTAGGAAATCTTTTCTTTTTAGGATTAGGATGCACATTCCTAGGTTTGTTCACTTTCTCTTTGGAAGTTTGATCCTTAGCCTTAACAAATATATATTTACTTGAACTTGGTTTAGAAAACTTTGAATAGCCAAGTCCACTTTTATCATTTGAATATCTTTGTTGACTAAGGACTTCTTCCAATCCAATTTGTCCTTTCTCATACCTTTCAAGTACTCTTTTTAATTGGACAATTTGAAAAGAGAGAGATTCACAATTTTTACATACAAAATTCTGTTTTTCACTAATCATCTTTTGTTTCTCATTTTCGATCTCTTTTTCTAATGAAACATTTTTTTCTTCTAAAGTTGAAATTTCTTTCTTTTGAGATGATATAGTTTTATACAGAATTTTGCATTCATTTAACGATTCATTTATGGCACCTTGTGCATCACTATCAAAAGAATTATTACTAACCTCATCTTCTTCATCATCGGAGTGGTGTGATGCTATCAATGCAAGATTTACATGTTCTTCATCTGAAGATGAACTTGTTTCATTGTCTACATATGTTTTCCTTTCCTTTTTATGATTCTTTTTCTTGAATTTATTTTTCTTTTGAAGTGTAGGACATTCACTTTTACCATTTCCTCTTTCTCCACATTCAAAGCATTTAATCTTTCTCGTTGGTGCTTCCCCTTTAGTGATCTCCTTTTTCTTTTCTTTTCTTAGAAACTTTTCAAACTTCTTGATAAGATCATCATTTTCATCACTATTGGACTCATCCTCTTGATCGCTATCATAATTTTTTACTTTTGTCTTTAAGGCAACGTCTTTTGAATCTTTTACTTGTATTTCATGCTTTTCCAATCTTTCAAGTTCTAACTCATGCTCTTGAAGTTTACCAAATAGAGATGCGGAAGTCATTGTAGAGAGGCTTTTCTTTTTCGATATTGTTGTTACTTTTGGTTGCCATTCTCTAGTCAATGATCTTAGAATTTTGAGATTTAATTCATCATTTGAGAATGTTTTACCAAGTGCCATTAAGTGGTTAGTCAAATGAACAAATCTCTTTTGTAATGCGACAATGGATTCTCTGGGCTGCATTCGGAACATTTCATATTCTTGACTTAAAGTGTTTAGTCTGGATCTTTTTACTTTAGCCGTACCTTCATGTGTTTCTACCAATGTATCCCATATTTCTTTAGCCGATTTACATTGACAAACACGAAAGAACTCGTCCATACTTAATGCACTCTGAAGAATATTAATAGCTTTCTTTTCACCAAGCACTTTCTTTCTATCATCTTCATTATAAGCCGTTTTAATTTTTGGAGTTGCAACATTGTTTACAACACTCATTGGTTGGTGTGGACCATTTTCAACAGTTTCCCATATACCTTCTCCTTGTGCTTCAAGATGTGCTCTCATACGAATCTTCCAAAAATCAAAATACTCTCCACAGAAAAGTGGGGGCTTGTTACTACTTCCACCGTCTTTGAAAACCGGGTTCGTGCTTGCGGAAGCATACTGGATCTTGTCGGAACAGGTTACCTAACCTGCTCTGATGCCAATTGTAAGTTATATGTGTGCCTAAGAGGGGGTGAATTAGGCTCTTAGACAATTATCCGGATTTTCGACGGTTTTTTTTTTATTTTTCTTTCCTAAAGATTTCTAAGTGATGAATTGCGGTAAATGCGGAAAGTAAATGAACACCGAGAATTATAGTGGTTCCCCTCACAGCCCGAGAGTACTCCACTCCCCTTTCAACATGAAAGAGAATTTACTATAGTTTTGGACAAGACAAGACTCTTCCTAGTCTTTCTATACAAGTCACTAACTATCAACCACCAAGAACACCCTCTTGGATTTTACAAGTTTAAAGTCCAACCAAGAACAAATCTTACAATGGACCTCTTGTATCCACAATCTGGATCACAAGGATTCTAACAAACCCTATAAGAGAAACAATCCTTCCCTTATAGTCAACACCTAAAACCAAACACTTGTTGGACCATTAGGATTTTACAATAGTTCAGCATTTTGAGTAAGTAGATGAAACTTTGATTCTTCAATATATCAATCCAAAGATTGATCTTCTCCCTTTTGTAACAATCGCTCTTAATGATATTATACAAGTGTTCAACACAATTGAAATGAAACAAATGCAGTATGTGTGAATATTTTATGCAAATGTTTCACTCTTAGAAAGTTTGTTAAGAACACTTTGATAAAATGAAAATTTTGGTAAAAGAATGATTGTTTGAAATTTTTAGAAAGGAGGTGTTTTTAAATCTGAAAAATGATGTTTAAATAATGCACAAAACACCTCTACATAAAGGTATTATGATATGAAACAATGCCATGCTTTTAAAATATAAAACCAATGATCATTTTCATGAAAAGATACATATTTTCGCATGCAAGAACAGTGGTAATCGATTAACAACAAATGTGTTAATTGGTTACGCTTCTTCAACGTTTAAAAATATTCAAAATTAAAACACGCTGTAAATTGTGGCGGTTATTTTGGTTAATTACGTCGGTTCAAAACGCCTTAATTAACTAAAAACTGAAGGTTTAAATAAATTGAAAAATTAAAAATTTGTCTAAGTATTTGAACCAATATTATGCAACATCTATTGATTTATCCAAGTCAATAGATTATATTTGAGAGTGATTTAACATGGTTCAAATATGAAAAAATAAAATAAAATAAATAAATAAAGAAAATAAAGTTTCAAATGTATGATAAAAATATTTGTCATTTTTTAAAGCTAGAAAAAATGATATATTTTCAACCAAATGAACCATGTATGCAAGTGAATTTTGAAGATTATTTTGAGAAATATTTTATCAATATATATTGCATGCTTGAGACACTTTTGAACACTTGTATGCAACCATATTAATAAGTGAGAGTTATACCTTGATTATACTTGAGAATTCTTCAAGACTTGTAAAAATTAAAAACTTTGTGCTAGCTTCAATGTCTTGATCCATTCTTTTTGAGCAAGCATAACATCTTGAATGAATAATGTTGTCTTCATCAAAACCATTGAGAAGCTTGCCTTCACAGACACCTCTGAGGATCAAATCTAAAGGGGACAATCACTGTGCCAAGCCTCCAAAGTCTTTGGAACAAGAAGTAGCATGCCAAACCTAGAATTGCCTAAAATAGGGACAAGACTCCAATTTTGGATTAGAGCATTTAATAGATGCTTAGAGGAGGCATGGACTGACACATTTGCAACTGAATTCAGTCAAGAATGATCCAACAACTAGGGAACCAAAGGCCTGTGCTTTAACCTCTAGTCAATGGCTAGAGGAGACTTGGATTCTCATTGCTCAACATTGGCCAAACCTCTGCTGTGTTTACCATTCACTATTTATCCCAAAAAAAACTTGCTCTACTATAAATAGAGCTCATTTGTGCTCAGTTTGAGTACATCAAAGCCATCAAACAGATGCTTTCCTCAAAATCCCTCTCTTTAGGCCAAAATGCCTTCTTTAGCAAGGTAACTCTGAGTTTTTGAGTTTGAGAGCAATTCCAATCAAACCGATCACACACACACCTCATAAACATCATATGCAGGTGATCCAAACTCTCACAAGTGACCTGTAACACCAAAAACACAAAGTCATCTCTCAAAACCTCCAAATAGGCTTTTTTTTGCATTTTTCAAGCCATGTCTTGAATCAGTCACTTTCCAAACCAGATAAGACCTCAAACACACTCCAAATAACATCCTTGAACTGTCCCAAATGTTTCCCCCCATCTGGAACACCATTTGAGAGAGTTGCTATTTTGGTCATTTTAACCCCTTTTGCAAGAAAGGGCCAGTTTGTGTTTTTGCAGGTTCCATCTGATTACACTCATCCTAAAAACTTCTAAGGGATCATTTGAGTATCCAAAGCATCAAACCTTTTCTGGAACAAAGAACTTGACACATTGGACAAAAACTCCAAAAGCTCAAAAGAGAGGTAAGCATCATGACTTGAACTTTCCAAAATATGCATTGCTTTGAAGTCCACTGATCATGCACACCTCATACATGTTATATATGTTGTGTTTGAACCAATTGATCATGTAATTCATTCCTGTATCAAAGTGTAGCATAGAAAATGCAATTATAGGCCTTTTTCAAAACCCCCATCGGATTTTGAGGAGGGAGTGTGATTTGAAAAAATACCACCACCATTGGATTCCTTGTGAAATTCTAGGCCAGATGCATATAAATTTTGTCCCCAACCATGGAGAAATGAGAAAGTTATGGACCTTCCCGTTTCTTGGCAAAACTTGCCCTGCCTTGCCTTAACCAGGCCTAGAAAACAAGGCAAGCTTTGTATATTTGTGGTTTCACTTCAATTAATGGATGTATCACCACCCCAGTGGTAAGGCGCGCGCCCTATAACCTTGAGGTCGTAGGTTCAAACCCCACCCATGCCATTTTGTGTTTTTTTCACATTTTTGCTATTTTCCCAATATTTTCATGTTTTGTTAATTAATTGGAAAATTAATAACTCCTTCAATTTTAATTATTTTTTATTGGTTTTTTTGCAAAAAATCACAAAAATGTTGAAATATTTTATTCCACAAAAAAATAATTTTATATTGTTTATTTAATATAATTAGTATTTTTGTGAATAAATTCCTTTTAATTGTTTTTTAAACAATTTAAAAGTGAATATTTACCTTGAAAATCAAAACCAAATGAGTTTTAATACATCTTGTGATTAAAACCTCACTTTCTAAACCATAAAAAAAAATCCCAAATGGTTTATTCAAACTTATTTGGTATTTTTATCATTTTTATTTGATTTTCTTTAAATATTTACTTTTAAAAGAAAACAAATTAGGGTTTCTTTGATTTTCACCATCACAAATCATTTTCAAACACTCATGGGCCTCTAATAGAGTGTAAGACCCAATCCTTTGTAAATACAAACTATTTGTGGGCCTCACTTATTGTATAAGTCCCGTTGTATTTCTAAAAGTTCGGTGCGATCGTCGCCCGTTTAAAACAAACCATCTGGGTCTACCCTCGTGTTATAAGCCCCACTCTTTAAAAATATTTGGGCCTCTATTAGAGTGTAAGACCCAACCCCTTTGAAAACCAAATTATTTTTGGGCCTCAGTCATTGTATAAGACCCACTGCGTTTTCAAAATCTCGCCGCGATCGCCATTTCAAACAAAAAATCATCTGGGCCTACCCTCGTGTTATAAGCCCCATTCCTTTTCTTTAAACTCTTTGGGCCTCTAATAGAGTGTAAGACCCATCCCTTTGTACATAAAACCTTTCTCGAACCTCAGTCACTTGTATAAATCCTTATACAAAACAACAGTGCAATCATTGACAAAACCCTAGGCCTCTCCTTGAGCTGTAAGCCCCAATCTTTCTTTTTCAAAGCACTTTCTCCTTTGATTTTGAATATAATATTGTTATCAAAGTTTTCTTTGTTGAACAAACTAACAAAACAACATGGAAGCTCTACAACCGAGTAAGTGTTTACCCGCTTTCATTTACCGTTTTCATATGTATATAATTGTACTGTGGGGTTGTTTCGCTATAAGTCTTCTTTCATAAACTCATATCAACTTTGTAATAATAGTATAGATATTTAGAGTTTCCCCAGCAAATACGTCTAGAACTAGACAGAACCTCACATCAATTCTAGATAACTAGATCTAAGAAATCTCCCTCTTTGAACAGTTCATATACAGAAGGCCATTGTTCCATGTGAAACCCCTTCTGGAACTGTTCAGCAGCCTCCTCTTGGGCTTAGTACAAGGACCCAAATGCTTCCTAAAAGCATCTCCTCCTCCTCTTGGGCGTTGTACAAGGACCCGTCGGCTTCTTAGAAGTTTTCACAGCCTCCTCTTAGGCTTCGTATAATGATTCTTCCTCCGGGAAGATAGCCTCCTCTTGGGCTTAGTACAAATTGTCCCTCGGCTTCTTAAAAGTTTCTAGCCTCCTCTTGGGCTTCGTACAAATTGTCCCGACGACCTCCTAGAGGTATAGGAACATAACTTTGTCATCTTAATAGAACAGTCTTTCAAAGAGTCTAGATCCTACGACTACTATTTCTTAAGCATAGTACAAAAGGTAAAACTCGTAGACTCGGACAGTCTAAAGCTCCTTTGGATTCCCCGTTTCCTTAGAGAATAGGAAATAATCCCGATCCTCAGATCAAATCCATGAGTACAACATTACTCATATAAGAACTGATTTTCTCTTTGAACCAACATACTGGACCTATCACTCAGCTGAAACAGTAACCATAGCCTCCATCTCGGGCTTTGTACGAGATACAAAAAGACTCTCTTGTTGAGTCACACCTTTTAGCCTCTATCTCGGGCTTTGTACGAGATACAAAAAGACTCTCTTGTTGGGTCAATCACCTTTAGCCTCTGTCTCGGGCTTCATACGAGACACCAAATCACTCTCTTGTTGAGTATAAAAGACTCCCTTGTTGAGTCAAACATCTTTTAGCCTCTATCTCGGGCATTGTACGAGATACAAAAAGACTCCCTTGTTGAGTCAAAAAACTTTTAGCTTTCGTCTTGGGCTTCGTATAAGACACATATAAAAGCACTCTCTTGTTAAGTCAACTCTTTTAGCCTCTATCTCGGGCTTCGTACGAGACACATAAAAACACCCCCTTTGTTGGGTCAATAGCCTCCTCTTAGGCTTTGTATAAGGAAACCCTGGTTGAGCCAATCAACCTTTTAGCATCAAAGTTGTGCCTCGTTCACAGTACACAAACATCAACAACTCCTCTTTCTTCATCTAAACAGCTGTAAGCGGCAAGCCTCTGGATTATTTTCATCCACGCCACTGTCCCTCTTTTAGCATGAGAAATTCCTAAGGAAAGATAACATTGCTCTACTCTGAGTTAAAGTCTTCTCCTTCAGGTTAAAATCCCCTATAAAGGAAATTATGGCATTGCTGGATTCATATATCCCAATTAAAGTAATCCTCCTTTATAATCAGTCACCCAACAGTTGTGACAGATAGACCCCTCTTTAGAGATGACAAATTCTCTCTAAAGACAAACCTTTTAGCTTCACATCTTGGGCTTTAAACAAGATACAAATAGACCCTTCCGCTTCTCATCTTGGGCTTTGAACAAGATATAAACCACCTTTCGCTTCACGTCTTGGGCTTTGAACAAGACACCAAAATACCATTTCCTCCCATAGAATAGGAGGAACTACGATCGCTCTGATTTCCCTGTTTCGGTAAACGGGAATACGTAGGCATAAGATTGAAAGAAAAATCTTAGCGAGCACACTAATCAAAAACCCAAAATCCCGTACCTTCATACATCAATCGAAAGGCATCAGCCCTAACATCCTACCAATAGCATAGTCCCGTCATTTCAACCTTGATAAAATAACCAGAAAAAGGCCCCATTACCATATAGCATCCGTAACCTAACAGACCACTGTTTAAACTCAGTATGCAAGCAGGGTTAATTGGAGACATCTATTTCCATTCTTTCATCAGCTTCAATATGATAAAAAATGAATCGACCTGTAGTAACCCCCAAAGAGCGACAACGCCTAAGAACCGCGTCCCAGATTCACTCGCAACAGAAAAGTGGCGCCCACCGTGGGGCCTTTCTTTGGTTATTTAAGGTAAAAACCTTGGACAAGTTATTTTCATGATAGTTCCATCTGGGGATGTCATTACTGCTAGAATCAACCTTCACTAGGATCTTAGGTCAAAACCTTTAAATTGGGAAGGTACCACAGAATGGCGACTCCGCCGTGGAGCCATTTTTTGTCAGGAACATAGGATTCATAGCTCTTAAAAGTCCAGGACATTAGGACAAATATATATACTGCTTTTCCTAATTGATATATGTGTTTATTTTTCTGCTAATGGGAATGCGTGTGATGCCGCGTGTGGAAAGATTGAGTATACACCTAGGAAAAGCCCCTTTTAGTAGTGCGGAAGCTATCGGAAATAGTTGTCACGCGATACTACCCTCTTCTGATGATTCTTCGAAAAACATCACCTAGCACGGTTCCCGGCCCGCTGGTGTTTTCTCGACAAGAATTGATGATTTTGAGAGACAGGTACAAAAATCACTAGTATAAACCTTTGGGATGGGTAGAGCCTTGACTCCATGGCACCGACCCTTTGACCCCATGTTTTTTTCTATGTTTTTGTATGTTGCATTCATGCATTCATCTAAAAAATATTAAAATAAAAAAAAATTCTCTTCTAGTCTCTCTTTTTCAAACTAAACTAAGACAATGATTGCAAATTTCAGAGAAAAAGATTGCGCTCATGGATTTTGGTAGAAGGAGAACTCATAAGTATACCTTAAAGGTTCCAAAACTAGAGGATTTGAGAGGTTTGGCGAGAATAATCACTAACCCTGAAGCTTTCAGAGCCAAGTATGGATGTCTACTATCTCTATTAAGGGTCCATGTGATTGAGGGAATCCTGGAGGCACTAATTCAGTTTTATGATCCGGTGTATCACTATTTTACATTCCCGGATTATCAACTAGCACCAACGCTGGAGGAGTATTTTCATCTGACCGATTTACACATTACTGATCAAGCTCCTTTTTCTGGACTGGAAGAAATTCCAAAGGATCAGACCATTGCAAGAGCAATTTATTTGTACGAGTCAGAAGTCAGGGCTCACATGACCACTAAGGGTGGCATACAAGGTTTGCCAACCCAGTTCCTGACAAAGAAGGCCATGTACTTCGCTAGTATAGGGAACATAGCTGCTTTTGAAAGAATCTTTGTTTTACTCACCTACGGGTTATTTATCTTGCCCAACATTAATAACTTCGTCGATATCAACTCCATTAAGGTTGTTAGTTCTTGGATTGGCTGGAATTTTGGTAAAATAAGGTATATGTTCAATGTTGATGTCAAGGTGCTGATGTTGCAACATTGAAGTCTTAACACTGGGTTGTGTTAAGTATTTAATTTGCTGAAGTTGGATGTCTCATGTCACATAGGCGATGTTGTGACATTAGATCTGCAGAATTAACAACGGCAGGTAGTGATGTTGTTAGGGTTGCGTATTAGCTGGAATTGTGGAGAGCAAGCTATCTCATTGGATGCGAATATCTTGGGATAGATATTTTCTGCTGCATAGGAGATCTGTTGAAGATTTGTAGGAGATTTAAAAGGTTGAAGATTTAAAAAGATTTTAGGAGAAAATCTGTTTTAAATATTCAGTTTTAAATAACAAATCTGGGGGATATTGTAGCAGGTCCAAGACCAATTCAAGGAGCTATATAAAGCGCACAAGACCAAAGGAAAAAGTGACAGAAATACAGAGAGAAGATCAAGAGCATAGGCTGAGTGTCTTGAGTATCTTGTACGAGTTGTATAACCAGAATTCTAGGGTGAATTGTTGTGTCGTATTCTGTCCTCTCTAGAAGCTGTGAAGCAATAGAGAGCGGTTGCTTGATCGAAGTTGTGAAGTAAGATCAAGGTTACTCAAAGTGGTTTCTTTGAGTGTTTGTAAGGGATTGAGTGGTGTTCTCATACCTAGGTGGTTTCTTAGGTAGGAAGTCATTAGTAGAGTATAAGTTTAGGAGATTGTCAACGGGTTGTTGAGTCTGTAAATTATATCTACAAGTAGTGAATTCCATCCCTGGCTTGGTAGCCCCCAGAGTAGGTTAGTTGTAACCGAACTGGGTCAACAATTTTTGGTGTTATTTTGTTGTTTATTCTGTCCATTGTGCAGAGTGTGTTGTTGTGACATCGCACCTTAACATCACACGTCTGATACCAAAATTTCAATTGGTATCAGAGCAGGCATCCTGTCTGTCTCTGGGTGAGATCTAGGGAAGTTACTTTCTGTTGTAAAGATGGACAAAGAAGTTGGAGGATTCATCAACAGACCCCCTATTTTGGATGGATCCAATTATGATTATTGGAAGCCAAGGATGACTACCTTCTTAAAATCCTTGGACAGCAGGGCTTGGAAGGCTGTTATTAAAGAGTGGAAAGCACCTGTTGTGTGTGAAAAAGATGATGCTGGCAAAGATAAAGAAGGCACCTCTAAGCCAAAGCCTGAAGAAGAGTGGACCAAGGAGGAAGATGAGCTTGCCCTTGGAAATTCCAGAGCTCTAAATGCCATCTTCAATGGAGTGAATAAAAATATCTTCAGGTTAATCAATACCTGTGAAGTTGCTAAGGAAGCGTGGGATATTTTGCAGGCTACACATGAAGGAACATCTAGAGTCAAGATGTCAAGACTTCAGATTTTAACATCAAAATTTGAAAGCCTGGAGATGAAGGACGATGAGACTATTCATGACTTCCACATGAATGTTCTGGAGCTGGCTAATGCATCCAGTGCTCTTAGTGAGAAAATGTCAGATGAAAAGCTTGTACGGAAGATCCTTAGGTCCCTTCCTAAGAAGTATAAGATGAAGGTAACTGCCATTGAAGAATCACAAGACATCAGCAAAATGAGAGTTGATGAGCTCATTGGATCTCTTCAAACTTTTGAGCTTGGGTTGAATGAGGAAGAACCATAAAAGAAGCCAAAGAGTATAGCCCTGGTGTCAAATGGTGAAGAAGAGAAAGGGAAGAGTTCTGAATCCCAGGAGGATCTATCTCAGGCCATAGTTATGTTGGGAAGACAGTTCACCAAAGTATTCAAGAGAATGAATAATAACTCCAGGCCTAATGTCAAGAACATATCTTCTGACACCAGCAAGTCAAAAGAGAAGGATGAAGAGAAAACCGCCCAAGATAAAGGAGTTCAGTGCTTTGAGTGTGAAGGGTATGGACATGTCCAGAAAGAATGTCCCACCTTCTTGAAAAAGCAGAAGAAGGGCATGACAGTTTCCTGGTCTGACTCAGATAGTGAAAGTGAAGGTGAGTCAGCAAAGCAAGTTAGAGCTTTAACAGGAGCTGTTGTTTCTGATGATGATTCTAGTGATGGAGAAATAACTTATGAGGAGTTAGCATCAACTTATCAAGAGCTGTGTTTAAAAAGTGCTGAGATTTGTCAAGAAAACAAGTGCCACAAGCAACAGATTGCTCAGCTAGAGAATGAAAAGACTGATCTGGAAAATGAAGTTGTACTAGTTAGAGCTCACCTGGATCAAATGACCAAGTTTGTTAGGATGCTGAGCTGTGGTACAGACACACTTGACAAGATCCTTCAGACAGAAAAGGTTGCAGGTGATAAGCCTGGTATAGGATATGTGGCAAGCACCTCAGGAGCAAAGGAAGAGGTGTCCCAACCTATGTCTCAAACAAAGAGACAGGATTCTACCCCTAAGAAGGTTGCTCAGCCTCAGAATGTTGAGAAAAAGGATGGTCCCCAACAGAGGAAGATGCAGCCTCAAGGAGCTAGTCAGTATATGCCTCCCCAATATCACAAGAGCATGCAAGCTGCAAGGTACAAACAGGACATGTCACATCTGGTGTCTCAACATCAGGACAACTGGTATGGTTATGGATATGGATACAACAAGGTTGTGCCTCATCACTATGGAAGAAGAAAGCCACACCATCATGGGAGACAATCTAGGAAACAGCATTCTCAGTCTTCTTATGGGAGAAGATACCAGCATAATAGAAGGCAGGCCAGTTATGGTAGGAGGAGACCACGTTATGGATGGCAGCCTAAGCAATCTCATCATGGCAGAAGATTTAGAGATGAAAGGGTGAGATGCTTTTATTGTGGAAGGTTTGGACATATGCAGTACTCCTGCTACAAGCTGCATGGATCCCCTCAGCCTCAAAATAGATGGAGAGAGTACAGGCCCAAAGTTGTTAAACAATGGGTACCTAAGGAGAAGGTGAAGTGCTTATTGGCTCACATGGCTGACAAAGAGGTTGAAGAAGGAACATGGTATTTTGACAGTGGGTGTTCCAAACACATGTCTGGATGTAGATCCATGTTTGCTGAAGTCAGTCATTGTCCCTCTCATGAGGTTATGTTTGGCAATGGAGAAAAAGGTGTTGTTGCAGGAGTTGGGAAAGTGAAAGGTGATGGTATACTTGAACTTGACTATGTTCTATTTGTCAGTGGTTTAAATGCAAATTTGATCAGCATAAGCCAGTTGTGTGATGAAGGTTACAAGGTAAACTACACTAAGAATGAGTGTGTGGTATCTGATGAGCATAATCAGGTTGTTATGAAGGGTGCCAGAACTAAAGATAACTGCTATCAGTGGATTTCTCTTGAAGGAAATTCAACTAATGATGTTCAAGTTGATGTTATAACATCAGACTATGACGTTAGGATGCTGAAAGGTCACTCAGAGTTAATGAGTCCTGATGTGAATTGTTTAAAAGGAAAGTATTTATGGAGGGAGAAAATTAATAATTGGTCTTTAAAGATTACTCAAAATCTGGCGCCTTACCTCAGACCCTCATTTCCTATTATAGCAAAATCACAGTTCATCAAAACTTATATCACTCCTCTCTTCGTCTCCTTCAACAAGAAGAATCATCTCAATCTATACTCCCTCAAAGGAACCATGTCAAAGCAGACATCTTCTCCTTCAAAAAGTTCATCGCGGAATAACGCTAGGGTTTCTATAGATGAGTACTCTGAAGACGAAGCTCTGAATATACAACCCATCTCCGTAATGCTACCAGAGTCAGGTAAACCTAGACCGTCTAAACTTGCTTCTAAAAGGGCCGCAACTATTTTTAAAAACACTGCAACAAAGAAGCTGGTTACCAGTATCCTATTTAGTGATAAATCAACACATAGGTCATCCACGTCTCAAACTGTGGTAGAAAATTTTGATGTTGACAAGAGTATGGGTAATCTGGCAACCAAAATACTGGGCAAAGGAATACCTGTGAAAGGAATTTCTATACCGTTGAATCAGATGCCAGCAGAAAGGGTAGACATGCAAGGAGATGAGTCTGATCTTCATAGACTTGTTGTGTCTGTCATTGAGGATTCTGAAAGAGGAGGAGAAGAAGAAGATGTGCATGATAGAACTACTCCTGAAGAAGAAAAGAATGAGGACGTGATCAATGTGGTTGACTTATCTGATAATGAAGTCATTGGAAATGTTGTTCCAAGTATTGCCAAGAGACTAAAGACTAGGAAAGGAAAGACTAATGAAGCCTCTCCTAAGAAGTCTACTGAAGGAAAGAAGAAAACTGTTGTTGGTCCCACAAAACCTTGGAGCAAGGTTGTTACACCCTCCAAAAAGAGAAAGATTAGAGAAGAATCTGAGTCTAAGGATGAAGTTGAGGAAGATGTCCATGACATCACACCAGTCAGAAAGACCATCTTGAAGAGAATTTCTGATAAAGTTCCTGAAGTGCCAGTGGACAACATATCCTTTCATTATGCGAGCAGTGCTTCCTTGTGGAAGTTTGTGTGTAAAAAGAAGGTTAGCTATGGAAAGGGAGCTTGGAAAGGATGTCTTGGAGATGAAAGAAATTATGGACCTCATTCATGGTGCTGGTCTACTAAAGACTGTGACCAGATTCTCTAAGTGTTATAGTGGACTTGTTAAGGAATTTGTTGTCAACATTCCCATAGACATCTCTGACAATAGAAGTGTGAACTACATAAAGGTGTTTGTTAGGGGACAATCTATTGACTTCTCTCCTAGTACTGTTAATAAATATCTGGGAAGAGATGAGCAAGAGGAGTGTGAGCTGGAGGTGACTGATAATGAAGTGTGTAGAGAGATCACTGCCACTCAAGTTAAGGTGTGGCCACTGAAAAATAAATTGACAACTAGCAAACTCAGTATCAAGTATGCTATTTTGCACAGAATTGGTGCTGCTAACTGGGTACCTACTAATCACAAAACCACCATAACCGTGGGATTAGGAAGGTTCATCTATGCTGTGGGGAAAAAGGTCAAGTTCAACTATGTAAGCTATATATTTGATCAAGTGGTGAAGCATGGTGCCACCAATGCTATCAAAATGCCTATATCATTCCCTTCCCTTATCTGTGGAATGATCTTAGATCAACATCCTGGAATCTTAACCAGTACAGAGGTAGCATGTAAGAGGGAGTCAGCTTTATCTTTGCATCCGAAACTGTTTGCTGGGAGTCATGTTCCAGACATTGTTACAACATCAAGTTCTGGGGTTAAAAAGGTCAGTACAAAATCTGAGCTGATTGAAGAATTAAAGGCAACCTGCAAGGATCTTGATATGGTTATCAAAACCAGCACTGTCAGGAAAATGAAGATTGAACAGATGATCAAAGACGTGGAACAAGGGGAAGATAATGGGAATGGCGACACTGAGGATTCCAGGTCAGATGAAGGTGATGAAGATGCTGATGGTACCAGCTCGGATGAAGACTAACCTCCATCTGCTGTCATTAGATAATAGTTTAGTTTCTTTTTATTTTGCTCTTGCTGGTTATGTATTATGAATATTGTGCTGCTATATGCACTTTTTATGCTTTTCATTCTATGATTTGTTTTGCCTGGTTGCTAACTGAGAGGCTAACAATGAGAGCTAGGGTGTACTGACTATATTTAATAGGGCTTCTAATTGAAGCTTGTCTAATTGTGGCTAAAAAGGGGGAGAAAATAGCCAAGAGAGTCTAGAGTATCAGAGAATGCCAAATGCTGCTAATGTGATACAGATATTAAGGGGGAGTTATTGACAGCTACTATGTTGGTTGTTGCATTGAGGGGGAGTGCTCATTGCTGCTAATAATGAGATATGAGAAGCAGTGTTGAACATTGAGGGGGAGCAACATTGTTGAAAATTGTTGCTGTTGAAGAAGGTGCTGCAGCAGAGTTTTTCTGCTAGATGCTGAAGCATATGCCAGATGGTGCTAATGTTGAATATGTGCAGCTGTTTTGAAGCATAATGATATATGCTGAAGTGAATTGAAGATTGATTTATGCTAAAGTGTTTTTGTGAGCAGCAGAGTTTTGAAGAAAAGATGTTACTGCTGATGCTGCTGCTTGGAGTTTCAAATTTATTGATTGAAGTTTTTCCGCTGCTAAAGTCTCTGAAGGTGCAGAGTGCAGAGATTGTTTTAGCCAAAATTAGCCAAAGGGGGAGATTGTTAGTTCTTGGATTGGCTGGAATTTTGGTAAAACAAGGTATATGTTCAATGTTGATGTCAAGGTGCTGATGTTGCAACATTGAAGTCTTAACACTGGGCTGTGTTAAGTATTTAATTTGCTGAAGTTGGATGTCTGATGTCACATAGGCGATGTTGTGACATTAGATCTGCAGAATTAACAACAACAGGTAGTGATGTTGTTAGGGTTGCGTATTAGCTGGAATTGTGGAGAGCAAGCTGTCTCATTGGATGCGAATATCTTGGGATAGATATTTTCTGCTGCATAGGAGATCTGGTGCAGATTTGTAGGAGATTTTAAAGGTTGAAGATTTAAAAAGATTTTAGGAGAAAATCTGTTTTAAATATTCAGTTTTAAATATTCAGTTTTAAATAAAAAATTTGGGAGATATTGTAGCAGGTCCAAGACCAATTCAATGAGCTATATAAAGCGCACAAGACCAAAGGAAAAAGTGACAGAAATACAGAGAGAAGATCAAGAGCATAGGCTGAGTGTCTTGAGTATCTTGTACGAGTTGTATAACCAGAATTCTAGGGTGAATTGCTGTGTCGTATTCTGTCCTCTCTAGAAGCTGTGAAGTAATAGAGAGCGGTTGCTTGATCGAAGCTGTGAAGTAAGACCAAGGTTACTCAAAGTGGTTTCTTTGAGTGTTTGTAAGGGATTGAGTGGTGTTCTCATACCTAGGTGGTTTCTTAGGTAGGAAGTCATTAGTAGAGTATAAGTTTAGGAGATTGTCAACGGGTTGTTGAGTCTGTAAATTATATCTACAAGTAGTGAATTCCATCCCTGGCTTGGTAGCCCTCAGAGTAGGTTGGTTGTAACCGAACTGGGTCAACAATTCTTGGTGTTATTTTGTTTTTTATTCTGTCCATTGTGCAGAGTGTGTTGTTGTGACATCGCACCTTAACATCACAAGTCTGATACCAGAATTTCAAAGGTTTTTCTCATCGGAAACCCTGTGCCGGCTTTGCTCGCGGACGCGTATCATTCTGTGCACTTAGGGAATCTGTACAACGGGGGGAGATCACATGTTGTGTACCCCTGCTATATAAATGGTTTATATCCCATTTGCCTAAGTCTGGCACTTTTTGGGATCATAAGAGTGCCTTACGTTGGTCGTAGAAAATCATGTCTCTTTCCAACTCTGACATAGATTGGTGCAATAGGATTTATGAGGGAATCAGGATCATTGACCGTTGTGGAAACTTCCCCAGCGTACCCCTCATAGGAACTAAGGGAGGGATCAATTACCATCCAGTTCTTGTTCGTCGTCAATTTGGATACCCGATGAGGCATGTCCCGCGTAAT
Organism: Lathyrus tuberosus; assembly: GCA_022829125.1. Classification (NCBI taxonomy): domain Eukaryota; kingdom Viridiplantae; phylum Streptophyta; class Magnoliopsida; order Fabales; family Fabaceae; genus Lathyrus; species Lathyrus tuberosus. The sequence goes on along the minus strand of JALAZF010000250.1, from coordinate 2,915,175 downwards.
GCTCATCTGGAAGGTCTTTTCTTCAAGGAAGGAGAAAATGACAGAGCACTAAAGATGGAAATAGTGCACGCTTGGAAACACATTCATAAGAAAGGAAGGGAGTCTCTAGGAAAACCGGACTTTGTCTCGGTGGAGCCTTATCTCCATTGGGTACAAACTAGAGCTCTCAAGCTAAAGATGCCTTATCCTCGTCATGGAGTTCTTCTGCCAAGGGAATCTGCCATGTACTTCATCACCGAAACGGAAAAACTTCAGGTTACTCTCAACAAAGTGCAACAGGAGAGGAGGTCTTGGAAGAACAAGTACCGCATTCTCAATGTAGAGTGTATCAAAATACAGCAACTACTGAAAGATAAGGATGCTCTGATTGAGATTTTAGAGCAACATGCTATAGAGAATCAGGATGACCAGAGGAATTTGCTCGCACCTTTCACTTGGCAAAGGAATGACTACCCGACAACGGCCTAAGAGCCTCGGTCCAAGAAAAGGAAAGTACTAGAATCAGCACCCGAGTTCTCCTCAGAGAGGACTCGGGACCCCGTAGCTTAGGTTTTTGTTTCCACATCTTGTAAATTGCTGTATTTCTGTTTCCGCAATCCTTTGAATTCAATAAAACTGGGTTTCCCCACTGTTTGATATTTGCAATCTAATTGTCGAAGTTTATTTTGATTAAACCAAAAGAACAATTAAAAAAATCATTGCATTCATCATTATCACGTAATGTATTCTTCTTCTCTACGAATCTCACGTTTGTGTCTCGGTTCTAAAGTTAAACTGTCTCATTCGTACAATACTCGGGCCAATCGTCAGAAGAAGATGGATGATCTTGAGGAAGAAAACAGAGAGTTGAAGGAAGAGATCGACGCTCTGAGAGAGGATATGAGAAAGCTTTGTAATGACATGCAAGCCATGGCAGAAGCTCAGCTACAACGAACTGTGATCTCAGAGATCACCTCAACGCCCATAGTGGAAAAGTCTAATCCTAGGTATCAAATGCCGAAAGATCGTCCCTGGGGCATATGCGTGTTAACTATATCCCGGAAGGATATGTTCCGCCGATCACTGAAGATCAGGGAATCATAGCAGAAGTCGTTGGGCCTGAAGGTTACAAACTTTGGGGAAGCGAGGATGCCAGGGGCATAATGAGGACTCCTGAAGGTTACAAACTTCGGGAAATGCCAAGATTCACTGTCGTAGTCACGGTACCACCCCCTGTGGTGCACACTGTCCCGGAAGGACAGATTCCACAGATACCTTCTGGTAGAAAGGAAACTATGTTTGACAAAATGGATGAATTCCAAGAGCAGTTCCTGGAAATGCAGAAGGAACTGCAAGCTATTCGCGGTCAGGATTTATTTGGAAAGGATGCCGCAGACCTTTGTCTGGTCCCCAATGTGAAAGTTCCGCACAAGTTCCAGGTGCCTGACTTTGAAAAGTACAAGGGTAACTCTTGCCCTCAGAGTCACTTTGTGATGTACGCTCGACGAATGTCAGCTCAGACAGAGAATCAGGACCTACTAATTCACTACTTTCGGGATAGTTTAACCGGTGCCGCTTTAAAATGGTACATGGGTTTAAATCGCGCTACGATTAGCACATTCAGAGATCTTGGCACTGCCTTCGTCCAACAATACAAGTACAATCTGATCATGGTGTCGCTCCCAGGATTTTCATCCAGGTACAAACGCGAGAGAGACGCGGAAAAACAGAGTCGCCAGCCGTGTAAATTTATCCCAAGAGAGGGAAAGGGAACACCGCATAAACCTTAGGAAGAGGGAAAGGAATGGTCATCGCAACCATAGCCTGGGTTCGGGAGTCGGTTACGCGAGGGGAAGGTGCTAGCACCCCACGCGTCCATCGTACTCGATGGGATCCCCGCTTGTTGTCTATTCTAAGGGTGAGTTATACTATCATCTAGGGCTGTACTAAAACGGGGAGGGAAAGACTAAGACAGACTCGGTAGGACGTCGACGTCCTAGGCCTACGTACCCCCTTTGTGCAATGGGGAATTCAGAGTCAACGTAGTTCGGACCAAGTTCTTTTTGTGTTTTTTATGAGCGACGTTAAGTTCGCCTCCGGCAGTTAGGGTCGATGCCTGTTTGCGACTCAGACGGAAGGTAACGTGCCCTTTTTGAAAATAGCCTTTAAGTTGAAGGTCCCGAAGGACAAAAAGGTTTGGAGTTGGTTTGTGTTTTTTAGGACAGAAGTGGCTTAAGTTAGTTCATAAGTCGCATTGCACCAAAGTCTATGGCACAGGGGCGAATACTTAACGCATCGTCCCAAGACAGGACGCTCGCTAAGCACTCTAGAAAGATGAGAGGAAGCCCCTCATTTCTCATTCCCCATACTTAAGGCTCGTGCGCAATACACCTTATTCTTATTAAGTGTTTTAAAGAAATTTGAGATGAGATGAGAGAAGACACAAGGGTAACTCTAAGGGAGACTATGAATCCTAAAGTGATCATGCATGGGTGACCTACGGTTAGTGAGGTTTGACGACAACCTAAATCTTAAAGGAAAGAGATGAGAGAAGGAGAGAATGGTAAAGGTGAATATGGATGCTTAACCACACCCTTAAAGAACTTACCTTAGACCCTGCATAAAAGATTAGTACAGAATAGACATAAGCAAGAGAGATGAGGTGAATGAAAATCAAACAATGACAAACAACAATGATTATCATCCAAACTAGAATCAAAGAAACAAAGAAACAACCCCAAAGCAAATGGCACAAGCGCCTTTTCAAACAGATAATCATACAAGGTCAAAGATGCGCCTGCAAGAAAATCTCCAGTGAAAACAAATCAGATAATTAGGAAATGACTCCTAAAATTCCCAAATTAAATATTAAGGTTCCTCAACCAGAGGCAAACAACATATCAAAAGTCCCTGCAAAAAATCAAGATATTAGTCATTCAAATAATTAGGAAGAGTTCAGGTGGAAATTAGGGCTCAGTGTGCAAAAGGGAAGGACCTAAATGCAATATGAAATAAATTCAAAAATGAAAGAAAAATATTTTTATGTAATTTAGGATGTTAGTGGACAAATGCAAAAGGAATGGATCAAAAATACTTTACGGATGCAGAGAAATCAAATAAATAATTTTAAGTATGCATGATATGAGTAATGCAAAAAGAAAATAGATTAAACAATTAATTTAAATGATAAAAATAAAACAAAACAAAAATAAAATTTGTAAAATTTTATAAGATAATAAAAATGATGCATGAATTTTATTAGGATTTTTTATGCAATAAACTATTTTTTAAAAATTGAAAATGCGATATAATGAATTAAATAAAAATAAAATGGAAGGGAATGGGCGTGGGGTGTAGTCAGCAATTCATCCACAACATGCTTCCAGTTCACACGCATTGGGCCCAGTAACGAAGGGGTGCGAAGAGTAAAATGTACCGGGCCCAGTCCAATTCGATGATCATAATTCAGCCAAGAGAAAAGAAAAGAAAAGTGTACAAAAATCATGTGAACATAGCATCAATCGGTGCACTTACTTAAGTCACAAAAAGACAAAAAGGGACCCAGCGAATCAGGACGTGCCACGCAGTCATCTTCTCCATGCATCCAAACACAAAACCTACCTGCATCATGAATTTACGGTTTCCATGCAGTAAGGCAACTCACCTTGTTCTCAACATTTCTCAATCAAATCTCCACTAAATTAAACAAAATAACACTCCAAACTGAAGTACGAAAAACAAGGATTATCACAATGCCATCAGTTTTTGAAAACACACAAACAAACCCAAAGAAAAATGGATCCAAAGTTGCGGGTACAAATATGCTATCACCAATATTCACCATTCAGCAAACTTAAATTCAAACATATAAACGATGCCCTTACTTCAGGCGAATACAGATGCAATGTAAGCTCAAGATTAATGCATTTAAGTCTACATGATGACAGGTCAAAGGTTTGAGGACGCTTACCCAATGGAAACAAATCCAATGCTCCTCCCGACCATGTTGAATTCTCCAAAGAACCCCTCCAAATGCTTGAGCAAGCTTTAGTGAGTGCAGATCAAGCGAAGACGAATGAAAAGAAAGCTCTTGAGAACTTGAGCTTTGAACTTGAGAAACTTCTTGAGAGAACTATGAACTTTTTCTTTTTTTCGATCTGAAGCTCCGCCAATCCTAAAAAAAAATCTCCCCTCTCGCTTAGGGTTTATTTTTATTTTATAGAGTAGGTTTGAGTGATTCTTTTACGGGCCCATGATGCAAGGAATACTCCATTAGGGTTCAACCAAAATGGAAGGTTTGGATAATGCCAATCTTTTCTCACGTGTGCATGGCAAGTGAGACTCTTTTCTTTTGGATATATTGGGCCAATATTACAATGTAATATAATGCCATGCTGCAAAATTCCCTCCTATCGTGCCAAAACATGCCACACCAAACTTTTAAATTCCCATTGAAACCCTCCACTTTATGTGCACATATCTTAAAAAACATGGATCCAAATGATACAAATTCATGACCAATGAAAAGTAAGAAGAACAAAGATCAAACTTCATGAAGAAAGGGTCTTGAAATGAGGCTTGGAACATTGTGTAAAATGCCATGTAAAAGCTGTCCTCAAAAATGCCAAAAATGACTTAGGAAAAAATCTAAGTTTTTGAATCTTGTGAGGTGAAAGTGTCCAACTTGGGAGCACTATAACTCATTCAAAAATAACCCAAATGGCATGGTTCTTGTGCTCATTTTGAAGGGAAAACTTCATACTACAACTTTCATGTGGAAAGGATTTGCAACTGAAGTCTTGATCATGGTGAAAACTGCCTTTGAAAGTAGTTAAGAACTTACCAAAAATAGTAAGTTTCTAAAACCCTATACTTCCTTTTTTAGTAACTTTTCCACATTCTTGATTTTTTCATGAATCCTTGAGCATTTCTTGATCAAATCTCATCCATGGAAATATTTGAGGCGAGGAACATAAATTTGATCTCAAAAGTCAGGAGTTGACTTTTTCCTCTACACAGTTGACTTTTACCCAATTCACCTGATTTTCAATCCACTGGCCAATTGAACTTCTCCTGAGCCAAACTGATGGACAACCTCCCATCCCTAGGTACTTAGGGACCCAAGGAGTACCATGGAATCAAGTCTTGCCCAAAAAATCAGAAATAAACTGACTTTATAGCAAACCCTAGTTTTGGTACCCTCAGTCTAGGAGGAGATAACACAGTCTCCAAATCCAAATTCCTCTGAACATGATGTGTATCCTCTCCAACAAAGATAAGATATGCCATCTGGTGATGATAAAAACCCAAGGAGCTTGCCCATTGGAGCAGTAAACCCAAGAATTTCCAAAACCCTAATTCAAGCACTGGTTAGGAGAGAGTGATCCATCTGAGCTCTCTTGCTTGACCCTTTGAAGAATATCTTCTCCTCTTGAACATGCCTCAGGCACCTTGACCCCATGCTAAGATCCAATGATATGCACATATGATAATGCAAAAATGCAATGAAACATAAGCCAGTTAGTAATAAAGTAAGGAGAGCAAATTTTGGGGTGCAACAGCTGCCCCTATTCAATCAACTTGGTCCTGAAGGTGTGATAGCAACGGCTCTCAGACATTTCAGGGTACACGGGGATTGAATATCGAAAGAGCCCCGGAAATTTGCTTATGGTAAGAATAACGAGAGAGAGTGTGCTGAAAAATAAGGAATATGACCTCAACCATATCCACAAGGAAAAAACAAATACGACCTCAATCGTACCCAAGAGATGAATACAACCTCAAAGGAAGACTGACCTCAATCACTCTACCCGCAAAGAAAATAAGAATACGACCTCGATCGCACCCACAAAACGAATACAACCTCAATTATACCCGCAAAGGAAGACTGACCTCAATCACTCTACCCGCAAAGAAAATAAGAATACGACCTCGATCGCACCCACAAAACGAATACAACCTCAATTATACCCACAAAGGAAGACTGACCTCAATCACTCTACCCACAAAGAAAATAAGAATACGACCTCAATTATACCCGCAAAGGAAGACTGACCTCAATCACTCTACCCACAAAGAAAATAAGAATACGACCTCAATCGCACCCACAAAACGAATACAACCTCAATTGCATCCGCAAAGGAAGATTGACCTCAATCACTCTACCCACAAAGAAAATACGAATACGACCTCAATCGCACCCACAAAAAGAATACAACCTCAATTATACCCGCAAAGGAAGACTGACCTCAATCACTCTACCCACAAAGAAAATACGAATACGACCTCAATCGCACCCACAAAACGAATACAACCTCAATTATACCCGCAAAGGAAGACTGGCCTCAATCACTCTACCCACAAAGAAAATAAGAATACGACCTCAATCGCACCCACAAAACGAATACAACCTCAATTATACCCGCAAAAGAAGATTGACCTCAATCACTCTACCCACAAAGAAAATACGAATACGACCTCAATCGCACCCACAAAACGAATACAACCTCAATTATACCCGCAAAGGAAGACTGACCTCAATCACTCTACCCACAAAGAAAATAAGAATACGACCTCAATCGCACCCATAAAACGAATACAACCTCAATTGAATCCACAAAGGAAGACTGACCTCAATCACTCTACCCACGAAGAAAATAAGAATACGACCTCAATCGCACCCACAAAACGAATACAACCTCAATTGCATCCGCAAAGGAAGACTGACCTCAATCACTCTACCCACAAAGAAAATACGAATACGACCTCAATCATACCCACAAAGGATAACCAACATAAAGTGGACTTCACTGGGGATAACGTGAAACAAGACTCACAAAAGAAAAAGGCCAAAATGAGGCAAACAAAGACAAACTTATAACGGACTCCTGATCCACAGATAAGATGACTCCGTTGGGGAAGGTGAAGTCTAAATAAAAGACTCTGCCGGGGAACACAAGTATGAGGAACGCATCCCTCCAAAATCTCCTGAGTGATGCCATCTCTGCTGAGAAAGAGAACTGGCAAGGAAAGTATCAAAACCTGGCTTATGCTTCGAATGCAAATATTTAAATTTTGCCGTAATGCTCCACACGAAGTGGAAATGCTACGCGTTTGAGGATGCAATGCAAATGCTTATGATATGCAAAGAGGGTCTCTCCAGCAAAATAAATGCTGGAGAGAAGAGACCAATTCAGCCGGGGATGACAAAAATAAATTGTCCTCTGAATCCAGGAACTCTGCTGAGAAGGATCACACTGATCGACTCCTTGGATCAACAATTTCTGCTGGGGATGAAAGAACTACCGGGGACCCCACCTGTCTGAGGGTAACATCCAACCTGAGATTTCTCCTCTGCTGGGGGAGTTGAGAATGAACGCCGATAACAGAACCGGAAGTCCATTACGGAAGATTGCTAATATCCAATTGGGCTCAGGACCTGCTGGGGAAAACAGCCCATGATACCATCTTGCTTGGGGATACTGCTGAACTTAGCCTGCTGATGGGGAGAATGACTTTACTCCCACCTTGTTGGGGATTAGAATATAACGTTATTGGTGAAAGTACACTTCCTGGCTGGATGGGGGAAGTGAGCACCATGAGTCTGTGGGGAAATAACGTCTTGATCCGGAGAAAATACTTTCCAAGTCTTCTGCTGGGGGAAGTCTGCTCTGCTGAGGAAAGTTTGTCCTGCTGGGGAAGGAGCAATCTCAATGCTGGGGAGAGCCAACTGCTGGGGATGTACAATCTGTTGCCCCGCAACCTGTCTTGCCTTTATGGTCATAAGCGGCTCTTTGAACTTTTCATCTCAAGAGGATTTTACAGAAGATCAGGCGTTCGCACTGCCCTAGGGTCTTCAAACTCTTGGAGAGATTTATCATGTCTCGACATAACTGCCCCAGTCTTCGTAATCCATGAAGTACATTACCTCGCAAGGGATTATAATGACTCGAAAATACTCTGCTTTAGTATCTTGAACCTTGAGGAGACGTTTTCAATTAACTATTTTCAGGAGTGGACGATCTCCCATGCTCTAGAGGTGGCCTGCCCCACTATGGGCTTTGAAGTGACTTTACCCCTGATCCTAGAATGAATGCCCCAGAGTAGCTGAATTTTGGAGAGTTTTCTCGACGTGACTGCCCTAGATTGGCTACATCTTAACACGACTCACTGGGGAGAGCCCACTCTACACTGAGTCTCTTGGAAGCATGCCCTTTGACATGATTATCTTTCAGAATTTTTAAGCATCTCAACTTGATAGGATCAAGCTTCTTGACTGACGTTCACTGTGTTAGCTGCCATTGATGTTTAGGCACATGTATGCCAACAGAACGAGTTATTTATGAGAATGATAATCCTAATGTAACACTCATGTTAACCTTGAAGTTTTTATTGAAAATGCGTCGCCGAGCCTCGTGAATGAATCACTTGCTGGGATGCGACCTTGATTTTTGAATGGCAAAAATAATGCGCACATGTAATACCAACAAATCTTATTAGCACAACTCATAGGAGTCAGGAACGCTATCCTGTTGAAGTACGCTTTCGGAATGAACCCTATTTCAATTAGGACTTTTAAGGGTTGTAACGTGGTATGGTTCGCGGTTTCAGGAAAAAAAGATTTATGGCTCAAAATTTATCGGTGCCCACCCACTCTTCGTGATGTTCTCCAGTCCTATGTTCAGTTAATCTGACCAAAACGCTCATCTCTCAAAAGGTTTATGATTTTCAAGGAACCTATGCCACTAATGGTTTGGCACCTAAGGAGGGTTTGGAATGACAGTCACCCCTTTTTTGTGTCCGTAATCACACGAATTTGTTCTTATCGAGGATTTTCTCTTGTAACGCCTTTGCCTTTTCCCCTTTTTTTGATCCCTAATTTTGCCTAGACTGACTTTTTTGAGTTTTTTCGATTTTTGAAGTCCAGCGGGATGCCCTAACTTTTGCCTAAGTCGCTTTGACTTAGCGGGCTTTTCTCTTTTCTTTCTTTTTATATTCCTCTTTTGAACAAAGCGTGTGACACTGATTGTCTTGCTTGCTTGAAAGGAATGTGACTGTCTCACTCCTTAGTTGTTGATAGATGACCATTGTGGTTTCGCATCTCTTGACCTTTTTGCCGGTGGGATAGAAGGTAATGGTTCCTCGGATGCACACTCTCCTTGAAATTTGGACGCTTGGTCAAACTAACTGACGCCTACCCTGCCCCTGGGTTAAGTATAAGGACTCTTTCGTACGAAGGAAACTCCTACTCCAAGGCTCGAAGGGGTTAACAAGGGTCTATCTCCCTTATATCTCCAGTGTTTAGGGGTTTGGAACAATGCCTGTACATCCTCAACAGGGTTCTACCCAAAAGCGTACCATTAGAAACCTGCGTTCTTATTTCGTCATCCTCCCTCAAGAGTTTTAAACAAAGAAAATTGGTATTGCAGTGCACAAAAAAAACATTTAAGAGTGAATACGAATGGATTACTTCAAGGAAAACATACTCATTGCATTAATATCATCATAAAAAACAAACAAGTCTTGCATACATACGATTCTTTAACAAGAAATAAAAAACTACAAATGAAAATGCAAGTAAAGAAGCTGAAGATTGCCATTGCTGAGGAAGCTTAATTCTGTCTGGACGTACTTGCAGACTGTGTGTTCATTTGAGAAAGGAGGTTTCCATTGATGTACATATCATCTTCAGTGAATACAATGATCTCTGAGTCTACCAGGTCTTGCACCTTGTGCCTGAATACATTACACTCATCAATTGTGTGCCCAAACATTTCTGAGTGGAACTCGCACCTAGCAGTCATGTCATAATCCGGAGGAATTGGATACGGTACTGGCGCGGTACCCCTTGTTTGAATCAGAGACTTCTTGAGCAGATGCGTAAATAGCTGACTATAAGGGATGGGAACAGGATCAAATATCCTCTTGGGCCCTCTTGATCTTGGTTGCCCCTGTTGCTAAAAACTCTGTTGTCGGTGCTGATTTGGGCGCCTCACCTGCGCTTGCACTTTCCTTTCCACATTTGGCTGAGGTACAAATAAAGGTTGCTGACGCAAAAATTTTGTAGCAAGAGGCTGTGGAGAAAGTCCATGGTATGAGGTGGATCCTGCAAAGAGGGGAAGAGCCTTCACTTCTTCTGCAACAATTGGGGTAACATCACCTTGTACATTCACGCCGCCCGACGTGAACTCAATTGCCCCTGCGTCAATCAAATCCTGTACTCGGTGCTGAAAGTCCCTACATTCCTCCACGGTATGCCCTGGTGCCCCATAATGGAAATCACAATGGGTTCTTGCATCATAGCCTGGTGGAGGATTGCCGGTGAGAGGAGCGAAAGTCCTTTTCTATACCAGTTGAAACTGAAGAAGATGCGGCAATAGTTGAGAATATGGCATAGGGAGCAGACGAAAAACTCTTTCAGACTTCTTCTGGCCCTGTGTATACCTTTTGCCCTTGGGCTTCTCTTGAGAGCCAAGACCTAGCTGCTGTTGGGAGAGTTCTGGAACTTTCGCTTGTGGATCAAATTCCAAAGAGATGGGAGGAGTAAGGATCTCCATTGTGGAAGCGGGCACAGGGCTGTCTTCCTTCTTCAACACTATTTTCAAAATCTCTATGACCAAACCCATCTGCGCCTTCATCTGACTGATCTCCTCCCTCAGCATCCTCTGCTCCTGGAGCATGTCTTCCCCAAATTACCTCATCTGAACCTTCAGTTCACTCAACTCAGCTTGAACTCGTTCCATGATCAACTCTGCAATTCTGAGATTATAACAAGATAAGAATACTGGAGATGAACACCTGTCATGCAAAATGATTATGCAAGATGATTATGAATATGCAAATGCAAATGGACGTGTTTGAGAATTCACAGGGCGATCCACCCCTTGATTCCGGTTTAATAACAAGATATAATGGAACTTCTGCTCATATATTAAGAAAACCAGAGAAAAGCCAAATGTCAACAATCACAAATCAAAGATAACAAGTCTGAACACATAAATCATAGAGGTCCCAACCAACAAGCCTGGTGGTGATCCAAATACAATAAAAGACAAAAGGAAACTATGGCATGTCGTCAAAGTCTACAAGTGTCAATCCCCCTCATCCATTATGCTTTCTGCACCAGTCTTGAATCTCCTTGAACAGCTTTCTGGTATCGGGATGCTTCAGCCTCTGAATTAGCCCTTGAATGAGAAGGTCCCTCCTGTGTATGATCCCATCCAAGTATCGGCAATGTAACTCCCAAGCGTCTTCTCCAGAAATACCATCCATGCTAGGACCCTCATGTCTAGGTTTCTTCACTTCAGCTTGGACTTTCAATTCTTCCATGGAGGCTATGGCTTCATTGAGTCGACCCTTGACTACTTGTCTCTTGAATATCCCTGATAAGATCTCGGCGTCTTTCTTCTTGAGCGTCGACTTCAACTGATCAATCTTAGCTATGTAGTCGTCTTCCTTTCTCTTATTCTCAGTCATGGCAGTTTCTTGGTGATCATTGAACCTGTGAATCTTCAACAAAGCCTTGCCTAATTCCTCCTCCTTGGACCTGAGAACGTTATTGATACCATCCAAAGCTTGTTTTATTCTTTCTCTGGATGCGACCATGTCAGCAAGCTCTTTTTCTGCTTTAGCAAGGAGCTCTGTCTTCAACTTAGCGGTATGAACAGCTTCACCCCGCTCATGCTTCCACTGATAAATCTCTCTCTTTAGCTCACTATTCTCTTCCCGCAACCTTTCCTTTTCAGCCCATAATTTGTTATACTTCTCCAACTCAATGGTGGTAGGAGGCTCGATCACCAAAGGGTACAAAGGTGGTTCCACCGGGAATGAAAGAAGCTCCTCTTCTGCTCTCTTCTTAATCCACTCTGTATAGGGAGGGAAAGCCCAATTGTTACTTTTCCCGAATGGAATCTTACCCTTCTTAGTCACCTGTTTCCAAGCATTCACAACTTTCCTTATCAACCCTTGATCCTCAATACCATTGAAGAACAAGGACTCACAGACATCTCGCTCTTCGGGTGGATTCTTCAAAGGATAGCCAAACTGTCTGATAGCTAGGGAGGGATTATAGTTAATTCCACCTTTCCTCCCTATCAAGGGAACATTAGGGAATTCTCCGCATTTGCAAATAATCTCCATTCCTAGCAAGTCACGATTAATCCAAACGATGTTATCAGCAATCAAGCCCATAACCCTCTTAGACCACTTCAGAGAATCTTTCGTATCAACGAAAGCGCCAGATTCAGGGAGACGACTCAAAAACCAAGTAGCTAAGAGTGGTGCACAGCAACTTACAGTTTTCCCACGCCTATTCTCATTCTTATAGTGAACTGAATGGTACACATCACCTAGCAAGGTAGGTATAGGATTCTTCAAAATAAAGATTCTGACGACATGCATATCCACCAGATCAGGAATATTCGGAAACAAAACAATCCCATAGATACACATAGCTAGGATAGCTTGCAAAGCAGTCCAGTTCTTCTCTTCGACATGTATGCAGGCTTGATCAAACAGGAACTTCAATAGGAAACCCTTAACTCCTTGTTTTTCTTCAATATTACTGTTCAGGACGGATTCACTAATATGAAGAGCCACAGCCATTTCTTTTATACCGGGGTGTTCTTCAGAAAAGAAAACTATATCATGACTGATAGGAATTCCCAAAATAAATGAGAACTCCTCCAACGTTGGTGCCAAGATGTAGTCCGGGAAAGTGAAGCAACGCAGAGACGGATCGTAAAACTGAAGAAGTGTGTGAATGGCATCTTTCTCATACTTGGAGATGTTATAGACAAATTTCAGAAGTCTTCCATACCTTCCACTGAACTCTGTACGAACTCCGGAACCAGCCATATTAATCAGTTTGTGAATCAGTGTCAAAGTCGGTTCTGGGAACGAATAGGCAACAGTCTTCTTTCTCTGAACAGCCATACTGAAGCAACCTTAAAAAACAGGAATCAAGAGTAAGATGCAAGCCCTGAAAAATGTCAAACATGTTAGAATGCAAGAAAAATTATATGCTCATGCAAACATGGGGTCAAGGCACACTGCTGGATGTGTTGTGCTGTTAGCTGAACGAGAAACCAGAAAACCAGAACTCTGAACCACTGAGGAACCCAAATAATCAGACATTGATGAGAAATCCAGAAAACCGGGTAGGTTAAAAGTCTTGGTTACCTGCAAACCTACAAACGTCCATCCCCTCTCACATGTGGGTACTAGGATATTCAGTATCCCGGGCTCTCAGGTCGAGAAATGATGATACGTTCACCATTTCTGGTTTGGCATCATCATCAATCGAGGAGGCCTCAACTAATTCTCCAAAGCGGAAGGTCCTCAGCTTTGGCACTGAGGTCGAGAAACAATAGTACATTCATCCCTCGGGGTACAGTACTAAAGTCAATCGAGGAGTGCCTCCACTGATTCTCTTCAAAACGTAGGGGCAATCCTATGCGAGTTCCAAAGCGGGCCCTCGGGTGCGAATGGGTTTGCCACAGGATGTGGTCTGCCACCGTCACCACTAAAGAGGGATGTTTCCACTAAGCTCTCTAGATCAACACCCCAACATGCGCTAGACACACACGTTAGAATGCATCCCAAGATAGCCTCGTCTGGTTGTGAATTTCGTGAACACACAAACGTACCAAGCGGGCATGTAGGTCCCACTACTTTCCACTCTAGTCCTAGGGTATTCTCAAGCCTTGGTATTGGGCTTAGCTCTCGGTTCCACCCAACCTGCAAAACAAAGACAGCCAGCACAGCACAGCAGCATGACAGTAATAAAAAATGAAATGCAGAAAATGCGGTAAAAATAAAAAATAAAAATAAAATACAACACATAAAGCAAATCAAAACAAAACACCCAAAGAGAACAAGCAAGCACTAGGATTGACTCGCTTAGGGATGGACCAGCATAGGTCAACCAGGTCCCCAGCAGAGTCACCAGCTGTCGCTCCCAGGATTTTCATCCAGGTACAAACGCGAGAGTGGCGCGGAAAAACAGAGTCGCCAGCCGTGTAAATTTATCCCAAGAGAGGGAAAAGGAACACCGCATAAACCTTAGGAAGAGGGAAAGGAATGGTCATCGCAACCATAGCCTGGGTTCGGGAGTCGGTTACGCGAGGGGAAGGTGCTAGCACCCCACGCGTCCATCGTACTCGATGGGATCCACGCTTGTTGTCTATTCTAAGGGTGAGTTATACTATCATCTAGGGTTGTACTAAAACGGGGAGGGAAAGACTAAGACAGACTCGGTAGGACGTCGACGTCCTAGGCCTACGTACCCCCTTTGTGCAAGGGGGAATTCAGAGTCAACGTAGTTCGGACCAAGTTCTTTTTGTGTTTTTTATGAGCGACGTTAAGTTCGCGTCCGGTAGTTAGGGTCGATGCCTGTTTGCGACTCAGACGGAAGGTAACGTGCCCTTTTTGAAAATAGCCTTTAAGTTGAAGGTCCCGAAGGACAAAAAGGTTTGGCGTTGGTTTGTGCTTTTTAGGACAGAAGTGGCTTAAGTTAGTTCATAAGTCGCATTGCACCAAAGTCTAGGGCACAGGGGCGAATACTTAACGCATCGTCCCAAGACAGGACGCTCGATAAGCACTCTAGAAAGATGAGAGGAAGCCCCTCATTTCTCATTCCCCATACTTAAGGCTCGTGCGCAATACACCTTATTCTTATTAAGTGTTTTAAAGAAATTTGAGATGAGAAGAGAGAAGACACAAGGGTAACTCTAAGGGAGACTATGAATCCTAAAGTGATCATGCATGGGTGACCTACGGTTAGTGAGGTTTGATGACAACCAAAATCTTAAAGGAAAGAGATGAGAGAAGGAGAGAATGGTAAAGGTGAATATGGATGCTTATCCACACCCTTAAAGAACTTACCTTAGACCCTGCATAAAAGATTAGTACAGAATAGACATAAGCAAGAGAGATGAGGTGAATGAAAATCAAACAATGACAAACAACAATGATTATCATCCAAACATGAATCAAAGAAACAAAGAAACAGCCCCAAAGCAAATGGCACAAGCGCCTTTTCAAACAGATAATCATACAAGGTCAAAGATGCGCCTGCAAGAAAATCTCTAGTGAAAACAAATCAGATAATTAGGAAATGACTCCTAAAATTCCCAAATTAAATATTAAGGTTCCTCAACCAGATCCAAACAACATATCAAAATTCCCTGCAAAAAATCAAGATATTAGTCATTCAAATAATTAGGCAGAGTTCAGGTGAGAATTAGGGCTCAGTGTTCCAAAGGGAAGGACCTAAATGAAATATGAAATAAATTCAAAAATGAAATAAAAATATTTTTATGCAATTTAGGATGTTAGTGGACAAATTCAAAAGGAACGGATCAAAAATAATTTACGGATGCAGAGAAATCAAATAAATAATTTTAAGTATGCATGATATGAGTAATGCAAAAAGAAAATAGATTAAACAATTAATTTAAATGATAAAAATAAAACAAAAAAAAAATAAAATTTGTAAAATTTTATAAGATAATAAAAATGATGCATGAATTTTATTAGGATTTTTTATGCAATAAAATATTTTTTAAAAATTGAAAATGCGATTAATGAATTAAATAAAAATAAAATGGAAGGGAATGGGCGTGGGGTGTAGTCAGCAATTCAGCCACAACATGCTTCCAGTTCACACGCATTGGGCCCAGTAACGAAGGGGTGCGAAGAGTAAAATGTACCGGGCCCAGTCCAATTCGATGATCATAATTCAGCCAAGAGAAAAGAAAAGAAAAGTGTACAAAAATCATGTGAACATAG
Source organism: Lathyrus tuberosus (assembly GCA_022829125.1). Classification (NCBI taxonomy): domain Eukaryota; kingdom Viridiplantae; phylum Streptophyta; class Magnoliopsida; order Fabales; family Fabaceae; genus Lathyrus; species Lathyrus tuberosus. Next base: position 2,899,407 of record JALAZF010000250.1, on the reverse strand, counting down.
CATCAATCGGTGCACTTACTTAAGTCACAAAAAGACAAAAAGGGACCCAGCGAATCAGGACGTGCCATGCAGTCATCTTCTCCATGCATACAAACACAAAACCTACCTGCATCATGAATTTACGGTTTCCATGCAGTAGGGCAACTCACCTTGTTCTCAACATTTCTCAATCAAATCTCCACTAAATTAAACAAAATAACACTCCAAACTGAAGTACGAAAAACAAGGATTATCACAATGCCATCAGTTTTTGAAAACACACAAACAAACCCAAAGAAAAATGGATCCAAAGTTGCGGGTACAAATATGCTATCACCAATATTCACCATTCAGCAAACTTAAATTCAAACATATAAACGATGCCCTTACTTCAGGCGAATACAGATGCAATGTAAGCTCAAGATTAATGCATTTAAGTCTACATGATGATAGGTCAAAGGTTTGAGGACGCTTACCCAATGGAAACAAATCTAATGCTCCTCCCGACCACGTTGAATTCTCTAGAGAACCCCTCCAAATGCTTGAGCAAGCTTTAGTGAGTGCAGATCAAGCGAAGACGAATGAAAAGAAAGCTCTTGAGAACTTGAGCTTTGAACTTGAGAAACTTCTTGAGAGAACTATGAACTTTTTCTTTTTTTCGATCTGAAGCTCCGCCAATCCTAAAAAAAAATCTCCCCTCTCGCTTAGGGTTTATTTTTATTTTATAGAGTAGGTTTGGGTGATTCTTTTGCAGGCCCATGATGCAAGGAATACTCCATTAGGGTTCAACCAAAAATGGAAGGTTTGGATAATGCCAATCTTTTCTCACGTGTGCATGGCAAGTGAGACTCTTTTCTTTTGGATATCTTGGGCCAAGATTATAATGTAATATAATGCCATGCTGCGAAATTCCCTCCTATCGTGCCAAAACATGCCACACCAAACTTTTAAATTCCCATTGAAACCCTCCACTTTATGTGCACATATCTTAAAAAACATGGATCCAAATGATACAAATTCATGACCAATGAAAAGTAGGAAGAACAAAGATCAAACTTCATGAAGAAAGGGTCTTGAAATGAGGCTTGGAACATTGTGTAAAATGCCATGTAAAAGCTGTCCTCAAAAATGCCAAAAATGACTTAGAAAAAAATCTAAGTTTTTGAATCTTGTGAGGTGAAAGTGTCCAACTTGGGAGCACTATAACTCATTCAAAAATAACCCAAATGGCATGGTTCTTGTGCTCATTTTGAAGGGAAAACTTCATACTACAACTTTCATGTGGAAAGGATTTGCAACTGAAGTCTTGATCATGGTGAAAACTGCCTTTGAAAGTAGTTAAGAACTTACCAAAAATAGTAAGTTTCTAAAACCCTATACTTCCTTTTTTAGTAACTTTTCCACATTCTTGATTTTTTCATGAATCCTTGAGCATTTCTTGATAAAATCTCATCCATGGACATATTTGAGGCGAGGAACATAAATTTGATCTCAAAAGTCAGGAGTTGACTTTTTCCTCTACACAGTTGACTTTTACTCAATTCACCTGATTTTCAATCCACTGGCCAATTGAACTTCTCCTGAGCCAAACTGATGGACAAACTCCCATCCCTAGGTACTTAGGGACCCAAGGAGTACCATGGAATCAAGTCTTGCCCAAAAAATCAGAAATAAACTGACTTTATAGCAAACCCTAGTTTTGGTACCCTCAGTCTAGGAGGAGATAGCACAGTCTCCAAATCCAAATTCCTCTGAACATGATGTCTATCCTCTCCAACAAAGATAAGATATGCCATCTGGTGATGATAAAAACCCAAGGAGCTTGCCCATTGGAGCAGTAAACCCAAGAATTTGAAAACCCTAATCTATGCACTGGTTAGGAAAGGGTGATCCATCTGAGCTCTCTTGCTTGACCCTTTGAAGAATATCTTCTCCTCTTGAACATGCCTCAGGCACCTTTACCCCATGCTAAGATCCAATGATATGCACATATGATAATGCAAAAATGCAATGAAACATAAGCCAGTTAGTAATAAAGTAAGGAGAGCAAATTTTGGGGTGCAACACATGGCACTAGACAGAGATCAACTCAGATCAATGTCACAAAAGGACAAGGAAACCTTTAAGGAGTACGCTCAGAGATGGCGTGAGATCGCCACCCAAATTTGTCCACCTCTTGAGGAAAAAGAGATGACAAAAATCTTCTCAAAGACCTTAAGCTCATTTTACTATGACAGAATGGTTGCCAGTGCGCCTAGTGATTTCACCAAGATGGTGGGCATAGGAGTTCGTCTTGAGGAAGCGGTCCGGGAAGGACGTTTAGTAAAAGACGCTGGATCATCAAGTAGTACAAAATGATACGGTAGTGCTCTCTCTAAGAAAAAAGAGCAGGATATTGGGAATATCTCTCTCGGAAAGCAAGGAGACGTTATCAACCAGTAGCAGCTATAACTCCTGCTATCAACCCTGTGCCTGTTCCTACGTATTAACCTCAGGTTGCGCAGAGCCAACTGAATCAGCAAATTCAGCAAAGGACTCAACAGCCTCTTCAGCAGGCTCGACCTCAATACAACAACAACCGTACAATGTGGCCACAAGGATTTGATCTTATACCCGTATCGTACGCAACACTATTTCCGTTACTACTGGCCAAGGGGGACATCCAGACTAAGTCTCCTCTTACAGTGCCAGAAAATCTGCCTTTTTGGTTTAAGGTGGATCAGACATGCCTTTATCATCAAGGAGAACCAGGGCATAACATAGAGAATTGTCTTAATTTCAAATCTGACGTGCAAAAGTTTGTTAGGAGCGGGCTCTTATCTTTCAAAGATACGAATCCCAATGTTCTCACGAACCCGCTGCCACAACATAAGAAAGTCGGAGTCAACCTGATAGAGGGAGAGTTTAACAATGTCTATCAAATTCACGATGTACTCTTGTTGAGGACCAATTTGGTCAAGATGCATTGTAGACAGAGTGGATATGGCCATGTGCCACCTCATAATTATCATCAATGTGATGTCTGCTCTAAAAGTAATCAAGGATGTTCTGTGGTGCAGTCAGCTCTACAGGAACAAATGGATCTCGGATGGATCCAAGAGCACCAAGTTCTTGGAGTTAATATGGTTTATACGAATTCCAACGTCATTCAAAACCATGACATCCGTGCGATGAATGTCAACTTGGTGGAAATGCACTCAAGGCAAAGCCAGTATCATAATCTACCGCGGCACGATTACAGTTCTTGTCTAATTTGCTCGGTAAACAAACAGGGATTCTCTTTCATACAAGAGGCCCTCCAGCGTCAGATGGATCTTGGTTGGATCCAGGACTACCATGATAGGAATCCCTATCAGATCAACATGTTTCAAATCTTCGATATTCGCTTGATGAATACCAACCTGGTAGAGTTACATGCTGAGCAGGTCTGGCTTGGGTTCCTGATATCACATGATTATTAGAGCTGTAAAGCGGGTTACGAAAACGATCAAGGTTGTGCCCTTGTCCAGGAAACACTTCAGCACTTGTTGAACCACTGGTGGCTTCCAATCTATATGGATGAAGACACTCAGCAAATTAGTATCAATAACAGGAACCCTACTCGGCGTCAAAGTCAGGATGTCCGGTCTGTGGAAACTAACCTAGTGAGGTTACATTGCATTCAAAGCGGGCGTGGCCAGGTGCCACCACACAATTATGAATGTTGTAGGGTCTGTTCGGAAAGTAACCAAGAATGCTATCTTGTGCGAGCAGCTCTTCAGGGTCAGGTAGATTGTAGAGAGACTCGCCCATATCCGGGTTCCGTACCAATCAACTGGACCCCAAACTACCTTGCCGATCAAATCGAGGACGTTGTCGTAATCTCTGATCATCAGAGGACCAGGGATGTTTTTACCATCATCCCTCTACTTGACGAATCAAGAGTTCCTAACCAGGAACGGATAGAGATTACTTACGATGGTCAGAAAAATCAGAAGGTTCCCATAGTCATCTATCTACCGGGACCACTACCATATGAATCAACTAAGGTTATCCCTTACAGATACGGTGCAACAACAGTTGAAAATTGAAAGGAGATTCCATTACCCTTCGTCGTGAATATTGCAGACATCAGTCGAGTAACACGGAGCGGTCGAATCTTTAACAGAGGAGTTGGAGAATCCAACAAAGAAAAGGAACTTCAGACAGAACTTCCCGATCCACCCGTCGGTCAATCTAGTAATCCCGAACTTTCGAAAAACAATGATGAGATGTTGAAGCTCATCCAAAGGAGTGAATACAACATTGTTGATCAACTGTTACAAACTCCTTTGAGGATCTCGGTATTATCACTGTTACTAAGTTCAGAAGCGCACAGGGAGGCTCTACAGAAAGTCTTGGAGCAAGCCTTTGTGGAACAAGATGTAACAATCAGACTGTCATACCCCAAATTTTGACCACTAAGATTTCCCATCATTGTGAAAATCATCATCACAATATGGGGGAACCATCTTGCCTCATTAGTCTCCCCAAAGATGGGTGAGCATCCACTGCAATCAAATTTAGGGTTTCAAGCCCTCTCAGAGCTTTAGACAAAGGATCAATCAAGGAATGATATGATCTTTAACTTGTCTAACCTCTCAAGTAGCTACAAGGGATCAAGAGGACTCCCACTCCAAGGATTAAGCACAAAGCTGCTCCCTTCTAGGTGGATCAAGCCTTAAGATCGCCAGTGTCACCAAATTAGGGTTTTGGTCGACCAGGGCCTCCAGATGGAAATTTTCCGATGGGCATGAGCCAATTCTTCAAGGCATAACCTATAGTACCCCAAGGACATCATAAACCCAATCATCAAGTCAATTTGACCTCAGGGATGCATACATAAAAAATCAGGATTTAGGGTTTCTTGACCTAATTCACCCCTAAGTTGACTTTTGGGACAAATCATAAGCCAAGGCCTCAAGACATGATTTGAGGGTCTCCAACATACTACATTGATCCATTTGCAACAATAGATTGATCCAAGAAGCTTGAGCAACAAGTCTCAATTTCATCTGCACCACAGTTAGGGTTTTAAGGGAAAAGTCAACTGTAACTTTGACTTTTGACCAGGACATGCTCCCAAGCCCTAGGACATGAATCAATATACCCTATGACACCCATGGAACATGTCCATCAAGTTTGATTTAGGTCAAGGACATGATTTCCTGAAGAATTGCACAGTTTTGAATTCATCTGATAAAAAGTCAACTATGCACAAAAGTCAACTTTGACTTTTTGAGATTTTTCACCAAAATGGATTTTTAACCCTAAAATGATGTTAATGTATGATTTGAATCATCATTCATCAAGGAAAATTAAAGAAAGTGAGATAACTTGTAAAAGGGGTAACCATAAAAACTTAGAAAATTTTCTAAGTTATGGAAAAAGTGACACTAATGTGCCAACTTTGGAGGACCATAACTCCTAAACCACAAGGCCATTGTTCCCCATTCAAAGCTTGATTTGTAGATCACATTGCCCTCTACAAAAGCTTCATACTGACCTATGTCCAAATTCCTCATGGATGTTGAGTTATGGAGTGATCAAAATCAAGAAAAGTCACTTTGTTCCAACACTTTTTCACTAAGTCAGATTTTGCCTTACTTTTTTCCAAATGTAGGAGGATTTTTCACTTGGATTCAAAAGAGATCAAAACCAAACATGTTCAAACAGTTGTTGTATCATGTAAGGGCTTTCCAAAATGACCAAGAACATTACCAAATTCAATTTGAGCCATGAGATATAACATTGGCAAGTTGCCTTGTTGAAATCTGTCAAGTCAAGACAGATTTTGCACTTTTGCTCGATTTGCCAAAATTGTGCAAATCCAAACACTCCTATCCACTTGGCCACATCTGAGGATTGAATCTAAAGGGGACAATCACTGAGCCAAGCCTCCAAAGTCTTTGGAACAAGAAATAGCATGTTGAACCTAGAATTGCCAAAATAGGGACAAGACTCCAATTTTGGATTGGAGCATTCAATGGAAGCATCAAGGTGGCATGGACTGAGCCATTTGCAATGGATTCAGTCAAGACTTATCCAAGACCAAGGGAACCAGCAGCCTGTGCCCTAACCTCTAGTCAATGGCTAGAGAAGACTTGGATTTTCATTTGCCAACATTGGCCAAACCTACTCAGCAGTTGCCATTCACTATTCCTTGCAAAACAAACTTGTTCTACTAAAAATAGAGCTCAATTGTGATCAGTTTAAGTACACCAAAGCCATCAAACAGATGCTTTCCTCAAAATCTCTTCTTTCACTCCAATTTTGCCTTCTAAGGCAAGTCACTATCGGGTTTTGAGTTTGAGAGCTTTTCCAATCAAACCAATCACTCACACACCTCACATACATCATATAGAAGTGATCCAAACACTCACATAACATCTGGAACACTGATTTCACAAAATCACTAGCCAATTGCTCAAGTTCTTGACAGTTTTGCAGTTGAGGTACCATCTTCAGCTCCAAACCATTTCAATCCATTCCAGGCATCTAGATATACTCCATGGCACCTAGGGGAGCTATCCAAATCATTGGAACCTAGCTGTAACACCTCCAACATAAAACACGATCACCAGCTGCAAGAGGTAAGCATGAACTCTTCAAACTCTATGATCCAGGCTATTTTTGCTGCACAATAATTTGGCCACATGTTCATAATCATGCATGGAATGTTTCCCCTCAATTAATTGTTTTGTTTGAATCGTGTATCAAAAATCCCAGCCTTCATGCAGAATTTAGGGTGCTTGAGGATTTTTCGTGATTTCTTGTTTTGTGCTTAATTTAAATGAAATTAATTGTCATAAACATGATCGTGAGGTTGAGACGAGTAGATTGATATGTGGATTACATGGTATAATCAAGTATTCAGTGAGATTGGAGAGAAAATGCAAATCTGGGCAAACCCAGAACACGCGCGTGTTCTTGGGTGTTCTTGGCGCCATTTTTTGAATATTTGAATATTTGAATTTTGTGATTTTATTTAATTGATTCAAAAATTAATTTCTCTCTGAGTTTTAATGATTTTGAGTTGATTCTTTTTTTAATAATTCACAAAAATGTTAAAATATTTGATTTTTCCAAAAAATCCCAAAAATATTATTTATTTTATATAATTGATATTTTTGCAAAGAATTAATATTTTAATTATTTTTGGCATTTTGAATATTTTTTCCACCTTGATTTTGCAACTTTTAATGACTTCTAATTATTTTGTAGGTCAATACTTAATTTTTGAAGCATTAATCCAAGATCACAATTTGTTTTCCATATGTTAAACAATTTTGATCATTTTAATTGAATTTTCATTCAATTAAAATACATTTTGAAAACAAATTAGGGTTTTAAGATTAATTCAACCCTCATCAAACTTTTTCAAACCTTTTGGGCCTCTAATAGAGTGTAAGACCCAATCCATTTTTTGACCAAATCATTTTTGGGCCTCAGTATATTGTATAAGTCCCGATACCGTCAAAATAAATGGCGCGGTCGTCGCCTTTTCAAAAACAAAAACTCTGGGCCTACCCTCGTGTTATAAGCCCCACTCTTTTTCTTTTGGGCCTCTAATAGAGCGTAAGACCCAACCCTTTGTAAATACAACCTATTTTGGGCCTCACTTATGGTATAAGTCCCATTGTATTTCAAAAAGTTCGACGCGATCATCATCCGTTGAAAAACAAATATTGGGCCTACCCTCGAGTAGTAAGACCCATTTCTTTTCTTTAAACCTTTTGGGCCTCTTGAGAGAGTGTAAGACCCACCCCTTTGTACAGAAAACCTTTTTTGGGCCTCAGTCACTTGTATAAGTCCCTCTGTACAAATTCAAACAGTGCGATCAGTGATAAAACCCTGGGCCTCTCCTTGAGCTGTAAACCCCAAATCTTTCTTTTTCAAAGCACTTTTTCCTTTGATTTTGAAATATACTGTTGTTTTCAATCTTTCTTTGTTTAGCAACTAACCAAACAGCATGGAAGCTCTACAACCGAGTAAGTGTTTATCTGCTTTCATTTACCGCTTTCATATACATATAACTGTATTGTGGGGTTGTTTCGATGTAAGTCTTCTTTCATAAACTCATATCAACTATGTAATAATAGTATAGATATTTAGAGTTTCTCGGGCAACTACGTCTAGCATTAAGCCCGTTGGTCACTCTTAAATAGTCAAAACTAGATCCCCATAGGATTACCAGACACAGTCTTCCCTCCTCTTGGGGTTAAACAATATGGAGACATGAAAGGCAGCATTCTCGGTGAACCCTTTCATAGACTGTTACTCGTAGAAGTTGTCAAAGAAACTCTATTCCCCAGAGATGATCTTTTCTCCGTGAATGGCATCTCTTGAGTTTCTTCCAAATTCTCGAACTTTCCTGGCTTGATCTATTCTCTGTGAATAGCCTGTCTTGAACTTCTTGAGGTTTGGGGACCCACAGGCTTCTTAAAAGCACTTGTCAAGAAACTCTATTCCCCAGAGATGATCTTTTCTCCGTGAATGGCATCTCTTGAGTTTCTTCCAAATTCTCGAACTTTCCTGGCTTGATCTATTCTCTGTGAATAGCCTGTCTTGAACTTCTCGGGGTTTGGGGACCCACAGGCTTCCTAAAAGCATCCTCGCCTCCTCTTGGGCGTTGTACAAGGACCCACCGGCTTCTTAGAAGTATTCACAGCCTCCTCTTAGGCTTCATATAATGATTCTTCCCCAGGGAATGATAGCCTCCTCTTGGGCTTCATACAAGGACCACTCGGCTTCTTAAAAGTTTCCAGCCTCCTCTTGGGCTTCGTACAAATTGTCCCGAAGACCTCCTAGAGGTACAGGAACAGAAATCAGTCATCTTAATAGAACAGTCTTTCTAAGAGTCTACTACTGTTTCTTAAAACATAGTATAAAAGATGAAACTCTAGACTTGGATAGTCTAATTACCTTGAGTCTCAAAGACATTCTCAAGCACCCTACAAGCATAGGAAGAAACCCGGTCTCTCTCATGAGAGTTCCTCACACTTGGACCTGCGCGAGAATCTCAATAATCCTCAGCAGTAAGATAGCCTTCTCTTGGGCTTTGTACAATGATCTTCCCCAGCAGAGCTAATCTTTTCTTCCTCATATAAGAACTGATTTTCTCTTTTATCCAACACATTGGACCTATCACTTAACTAAAACAGCGATCCCCTTTTTCAGCCTCTATCTCGGGCTTCGTACGAGATACAAAGACTCCCTCATTGAGTCAATCACCATCTTCAGCATCTATCTCGGGCTTCGTACGAGATACAAAAAACTCTCTTGTTGAGTTAAACCCTTTTAGCCTCTCTCTCGGGCTTTGTACGAGACACATATTAGCCTCCTCTTAGGCTTTGTATAAGAAAATCACTAGTTGATCCAATCAACCTTTTAGCATCAAAGTTGTGCCTCGTTCACAGTACACAAACAACAACAACTCCTTCCCCTTCATCTAATCGCTGTAAGCGGCAAGCCTTTGGATCATCTATATCCATGCCACTGTCCCTCTTTTAGCATGAGAAATTCCTAAGGAAAGATAGCATTGCTCTAAACTGAGTTAAAGTCTTCTCCTTCAGGTTGGAAATCCCCTATAAAGGAAATTATGGCATTACCGGATTCACAAATCCCGGTTAAAGTAATTCTCCTTTATAAACAGTTGTGACATATAAATCCCTCTTTAGAGATGACATATTCTCTCTAAAGTCAAAACCTTTCAGCTTCATATCTTGGGCTTCGAACAAGATACAAATAAACTCTTCAGCTTCATATCTTGGGCTTTGAACAAGATACAAATAGACTTTTTCGCTTCACGTCTTGGGCTTTGAACAAGACACCAAAATAAACATTTCCTCCTATGAGGAACTACGAACGCTCTGATTTCCCTGTTTCGGTAAATGGGAATACGTAGGCATAAGATTGAAAAAAAATCTTAGCGAGCACAATAAACCAAAAATTCAAATCCCATATCCTCAAGAATCCCAGACCTAAAATCCCACCAAAAGTCAACATTCTTTCAAAATAACCAGAGAGAGACCCCCCCACATTGATAGCATCCGTAACCTAACAGACCGCTGTTTAAACTCAGTTTGCAAGCAGGGTTAATTGGAGACATCTATTTCCCTTCCTTCATTAGCTCACAATAGGATAAAAAATGAATCGACCTGTAGTCACCTCCAAAGAGCGACAGCGCCTAAGAACCGCGTCCCAAATCGCTCGCTACAGAAAAAATGGCGCCCACCGTGGGGCCGGTCTTTCTTTCTTATAATTCCATTGGGTTAAGATTTGTTGACTTCACTAGGATCCTAGGTCAAAAACCTTTAAATAGGGAAGGAACCACAAAATGGTGACTCCGCTGGGGAGCCATTTTTGTCAGGAATATAGGATTCATAGCTCTTTAAAGTCTAGGACTTTAGGACAAATATATATATTGCTTTTCCAAATTGCTATACTTGTTTATTTTTCTGCTAATGGGAATGTGTGTGATGCCGCATGTGGAAAGATTGAGTATACACCTAGGAAAAATCACCTTTTTTTGTAGTGCGGTGGTGTCGCTCCCGAAAAGATTCGCATCCAACGGTACAAACGCGAGAGTGGCGCAAAAGACACAGAGTCGCCAGCAATGTGTATTTATCCCAAGAGAGGGAAAGGAAACACTGCATAAACCTGAAGAAGGGAAAGAGCATGGTCTCACGACCAAGAGAAACGGGTACGGGAGTCGGTTACGCGAAGGGAAGGTGTTAGCACCCAGCACATCCATCGTACTCGACGGGATCCACGCTTGCTGTCTGCATCAAAGGGTGTCGTCGTCTGGAACTCCACTGCTACTGGACCGGCAAAGAAACGAGAACGGAAAGAACGGAGAAACGAAGAAGAAAAGAAAAAGAAGTGACTCGATAGGACGGTATCGTTGTCCTAGGCCTACGTACTCCCTCAGTGCAATGGGAAAGTCAGAGTCAACGTAGTTCGGACAGGAAATGTGGGGGAAGGTTGCTCGCCAAGACAATCGCTGTCTTGTGCCTACGTATCCTCAATCGGACGAGAGAGAGGAATCAGAGCTGACGTAGTTCGTGGGTACGACCACGGATGGGTAGGTGTTTTACGTGAGCGACGAGCTCTTTTCTGAAAATGAAGTTTGAAACCCAACAATCCCAAAGGATAAAAAGATTTGAATTTGTTTGGTGTTTTTTAGACAGAAGTGTCTTTTAAGTTGTTTCGCAACTTGCATTGAACCCAAGTCTTGAATATAGGAACGAATACTTCGCGCATCGTCCCCAACAGGACGTACACTAGGTATCCTAGAAGAATGAGAGGAAGCCCCTCAATCCCCACTTCCCACATAGAAGGCTCAAGCGCAATACACGTTAACTTTTATTACGTGTCTTGAAGAAGTTTTGAGATGAGAAGAGAGACGACACAAAGGAAACTCTAAAGGGAAACTAAGAGTCCTAATGTTATCATGCATGGATGTCCTATGGTTAGTGAGGTTTAGGAGGGACGACTACCTAAAACCTAATGCTAATCCTACTCCAAGCTTAATCAAAAATTAAGTTGGACTAGGTAGCTCTAAAGGGAAAGGAATCCAAGACTTAAACAAGTCTTGAGATTCAAGGGAAGAGAAAGAGTGAAAGAGATGAAGAAGAAAGAGAAGGATAAGATGAGAAGAAAGATGGGGCAGCAAGTACATCATAATCATCACATCCAAATCATAACATAAAACATGCTTCAAAGATCATACAAACACATCTCAAGTATACAAGTGAAAGCACACAAGAAAGGATGCAAGTAAACTTGCACAAGATTCACAAATTCACACACTAAAGGTTCATATAAAGATGACATGAACGAAATAAGATGAAAGTGAAACCAAGTCAGAATTCAATCATATCATGAACATCTAATCCAAACATGCAAGAATGTTCACATCATGATGCATTATGAGCTAAAGAAACCACAAAACCAATGATGATGATATGCATCATACAAATCAAACCATGATGATCAAGTGAGATGAAAACCAAGTAATGAACTCAAGGGGAAGTAGCATATGTATCAACATCATACCAAAAACAAACTCAAGTCATACAAGATGAGTCCTCAAGCAACACATTCGAAACACGTATCAAAGTTAAGAAAGACATTCACTTATCATTCATGCAAGCAAAACAAAGAAACATGTGAAGCAAAGAGTGAAATGAAAATCACACAATGATCCTTAAATCAAGAGTATCAGAACCTCAAACATGTCATACAAATCAAACAACAAGTTCCAAGCATGAGTGAATCCACACAAAGAAACAATCACAAGATTAAGTTGAACATGCCACAAGATTCAAGTCCAAAACAACATCAACTTGTAAAATCAAGAACAAAATGAAAAATGATCAAATGAGGATGATTCCAAAGCCAAAAGTAAGCTCAAACAGAAAATGATCATACCATAAAAACATCTCAAGTATCACTCCATCACAAGTAAGCAAATGCATTCAAACTATATCATGTATCAAAGTAAACCTCAATCAAACTTGCATCACAAACAAAATTCAACCAAAAATAGAAAAGTGAATTAATAAAATCCAAAAAAATATCCAAATAGAATTTAACTCAGTCAAGTAACATGTGCAAAAAGATCAAACCAAAAATCACAAACTAAGTATCTCAAACAATTGGACAAAGATCATATAAGAACAATGATTCAACATGCAAAAGAAAAGGACCAAAATGCAATATGGAAAAGTTTTAAAAATGAAACAAAAATGTTTTTATGCAATTTAATATGTCACCTAACAGATTCAAAAAGAATAGATTAAAAATGTGTTGTAGATGAGTAGAAATAAATTTCACAAGTTGGTGTGTGCAAGTGAAACAAATAAGAAAAGAAAATAAAGCAATTAATTAAAACAGATGCCAAAATAAAATATGGAAAAATTTGATAAAACTAAAAATAAGTTTCATGATTTTTTGTATGATTTTTAGATGTATAAAAGTAATTTTAAAAATTAAAAATCAAAACAAATAAACAAAATGGAATGAAAGATGCAGGGGGTGTAGACAGAAATAGAAACACGTTGTAATTGAAGCAGGCCTAATGGAGGGGGTGCGAAAAATAAAGGCCCAAAGCCAAGGAGCCCAAAGTGAAGTCAATGGGAGCATGGTAGAAGTCAACCTCCAGAATTAAAATCCAACCACTCAAGTAATCCAATGCACGAAAACAAGTCAACACAATCAAGAAGTAATTAAAATCAACAGTCAGATTCAAAAGGCCTACGACAGCCACGTGCTCACACACCCACACGAACGACCAGTACACCATGCACCAGCCATGTGCCTTGCACGCCCCTTCATTTAATTGTTGTCACGATAACATCCGCATGATCAAAAATAAAACAAAAACAATGGCCACGACGTGAGGATGCACGGTAATAAACGAGGAAGAGCAAGCACGCGAACAACCAATTAAAAAAAAGAATAACAAGCCACGTGGAAGCATGAGAGGCGTAAGGTCCAGGAATGGACGTACGGGATTGTTTCTTCTTCCTCAAAACTCCTTCGCTGGACTGAACTTTCCAGCCGCCGGGGCTAGGGCTCCGGCCACCCTCTCCGGTGAGCTGCTGTGCACTTTTTTTCAGAAAATGCATATAGGTACTCCATTTTGACCAGAAAAATGTAAGGATCTCAAATATGCAGTCCATTTTAACAAACAACAAACGCATAAAGAGAATCGAACGAAAACAAGTTTAGATCTAAAACTTTAAATCCACATATCTCACAAACCACACGTCCAAACTTCAAATAAAATAGCTCAGAATAATCAGTGCACATCATAGATCATTATGCATATAAAAAATTCAAGTTCTGTGAGTATGAAAAATTCACCAACTTGAACCTTGTAGAACTTGAAAACCTCCAAGAAATCCCTCCAAATACTGCAGATCCACTCCTTGGAACCTCTAGATGCAAAATAAATGCAACTAGAGCTTGAAATCGTGCTAGATCTTGAGATTTAAGTTTGAACCCTCTTGAATGGCACTTGATGAATTCTTCAGCATGAGCTCAAAATAGCAGTGGCTTCTTGCTCTATTCTCTTCACTGATCAAGAATGTGAAGAGAAAACTCAGAGAAGCTCCAAGAAGAATGAGATTCAATGAGAGGAAGTGTGAGAGCAAAAAACCACAAGTGTGTAAATGAGAGCTTCTACCCTAGCTGTGAGGGCATGAGTAAGCATATATACCCTTCATTAGTTCACTGATTAGGATTAGGAAGTGATTAGAACTCTTGTTAATGAGATTTGGGTGAAATTGAAAAAATGCATTTTACACCACCACCACCAATTTACACGTGAGAGATCCCTTCCACCAGCATTATTCACCTACAATTTACTCCTGTACCACTTCTGGATTGATTTTGGGCCTTGCACTTTCTTGGTTTGCAAGCTTTGAATTAATTTGGCATTTTTGCACTTTGTGAGAATAATGAGGAAAAAGGCATGGCACGAATTAATTCAAAGGCCACAAATGATCTTCTTGACTTGTATTTTGACATTGTAATATGGCATGAAGCACTTGGGAACATTACAAGCCCATTTGTGCAAAAATGCAAAAGGTGAAAAATTTGACATATAAGGAAACCATGAAAAGCACCTTGCATTGTTTTGGCCATAACTAGAGTTCCACAAATGATATGGAAATGTTATAGTACTTTTTGGAAATGGGAGAGAAAGTTCTTCAACTTTCATGTTGGAGGAAAATTCATTTGGAGCTTCCTTGATGATGAAAAGTCAAGTTGAATGTGGAAGAAAAATTGCCAAAAATGGAAAGTTTCAATTATGGGTCATTTTCCAAATTTAGTAACTTTTGCACAACCTCTTGATTCTTGATGAATGGTGTGAAACTTGACAATTGAAGTCCATATGAGGATGTGAGACTTTGAAAACCATGAAAAGAACCTCAAAATTCCACAGTTGACTTTCTCCTTTACAGTTGACTTTTGCTTAGCTCACAAGCAACTGATCCACTGAACATCCTCCACAATGAATCAATAACCAAACCCTCATCCAAGAACACTTGTGAGCATAAAGAATACCATAAGAACATGCTTGAACACACCAAGCCTTCCAAGAAGTCCTCTTGATCTTAAAAACCCTAATTGGTCCCCCTGATTAGGAGGGAAAGAATCACTTGAAATCCTTTGCCAATCTTGATCTTATAAAGATATAATGAACTCCATGAACCACCTTGAAGCTTGAGACTTGAGAATATGGACCAAGTACCTTGATCCCATGCTAAGAACCAATGCTATGCACAATGCAAATGCAAGAAATGAAAAGAAACATAAGCCAGTTAGCTAAAAACAACAAGGCAAATTTTGGGGTGTTACAGCTGCCCCTATTCAATCAACTTGATCCTGAAGGTATGATAGAAACTGCTTTTAGACATTCAAGGTACACGGAGATTGAATACCAAAAGAAACCTAAAATTTGCAATCCTCAAGGGAGGGACGACTCCACTAGGGAACAAGCAAAAAATGCTGCACTGTCACAACACGTACGAGTGTTGGAAACCAAAACTGTATTGAAAAATCCTGAAATAATCACAAACGAGTGTTAGCTACGCTGGGGATGAACACGGACGGGTGTCAAGGAATCCAGGATATCAAATACGGACGGGTATTAAGAAGATACACGGACGGGTGTAAAGAGGTTCAATACGGACGGGTATTGAAAAAGGTACACGGACGGGCTTAGAAGGTTCAAACACGGACGGGTGCTGAAAAAACACGGACGAGTGTCATTAAAAGGTCAATACGGATGGGTATTGAAAAGGTACACGGACGGGTGTAAAAAGATTCAAGGCGACCTCTCTGGGGAGTGAAATGCAACACGGACGGGTGTCGGAAGTTCAATACGGACGGGTATCGAAAAGGTACACGGACGGGTGTAAAAAGTCAATACGGACGGGTACTGAAAAGGGTACACGGACGGGTGTAAAAGGTTTCAATACGGACGGGTACTGAAAAGGGTGTAAAGCAACTATAACGGGAATTAAACTCACTGGGGAATGGAAGGCAACACGGACGATGTCATCAAAAGGTCAATACGGACGGGTATTGAAATCAAAGGTTCAAACACAGACGGGTGCTGAAGGAAACACAGACAAGTGCCAAATGTCAATGCAGACGGGCATTGAAACAAAAGGGTCAAACACGGACGGGTGCTGAAAGAACACGGACGAGTATCTGACGGTAAAAAAATTCGAGGGAATAAACCAAAGGACCACCTGGACGAAGGGGTACAAATAAAATCAAGGATAAACAATCCTGGCAAAACACCCTGCCGGGGAACTGTCAAATATTGCTTAACCCAACACCTGTGGAGTAAAGACATCTTTCTGAAATCCGGCTTTCCTGACGAAGGAAAACTCAAACCTGGCCTATGCTTCGGATGCATATGTTTGAATTTTGTCATAATGCTGCACACGAAGTGGAAATGCTACGCATTTGGGAGGATGCCATGCAAACAAATGCTTATGCAATGCAAAAAAGACGTCCCAGCAAAATAAATGCTGAAGACCAGAAGCAACTCCGCTGGGGATGGCAAACTAAATTGCCACTGAAACAAAGGAAAACTTGTTGAGGAAGACTTCTCCCTGCCAGGGAAGATCACAATCACCAATTCTGCTGGAGATGGACGAAACTCCGAGAGAATATCCACTCTGTTGGGGAATATCAAGATCAACAACTCTGCTGGAGATGGACGAAGCTCCGAGAGAATACCCACTCAGTTGGGGAGGGAGATGAATACTGAAGATGGAAATTCCTCCGCTGGGGATGACCAAACACTTCAGAACCTGGCTTCAATGCCTGCCAAAAACGATTGGCCTTAAGACCTGCTGGGGATACCACTCACCACCAGACTCTGCTTGGGGAAATGAGCTTAATCTGCTGCTAGGGAAGTAACTTTACCCTCACCCTGCTGGGTATTAGATCAAACCATTGTCGCCGAGACTATACTTTCTGACCAATTGAGGAAATTATGCACCAGGGCCCTGTGGGGATAATAACATCTTAGTCCACAAACTTCCTGCGGGATGTACGACAACACCCACCTTAAAGCAATCATCTTCTGAGTACTTGCTGGGGATACCAATCCAAACACGACTTCGGTTGGGTATACAATCCTCTGTACTCTGCCGATAAGGACGATCCTCAACGACTCCGCTTGGGAGAGAAAGTAATTGTCAACATCCACCCTGCTAGGGGATAACACATGCTTCCTGACTAGCTAGGGAAAGAACAACTGCCCCATGCTTCGTGGGGAGACATCACTTGCTGAAGAAAGATGAGCCAAATCACAACTCTGGCCGGGGAAAAACCTCTTATATCCTGCTAAGGAGGACGATCCTTAATGACTCCGCTTAGGGAATTACTCCTTTATACTCTGGTTGAGGAAGACGATCCTCGATACTCTGATGGGGAAGAGTAATAAACTGCTGAGGACGATCAGACTTCAAAGTTGGGGAGAGCTCTACTCTACTGGGGAGGTACACCTGTCATCCTGCAAAACCAACAAAAGTCTACGTGCAAGAATGATCACTTTGATTATCACCATAGTGACCGTTGCCTAAGCCATTGCCACTGTTTTCCAACCTGTGCCATAAAGCTCAACGTTTTAGCATGTAATGTTTTTATCAAAAATATCGGACATTTTCACAAACAAAACAGGTAAAACAGAAAACAAAAGCTCTTTGACTGAAATGCAAACTTTATTGAATGAATTGGCCTGTAAATAGGCATTTACATCTGGAACCAATTCCTGAAAAGAGGTAATTGCGCAAAAAGCAAAAGAAAATACAAATGTCGGCAATGTGGGGAACAGACATCCACCATGACTCGACTCAGCTATAACCCATATGACTTGTTTATCCGCAGATACTTTGGCCTTTGAAGACGACTGACTGGATTGATTCCTTTCCTTCAAATTCTCCAAGTGAATAGCGATCACAGATCGAATGTGGATCGTAGTCTTTGCTTTTAAATCCCTAACTTTTGCCTGGATCGCCCTTTTCGGGCTTTCAATCCACCAGGATACCCATTTTTGCCAAGGTTGCCTTTTCAGGTTTTCAACCTTGCGGGTTTATTCTTTTTCTTTTTATCCCTAATTTTTGCCCGAACCTTTTCTTTTTATGGTTCGCCACGATGCCCCATTTTTTCCTGAACCTTTTCTTTTTATGTTCAGCGAGTCTCTTTTATACAAAGTATTTTTTGACTACATCCGCGTTCACAGGGGACGTAAAATCTTCGCCATCCATAGCTGAGAGTAATAAGGCTCCACCAGAGAAAACCTGTCTTACTACATACGGCCCTTCGTAATTCGGAGTCCACTTGCCCCTGTGATCTGTTTGAGGAGGAATGATCCTTTTCAGAACTAATTCACCAGCTTGAAAACACCGAGGACGCACCTTCTGATCAAAGGCTTTCTTCATCCTGCTCTGATACAATCGGCCATGCGCAATGGCTTTCAATCTCTTCTCTTCAATGAGGTTCAGTTCATTCAGCTGGGAACGCACCCACTCAGCTTCATCAAGCTTCACATCTGTCAGAATTCTCAAAGAAGGAATCTCAACTTCTAACGGCAAGACTGCTTCTATACCATACACCAGTGAGAAAGGAGTTGCCCCAGTTGATGTGCGTACCGAAGTACGATATCCATGCAAAGCATAAGGCAACATCTCATGCCAGTCTTTGTATGTCACTACCATCTTCTGCACAATCTTCTTTATGTTCTTATTTGCCGCTTCAACAGCCCCATTCATCTTCGGACGATAGGGAAAAGAATTGTGATGTTCGATTTTAAAGCTCTGGCATAGCTCCTTCATCATCTTGTTATTTAGATTTGAACCATTATCAGTAATGATTCTCTCCGGGACTCCATACCGGAAGATGATGTCCTTCTTAATGAACCGGGCTACCACTTGTTTGGTGACGTTGGCATACGATGCTGCTTCCACCCACTTCGTGAAATAATCAATAGCCACTAGGATAAAACGATGTCTATTCGAAGCAGTCGGCTCAATCTTCCCAATCATGTCAATGCCCCACATAGCAAAAGGCCAAGGTGACGATAAAACATTCAGAGGAGTAGGCGGTACGTGCACCTTGTCAGCATAAATCTGGAATTTATGACATTTCTGGGCGTATTTAAAACAGTTAGACTCCATAGTCATCCAATAATACCCCGCTCTCAACAATTTTCTTGCCATAGCATGCCCATTGGCATGAGTACCGAAGGAACCTTCGTGAACTTCTTCCATTAACAGACCTGCCTCGTGTTCATCAACACAACGTAGCAAGACCATGTCAAAGTTTCTCTTGTACAACACATCATCCTTGTTCAAAAAGAAGTTTCCTGATAACCTCCTCAATGTCTTTTTATCCTTGGAAGATGCCCCAGCTGGGTATTCCTGACTCTTCAAGAAGACTTTGATGTCATGATACCAAGGCTTGCCATCTTATACCCCTTCAACTGCAAATACAAAAGCAAGTCTATCCAAGCGCATGATTCTGATTGAGGGAGCTTCATTCCAAAGATTCACTTTATACATTGATGACAACGTTGCCAACGCATCAGCCATCTGATTCTCTATTCGGGGAATGTGATGGAAGTCCACTCTGTCAAAGAAAGGTAACAATCTTCTGGCATAATTGTTATATGGAACAAGATTTACTTGATGAGTCTCCCATTCACCTGTAATCTGATTCACCACCAACGCAGAATCACCATAAACATCGAGGTTCTTGATTCTCAAATCAATTGCTTCTTTTAACCCCATGATGCATGCTTCATACTTCGCCTCATTGTTGGTGCATATGAACGCTAATCGGGCAGTAAAGGGTATATGAGAACCCTGTGGAGTCGTAATGATTGCCCCGATTCCGTTACCATATGAATTAACGGCTCCATCAAAAACCATCTTCCACTGAGATCCAATCTCAGGTCTTTCATCAGGCAAAGGCTCTTTACAATCCTTCATCTTCAGATACATGATATGCTCATCCGGAAACTCAAACTTCATCGGTTGATAATCCTCAATTGGTTGTTCGGCAAGATACTCTGACAACACACTTCCCTTAATGGCCTTTTGGGAAACATACTGAATATCATATTCTGTCAGAACCATCTGCCAACGGGCTATTCTACCAGAAAGTGCTTGCTTCTCAAACACATACTTGATTGGATCCATCTTCGAAATCAAAAGGGTTGTATGGTTTAACATATACTGCCTCAAACGCTTAGCAGCCCAAGCGAGTGCACAACATGTTTTCTCCAACATCGAGTACCTCGACTCACAATCAGTGAACTTCTTACTCAGGTAGTAGATGGCGTGCTCTTTTCAACCTGACTCGTCTTGTTGACCGAGCACACAACCTATTGAATTCTCAAGAACCGTGAGATACATAATCAAAGGTCTTCCTGGCACTGGCGGCATAAGGACCGGAGGTTCCTGCAAGTATTCTTTAATCTTTTCAAACGCCTTTTGACAATTTTCATTCCACCTGACCGCTTGATCTTTTCTTAGCAACTTGAAGATTGGTTCACACGTGGCTGTGAGATGTGAGATGAACCTAGCAATGTAGTTTAATCTCCCCAAGAAACCACGAACCTCTTTTTCTGTTTTCGGCACAGGCATTTCTTGTATGGCTTTTACCTTTGCAGGATCAACCTCAATACCTTTTTCACTAACAATAAACCCCAGCAATTTTCCTGATCTCACCCCGAAGGTGCATTTGTTTGGATTCAACCTCAGTCTGAATTTCCTTAACCTTTCAAATAACTTCTGAAGATTCACCAGATGTTCTTCTTCCGTCTGTGACTTCGCAATCATGTCATCAACATAGACTTCAATCTCTTTGTGAATCATATCATGAAAGAGAGTCACCATCGCCCGCTGGTAAGTTGCCCCTGCATTTTTCAATCCAAAGGGCATCACTTTGTAGCAGAAAGTTCCCCACAGTGTTATGAATGTTGTTTTCTCCATGTCCTCTGGGGCCATCTTGATTTGGTTATACCCAGAGAAGCCATCCATGAAGGAAAACACAGAATACTGAGCAGTATTGTCAACTAACACGTCAATGTGAGGGAGCGGGAAATCATCCTTTGGGCTTGCTCTATTCAAATCCCTATAATCAACACACATCCTGACCTTCCCATCCTTCTTAGGTACAGGCACGATGTTAGCAACCCATGGAGGATAATTTGTTACGGCAAGAAATCCGGCGTCCAACTGCTTCTGAACCTCTTCCTTGATTTTGACAGACATCTCCGGTTTAGTTCTTCTCAACTTTTGCTTGACCGGAGCACAACCTTCTTTAAGAGGTAGCCGATGTACAACAATATCAGTATCAAGCCCAGGCATGTCTTGGTAAGACCAGGCGAAGATGTCCACATACTCACGGAGCATTTCAACCAATCTTCCCTTGACATTGTCTTCCAATGCAGCCCCTATCCTTACTTCTTTTCTGGCGTCCTCGGTTCCCATATTCACAATCTCAATTTCCTCATGATGAGGTAGGATGACCCTCTCCTCTTGCTTCAACAATCTGGCCAACTCTTCGGGCAGTTCACAATCTTCGTCAGTCTCTTCTTCAGCTTGATAGATTAGATTGTCAAAGTCATACCGAGCTATAGACGAGTCATGATCGGTGTCATCTGAACAAAAAGACCTGCATGATTGATGAGGTGTGTTTTATTATGATGCAACAAAAGAAACACATTGCCATTTTGATGTGGGTTTTTAATGCATAAAAAATAAAAACAGAAAGACAGAGATCAAAATATTTGAGTGTGAAAAGTCCTTTATTGATGATAAGGCAAAACATGCAACAGTTAAAAGCCCTACAAACAAAATCACTACGTCTTGGGCAGAACGTAGGATTAACAAAATAGGAAAACAAATCAATTACTCGAAGCCTGTCACTTGAATGACTTTCTCAGAAGACCAGTTGCACAGACTTTCTCCTGGGACGCAAGGACGGATCCAGCTATCCATGTCACAATCACTGTCTCCTTCTTCTTCAATAGCATTAACTCTGTCGAAGAAAACTCCAGCACTGGTGAAGCGGACAGGGCCATAGAATTTGGGAGGACCCTCATCTCTCCTGGATGGCTTGTATCCCAATCCATAAGTATCCCTCTTCTCCTGGACTTCAACCACCTGGCCCCACCTCTGTGAGCTACCAGCTTCAACCACAGCTTTGGCGTCTCTAAACGAAGACATGGAAACCTCAGGTTGATTTGCCACTGCAGGCTGCTCTATAGCTTCAGACTGGACAATTTCTTCAGAAACTTTCACCTTCTCAAATCCCTGGCACAACGTCTCGTGGATTTCACCATCCACTTCCACGTATTTGAAGGTTGATAACTGACTAATCATTATGTCTTCTTCTCCGCACACTGTCACTACGTGACCATCAACAATATACTTTACCTTTTGATGCAAAGTGGAAGTTACAGCACCTGCCCCATGGATCCAAGGACG
Organism: Lathyrus tuberosus; assembly: GCA_022829125.1. Lineage (NCBI taxonomy): Eukaryota > Viridiplantae > Streptophyta > Magnoliopsida > Fabales > Fabaceae > Lathyrus > Lathyrus tuberosus. The sequence goes on along the minus strand of JALAZF010000250.1, from coordinate 2,876,881 downwards.
ACCCAATAAACAGCTGTACGCTGGCTGAATATCCATAATATAAAACGTTGCATTAAAGATTTCCGGTCCAACCTTGATTGGAAGCACAATCTCACAAAAGACAGATCTCTTCGAGCCATCAAAAGCTCGCACCACCAAGTCACTTGGTGTACAAATAAGTCCCCTGGTATCCAACTTCATTAACGGTTTCTTGGGCAATACATTCAACGATGAACCAGTATCAACCAAAACATGTGACATCAGCGAGCCACGGCACTCAATCGAAATATGCAGGGCGTTGTTATGATTCCTGCCAGCAGAAGTCAAGTCAAGATCTGTAAAACCCAAGCCATTACCCGCGTTCACGTGTGATACAACCCCTTCCAGCTGGTTAACAGAAATCTCTTGAGGGACGTAGGCTGCATTCAAGACCTTCAGAAGAGCTTTCCTGTGAGCTTCAGAACACAATAACAAAGACAGGATAGAGATCTTGGACGGGGTCTGGTGTAACTGGTCCACGATCTTATAATCACTTTTCCGGATGAGCCTCATAAACTCCTCAACATTTTCAGAAAAAGCATCATCAACCGGCTTTACTGTAGATTCCACAATCACTGGAGTCTGAACAGAACCATCCATCGCCTGTTTTCCTCTATCTTGCCTAGAGGTACTAGGTTGATCATTAACAGGAGTAAGCACTCTACCACTTCTGGTTATAGCATCAGTCTCAACTTTAACCTCTGAACTAGAACTCACTGGTGAAGTATTCTTTAATTCCTGCTTTTGTCCATTGACAAACACCTCTGCACCATAATTCCACGGAATGGCCTTAGAACTCTCATATGGAATGGGTCCAGCCCTTGTGATAATGACTGGAGGTGGCCTTGCTGGACCAGAAATAGTAATTATTTTGAACGGGATAGTGATAGTAGCAACCTTCTCACTAACACCCTCTTCTTGTTGATTACCTCTGTCAAACTGTAAACAGCCCTCATCAATCAGATTCTTAATACCCCTCTTCAACGAATCACAACCATTAACCTTTGTCAAACAATCTGAGCAGTTCTCACCACAACCCTGATAGACGCCACCCTTCAATAACCTGTTCTTAACCACAACCAACGGAGTCTTCAGTTCCTCCACATCCATGATCAAATTCAAAGTTTCACAGTCCTCAATTATAGCATTCACCCTAGGCCCATTGTGATTATGCATCGGGTTTTGAACAACATTGGGTCCGTCATTCGAGAAATTGATGGCTTTAGAGTCAAAAAGATCCTGTACCTTGTGCTGAAACGCCCTACACTTCTCCACAGTGTGCCCCGGAGCACCTGAGTGAAAGTCGCAGTGTGCGTTAGCATCGTAGCCTCGTGGGAGTTCCCCTGTTGGTGGAGCCAGGGTACGAAGCTCAACTAGACGCAACTGCAGCAAATGTTGCAACAACTGTGCATACGACATTGGGGGTTGATCAAAATGCCTCTCTGCATTCCTTTGTCTGTTCTGATACTGACCCTGCTGCCTATTCTGATTAGCATTACCCCTTTGTTGTTGTGATGGAGGTAACTTTGCTGGAATGGTTACTGATGCTACCTGTTGATTGTTATTCTAGCGCTGTTTCCCTTTTCCCCTGTGGGATGATACAGCATTGGTCTCTCCTTTCTTCTTATAATTATCAAACAGCTTCTTTCCATGTCCAGAGGACGATCCATCACCACTAGAAACCTTTCCAGCCTTAATTTCGACCTCTATCTTCTGTCCAATAGCAATCACATCTGCAAACTTGCCTAGAGAACAAGGCAAAAGCTTCTCGTAGTAGTGCTTAGGCAGTGTGTCCATAAACATGTCCAACATCTCTTTTTCCAGCATTGGTGGCTGCACCCTAGCCGCCAATTCACGCCACCTTTGCGCGTATTCTTTGAAACTCTCATCATTTTTCTGGGACATGCTCAACAGCTGAGTTCTGTTGGGAGCCATGTCTGTGTTGTACTGATAATGCTTGATGAAAGCTGCAGCTAGCTCTCTCTAGGTACGAACATCTCTACTTTCTAGCCCCATGTACCATTCCAAAGACGCGCCAGACAGGCTGTCTTGGAAAAAGTGCATCATTAACTTTTCATCCTTAGCGTGAGCAGCCATCTTCCTGGTATAGGCCTTCACATGAGTTCTCGGGCAGGTAGAACCATTGTACTTTTCTAGTGTAGGAATCTGAATCTTGTGTGGAATGACAATATCAGGAACCAACCCTAGGTCGTCCAAATCTATCCCCAAATCATCCTGTTTCACAACCCCTTTCAATTGAGCCTCAATTAAACGGATTCTTTCATCACTGACCACAGGAAGACCAGCGTCCAAGCTTCAGACTGAAAATACATCGTCCTGTTGATCCTCAAAACGAGGGCCATGGATAGCTCGAATAGTACTTCCTTCTCCAACCACTGAAGGAATTCTACCCTGTCCACCAGCACCAACTCCGCCCGGAGGGATATTACGGTTAAGAAGACCACCGTGTAAGATACCATTTTCGTCGAACTGCGCCACCAATGGCTGAACCAGAGTTCTGAATTCATTCTGACTTTGCACCACACCCTGCATCATCTCCATGAACTGATCGATGCGAGCTTGCATAGCTGCCATATCTGCCTGAACTTTGTCCATCACTCTGCTTTGATTGAGCCTGGAAGAATAACGATGAGTTGGTTTATCAATCCTGACTGAAAAAAGAGAGAGCATAAGAAAACCAGAGAAACCCAAGAAAACCTGCAATGCAAAGAATGAATATGATTATGCAAATGCAAATGCAAACAAACATATCTGGACATTTCCAGGGCATATCCGCTTTGATTCCATTCCATAAAAAAAAATGGGCGAGGGATAAGGCACACTATCGAAAAATAAATCCGAACCCAGAGATGCCACCAGATCAAACCACAAGAACAAATACTCTCTGAAAACCAGAACTGCCAGAGCACAGATAATTAAACCAAATATTCCATTACTGAAAACAAAATAGTTCTCACAAATAGATTCAAGCCTAATCAAAGGTGATTCCATCAACAAACCTGATGGTAATCCCAAAAGATAAACAACAAAAACAACTATAAATCAATCCCAAACAAACTAGCTTCAACTTCTTCGAGAAGATCCACAGTGTAAGGATGTGCAAGTTGCTTAATCAGCCCTTTGATTAACTTGTTCCTCTTTGCAATCTCTTGGGTCAATTTGACAATCTGCTCTTCAGCGTTGTTGTCCTCGCGCTTTGATTTCTTGACCTCGACTTGTAGCTTGAGTTCTTCAATTTCTTTTTGTGCTTCTTACCACTTGGCAAAGTAACGGTCTTTCCTTGCTTTCACTTCCTGGAGTTCTTCTTTCAGTTCTTCATTCTCAATCTTGGCTTGCTCCCACATATCCTGATACGAGGCAAGCTTATCTTCTGCTTCAGTCAAAAGCTTCTTGTTTTTCCTTTTAGTTTTGCCTGACGTTTCAGCAGCCATACTGATCTTCTTGAAATGCTGAGCCTTGTCGGCGAAATCCTTCTCTTTTTTCTCTAGATGCGCAGTCATGTCTTGAACTTTCCACTTCAACCCCAAGTTGTCATGTAGAGCATTCTGCAGCTGACTACTCATATCAGAATTTTCCGCCGTCAGATCAGATACCAACTTACGTTGCTTGTCAAACTCTTCGAATGGCACAGTGAGTCTTTCTTCCACAATCTCTGGATACAAGGGAGGCGCCCGGTCAAAAGGCAAATAAAACTCTTCTACCCTCCTTTTCACCCATTGAACATATGGAGCAAATGCTTGATTATTGGGTTTCCCCAAAACAGTTTTACCTATCTATTTTCTGCTGAGCCAAGCTTCAGAGGCTTCTCGTGCAATAGCCACACCATCAGTCATATGAAAATACAAGGATTCTTCTAAATCTTTTTCAGCTGGAGGATCCTTCAGGGCGTACGCAAACTGCCTGATAGCCAAAGACGGGTTGTAGTTAATACCTCCTTTCCTTCCGATCAAAGGTACATTAGGATACTTGCCACAGCTATGCAAAATATCAGTCCCCAACAAACCCTTATCCACCCAGAGAATGTCTTTAGCAGCTAAGCCCATCAGATGCTTACTCCACTCTAAAGAAGTCTTCGAATCCACAAAAGCACCAGATTGGGGTAAACGTTTGGCAAACCACTTGTAAAAAAGAGATGCGCAACAACAAACCACACCACCTCGCCTTTTCTCATTCCTGTTGTATAGAGCATAGTGGAGATCACCTAACAAAGTCGGTACCGGATTCTGAGCTGTAAATATCTGAATAGCATCCGTATCAACGAAATCAGATTCATTAGGGAATAACACAATGCCATATATGCATAGAGCCAATATTGCATTGAAAGCCCTCCACCTATTTTCCTTAGCTTCCTCTCGAGCCCTCTTTACCAAGTACTCCAAGTAATACCCTCGAGATTTTCCCTTCTTAGAAAAGCCAGCCTCCACGGTAGATCTGCTCAAATAAAGAGCCTCAGCCACTGCTTGGAAATCACAATTTCCTTGGGAACCACAGAAAGGAACACTCTCTTTGACAGGAATCCTCAACATGTTGGCGTACTCTTCCAGGGTAGGAACCAACACATAATCTGGCATCACAAAGCACCTCAAGGAAGGGTTATAAAACTGCATCAAGGTGTGTAGCCCATTATATTCATATTCGCTGAGACTCTGAACCAGGGACAGTATCCAACCATACTTCTCTTCAAAGGCTCCCAAAACTTCTGGACCAGCCATACTGTGTAAACTGCTCAAAGGACCAAGAGTGATCTTCGGAAACTTGTAGATGATGATATTCTTCTTACCCCTCTTAGTGTCCATCCCTAAGAACGCCCTTTGACTGGAATCAAAGACTAGATATTACCTGAAAATGCACAAACATGAATGTCAGAAAAATGGAATGCAATGCAGAGCACGGGATCAAGGTATCCACATAAATTGGCTGTACTGTGCTGACTGAACAAATCAAGGCTCTGTACCAAACTCAGAACAACAACAACCACAGTGATAACAACAAAAATCCAGGTAGGTTGAAGGTCACGGTTACCTGCAAACCTGTAAACACCCCGCCCCTCTCACATGTGGGTACTAGGATGTTCAGTATCCCGGGTTCTCAGGTCGAGAAATGATGATACGTTCACCATTTCTGGTTTGGCATCATCATCAATCGAGGAGGCCTCAACTGATTCTCCAAAAATGAAAGATCCTCAGCTTCAGAGGTTTGAGAAGCAATAGCACATTCAGCCCAAAGGATACAATGCTACCGCCAATCAAAGAGGTCGTCTGCTGATTCACTTTCAAAAAGAAGGATCCTATGGCAAGTTCCCAGCATTGGGTCCTCGGATCGAGAGTGTACAATGGGTTTGCCACAGAAAGTGGACTGCCACTGTCACATCTCAGGAGGAGTGCCGCAACTGAGTCCTCGGGAATGGTCATCAGAGTCGACAATTCCTCCAGAGAATAACTACTGGCCTGTATCAACATACAGTAGCAGATAGCTCCGGATAGAACCTCGTCTGATTGTAGGGATCGTGATCACCCGCACGTGGCCAACACCACGGGAGCGTCACGCCTGCCCACGCTAAAATCTAGGTGTATGCTCGAGCCTGGGTATTGGGCTCATCTCTCAGAACATCCCAACCTGCCAAACAGAATAACAGCCAGCACAGCGTAGTATATCCAGTATGACAAAGAAGTGTGGGACACCTTGGGACAGCCGAGTGAAAAATACGACTACATGGTCAAATACACCGCTCCTGAAAGCTCTTGTATCAGGCTCGAAGATATCCAGTCGACTGGATGGGGAGATATACCTGAGAGCACAAATACTCTGCAAAATGTAACAGAGGAATCCTCCTACGACAACTCTGACTGGGAGACAGATTCCAATGATCCTGCTACACTAGAAATCAGCGTTATTTCTAAAGACAAATCAAGGAAGGTGCCAGACTTTGTGATTCACCGAGGAGTTCGCCGCCAATGGGTTGTTTTCGATGTTCTGAAGATCGTTCATAAGTCAAAGTAATTGCCGGCTTTAACCTTTCGCCCTGCCCAGGTGAAAATGATGTTTTGATAGGGCTCGCTTTCTGTAATTTCCCTCTTTGCTTTGCCCAAAGCGACAGAGTTTTGTTTTATAGGGCTGTAGTTTCAACAATCGACTTGTTCATTAATAAAATAACGTTGTTCTGTAATTTCCACATTAATTGTTGTTTTCTCTTTTCATTTTTCAGAAAATGGTAATCCTAAAAAACAATTCAAATAATAAAAACAAGCAGTAAAAAGAATATACACTGCACACACTTGCATTCTCTCTATCTCTTCTAAACACAAATCATCATATCATGCAGATTGCTTGTTTTAAACCCCGTTGAAACATACGATCTGATGCCTTCTCCCGACTTTGAGTTCCAAGTATTTGGGGCTGAAGAAGAAGTTGACAACGAAATTCCAGAAGAGATCTCCCGATTACTCCGACAAGAGGAAAGGTCCATTGAACCTCATAAAGAGCCGTTAGAAACGATCAACGTGGGTTTCGAAAAAGAGAGAAAAGAAATCAGGGTTGGGGCACTGCTCAGTCCAACTGCCAATGAGAGTTTAACGAAGCTTCTTCGAGAATTTCCCGATGTATTCGCTTGGTCCTATCAGGATATGCCAGGGTTGGATACCAACATCGTGGAGCATCATCTACCATTGAAATCTGAATGTCCGCCAGTAAAACAAAGGTTGAGACGGACTCACCCAGACATGGCCCTCAAAATCAAAGAGGAGGTACAGAAACAGATTGACACGGGTTTCCTCGATACGTCTGAATATCCTCAATGGTTAGCCAACATCGTACCAGTTCCGAAAAAGGACGGAAAAGTCAGAATGTGTGTCGACTACAGAGATCTGAATAAGGCTAGTCTAAAGGATGACTTTCCTTTACCACGCATTGACATGCTGGTTGACAGTACAGTAAAGTTCAAAGTCTTCTCCTTCATGGATGGATTCTCGGGTTATAACCAGATAAAAATGGCGCCGAAAGATATGGAGAAAACTTCGTTCATTACCCCATGGGGTACCTTTTGTTACAAAGTAATGTCGTTTGGTTTGAAGAACGTCGGGGCAACCTATCAAAGGGACATGACTACTCTATTTCATGACATGATACACAAGGAAATCGAGGTATATGTCGATGGCATGATTGCAAAATCTAAGACAGAAGAGGAACATGTGACCCACCTGTCAAAACTATTCGAGCGGTTGAGGAAGTGCAAACTCCGCTTGAATCCCAACAAGTGCACTTTCGGTGTCCGTTCAGGGAAACTCTTAGGGTTCATCGTCAGCCAGAAAGGAATTGGGGTTGATCCTAACAAGGTCAAGGCCATTCAAGAAATGCCTTCTCCGAAAACTGAAAAACACGTCAGAGGATTCCTGGGACGTTTGAACTACATCTCCAGATTCATATTCCTTATGACCGCGACGTGTGTACTGATTTTCAAGTTACTAAAAAAGAATCAGGACTGCGTTTGGACAGAAGACTGTCAAACCGCCTTCAACAGTATTAAGGAATATCTATTGAACCCACTGATTCTATCACCTCCAGTGGAAGGAAGACCACTGATCATCTACTTAACAGTCTTGGAGGACTCAATGGGATGTGTACTTGGCCAACAAGACGAAACCAAACGGAAAGAGTCTGCCATTTACTATCTGAGCAAGAAATCTACCGACTGCGAGACTCGGTACACGATGCTGGAGAAAACTTGTTGTGCTTTGGCTTGGGCAACCAAACGTCTTCGCCAATACATGATTCATCACACTACTTGGTTGGTCTCCGAGATGGATCCAATCAAGCATGTCTTTGAAAAGCCTGCTCTCACGGGAAGGATTGCCTGTTGGCAGATGTTGCTATCAGACTATGACATAAAGTACCACGCTCAAAAAGCTGTTAAGGGGAGTATTTTAGCCGATCATTTGGCTCATTAACCGATTGACGATCAAGAATCAATCGGGTTTGACTTCCCAGACGAAGATGTCATGTATTTAAAAATGAAATATTGCGATGAACCGCTACCCAGTGAAGGGCCAGAACCAGGTTCCCGATGGGGACTTATCTTTGACGGAGCTGTTAATCATTATGGAAACGGAATTGGGGCAATCATTATAACCCCTCAGGGTACCCACATTCCTTTCACTGCCAGACTTACATTCAAGTGCACAAACAACGAGGCCGAATACGAAGCTTGTATTATGGGTCTCGAAGAAGCGATTAATTTAAGGATCAAGAACTTGGATGTATATGGCGACTCGCCTTTGGTCGTCAATCAGATCAAAGGAGATTGGAACACATACCAATCGGGATTGATTCCTTACAAAGACTACGTGAGAAGGTTGTTACCATTCTTCAATAGAGTCGAGTTTCATCATATCCCTCATGAGGAGAATCACATGGCTGATGCATTAGCCACTCTCTCTTCCATGATTAGTGTAGGTCAATGGAACGACCTACCTAAGATCAACGTAATTCGCCTTGAAAGGCCCGCTTACATCTTCACGATTGAAGCAGTCATAGATGACAAACCTTGGTATCATGATATCAAATGCTTCCTTCAGAAACAAGAGTACCCACCTGGGGCATCCAGGAAAGATAGGAAAACCCTCAGAAGACTAGCAAGCAGCTTCTTCCTGAGCGGTGATACACTCTATAAGAGAAAATTTGACTTGGTCTTGCTCCGATGTGTAGACAGACCAGAAGCAAACGTGCTGATAAAAGAAATTCACGAAGGATCCTTTGGCACTCATGCCAATGGACACACAATGGCGAGAAAAATTCTAAGAACAGGGTACTACTGGTTGACCATGGAATCCGACTGCTACAAGTACATGAAGAGGTGTCACAAGTGTCAGATATACGCCGACAAAATCCATGTACCGCCATCACATCTCAAAGTTCTATCTTCCCCATGGCCTTTTTCCATATGGGGAATCGACATGATTGGCATGATTGAGCCCAAGGCTTCGAACGGACATCAGTTCATCCTAGTAGCCATTGGTTACTTCACCAAGTGGTTTGAAGCAGCGTCGTACGCTAATGTAACCCGACAAGTGGTAGTCCGCTTTATCAAAAACAATCTCATTTGCCGTTATGATGTTCCGAGCCAGATCATTACCGATAATGGATCTAACTTGAACAACAAGATGATGAAAGAGTTGTGCGCTGAGTTTAAGATCGAACACCATAACTCATCTCCCTACCGACCCAAGATGAATGGGACGGTAGAAGCGGCTAACAAGAAAATCAACAAGATTGTCCAAAAGATGGTTGTAACCTACAAAGACTGGCACGAGATGCTACCCTTTGCTCTTCACGGTTATCGTACATCTGTCCGCACTTCAACAGGGGCAACCCTTTTCTCTCTAGTATATGGCCTGGAAGCAGTGCTCCCCATAGAAGTAGAGATCCCATCAATCCGGGTATTGATGGAAGCTAAGCTTACAGAAGCTGAATGGTGTCAAAGTCAACACGATGAACTGAATCTGATCGAAGAGAAGCGAATCACGGCAATATGCCATGGACAGTTGTATCAGCAAAGAATGAAGAAGGCATTCGACAAAAAGGTCCGACCTCGCGTCTTCAGAAAAGGAGACCTCGTGCTCAAGAAGATACAATCATTTCTCACTGACTCCCGGGGCAAATGGACTCCGAATTATGATGGCCCCTATGTGGTCACGAAAGCTTTCTCAGGCGACACCTTGAGACTTGCAACCATGGACGGAGAGGAATTTGCCTACCCCACGAATGTTGACGTAGTCAAGAAATACTTTGCCTAAACTAAAAAAAACGTCTCGGTGGATTGAAAACTCGAAAAGGCGGTCCAGGCAAAAATTAGAGACATCATCAAAAATCATCCCGATGGATTGAAAATCTCAAAGTACAATCCAGGCAAAAATTAGGGATAATGGCAAGTAACTATGTTCAACCGGGGCAAATCTTCAGTAGTAGTTACATCATCCGAGTAAAACTCCAGTCAAGGTCATCTTCGACAGAAGCTCAGGATGTCCCGAATTCAAAGTTGGTAGAAGGATAGTGGTCATTATGTTTCAACGTAGCCCTTTTCCCTTTAATTACCATTTTCGAACTTTGTAAATACTCTTTGAAATCACGCGTTTGGCTAATTTCCATCCTATCAATAAAATTTGAGCCCTTGTGCTTTTGTTTGCAATTCTCATTTGTTTTAGCTTTGCAGAATGACGTTGTTAACATGATTAACTATTCTTGAAATAAAACAAAAATGAATTTACTTGTTAAAACTTTTTCTGCTTTTAAAATAAAGATGGCAATTTCTTTTGACTGTTGAACATCGAAAGAACATCGGTCGCTTCTCCAGAAGTAAGCGAACGTCAAAGTGCAGAATCAAGGTGTTCCTTCTAAACCAGTACACCTGAACGAAGGATCAACTGTATCAGATGTGATTTTCCCATCTGATATCCTCGGCAAAGTTCTTATCTCCTAAGTCTGACCAACATGGTCCCCACAGGGACTATCTCTCCTAAGCAAGGCAGAATTGCTACTTTTGGACCAGCGGTACTTCTTCTCCCCGCGATGGCCGAGTATCCAGTTGTGTTCATCCATCAGTCTGTATGTCGCGTCAGTTTTGTCAGCATAAACATACATACATCATGCATTTTATTTGTATTCGCATTGCATCACCATCCTCTCAATCGAGTTGTTAGTTCTTTCCTCGTTAGGAAGTGTTGCGCCTGAACGATCTCTCGTCCAGTTTATTTCTGGATTAGATTTGACCCTTGACCACTTTGATAACTTGAACCTCTGAAAAACCAGAAAACGTTCAACAAACATCACTCTTCGCCATTGAAGATGATATCCTTGCTTTCCCGGATTAAGGAAAATCCCTAGAGAAAGCATCTTAAGCAGAGATTCGGCAGTACGACAATTTTTCTCCAAAAAACCACTAATGAAAAGGTCATCGGCACCTCAAAATTGGATCCCATCATATGGCATTTCTCCGGGAAGATCCCGAGAAAAGTATGATGTAAGACCCCAAGCGGAAGCAGTCTCTCAAGAAACTCGCTTTCCCTAGTAGAAACAAATGGCATCTCAAATAGAGAAGTTTGTGCAACTCTACAACTCAGACGATTGGATTCCCCAGCAAGTCTGACGTCAAAACTTTTTCCGTCAAATGGAATCTCCCCAGGAAAATTCGGTGAGAAGTTTGAGGAAAACCGCTACGAGTAGAGTCCCTTGTCAAGAAAGTTTATTGACAAAAGAAACTAAGACCAGTTCCTTGGTAGGAAACCAGGATCGAGGGGAAGTTTACATCAGAAACTTAGACCAGTTCCTTGGTAGGAAACCAGGATCGAGGGGAAGTTTATTTCAGAAACTAAGACCAGTTCCTTGGGAGGAAACCAGGATCGAGGGGAAGTTTATATCAGAAACTTAGACCAGTTCCTTGGTAGGAAACCAGGATCGAGGAGAAGTTTATTTCAAAAACTAAGACCAGTTCCTTGGGAGGAAACCAGGGTCGAAGGGAAGTTTATATCAGAAACTGAGACCAGTTCCTTGGTAGGAAACCAAGATCGAGGGGAAGTTTACCTTTTCTAAGCATCATTGCTTAGTAAAAGAAGATGAATGCGTAAGCTGCCATTCATAAACCACCATCAAAATTTCAGATATTCCGATATTTGATCCTCTTACACCCCGAATGTCTGAATACCTTCGCCATTCACACCTTCAGGTCCAAGAAGATTAAATAGGGGCATCTGTCATACCCCAAATTTTGACCACCTAGATTCCCATCATTGTGCAAATCATCATCACAATATGGATGTACCTTTATTCCTCATCAGTCTCCCCAGAGGTGGGTGAGCATTCACTACAATCAAAATTAAGGTTTCAGGCCCTCTCAGAGCTTTTAGACAAAAGATCAATCAAGGAATGACATGATCTTTAACTTTTCTAACCTCTCAAACATCCACAAAGGATCAAGAGGACTCCCACTTCAAGGATTAAGCACAAGGCTGCTCCCTTTTAGGTGGATCAAGCCTTAAGATCGCCAGTGTCACCAAATTAGGGTTTGGTCGACTAGGGCCTCCAGATGGAGATTTTCCTCTGGACATGAGCCAATGCTTCAAATCATAACCTATGATGCTCCAAGGGACATCATAAACCCAATCATCAAGTTAATTTAACCTCAGGGGATGCATTCACCAAAAATCAGGAATTAGGGTTTCTTGACCTAATTCACCCCTAAGTTGACTTTTGGGACAAAACATGAGCCAAGACCTCAAGAGAGGATTTGAGGGTCTCTAACATATTACATTGATCCATTTGTAACAATGGATTGATCCAAGAAGCTTGAGCAACAAGTCTCAATTTCATCTGAACCACAGTTAGGGTTTCGCGAGAAAAAGTCAACTGTAGCTTTGACTTTTGATCAGGACATGCCCCCAAATCCTAGGACATGATTCAATACACCCTATAACACCTATGAAATCAATCCATCAAGTTTGATTTAGGTCAAGGACTTGATTTCATAGAGGATCGCACAGTTTGGAATTCATCGGATAAAAAGTCAACTGTGCACAAAAGTCAACTTTGACTTTTTGAGATTTTTCACAAAAATGGATTTTTAACCCTAAAATGATGTTAATGTATGATTTGAATCATCATTCATCAAGAAAAATCAAGAAAAGTGGGATAACTTGTAAAAGGGGTAACCATAAAAAAACTTAGAAAATTTTCTAAGTTATGAACAAAGTGGCAAGGGTACCAACTTTGGAGGATCATAACTCCTAAACCACAAAGCCATTTTCCCCATCCAAAGTTGGATTTGTAGCCCTCATGGCCCTCTACAAAAGCTTCAAACTGACCTCCTTCCAATTCATTATGGATTTTGAGTTATGGAATGATCAAAATCACAAAAAGTGAAAATGTCACTTTTTTCCAACACTTAGTGAAATTTTCACTAAGTCAGAATCTGCCTTCATTTTTTTCCAAATGTAGGGGGATTTTTCACATGGATTCAAAAGGTATCAAAACCAATTATGATCAAACAGTTGTTGTATCATATGAGGGCTTTCCAAAATGACCAAGAACATCACCAAATTCCACTTGAGCCATGAGATGTGGCAATCGCAACATGCCTTGCAGAAAACTGCCAAGGATAGGCAGAATTTTGCATTTTTGCTCGATTTGGCAAAATCAGATAATTCCAAACCTTGTCATCACTTTGGACACCTCTGAGGATCAAATCTAAAGGGGACAATCACTGAGCCAAGCCTCCAAAGTCTTTGGAACAAGAAGTAGCATGCCAAACCTAGAATTTAATAGATGCTTAGAGGTGGCATGGACTGACACATTTGCAACTGAATTCAGTCAAGAATGATCCAACAACTAGGGAACCAAAGGCATGTGCTCTAACCTCTAGTCAATGGCTAGAGGAGACTTGGATTCTCATTGCTCAACATTGGCCAAACCTCTGTTGTGGTTGCCATTCACTATTGATCCTAAAACAAACTTATTCTACTATAAATAGAGCTCATTTGTGCTCAGTTTGAGTACACCAAAGCCATCAAACAGATGTTTTCCTCAAAATCCCTCTCTTTAGGCTAAAATGTCTTCTTTAGCAAGGTAACTATGAGTTTTTGAGTTTAAGAGCAATTCCAATCAAACCAATCACACACACACCTCATAAACATCATATGTAGGTAATCCAAACTCTCACAAGTGACCTGTAACACCAAAAACACAAAGTCACCTCTCTAAACCTCAAAATAGGCTTTTTTGCATTTTTCAAGCCATGTCTTGAATCAGTCACTTTCCAAACCAGATAAAACCTCAAACACACTCCAAATAACATCCTTGAACTGTTCCAAATGGTTCCCCCCATCTGGAACACCATTTGAGAGAGTTGTTATTTTGGCCATTTTAACCCCTTTTGCAAGAAAGGGCCAGTTTGTGTTTTTGCAGGTTCCAGCTGATTCCACTCATCGTAAAAGCTTCTAAGGGATCATTTGAGAGTGTCCAAAGTATCAAACCTTTTCTGGAACAAAGAACTTGACATATTAGACAAAAACTCCAAAAGCTCAAAAGAGAGGTAAGCATCATGACTTGAACTTTCCAAAATATGCATTACTTTGAAGTCCACTGATCATGCACACCTTATACATGTTATATATGTTGTGTTTGAACCAATTGATCATGTAATTCAAGCATGTATCAAAGTGTAGCATAGAAAATGCAATTATAGGCCTTTTTCGAAACCCCTATCGGATTTTGAGGAGGGAGTGTGATTTGAAAAAAATACCACCACCATTGGATTCCTTGTGAAATTCTAGGCCAGATGCATATAAATTTTGTCCCCAACCATGGAGAAATGAGAAAGTTATGGACCTTCCCGTTTCTTGGCAAAACTTGCCTTGCCTTGCCTGACCAGGCCTAGAAAACAAGGCAAGCCTTGTATATTTATGGTTTCACTTCAAGTAATGGATGTATCACCACCCCAGTGGTAAGGCGCGCGCCCTATAACCTTGAGGTCGTGGGTTCAAACCCCACCCATGCCATTTTGTGTTTTTTCACATTTTTGTTATTTTTCCAATATTTTCATGTTTTGTTAATTAATTGGAAAATTAATAACTCCTTCAATTTTAAATATTTTTTATTGGTTCTTTTTGCAAAAAATCACAAAAATGTTGAAATATTTTATTCCACAAAAAAATTAATTTTATATTGTTTATTTAATATAATTAGTATTTTTGTGAATAAATTCCTTTTAATTGTTTTTTAAACAATTTAAAAATGAATATTTACCTTGAAAATCAAAACCAAATGAGTTTTAATTCATCTTGTGATTAAAAACTCATTTTCTAAACCATAAACAAAAATCAAAAATGGTTTATTCAAACTTATTTGGTATTTTTATCATTTTTATTTGATTTTCTTTAAATATTTACTTTTAAAAGAAAACAAATTAGGGTTTCTTTGATTTTCACCATCACAATTCATTTTCAAACACTCATGGGCCTCTAATAGAGTGTAAGACCCAATCCTTTGTAAATACAAACTGTTTGTGGGCCTCACTTATTGTATAAGTCCCGTTGGATTTCTAAAAGTTTGGTGCGATAGTCGCCCGTTTAAAACAAACCATCTGGGCATACCCTCGTGTTATAAGCCCCACTCTTTAAAAATATTTGGGCCTCTATTAGAGTGTAATACCCAACCCCTTTGAAAACCAAATTATTTTTGGGCCTCAGTCATTGTATAAGACCCACTGCATTTTCAAAATCTCGGCGCGATCGCCATTTCAAACAAAAAATCATCTGGGCCTACCCTCGTGTTATAAGCCCCATTCCTTTTCTTTAAACTCTTTGGGCCTCTAATAGAGTGTAAGACCCATCCCTTTGTACAAAAAACCTTTCTCGAACCTCAGTCACCTGTATAAATCCCTGTACAAAACAACAGTGCAATCACTGACAAAACCCTGGGCCTCTCCTTGAGCTGTAAGCCCCAATATTTCTTTTTTAAAGCACTTTCTCCTTTGATTTTGAATATAATATTGTTATCAAAGTTTTCTTTGTTGAACAAACTAACAAAACAACATGGAAGCTCTACAACCGAGTAAGTGTTTACCCGCTTTCATTTACCGCTTTCATATGTATATAACTGTACTATGGGGCTAATTCGTTGTAAGTCTTCTTTCATAAACTCATATCAACTGTGTAATAATAGTATAGATATTTAGAGTTTCCCCGGCAAATACGTCTAGAACTAGACAGAACCTCACATCAATTCTAGATAACTAGATCTAAGAAATCTCCCCCTTTGAACAGTTCATATACAGAAGGCCATTGTTCCATGTGAAACCCCTTCTGGAACTATTCATCAGCCTCCTCTTGGGCTTAGTGCAAGGACCCAAAGGCTTCCTTAAAGCATCCCCGCATCCTCTTGGGCGTTGTACAAGGACCCGTCGGTTTCTTAGAAGTTTTCACAGCCTCCTCTTAGGCTTCGTATAATGATTCTTCCTCCGGGAAGATAGCCTCCTCTTGGGCTTAGTACAAATTGTCCCTCGGCTTCTTAAAAGTTTCCAGCCTCCTCTTGGGCTTCGTACAAATTGTCCCGACGACCTCCTAGAGGTATAGGAATAGAAATTAGTTATCTTAATAGAACAGTCTTTCAAAGGCACACCACGAATAACATGCCAACCAAAGGCACACCACGAATAACACAAACTGACAAACCACCTTGCTAACAGCAAGTACAACAACGACACGACAACGACAACAATGACAAGATGCAAAGCCCATACAATGCACTTGACGACCAACTCACAACTCAAAGAAACCCAAGTTACGACCACACACAGGAATTAGCTACTCGCACTCAGACCATCACGATGGAAACGAAGCAACAACACAAACAAGAACATAAAGTTCCACGACACAACATCGCTTCAACAACCTCTACGTAACCACAATACCAACATCCCTGTCACACAACAATATTACAACCATGGTACGATTCACCAATCGAACATACAACCCAAAACATCCATCTACATAGTAGCCCATGAATAATATTTAAACCTCTCGCCTAACACTTCCATTCTGAAACGTCCAATCGTCTTATCATTCCAACATGTTTCCAATGTTCAACCTATGAACTCTTACAAGCTCCACACGCAAATACAAAATGTGCCACATCACGCTTCCGCTGCGCACTCTGATTACTCATAACCATCAAAACTACAAATCTCACATCCAACGTCTAACTCTTTCTCATATTCACCAAAAATCATTGTTTACTTTAATATCCTCCAACATCACACTCTCCTGTGTTATCTCACACACCAGACATAAGTCTCTGAACTGCTCAAATAATTTTAATTCTCTGACCATCAAAACAGATATGCATAAAAACTTTCGACTTAACTCTACCGGCACAACATTCGCTTTTCCCGAAGGATAATCCAAGCCAAATTCATAACTCGTCACGAATTCCAACCATCCTCGTTGTCTCATACTCTATTCCTTCAGACCAAACAAGTACTCAATATTCTTGTGATTACCAAATACTTTGAACCTAGAACCATAACGATAATACCTCCAAATATTCCAACACAATACAACCGCAACCAATTCTAAATCCAAAATAGTATAGACCCTTTTATGAATCCTCAATCGTCGTAGAGCATAAGCCACGACTTACCCTCTTGTATTAACACACAGACTAAACGCATCAAAGATGCATCCCAATACCTCACAAATGATCTATCAGGATCACATAGAATCAAAACTAGAGCCATAGACAACTTCTACTTCAGCTCACCAAAACTTACTCACAACGAACATCCAAAACAAACGACTCACCCTTTGCAAGTCAACTGAGATCACAGAAGTAAGAACTTAGCAAAGTCTTCCATAGCCTGTAGTAACAACCAACTAAGCCCAAAAATTTCTAATCTCCTTAACCAACTTCGGAGCCTCTCATTGTAGAACTGCATCTACTTCCTATGGATCCATAATTATACTATCATCAGAAACCACATATCCAAGAAACTAATCTTTCTCAACCAAAAATCTCACTTGAATAACTTAGCATAACACTCCGTCTCCTTTCAACACTTGTAATTCAATTCTCAAACACTCTACCTGTTCTTCCTCTAAGTCTATAACAGATCTGAATATCCTCAATCAAAGCCATTACGAACTTATCCAAATAAATATGGAAAATACGATTCCTCTACTCCACAAACAGTACAGACGCATTACTAACACCGAACAACATCACTGCACCTTGTAATGCCCAACCAAATTCCAAAAGGTATAAATTCTTAAAGCTTTTGCAACACTTTTCACTAGGTAACTGGTTACTCACATACAAGCTTAACCGAGTAAATATCAACCTATCCCTATGATAACAAACATAACCAGTCACATTAAGTCGATCAAAGCCTCAACTCACACAAATCACCACTCTTATCAAACATTCCAAACAATTGCAATTTCACTCAAACTCAACCAAACCATTCCAGTCATTTGTTCATGAAAGTGGACACTTATTCTCAATCATCACCTTATTCGACTGTTAGTAATCTATACACAATTTCTTCTCTTGACAGTCCAAATTCTCATAAATCCCAACATGTAGTAACCACCAAAAAGAACTCTCAAATTTTACATCCACACCTAGGGTTTTCTCAAGATTTCCATTAATGCTCTAAAACTCCAAAGACTCCAAACCTCACAAGAACTCTAAGTTTGCTTTCCATAGTCTCAATACCATTATACACATCATGCTTGTTATTCTGTTCAATCATCCTTCCTTTTTGTTACTAACAATACTGGAGCTCTCTAAGACGACACACTAATGTTCCATCCAAAACACATCTGAAACCATGCACAACTGACGGTCCATCACTGTGACTTCCTGCCAATTTCCAAAACACTACCATCACAGACAAAACACACATCTTAGTCCCATCTACCAAGATTTTTCTACTTACTTAGCAGATATAAACCTCAACTATTCACCTTCGTCCAATTAAGGTCAATCTCTACTCTCTGAGAAGTAGCCCTTAAAATAAAACCCAATCATTCTCTCTCAGTGACTTCCCAACTTGACCAACATATCAAAACCTTTAATCTGCCTCATCTTCCGATATAAGAATCTTCATCAACTCATCAAAACAATCCGTAATCATTTTCTTAATTCCAAACAATTCATTTCACACACTATCAAAGCCGGAAAGACACGTATATTCCATCCAACACAATTCCCGTCTACTATCAATAAGAGATTAAGGGTGATCAGTTCCTCAATTTGTCAATAGACAGCCGACAATCATGATGGGGCATAAACTGTCTTTACCAAACTATAATAGCATTCCATACATCATGTGCACAAAACTACCTAAGGCACAAATCCTTAGTTGACATAAGCCTTACCTCCGCATCCCTTCTGGAACCGGGAACCACGCTGTCCAAACAACACTTACAATCTTGCAATTCACAACACACTGAGCCAGCGCTCCACACCTGAAGCAACATGGAGAAGTACCAGCTTCTCCCCCACTTATCTCATTCTAACTCCTGCAGACAACGAAATAGAAAAACCAGAAAGTACTGACAGTGTCTCACACACATATCACATACTAAGGGACAAACAACATCGACATCATTCAACTGTCACACCAACTGACTCAACAACTTGGCCGGACAGACCGACCTGCTCTGATACCACTTTTCTAACACCCCAATTCCCATCGTGAATAAATAATACATAATTAAATCAGAGTAAATAAAAATTTATTTTTCCGACAGAAACAAGGATTCCACAATTAAAGAAAAACAACACAACCCCTGCTCATAAATTTTTGATACCTAACACAAAATGGAATAACCTCAAAGGGAACTTTTTCCATATAAAAGGAAAGGCCAATTATGGAATAAAGCGGAAAGATCCATAACTGTGTTGTTTTACAAAATAAATCATTTTATAACGTCAAAATATACATACAAAAGTAATACAAAATATATTCAACAAACGTGTACATATGTAACAAAAGCGTTCCCCGACTCCCGTGTTACGTATCAGAGCAGACAGACCGACAAAAGGATGAAGAACTAATCTTCACAAAAGCCTCCAAGACTACTAATCTGCAATTGCCTCATAGAGCAACAAACCACAGCAGAAGGGTGAGAAATAACAACTAAACCAAGATTGCATAATAATATGCAAACACATATAAATTCACATGCATAGTTATTCTCACCACAAGCATCACATACTAATACACATAGCATATATCAATCACACCAATATAATCACATATTCATACACAAGGCACACCAAAGTCATAACATATGGAAACACCCCACCACATCACATTGCATATGTCTATGCATAAAACATATTATCCACAACCAATGCATTTATCACATATGCACATCAATTCACCAATTAAAACATAAATCTCAACACATACTCAATCAATTCATGGTTTTCCACACATAATCAATCCATTCATGATTTTCCACACATAATCAATCCATTCATGATTTATGCAAATGCAAAGAGACCGACACAACGACTCTATGCAAATGCGGTACCATCCATCCGTCAATCTCATCATTAGTTCACTCAGGAACTATTGGAACCATCGCTTGTTACTTAATGTAACTCCCCGTCGGGCAAACGATGTTCCCCATCGCTTTCGGTCCTCTTGGTATAAGGCTCACGACGTTTATGGATCGCTTTCAGTCCTCTTTGTATAAGGCTCACGATCCGATCGCTTTCATTCCTCTTTGTATAAGGCTCACGATCGTCTATAATCATCGCTTTCGGTCCTCTCGGTATAAGGCTCACGATGTTATAGCGGATTCCCTCTGGAATCGTTTCGTCGCTCACACCCACTAGGGTACACGACATCACAAGAATGCATATGATGATGCTTGGCAAACAATGACTCATGACATTCAAATGCACACATATACACATCCATAATCATGCATATATCCTCAAATATAACACAATGCATTTTCTTTCCCTTAGGCCACAAATCATCATCACAACATTTCCTCACATGCATTTACATCATATAACATCACACAAGTCATACGATATATATCAAAAGCACATTGCATGATAACACATCAATTACACATAATTATAACAGTAAAAGTCGACAAAACGACACATTTCCAAACTTCCGACATAATTAAATCGGCCAACAATCTCAAAACCATTTTAATAAGAAAGTACATTTTATTAGCTTTCCAACGATACCAAGAATGTTCAAAATGGATAATCGGAACACAAGTTATGGACGTAAAAAGAAATGGAATCGCGAAAAGACAACATTCTGCACTCTCACTGGCCATACGCGTATTGCCCTGAGCCATACGCGTATTGCCTTGCTCACTCGCCCATCCATACGCGTATTGCCCAAAGTGATACGCGTATGGGCTGAGACTGATTTTCCCCAAAAATTCCACTAAAAATCCAATACGCGTATTGCCTCACTCCATACGCGTATTGCCCACTCCCATACGCGTATTGCCTACAATCCTTCCTTGCCATACGCGTATTACCCAACCCAATACGCGTATTGCCTTGCCTGATACGCGTATGGGCAGCGAAAACCCAAAATTTTCCTGCATAATTTTTCTGCGAGTTTTCCCCAAAAATCCCATTTTCATCCCCAAATCCATTTTCAACAGCAAAACAAGTACCAGCAATTGTTCCTAAACACAGGGTAATCATACAACGCGATTTATATCGATTTCTGACAATGGTTCATCAATTTATCAATAAGGAAAACATTGTAAAAACAACCAAAACACATACATAAACAACACATATACATACACAAGCAAGATATAATTGAAACTTCTCACCCTTACCCGATTAATCGTGTTTGAAACGGATGAATTCTCGATTTTCCTCTTCTCCTCTTTTTCCCTTCTCTTCCTTTCTCTCTTCTATTTTTCCTTCTTTCTATTTTCTCTCTTTTTCTCTCTATTTCTATTTTATGAAAAATACCCAAGCCAAAAGACCAAAATACCCCCAGCTCAAATATCTCGCAAACGCTCTCAAACTTCGATAAAACATAAACAGCGATGAAATATATTTCGGGAAATAAAAGTTGAAAAGAAATTATAATTTATTGCGAATATTTTACCTATCAGGGAAATTAACCAATTAACTCAATTAGCAGGTAAAATACAATAATTTCACACATTTCACAAAATTCACATAAATGAAATAAGTAAATACAATTAAACAAATCGGGGCGTTACACATACTTTCGTTTCTACAAGAAGGTACCTGTGGAATCTGTCCTTCCGGGACAGTGTGTACCACGGGTGGTGGTATAGTCATTACGGCAGTGACTCTTGGTGCTTCCCTATCCCAAAGTTTGTAACCTTCAGGAGTTGCTGTCATGCCCTTTGCATCTTCAATTTCCCAAAGTTTGTAACCTTCAGGCCCAGCGGTTCTTACTGCAGTTTTCGGACCTTCCGTGATCGGCAGAATATATCCTTCCCGGATATAGTTGAGTGGCATGCCCCAGGGACGATCTTTAGGCGTGTTGTACCGAGGATCATACTTTTCCACTATGGGCCTAGATGTGATCTCTGAGATCACAATCCTTTATTGTTGTATCTGAGCTGCTGCCAGAGACTGTATGTCATTGTGAAGTTTCCTTAGATCTTCTTTCAGAGTGTCGATTTCTTCTCTCAACTCTTTGTTCTCTTCCTCGAGATCATCCATTTTCTTTTGTCGATTGGCCCGAGTATTGTACAAATGAGACAATTTAACTCTAGAATCGAGACACAAACGTCAGATTCGTAGGGAAGAAGAATGCTTTATGTGAGAATGATGAATGATATGCAATGATTATATTAAAAAAAAATTGGTTTAATCAAAAGAAACTTCAACAATTGGATTGCAAATATCATACAGTGGGGAGACCCTATTTTATTGAATTCAAAGATAATGGAAATGGAAATACCGTAATTTACAAAGTGCTACAAAAGGAAATGTCTAAGCTTATAGATCCTGAGTCCTCTCTGAAGAGAGCTCAGGTGCTGGTTCTGGTATTTTCCTTTTCTTTGACTGGGGCTCTTGAGCCGTTGTCGGGTTGTTAGTCTTTTTCCAAGTGAAAGGGGCGAGCAAATTCCTTTGGTCTTCTTGATTTTCTACAGCATGTCGCTCTAAAATCTCGATCAGAGCATCTTTTTCCTTTAACAGTTGTTGTATTTTGTTACACTCCATATTGAGAATACGATACTTGTTCTTCCAAGATTTCTTCTCCTGTTGAACTTTGTTGAGAGTGACCTGGAGTTTTTCTGTATCAGACATAAAATAAAGGACATATTCCTTTAACGGAAGAACTTCTTGACAAGGGTAAGGCATCCTCAGCTTGAGAGCTCTAGTTTGTACCCATTGGAGATAAGGTTCCACAGAGATATAGTCTGGTTTTCCTAGAGACTCTATTTCTTTCCTGTGAACATATTTCCAGGCATGCACTATTTCTGTCTTTAGTGCCTTGTCATTTTCTCCTTCCTTGAAGAAAAGACCTTCCAGATGAACATTACGCGGGACATGTCTCATCGTGTATCCGAATTGACGACGAACTAAAACTGGATGATAGTTGATTCCTCCTTTAGTTCCTATGAGGGGTACATTAGGGAAATTTCCACAACGGTCAATTATCCTTATCCCTTCATAGATCTGATTGTACCAATCTACGTCAGAGTTGGTAAGAGACATGATTCTCTATGACCAACGTAGAGTACTCTTATGATCCCAGCATGCGGCAGACTTGGGCAAGTGGGAAGTGAACCATTTGTATAGCAGGGGTACACATCATGTGATCATTCCTCCGCTGTACAAATTCCTTAAGTGTACAGAATGATAAGCATCTGCAAGGTTGGTATGGGGTTTCCAATCAGAAAGATCTTAATGGCATTGATATCAACGAAGTTATCAATGTTGGGAAACAGAAATAACCCGTAGGTGAGCAGAACAAAGACGCTCTCGAAAGCAGTTACGTTCCCTATACTAGGAAAGTACAGAGCTTTCTTTACCAAAAACTTGGCTGGTAAACCTTGGATTCCACCCTTAATGGTCATGTGAGTCCTGACTTCTGACTCATCTAAATAGATTGCTCTTGCAATGGTTTGATTCTTTGGAATTTCTTCCAGTCCAGAAAAGGGAGTTTGGCCATTGATCGGTAATTCAGTCAGGTGAGAGTACTCCTCCAGTGCTGGTGCTAGTTGATAATTTGGGAATATGAAACAGTGATAAATCGGATCGTAAACTGAATCAGCATAGCCAGGATTCCTTCAATTACATGGACCCTTAATAGAGACAGCAGTCCTCCGTACTTAGCTCTGAAAGCATCAGGGTTGGTGATCATCCTTGCCAACCCTCTTAAATCCTCTAGTTTTGGAACCTTGAAGGTGTACTTGTGTGTCTACCTTCTACCGAAATCCATAACGTAATCTTTTTCTCTGATATTTGCAATCATTGTCTTAGTTTAATTTGAAAGAAAAAAAGAGTAGAAGAGAATATTTTTTCTTTTTTAAAGTTTTTTTAATGAAATGAATGCATGAATGCAGCACACAAAAACATAGAAAAAACATGGGGTCAAAGGTTCAGTGTCATGAAGTCATGGCTCTACCCATTCCCAAAGTTTGTACTATGGTGAATTTTGGTACCTGTCCTCAAAATCATTGACCCCCCTTGGGATAACAACAGCAGGCTGGTTCACCCGAGCGAGCTGGAGTATCTTAGGGTAATCTCAAATGAGGGTAGTATCGCGTGACAACTATTTCCGATAGCTTCCGCACTACAAAATAGTCACATGGTCTCAATCTACTAAGTCCTCAGTTTCATGGATACCACAATCGAACAATATGCTTTCAACAACCGAAGTCGTTTAGACATTGAATCCGCAAAGGGTATCTCCACTGATTCGATGGTCTACCAGGATCGCTTATTCGGGAATCACTCCTTATAAGACCCCCTGTCTATGCCATCACTTATCTTAGGTATCACTCAAACTTTCTAGATGCGGCATCACCCGCAGTCCCATTAGCAGAAAAATAAACACGGATATCCCTTAGGAAAAGCGATATATATATTTGTTCCTAAAACTAACATCCTAGATCTCTTAAGAGATATACTCCTAGTCCTATACAGACAATGACTCCCCAGCAGAGTCTCCATTTTACTGTGGAAAATGGGGACGATGCCCCAAAGATCATTATAAGGGCTTCCCAGCAGAGTCACCATTTTACTGTTGGAAAATGGGGAAGATGATGTCTAAGGTAAAATAGATCATACAGTGACTCCCCAGCAGAGTCGCCATTTTACTGTAGCGCACAATTTTTGTAGGTGACGCGACCACCTTATCGCGGAATTTGGGTTTTCTCCTCAATGATGAGGAGGGGGTTGTTACTTTCTGATTTCATATTTATCCCGTGAAGCTAAGAGGGAAAGGGAAGTTATCTAAAACTAACCTTGCACGCGAATGCTTAACTGAACAAACACTTAAAGAGATTGGGGGTCTGGGGTCAGGTTATATAATGGGAAGTTGTCAATTACCCATCCTATATGTGGTTATCCACAGGATGTTAGCTTTAGGTTTCGCTTTGTACTTGATGGTGTTTATCCGTTAATGGGTTGGGAAAGTTTCTTGGGAAAGTATGAGAGAGTGAGTGAGTTTTTTTTGATGTTCGGGTTTTTTCCAAAGTTTTTGGTAAGGTACTGGACCTAAGTTTTGATTGATGTGTGAAGGTACTGGACCTAGAGTTTTTGATTGGTATGAAGGTACTCGACCTAGAGTTTTTGTTTAACATGCTCGCTAGGATTTCGCAATCTTATGCCTACTTATTCCCGTTTAAACGAAACAGGGAAATCAGAGCAATCGTAGTTCCTCCTATTCTAAGGGAGGAAAAAGATATTATGGTGTCTTGTTCAAAGCCCAAGATTGAAGCTAAAAGGTTTATTTGTGTCTTGTTCAAAGCCCAAGATGGAAGCTAAAAGGTTTGACTGAGAGAGAACTTGTCATCTCTAAAAGGGAGACATCTGGTCTATTTATCACAACGATGGTGACTGTTTATAAAGGAGGGTTACTTTAACTGGGATATGAGAATCCAGCAATGCCATAATTTCCTTTATAGGGGATTTGTCCAGAAGGAGAAAATTTTAACTCAGTGTTGAGCAATGCCATTTTTCCTTAGGAATCTCTCATGCTAAGAGAGAGACAGTGGCGTGGATGTAAATAATCCAGAGGCTTGCCGCTTACAGCAATTAGATGAAAGAAAGGATCTACCAGGATAAGAGATGGATGACAAATTGGATATTTGAATCAACAAGTGTGCCACTTACAGCAGTTATCGGGGATTAGGGTTTGTTTTGAATGTCTGTTTTGATAAGTGATAACAAAGAAGTGACTTCCTACAGAGATATTTTGATTTCCTCTGAGGGGGATTGTTGATTTTTGTGTACATTGATCAAAGCCTATGGTTGAAGCTAAGAGGTTGATTGACTCCACTGGGGAAGTCCTTATACAAAGCCTAAGAGGAGGCTAGGAAAGATTGACTCAACCAGAGAGTGTTTATATATGTCTTGTACAGAGCCCAAGATTGAGGCTAAAGGAGTCTGACTCTTTGGGGATATCATTATACAAAGCCTAAGAGGCTAAAAGTTTGACTTTTCCGGGGAAAATGTTCTATCTGTCTTGTACAAAGCCCAAGATTGAGGCTAAAAGTGGTTTTGACTCCGTCGGGGAGGGTTTGTACGTGCCTTGTACAAAGCCCAATATTGAGGCTGAAAAGAAACTGACTCAGTGGGAAAGAAAATTTTATCTGTCTTGTACAAAGCCTAAGATTGAGGCTAAAATGAGATTTTTACTAACTCGGTTGAGGATATTTTAAGTGTCTTGTACAAAGCCCAAGATTGAGGCTGAAAAGAGTTTGACACTACTGGAGAGTATTATATGTCTTGTACAAAGCCCAAGATTGAGGCGGAGATAAGTTTGACTCTGCGGGAGAGTATTATATGTCTTGTACAAAGTCCAAGATTGAGGCTGAAAAGAGGATTGACTCTGCTTAGGGTATTATTTCTCATAGCCTAAAAGAAGGCTGGGAGGAATTGACTCCATTGGGGAAGATATTTGTCCCTAGCTTAAGAGAAGGTTATGAAGATTTATGTCTTGTACAAAGCCCAAGATTGAGGCTAAAAAGGGTTTGACTCAACAAGAGAGTGCTTTTATCTGTCCTGTACAAAGCCCAGGATTGTGGCTGAACAATCTGGAGAAATCATTATACAAAGCCTAAGAGGAGGCTAACTTCTGCTAGGGGAAATCCTTATACCGAGCCTAAAAGGAGGCTGGAAAAGATTGACTCAACAAGAGAGTGTTTTTATCTGTCCTGTACAAAGCCCAGGATTGAGGCTAAAATGGTCGACTCAACAAGAGAGTGATTGACTCAACAAGAGAGTCAGAAAAAGGGTGATTGACTCAACAAGAGAGTCTGAAAAGGTGATTGACTCAACAAGAGAGTCTGAAAAAGGTTAGCTCCGCTGGGGAGAATCATTGTACAAAGCCCAAGAGGAGGCTAGCTATGCTGAGGAAAGAGCATTATACAAAGCCTAAGAGGAGGCTATCTTCTGCTAGGGATTATTGAGATCCCAAGGCAGGTCCAACTAGGGAATCAACTCTTGTTGAGGGTTACAGAAGAGTTGAGGTATCAGATGCCTTGAGGTTCTGATTTAGGATAGTGTTATACCGATGATAAACTAACCCTAGTTAGGGGATTTTTTTAGGAGAGAGACTGGGTTTTTTGAACCCAAGGGTTTTAACTCCTTTGGAGATTGATCCAGAATGACCGGGGTTTCTCCTATGTTTGTAGGGAACTTGAGAATGTCTTTGAGACTCAAGAGGAGATTTTAGACTGTCCAAGTCTATTGGTGTGGAAGAGTTTATCTTTGTATGATGCCCAAGAGGAGGCAAGTGTTTTAAGGGATGAGAATCAACCCTAAATGGTCTGAGATTTGACACTTGAAAGACTGCTCTAGCAAAGGATGACTAAGTTTTGTCCTATACCTTTAAGAGGTCTTCAGGGTCCTTGTATTAAGCCCAAAAGAAGTCATGAGAACTTCTAAGAAGCTGGAGGGTCCTTGTACAAAGCCCAAGAGGAGGCGGGGGTGCTTTTAGGAAGCCTGTGGGTCCCAAACTTAAGAAAAGTTCAAGAAAAGTTTCACCGGGAATAATCTTTTCTTTAGTGAACAGCTCTAGGGTTTGAAGAAATTCAAGAGAAGTTTCACCGGGAATTAATCCTCTCTGGGGAAACTGAATTTCTTTGACAAGTTCTAATAGTGACAGTCTGAGAAAAGGTTCACCGAGAATACTGCCTTTCTCTTTGTTCCATATTGTTTAAGCCCGAGAGAAGGCAAGACTGTATCGAGAAGTCCTATGAGGATCTAGTTTTGACTGTATTTAAGAGTGACAAACTGGCTTTACCTAGTTCTAGACCTAGTTGCCGGGGAAAACTCTAAATAACTATACTAGTATGTATACAGTTGATATATATATATATATATATATATATATATATATATATATGACAAGTATTTAAAAGGGTATGAAAGAAGGACTTACAGGGGAGCAGCTTCCCACAATACAGTTATATATATATATATATATATATATATATATATATGAAAGCGAGTAAATGAAAGCTGTTAAAACTTACAGGTGAGAAAGCTTTCATGCTGTATTGTTAGTTGTTCAAAGAAATTAAAGAAAGTTTTGATAACAACTGTATATTTGAATCTAAGTCAAAAGAGAAGTTGTTTTTGAAAAGATTGTTGGGGCATATACTCAAAGACAGGCCCAAGGTTTAACAGTGATCGCGTCGTTGTTTTGAAGATCGTATCGGGACTTATACAACGACTGAGGCCCAAAAAGGTTTATTTACAAAAGGGTTGGGTCTTACAACTCAAGGAGAAGCCCAAAGATGTTTTGAAAAAGAAAGATGGGACTTACAACACGAGGGGAGGCCCAGATGATTTTGTTTTGAAAGGCGACGACCGCACCGTGATTTTGAAAATACAGTGGGACTTATACAATGTCTGAGGCCTAAAAATGGTTTTGGTTAAAAAAGGGATTGGGTCTTACACTCTATCAGAGGCCCAAAGATGTTTGAAAAAAGATTTGTTAGGGTGAAAATCAAATAAACCCTAATTTCATCATTTTTTTAAGTAATCGTTCAGAGAAAATTAATTAAAATGATAAAAACACCAAATAAGTTTGAATAAACAACTTGTGATTTTTGGTTGAGGTTTGAAAAATGATGTTTTAATCACAAGATGAATTAAAAATCATTTGGTTTTGATTTCCAAGTTGATAATTCCTTTTTGAAATGTTTAAAAACAATTAAAAATGAATTTATTTACAAAAATATCAACTATATTAAATAAATAATATAAATTTGATT
Source organism: Lathyrus tuberosus (assembly GCA_022829125.1). Lineage (NCBI taxonomy): Eukaryota > Viridiplantae > Streptophyta > Magnoliopsida > Fabales > Fabaceae > Lathyrus > Lathyrus tuberosus. The sequence goes on along the minus strand of JALAZF010000250.1, from coordinate 2,847,860 downwards.
TTTTGTGGAATAAAATATTTTAACATTTTTGTGATTTTTTCCAAAAAGAACCAATTAAAAATAATTAAAAATGAGAGAGAAATTAATTTTTCAAATCATTTAATAAAATAATATGAAAAATATAAAAAGTAGAAAAGTGATAAAAAAGGGTTTGGGGCGAGGGGGATTCGAACCCCAGACCTCCAAGCCAAACATATGCGCGCACAACCACTAGGGTGGTGATACATCCGTGTATAAAAACTACCCCATAAATACATATGGGATACCAATTTTCAGGCCTGGCTAAGGCAAGGCAGGGCAAGTTCTTGGGCCAAAAACGTGAAGGTTGTAACTCTCTCATTTCTCCATGGATTGGGACAAAATTTAGGTCTATTCTGCCTAGAATTTCACAAGTAATCCAATGGTGCCCTTAGTTTTTTCAGATGAGGTCCCCATTTTAAAACCCGATAGTGGTTTTGAAATAGGCCACAATTTGCATTTTCTATGCTACCTCATGGTACAGGCAAGAATTACATGATGAATTAGTTTAAACACAACATATACAACATGTATGAGATGTTTATGATCAGTGGACTTCAAAGTAATGCATAATTCAAAGAGTTCAAGTTGTCATGCACTTACCTCTTGGAGCTTTTTGTGCTATCTGTCAAGTTCCTTGTGCCAGAAGTAATTTGATGCTTTGGACACTCTTAATTGATCCCTTAGAAGCTTTTAGAATGATCAGAACCAGCTGGAATCCTCAGGAACAAGTTTGAGCACTTTCTTGCAAAAGGGGCAAAAGTGACCAATATGGCAACTCTTTCAAATGATGTTCCAGATGAGGGGAACCAATTGAGACAGTTCAAGGATGATATTTGAAGTGTGTTTGAGGTTTTATCTGGTTTTGAAAGTGACTGAATCAAGACATGGCTTGAAAAATGCAAAAAAGTCCAATTTTGAGGTTTTGGAAGTGGACTTTGTGATTTTGGTGTTTCAGGTCACAAATGAGAGTTTGAACAGCTTAGATACCACAAATTAGAGGTGTTTGGATCATGAGCTGTGATGGAATTGCTCTCTAACTCAAAAACTCAGAGATACCTTGCAAAAGAAGGCATTTTGGCCTAGAGAAAGGGATTTTGAGGAAAGTAAGTGTTGTAGTGCTTTGGTGTACTCAAACTGAGCACAAATGAGCTTTATTTATAGTAGAGCAAGTTTGTTTTGCAAGCAATAGTGAATGGCAACTGCAACAGGCCTTTTGCCAATGTTATGCAAAAGGAATCTCAAGTCTCCTCTAGCCATTGACTTGAGGTTAGGGCACAGGCTTTGTAGCTTTGGTTCAGAGATAAGTCTTGACTGAATTCAGTTGGAATAGGCTCAGTTCATGCCACCTTAGTGTATCCATTGAATGCTTGGAAACAAAATTGGAGTCTTGGCATCTTTGTAGCCTTTATAGGGATGATAAGCCTAATGTAGATTCTTGGACTTGGGAGGCTTAGAGATCAGATCATTCCCCTTGGATTTGATCCTTTGATGTGTTCAAATTGATGACAAGGCTTGGAGTTATCAGATTTGGACAAATCGAGCAAATGTGCACAATTCTGCCTTGTAAAACCAGTTCATGAGGCCATGTTTGAAGGGTTGTATCTCCCTGCTCAAATTGAATTTGGAGATGATCTCGTACTTGTTGGAAAGCCCTTATGGCATACTTTAACTTTGATGTTCACCCCTAGACCTGGTTTGACTTGGATCAAGGTGAAAAATGTCCCTACATTTTGGAAAAAGTAAGGCAGATTCTGACTTAGTGAAAATTTCACTAAGTGTTGGAAAAATATCATTTTCATGTTTTTAGTCATTTTGATCACTCCATAACTTAAAATCCATAAGGAATTGGAGCTTGGTGTAGTTGAAGCTTTTGTAGAGTGTAGGAAGACCTACAAATCCAGGTTTAGATCACCCAAAATGGTTGCTTGGATCTCAAGTTATGGTCCTTGGAAGTTGGCATCCTAGCCACTTTGTTCCATAACTTAGAAAAATTCTAAGTTTTTTATGGTTACCCCTTTTACAAGTTAACTCACTTTCTTTGATTTTTCTTGATGAATGATGATTCAAATCACATATTAACATTGTTTTAGGGTTAAGGAACCTTGGTTGACCAAAAATCCAAAATGTTAAACTTGGATTTTTGTTGGATTTTTGTACAGTTGACTTTTTCAGCAGGTGAAATTTTGATTTTGTGATCCCTTTATGAAATCAATCCTTGGGCTCAATTAAACTTCATGGATGGCCTCCAAGGGTATTTTGTAATGTCTTGGACCCCTCCCCATGGTTTGAGATTAAGGGTAGGCCAACAGTCAAGGGCAGGGTTGACTTTTTCCATCAGAAACCCTAATTTGTGATCAGATGGTTTTGAATTCTTGTGGCTTATGACTTGAGCTCTTTGAATTAATCATATCTTGTAAATAGGTCTATATGATGTATTTGAGGTCTTTGAAGTTCATTTTGAAGCTTCAAGCCATGCCTTACTTCACAAGTTAACTCAAGGGTTAAATTAGGTCAAAACCCTAATTCCTGATTTTTTGATAGATGGACCCTCAAGGTGATTTTGCCATTCTGGATAGGCTCTTGAGATCCTTTGTGGGTGTTTGAGAGACTAGGCAAGTTGAAGATCATGTCATTTCTTGATTAATCCTTGTCTAAATTCTCTGAGAGGGCTCAAAACCCTAATCTTTGATTGTAGTGAATGCTCAACCATCTTTGAGGAGATTGATGAGGCATGATGGTTCATCCATATTATGATGATGATTTTCACAATGATGGGAAATCTTGGTGGTCAAAATTTGGGGTATGACAAAGGGGAGCTAGGGCAAAGGAGAGGAAGAGGGAGAACCTCTATTACTAAGATTGAAGTTTTTGGCAAAACTCTAAGGAAAGGGTGGGGTTCTAACTATCTAAGGGTTGCCATGATGATTTGTGGGTAGTTTCTAACATGTAGGGCTTTGAATTTTTTTCTTTTTGTTCATGAATGTGATGGTTTTGATGAGTGATGTATTCTTGACAATTCAATGGATTGTATGTTGTTGTGTTGATTTCTGTTAAAAATTGTGTCTTGTGTGATTGTTGTTGTTGAATTCGTTGGATTGAGAGGCGTATGTTGTAAATGTGGAGTGTTATATGTGTAATTCGCGTGTCATAGTCGGAACAATGTTATGAACGATTTTGAAAAGGAAAACTTGAGTTTTTAAACTTTTGAAAAGTGTATTTTTGCTTTGAAAAGTGTTTTGGACGAATTCTAAGAAAAGCTGATTTTGAAACAACTTAAAATAAGTTCTGGTGTAAAAATATAGCAGAAAAGTGCTTCTGTTAGTAAGGTAACCGGTTACATGGTTGAGGTAACCGGTTACATTGAAAACGTGTTTTTTTGGGCATTTTTTGTGATGTAACCGGTTACATGGTTGAGGTAACCGGTTACATTGAAGAAAAACTGGGTATTTCTGTTTTTGGGACTGATGTAACCGGTTACATGGTGAGGTAACCCGTTACATCGCTATGTCAGAAATTTTTGGAAAACTTTGAAAATTCATATCTATTGATCCGAAGGTCTGTTTCAGTCGCCGTTCGAATCGTTGGAAAGCTGGTTTGATATACTTTCTGTTAAAATCATTTTCAATGCTAGAATTCCAACTATTTAACGCGTTAATTATGTTTCCGTGTACATTGTGATGTGTTGAATGTTGAGATGTTGAGTTTGGTTGTGTGAATGTGTGTTGTAGTTGTGGATTGCAATCATTTCATGTGTTGTCAGGTATATGTTGTGTGTTGCATAGTCTTGGTGTGATGTATTAGCTGTATGATAGTCATATGCATTGGTCGTCGTTGTATGTTGTTGTTGTTGAATGCATATCATGTTGCATAAGTTGTATGATAAGTCGTGTGCCCATGTAGGGTGTGAGTGCCTTATCCGAATTCTTTGAAATAGAATCTTGTTGTTGTTGAGGTAATCGTGTGCCCATGTGGGGTGTGAGCGATTACGGGTGTTCGTGTGCCCATGTAGGGTGTGAGCGATCACGGATGTTGTGTGCCCATGTGGGGTGTGAGCGACTTATATGGAAATTCCGACGGGAATTATGATCATGAAAAAGGGATCAAATTGGTACCACATGCATTGAATCAAGTAGTTGAGTCTCATTACATTGCATAATTGTTGCATCTGTTGTTGCGGGAATGTTGTATTGTATGTTGGATGTTGTTGTGGTATGTTGTGGAACGGGTGATATGCATGATATAGTTGTTGCCTACTTGTTTATCATGTTTTCCTTTATCTAGTTATGATATCTCACCCCTTCTGTTTGAATGTTGCCTCCACGCGGGTAACATGCAGATAATCAAGGATAGTGCGGAGTTACAGTTAGTGAAGACGAAGTCCTTCACTTTATGTTTGAGTTAGCGTCTACTCTGATATGTAACATTGGGGATTATGGAACGATTTATGTTTTATTTCTGTTACAGTTATGATATTTTATTTTAATTGATGATGAATATGTGGTTTAAATATGCGAAGTGTTGATTGTCGATTCGAAGAAGTTTTCTGCTGCTTATTGAGAAGAATTTTTAATAATGATTTCGTAGTGCCGTTTAAAATGATAAGTATGTGTTACATGTTATTTACTTGAGCAGGTGTGTGTTGGTAGTAACATCCTAAGTGCTGAATTTTTCTTTGAATTTTTACTCTGATAATTGCATTATTTAATGCGGGGGTTTTAGGGTGTTACATAATGGTATCAGAGCAGGTCGGTCCATCCATCCAGGTTGTTTAATTATGTTGTTCCGTAGTATGCGGCATGTGTGTGAAAACACTGTCGATGCTTATTTTGTTTTCCATCTGCAGGTTGGGAATGAAACAAGTGGGGGAGAAGCGTCCGCTTCTCTTGGATATTCTCATTGTTGAGGAGATCGGATATCATGTTACTGCATGAGGGAGTGCAGTGTTGAATTGTTCATCTGTTTGAGAATGGTGTGATCTTTGAGGAAAGACAGGCAGGTGTCCTCGTTGTTCGCTTCCTTGAGAGGGGGAAGGCGATGTTTTGGCTAGAGATTGGTCAGTGATGTGTGGAGTATCCTGACGTGTTTCCTAAGGATGGGCACAGTTTGTCTTTAGTTGGAACAAGATGATGTTATTCTTGGGACGGATTGGTAGGTGTTAAACCCTGTGTTTACCAAGTGTTTGGATGAGTAGTGGAGTGTGCTGTTGATTTCAAGGATGCAGGAGTTGTGAGAGTTGTGTTGTTTCAGAAACTGAAGGAAATACGAAGAAAATGCTTATGTCAACTAAAGGTTTGTGCCTTAGGTAGCTTTGTGCACAAGATGCAAGGAACCTACTATAGTTTGGTAAAATGGTTTATGCCCCATCATGATTGTCGACTGTCTATTGACAAATTGAGGAATTGATCACCCTTAATCTCTTGTTGATAGTAGACTGGATCATGTTGGATGGAATAGACGTGTCTTGCCTGCTTAGATGGTGTGGACAGTGATTTGTTGGAGTTAAGCCAAGCTCCTACAGATTGTTTTGATGAGTCGATGCAGATTCTTATATCTAAAGATGAGGCGGATTTGAGTTTATTGTCCTTCGGTCTAGTTGGGATGTCTCTAAAGGAGAACGAATATGTGTGGTTGATGGTAGCTTCTCAGGGAGTAGAGAGAGATGTGACGGCTAGAGTTATCCCAACGGTGTGTAATTTTATGATGTTTTCCAGAAGATATTTGCGTCTTGCCCAGAGAGTGAACTTAAATTCACGAAGGTGAAAGGCAAGGTTTATAACTTCTAAGTAAGTATAAGAACTCTTGGGAAATGAGGCTCAGGTGTTTTCCATGTTGCGATGATGGTGTTCTGGAAATAGGAAGTAAAGCCACAACGATGGGCTGCCAGTTGTGCGTGATTTCTAGATGTGTTTTTGGATGAAATAGTAGATGTGCCGCTTGAGAGGGAGGTGTAATTCTCTATTGATATTGTCCCTAGTACCAGACGTTTCTATGGCACCATACAGGATGTCGGCGTTAGAATTAGCATAACTGAAAGAGCAGTTAAAAGAGTTGTTGGAAAAGAAATTTGTGAGACCAAGTGTATCGCCTTGGGGAGCTCTGGTGTTGTTGGTGAAGAAAAAAGATGGCAGTATAAGGTTATGTATCGATTACAAGCAGTTGAATAAAGTGGTGATTAAGAACAAGTATCCACTTCCAAGAATAGATGACTTGATGGATCAGTTAGTGGGTGCCCGTGTGTTTAGTAAGATTGACTTGAGGTCGGGTTATCATCAGATACGAGTAAAGGATGAAGATATCCAGAAGACAGCTTTTAGGACTCGATATGGACATTATAAGTATGTGGTGATGTTGTTCAGAGTTACTAATGAACCTGGTGTATTCATGGAGTATTTGAATCGAATTTTTCATGCTTACTTGGATCAATTTACGGTTGTCTTTATTGATGGCATTCTAATATATTCTAAGTCAAAAGAAGAACATGTTGAGCCTTTACGGACCGTGTTGCAAGTGTTAAAAGAAAAGAAGCTCTATGCTAAGTTATCTAAGTGTGAATTCTGGTTGAGAGAGGTAAGTTTTCTTGGTCATGTTATTTCAGGTGATGGTATTGTTGTGGATCCATCCAACGTAGATGCATTTCTACAGTGGGAGGCTTCGAAGTCGGTAACTGAGATTAAAAGCTTTTTGGGCTTGGCTGGTTATTACCGTAGGTTTATTGAATGCTTTTCGAAGTTGGCACTTCCGTTGACTCAGTTGACTTGCAAAGGTAAAGCGCTTGTGTGGGATGTTCACTGCGAAAAGAATTTCATTGAGCTGAAGAAGAGATTGACTACAACTCCAATTTTGATTCTACCAGAACCAAATAACCATTTGTGGTGTATTGCGACGCTACTTTGATGGGTTTAGAAGGTGTGTTAATGCAGGATGGTAAGGTTGTTACTTATGCTTTATGGCAGTTAAGGGTCCATGAGAGGAATTATCTAACTCATGATTTGGAATTAGCTGCAATGGTATTCGTATTAAAAATTTGGAGGCACTATCTTTATGGTTCCAGATTTGAAGTATATAGTGATCATAAGAGCTTGAGGTATCTGTTTGATCAGAAGGAGTTGAATATGAGACAAAGAAAGTGGTTAGAATTCTTAAAGGATTATGATTTCGGCTTGAACTATCATCCCGATAAAGCTAATGTTGTGGTTGATGCTTTGAGTCAGAAGACCTTGCATATGTCTGCTATGATGGTTAAAGAGTTAGAATTGATTGAGCAGTTCAGAGATATGAGTTTAGTTTGCGAACAGACACCGCATAGTGTGATATTGGGTATGCTGAAGATCAACAATGAATTTCTTAATAGTATCAGAGAGGGTCAGAAGTTGGATGTGAAGCTGGTGGATTTGATGATCGGAAATGAACAGGCAGAAAGTTACAAATTCAAAGTGGATGAACAAGGTGTGTTAAGGTTCCGTGATAGGATTTGTATCCCTGATGATTCTGAGTTGAAAAGAATGATTCTAGAAGAAAGTCATAGGAGTAGCTTGAGTATCCATCCAGGAGCTACAAAGAGGTATCAAGACTTGAAAAAGATATTTTGGTGGCCTGGATTGAAGTGGGATGTGGCTAAGTTTGTGTATGCTTGTTTGACTTGTCAGAAGTCGAAGGTGGAACATCAGAAACCTGTTGGTTCGATGCAACCGTTAGATATTCCAGAGTGGAAGTGGGACAACATTTCTATGGATTTTGTGACTGGGTTTCGTAATACTCCGAGAGGGCATGATACCATTTGGGTAGTGGTGGATAGACTGACGAAGTCGGCATACTTTATTCCAATTAATATCAGTTTTCCATTGCAGAGGCTGACGGAGATTTATATTCAGGTGATTGTGAAGTTGCATGGAGTTTCGTTGAGTATTGTGTCGGATAGAGATCCAAGGTTCACTTCCATATTTTGGGAGAGTTTGCAAGAAGCTTTGGGATCGAAACTGAGATTGAGTTCAGCTTATCAACCGCAGACGGACGGACAGACAGAGAGAACTATACAATCTTGGGAGGACTTGTTGAGGGCTTGTATGCTTGAATAAGAAGGTGCTTGGGATAGCCATTTGTAGTTGATTGATTTCACTTATAATAACAGTTATCATTCTAGTATTGGGATGGCGCCTTTTGAAGCTTTGTATGGTCGGGGGTGTCGGACGTCTTTGTGTTGGCATAAATCTGGTGAGAGTGTAGTACTTGGACCTGAAATTATTCAGCAGACTACTGAAAAGGTGAAGCTGATTCGGGAAAAGATGAAAGCTTCGAAGAGTAGGAAAAAGAGCTACCATGATAAGAGGAGGAAAGATCATGAGTTTCAAGAAAGAGACCATGTGTTCTTGAGAGTCACTTCAGTGACTGGTGTTGGATGTGCATTGGAGTCGAGAAAGCTTACTCCTCGGTTTATTGGACCATATCAGAATTCTGCAAGAGTTGGACCTATTGCCTACAAAGTGGCATTGCCACCCAATTTTTCAAATTTGCACGATGTGTTCCAAGTGTCACAGCTTCGGAAGTATGTTCCAGATCTGTCACACGTGATTCCGATGGATGATGTAGAAGTAAGGGATAACCTTACGGTTGAGGCTTTACCAATACGGATTAAAGACCGCGAGGTGAAGCAATTGAGAGGTAAAGAGATCACTCTTGTGAAGGTAATGTGGGGAGGCACTGCCGGTGGAAATATGACTTGGGAATTAGAGAGCAGGATGCGAGAGTCCTATCCGGAGTTATTCGTATAAGGTAAAATTTTCGAGGACGAAAATATTCTAAGTGGGGGAGAGTTGTAACGCCCCGATTTATTTTAATTATTCTCGAAATTTAAAGTCTGTGATGTTGTGTGTATGTATGTGTTTATGTGTGTTGGGTTATGTTTGGATTGCCCTTAGTATGGGGTAGTGACCTTAGAATTATAGAGAATAAGGTATTGGGGGTGTGTAACCAATTGTGTAGAGATGAGTGGTGTGGTTAGTAATTAATTATTAATATTAGTTAGTAATTATTTGGAATAATATTATATGGATATTATTTGAAATTAAATAATTATTATTATTGGCATTATTTGTTACTATTTAATTGGGAGAATAATAATAATAATAGAAATAATAATAATATAATAATATAAGGAATAATGGAAATAGGGAGAAAGGGGTTTTACGTGAAAACAAGAGAGAAGATGAGCTAGGGCAAAGGAGAAGAAGAGGGAGAATCTCCATTGCTAAGGTTGAAGTTTTTGGCAAAACTCTAAGGTAAGGGTGGGGTTCTAACTATCTAAGGGTTGCCAGGATGATTGGTGGGTAGTTTCTAACATGTAGGGTTTTGAATTTTCTTCTCTTTGTTCATGAATGTGATGGTTTTGATGAGTGATTGATTCTTGACACTTCAATGGATTGTATGTTGTTGTGTTGATTTCTGTTGAAAATTGTGTCTTGTGTGATTGTTGTTGTTGAATTCGTTGGATTGAGAGGCGTATATTGTAAATGTGGAGTGTTGTACGTGTAATTCGCGTGTCAGAGTCGGAACAATGTTATGAATAATTTTGAAAAGGAAAACTTGAGTTTTTAAACTTTTGAAAAGTGCATTTTTGCTTTGAAAAGTTTTTTGGACGAATTCTAAGAAAAGCTGGTTTTGAAACAACTTAAAAATAAGTTCTGGTGTAAAAATATAGCAGAAAAGTGATTCTGTCAGTGAGGTAACCGGTTACATGGTTGAGGTAACCGGTTACATTGAAAATTTGTTTTTTTGGGCATTTTGGGTGATGTAACTGGTTATATGGTTGAGGTAACCGGTTACATCGAAGAAAAAATGGGTATTTCTGTTTTTGGGACTGATGTAACCGGTTACATGGTGAGGTAACCCGTTACATCGCTGTGTCAGAAATTTTTGGAAAATTTCGAAAATTCATATCTTTTGATCCGTAGGTTCATTTCAGTCGCCGTTTGAATCGTTGGAAAAAAGCTGGTTTCGTGTACTTTCTGTTAAAATTATTTTCAATGCCAGAATTCCAACTATTCGATGCGTTAATTGTGTTTCCGTATACGTTGTGATGTGTTGAACATTGAGATGTTGAGTTCAATTGTGCAAATGTGTGTTGTAGCTGTGGATTGCAATCTTTGCATGTGTTGGCAGGTATATGATGTGTGTTGGACAGTCGTGGTGTGATGTATTAGTTGTATGATAGTCATATGCATTGGTCGTCATTGTATGTTGTTGTTGAATGTATATCATGTTGCATAAGTTGTATGATTAGTCGTGTGCCCATGTGGGGTGAGAGCGCCTTATCCATATTTTTGAAATAGAATCATGTTATTGTTGTTGTTGAGATAGTCGTGTGCCCATGTGGGGTGTGAGCGATTACGGGTGTTCGTGTGCCCATGTGGGGTGTGAGCGATCACGGATGTCGTATGCCCATGTGGAGTGTGAGCGACTTATATGGAAATTCCGACTGGAATTATGATCATGAAAAAGGGATCGAATTGGTACCACATGCATTGAGTCAAGTTGTTGAGTCTCATTGCATTGCATAATTGTTGCATCTGTTGTTGCGTGAATGTTGTATTGTATGTTGGATGTTGTTGTGGTATGTTGTAGAACGGGTGATATGCATGATATAGTTGTTGCCTACTTGTTTATCATGTTTTCCTTTATCTAGTTATGATATCTCACCCCTTCTGTTTGAATGTTGCCTCCACGCGGGTAACGTGCAGATAGTCAAGGATAGTGGGGAGTTGCGGTTAGTAAAGACGAAGTCCTTCACTTTATGTTTGAGTTAGCGTCTGCTCTGATATATAACACTGGGGATTATGGAACGATTTATGTTTTATTTCCGTTACAGTTATGATATTTTGTTTTAAATGATGATGAATATGTGGTTTAAATATGCAAAGTGTTAATTGTCGATTCGAAGAAGTTTTCCACTGCTTATTGAGAAGAATTTTTAATAATGATTTCGTAGTACCGTTTATAATAATAAGTATGTGTTACATGTTATTTACTTGAGCAGGTGTATGTTGGTAGTAACATCCTAAGTGCTAAATTTCTCTTTGAATTTTTACTCTGATAATTGGTTTATTTTACGCAGGGGTTTTAGGGTGTTACAACAAGAACAAAATAATATCTAATCTTTTGAAAGAGGCTCTTAAAGAAAAGTGCACAAAGGCACAAAAATGAGTTTGACGAGGTTTGTCTTTTTTATAAGTTTTGAAAGGAGTTTGAATATTCTTAAGTGTTTTAGCATTTATTGAGAAAAGATTTTCTAGATCACTTGAAAAAGTCAAGTTTTATTGAGAAAAAAGGTGTGAAGTTGGAAATCAATAAGTTTTTAAAATAGGGTGAAGTTTTGAAAATTTAAGAAGTGGGAAGGAGATGAAGAGACTATCCTAAAGCATATAGTAAATGGTCTTGTGGTAAGGTAGCCCAAGAGAAAGCTTTTGTGTGTGCAAGTGGACTAACCACAGGAAGGGGTAAGCATTTGACATTGGTAAAAACAAAGCATTCCTTTCCCTTTGGATTGAGCCATGAGATGAACAAGCAATAGGAACAGATGAATATCAAAGAAAAAACCAGATGGACAACAACGGTCACCAAGCCATAAAGAGTCTCGAAATCTTGAATTGAAGATCAATAGTCTCAGATGAAGCATCATATCTCAGATGGATCACAAGGTCTCAGATACATCACAAGGTCTCATATGGATCACAAGGTCTCAGATACCATTCCAAGAAAAGTAAAATACTAAGTCCTAAGGTCCAAGGTCCAAAATACTCCTCAAGCAAGGGATAGTAACACAAAGTCCAGAAGATCACATTACAATTTTTTAGAGTTTTAGCCATTTTATGATGTTTTTTGTTCTTTTGAGATAAGAAAGCAATAAAGCATAAAATAAAGAGCAAAAGTAAAAGGAAAGAATGTAAAAATGACATGAATGTAAATGACATAAAAGTGTAAATGACATAAATGTAAAGAGCATAAAATAAATGTTAGATTTTAGCACAATTAATATGTCAATGTTAGTGTTAATGAGAATTCAACCGAGTTGGGACAATTAAGCCTATGTTAAGTAATCGTAAGTGGACTTATATAGAAGTCACGCCTATCTGAGGTCGGTCAATAACAACTTATGTGTCAAACATGTTAGAGAAATAACACAAATTTATTCTCCTAAATAGATAACACAATGAGAAAAACAAAAGAAGAGGATAGATGGAGAAAGAGAGAAAAATTGGGGCACTCATTTATGGGATCATTTATCAACAAGCCAAAGGCTAAAAGTATGATCCAACTTGGGATAACCTATCTCTGATGCAAAGTACCATAAATGATTAAATGATCATTTATAAGCAAGTTTGAACCAGAGAAGGTTGAATCCACCAATGTTGAACACGCGATCAACCAAGCAATCATCAAAAGCCAAATCACAAATATTCAAAAATATGAATAAAAATAAAAAGAAAATCAAATAAAATGATTTCGGGAAACCCCCAAAAGTCCATATAGTATGCAGGATCCATTTCTAAACAAAAAATCTCTCATTTTGCCCAGTCATTGAGATTCCTGGAAGGATAGCTTCCATTCACCTACCTTGGTGTCCCTATCTTCAAAGGAAGACCAAGGGCTATGCATTTTCAACCTATTTTGGACAAAGTTAAATCAAAACTCTCAAATTGGAAGGCTTCTCTTCTGAATATGGCTGGAAGAGTGCAGGTCATAAAAAAGTGTTATTCATAGTATGTTAACCTATAGCCTCCTTATTTACTCTTGGCATGCTAGCCTCATCAAAGACCTTGAGAACTGTATGAGGAATTTTGTGTGGATTGGGGATATTTGAAAAATAAACTTGATCATATTGGCCTCGTACAAAGTATGCAAGCCTCTCTCAGAAGGTGGCGTTGGCATCAGGTCAATCTCTAAAATCAATGATGTTGCCAATCTTAAGCTCTGCTGGGATCTTTCCAATTCCTTGAATCAATGGGCTCAGCTTCTTAGACACGAGGTCTTGAGAAAAAACAAACACATCAACTACCACATTTCTTCATCTATTTGGACAAGTATCAAACAAAACTTTCAAACTTTGATAGAAAACACTAGTTGGAACCTTGGTGATGGCAGTAAGATTAAATTTTTGTTTGACTCTTGGTGTGGCATCCCTTTTTATCGATAAACTTCATATCCCTCCAAATTTTCAGGCCAATCTTCAATCGAAAGCTGGTGATTTAATCCATAATTCTCAATGGAATGATCATCCACACACCTTGCCATTATGTTTCCTAACTTGATAGATATTATTACTCAGGTACATATCCCTCTCTTTCCTAGTAAAGATGAACTCATATGGATATATTCTCATGTTGGCACATTAACTCTTAAAGATGCTTATATATTTAAGACATCTTCTGGTTCTAACTTATGTTGGGCAAAGATGATTTGGAATGCTCCTCCTTTAAAGTCTCTGTTTGTGTGTAAGTTGATCCTTTCAAAAGTTCCTACTGATGAGATCCTTTCCATGAGAGGTTGGCTCATGTTCCCTTCTAGATGTGCCTTATGTGGCATTCATGAAGAAATCACTGATCATTTATTTATGCACTGTACTTTTGCTCGGTCCATCTGGAATTGGTTATCTAACATCACTTAGCATGCCTTTCAATTCAATCTATCAGATATATGGGATGTTTGCAATAAGTCTTGGTCTAAGAAATGCAAGGTAGTAATCCTGTCTACCATCATCAACACATTTAACATCATCTGGCATTGCAGAAATCAGAAAAATTCCACAACAGATGCATCCAATGGAAGAGTGCATTGAACTTATTAATCTCAAATGTAAATCTGACTGGAAACTCCACAAAGGCCAACTCATCTTGCAATATTAGGGACTTTCGAATCCTCAAAGCTTTCAAAGTATTTGTGCACCCACCTAAGGCAACAAGAACTATTAAAGTCATTTGGAAGCCTCCTCTTCATTCTTAGATCAAATGTGATGGCATTTCACTTGGGGTCCCTGGTCAGGATGCTTGTGGGAGAATAGTCAAAGACCCCTCAACAAATCTGATGGGTTGTTATGCAGAAAATCTTGGAGAAAATTTTGCTATTAATGCATAATTCATAGGTGTAATGCGTGCAATAAAATTGGCCTTTGAAAAGACTTGGAAACACCTATGGATAGAAACTGATTCCATATTGGTTTCTAGAGCTATCAACAACACCAACATTATCCCTTGGCCACTGAAGAATAGGTGGCTTAACTGTATACATTGTCTTTTATTTTATCCCATATATTTAGGGAAGAGAACCATTGTGCAGACAAACTAGCTTCATTAGGTCTTGTCATACAAGATTTTGTTTGGTGGAATGAAACTCCTGTGTCTGTTTTTTATGATATGGTTCGTAATAGGCTAGGCCTTCCATATTTATGTTTCTGTTATGTTATAAGGAGTTTTGGTTCTTGTCCCCTTCTTTAATATATTCCTTTTTTTTATTTTAAAAAATTATTTTACAACCTTATTTTAGCTTTTAAAAATACATTATTTTCTATAAGATTTATTTGGGTGGAGCACATAGTTAAAAAAATTATTATCGAAACTAATATATTGACCATTATATTTTATTGTTATAATTTTTCTTTTTTATAATATATAATTTTTTGTAATTTTTTAACTTTTCTCTATTAAAAATTATTCATTATTTTTGTTTTAAAGTAATACTAATTCTAAAATTAAAATTAAAATGAAAAAGAAAATCGTCAAAACTTTTAATTCTACATTTTCTCAACAAAGAATAAATGAGTTGAACTTATTATAAATTGAAAAATGTTAAGTAAAATAAATTATACTATAATAAATAATTTTTGATGTAAAAAAATTATAAAATAATAAAATAAAAAATACAATTAAAGTAATTTACTTAAAAGACTTGTTTTAAAATTTGGCTTAGGCTTCAACATGTGTTTGACCCATTTTGGGTTTAATTTATGAATCAAATCTGATAAATTTTTTTTTTTTAGTTATTTGGTTTTGTCTGATCTACTTACCCTCCTATATTTTATATTTTTTATAGGGTTAAATAAGTTTTTAGTCCCTACAAATATCCCAACTTTCAAGTTTAGTCCCTCAAAAAAATTCCTTTAAACATTGGTCCTCTGAATGTTTTCCGTCCCTAACTCTAGTCACTCCCGTTAGTTTCCACTAACGGAGGATGATGTGGTATGCCATGTGTAACGTTTCATTTGATTATGTGTTTAATTTTGGCCACGCTGTAAATTCTCTAAAATCGAAAATGTTTGAAAGGTAGCTCAAGAGTCAGCTTGTGTAAAATATAAAATGTGGAAATAGAGACTTGTGTTTCATTTTAGTCTTAAATTCGTTGTGCCCAAGAAGAAGAACTCTCTCCTTTGTCAATTTGGTGTCACTGTGTTCAAGGAAGAAAGCAACCGTGTGAAGTGGTCCCAAAGAGTCATCATTCATTTCGTATCAGTGTTCCCAGGTAAGTGACTTTGTCTGCCATTGTTCCCTTTTTCTATTCTTTAAGGAGATGTATGCAATAGTGGTCACATGTTCTATTCTTTAATAGATGTATGCAATAGTGGTCCCATGACTTCAATTTTTTTTTTTGATTGTTAGTGTTAGTAAACGTTTTGGTTAGAAAAAATTAGGTTTAGTTTGTTTTGTCTAGAAATGGTAAAATTTAAAGTTAGGTTAACTTTTGTCTACACGGTTGTTTTTTACATAAAGGGCTCTTTTGTAAAAGACACTAACCTAAAATACGAGGGTGGGGAAGTGTATGCCTTTAAGGGTCAGGATCCTGATTATTGGAGCTTCTTTGAGGCTTGTGACTTAGTTAAGGAGTTGGAACCTAAGTTTGATCACACTTTTGTTAAGATGTGGTGGAAGCACGAGGAAGGATTACTTGAAAAAGACTTAAAAGTATTTAAGGATGATGGAGATGCGCTTTAGTTAGCCATAGGATATCAATGTGATGTTGAGATTTATTGTGAGTCTAAGGCTAAAGGAGAAGACACATTTATGGATAGGATTAGAGAGAAAGGAAAGGGCATTAAATGTAAGGAGAATGCTGACAATATGAGTGAATTAAGTGAAGATTCTAATGAAGATTTTGTAGAAGATGTGCATTTTGAAGATATTGAGGAGGAGAGAATGGCTGGTTTTGAGGTAGACCTTGATGAGGTGTTTGTGAATAGGGCTGATGGAGAACATAAAAATGAAGATATTACAACTGAAGAGGTCAATACTCAGCAAGACAAGAAAGTATTTATAACTGAAGAGGTGGGAAAGGAACATGTTGCAATATGGCCTTGTGTTTTGAGGTATAATGAGGAAGATTCATTGTGTAAGGATTATCCCTACAGAAGCAACTCAGCAAATACCTACACAAGCAAGTCAAACTAATGATCAACCAAATAATGCATCAAAAAAAAAGGTAAGGGTTCCACTATGGTAAATATGTTAATTCTGTACTTGTTTATAATGTGTCATACTGTGGTTAATATGTTAATACTGACCTTCCCCATACTTGGATATTGCAGGGGAGGCCTAAGGGTTCAACAAACAAAGAACCAAAGAAAGCAAATACCAATGAGACAAGTCAAAAGGTGGGAATAGGAAAAGCAACAACTGTCAAGGATGGAACTACCTTAAAGGCTGTTGTTAAGGGGGCGAAAACTATCAAAGGAAAAGTAACTGTGAAGAGAAAAAGTGTCATTGTAGAGGAAGCAGCTGTGAAGAAAACAAGTGTCATTGTGGAGGAATCAACTTTGAAGAAAATAAGTGTCATTGAGGAGGAAGCAAGTGTAAGGAATGAGCATGTGGCATGTGATCAAAATGAAGCAAGTGATCATACTAAGAAGGAAGCAACTGTGAAGAATTTGGATGTGGCAAGTGATCAAAATGAAGCAACTGTGAAGAATGTGGATGTGGCAAGTGATCAAAATGAAGCAACTGTGAAGAATGTGGATGTGGCAAATGATCAAAAAGAGGCAACTATGAAGAATGTGGATGTGGCAAGTGATCAAAATGAGGCAACTGTAAATAGTGTGAAGGAAATAACTGATCAAAATGTAGCAAGTAAGCAAAAGTTTGTCAATTTGGATGATACCCCTACTGTCAAGGATGCAAGTGAGCCAAAGGATCCAATTGAACCTGAGCCTATTGTCATGGAAAACTCAATAACTTTGGATGAGACTCTTGCTGCTTTAATAACAGGTGCTGATGTCTTGGACATTCAATCATTGAGAGTTGACAAGTCACCTCTCAAGACATCTCAGCCAAGGCAAGGTGGTCCCAAAGTTTTCTTTGGGAAGCAACCTAAAATGTGTAGGAACACTCCTTTCAAACCACCTGGAATAAGAACAACTTTGTCTAGGCCAAGCAGCAGTGAACCACTCAAATTTAAGACACAAAGCAGGTACAAAACACAAGATAATGGCTTGGCTAAAAAAAGACACAATGAGAGGTTGAAGACACTGAAGGCTAAGAACATACCAGGCCCAGGCAAAAAACCTGATGATCCAGTGGTTATACATGAAGATGACAGCAACATTGGCAAGGGTCAAACACAATGAAGGGCATTTCATTTTGGTGTAACTAATGTTTATGATCAACTATTATGATGTTTTGCTGAATTTATGAATTTACAATTGTGATGTAATGTACTGATGAGGTCTTTAGGACCAAAATACAATTTCTTATTCTGATGTAATGTACTGGTGAGGTCTTTTGGACCAACATACTATTTTGGTATGCAATTATAACAAGTCTTTTGGTATATTGTCACTGTTATGTCATTTTAAGATCACTTTATTATAGGTCATTTTGGTATACAACTGTTATGGAATTGCAACACAATACAATGTTTTAAGATAAAGCCAATCAACAACTGTTATCAATTGAAATCAAATTTCATAACAACACCAAAATTGAAAATTATAGATCATAACTTAACCAAATTTTATCAAATTGTTCATAACAAAACAACATTACATATTCAACAATTATTCATAACAAAACAACATTACATATCATTAAGACAACATTACATGTTCATAACCAAATTGTTCATAACAAAACAACATTACATATCATTAAGACAACTTAACACCTAACTTAGGTCAATTCAACAATTACACCTAATAACAAAATACATGTTGACAAGTACTGAAATTATAACACAAATAGACTTCAACTTTCCATAAAATTCCTCTGCCTTGAGCTTCATCTTCAACCTATTATTTTTCTTCATTGATGATTCATAAAGCTCCTTAAAGGTTTCCACAATTTGCATATCCCTCTCATCCTTGCTCCATTCAACATCCACCCCTTGAACATCTTCCTTCCCTTTTACAATTTCATTATTCCAAAGAAACATATTGCAATTACCCTCATTATACCAAAAAGGACATCTCCAAAACAATATACCTTGATTCTTTCTATTCTTGCACATGTAGAAAATCAAAGTACCCTTGCATCCACACTTTTTCCCTTCACTATTGGTAACACTCTTGGAATGATGTGAGACGACCTTGCAGAACCTAGATGATGTGGACATGACGAATAAGAAGGAGGATTAGGAAGGAGAGGAGAGCAGGGATGAAGAAGGTACAATGCGCAATGTGATGAAGAGGATTAGGGCATTTATCGTGGAAGAGGAAGGTGGAGGAGAAATAGAATGAGAAATACATTTGTGACATGGTATAATAATAATAATACACAGTTGGCAAGGGATTTTTACACACTTGACATGTCACATCATCTTCCATTAGTGTAAACTAACGAGAGGGACTAGAGTTAGGGACAGAAAACTTTCAAAGGACCAAAGTTTGAAGGAAATTTTTTGAGGGACCAAACTTAAAAGTTGGGATATTTGTAGGGCCCTAATACATATTTAACCTTTTTTATATCAAATAATTAAATCTTTCAAGTAACATTATTGATTTATTTGCATACTTAATTTGGGAGGTGTTGTACCCCAAATTTTTCCCTTATATCCATGGATCTTCTGCATATCATAATAGGTCAAGCATATTGCATAGCTAACCCTTTTATCAGGTTATTTGTGTTTGTTTCATTTTTATCAGGTTTTATCTTAAGGAGATTTAGGAGGTGTTTAATCAAGATCTTGGATGGAGCATTGAATCAAGCAAGCCCCACATTTCAAAGAGATGTCTGTGTAACCCTCTCCTTGAATCCTCTCCATAACCAAATATCTATCCTTTTTTATTCACCCTCAATTATCATTTCCATTTCCAAACCAATTTCAATAATCATTTATTAACCATTTTTCTTATCCAAGTATCCATTTTTCATACCTTTTTTTTAAATCCAAATCTTTTCATTTATCCTTTTTTAATCCAAAATCTATTTATCTATATCCATTTCTCTTAACCCATTTCTAAATCTATTATCCATTTGTCCATTCCAAATGTTATCTAATTTTCTAAATCCATTTTCGCATCAATTATCCATTTATCTTTAACCATAAACCATTTTTCAAATTTAGTCTAAATCCATCCAAGATTCAATTTCTTTTTAATTAGAATTCAAGTCCAATTCAAATTTCATGCTCATTTTATTTTCTTTTATCCAATGTCCATATTTTCCTCCATTATCCTTTTTTTATTAACAAAATCTCTACAAAGTTATAACTCAAAAACCCAAAATTTGGTGGATTGGTTGTCAAGTTATTGTGCCATGAAATTACCATGATGAAGTTGCACCATGCACCCATGAAGTCTTAGGCTCCAATTTAATGACACGTTAAACCTTGTCTCACGTTTTCATATACCTTGGCTTCAATATCTTTTTTTTTTTCATGTTAACTATCCAATGAATTAAGAAACATGTTGCTTTAGCCATGGGATGAAGGTTTAGTCATATGCTAAAGTGAAAGGCACGATTTTAGTACACAACATCTGCCCAAAAGTTTTGAGCCAATTTCCAAGAATTCACGTGACATGTGTGTTGCTTGTTGATCTCTCCATAAACCTCCAAGCTACATGAACCATTGTTTGTTTTGTCTAAAGGTTTTGGATATTATCTCATGAACTTTGTTTCCTTTTGCACCACAAGAAAGATCCATAACTTGTACTCCCATTACCCAAACCACATTTCACTTTGAACTAAATCATAACCAAACCCAAAGTACACTACTCTGATTTCCTTGCCGTCAGTTTCCAACACTTTGTGCCACCAAAACCGTGAAAGCAACCATCCAAGTACATGTATTTTGTACCTTGTAAGCTGGCATTCAAAAGTATCAACCATGGACCAGTGTGTCCACACCATAACACGATGGTTTGAAATCATTCTTTTCTGAATTAAGGCTTGAAACAAGCAACATCTGATCCCATCACTTGGCTCAAGAATGGTAGGGGAGAGGGCCATGTTTATAGCATCTGAACACTATCACTTTTCTTCTCAAGACAAAGCTAGTGTCCATTGTGTTTTCAAGACAGTATCCTGACTGCCTTGGCTATAAAAGGAGGTGTGTTCTTCATTGTTGAGGATGAAGACAATACAACATAACTACATAGATATCACTCAAGGCATCAGAAACTTGTGAGTTGGTACAACCAAGAGAAAGGGGATGATCACCAACACGAAAATCACCCCAAGAAACACACTAACCATCACTCATTTCTCTCATTCACATATTCATGCAAAATTGCAAGAATTCTCAAAACACAAGTTCCACTCGTGCATTTCCTCTACATACTTCATAAACCATCTCTAAACACCTCAAAGAGAACCACCAAACATCTAAACACCAACTGTTACCGCGCCATCATCATCTGCCATTTTCAAAGCTCAACATTGCACAAGTATCGGGTTTGGTTACTTAGAGGATTCCCAAAGCTTCCAAGCATCTGGCTGTGTTCTATTAGGATCATAAAGCTTCCAGGAGGTGTTATTTTTCATCTGCAAGCTGTTAAAAGAGGCCTTGGACTTTCTCCAAGAGGTTAGAGTTAAATGTTGAACTCGTGATACTTTGCATGATCATGTTCAGACGCAGTCTATATGTTTGAATCTGTTTGGTGTATTGCTTGCTATGTTTAGATTAAATACATGCCATGATACAGGTTCTATATTATCATGATTGCACTGTCGTGGGTAACCTTTTGAGAGGTGCAGTTAGAGTAAGTGTTAGGTGTTGTTGCATTTGAGTCCTTTGTAGAAAGCTCCTCAATTCCAGGCCTTACAGGTCAAGAAATGGTTGAGAAGCGAGGTTGGGGAATGATAAAAAGGAATGGAAGAAGCCATGGATACTGGTAGTAAATCCACGAGGATTTTTTAGGTTTGTTTAGTTTGCATGGAGAAAGGTTAGGGCGTGGCAGAAAAGGAGTGGTTGGATTGTGTTTTTGTCTCATAGTCACTTGAACCCACGTGACCGGTTGACATAAGTTTGTTAGTACTCGCTTGTACAACTTTTATGTGGTTCTGAAAATATCATTTTAACTCGCTCATGGTTTATCTATTATTGGGGTGGGCATATACATTGGATGTATAGCCACCCTAGTGGTATGTGAGCCACACCTTGAACCTAAATGACTGGGGTTCGAATCCCCTCGCCCCAGTCTTTTATTTATTTTGCTGAATTTCGCCTGGTTTACAATATATATTTGTGTTTCCATCATTGTTCAACGCGCGCGCATAGCTTGGTTGGTCCTTGTTTTGGGTTGTACACGTGAGGACCTGGGTTCAACCCCTAGGTGTGGTATTTCCTCATATTTTTAGCACTTGTTGTTTTTCTTACTTTTAAAGTTTATGCTTCATTTTCAAAATATCATAACTTGCTTAATTTTTATCTTTTTCACACCATTCTTTTTGTTATGATCTCCTAATTGAATCTATTTTTCAAATATAAAAGAAATTAGTTAAAATATTTTTTTTTAGGCCTTTATGCATGATTATATCAGGAGTGTTTATTAGGATTTTTAATTGCACTTTCTTATTCCTCATACTATGTTGTCTACATATCATGAATGATCTTTTTCTAATATATGTATGATTCCACTTTACACTAACATCTTGACTTTATTTCACATCATTATCTTATCCATATCTGCCTGCATCATCTTATTTGAATTATTAACTTGTTAGCTTCTAGGTTTTTTACAACTGTTATTATCCCCATTCCAAAGGAAGGTGATTAATGTTGACTCTTAAAGTCATAGTCCCCACCTTAACCTAGTAGCCTCATAAGAGCTAAACCTTATTTCTTGGCCTCATCAGGGACATGGAATCATAACTAGCCTTAGGAAAGAGTTTTACACTCTGTGTGATATTCATCCTAATGAATACTCACTTTCCCTCTTTAACTTTAAAACATAACATAGGACCATTATAACTAGACTTAGAGAGTTCTTATACTCTACAATGAGTTCACACTCATTTCCCCTCTGAATATTAACCACAGTCAATCATTCAGTAGAAGTAGAACTACGCATACTCTGATTCTACACCCGAGGATACGTAGGCCAAGGCGCGATGCTTTGTCGAGTATACTTAGATACTAAACCCTAGGGTTTCAACCTTTAGCATAGAACCCTTAGCAAACATAACATAAGATAACATTAAACAAGAGGTTCCCGTAGAGTACTACGGACGTTTAGGGTGCTAATACCTTCCCTAGGCGTAACCAACCCCCGAACCTTAGATCTCCCCCTTTAGGTTTTTCTAACGATCTTGAACCTTTCCTTTGGATAAATCAAAGTCGGTTGTAAAAGAAAATGATGCAATTTAATTAATAGCTTGTTATCCGATTTTCACCGCAACAGAAATGGCGACTTCACTAGGGAAAACAAAAACTTTTTTAGGGTTAAGCCCACCTTGCTTTTGCTTATGTTATTTATGTTTGTTTACTATGCTTGTACATATTTGTGTATGTCTGTATATTTGGTTGAGTTCTTTCTTTGGGTTTGACATTTTTGAGTGGTGAGATAAATCCTAACCCGGATTTTGAGTGCACTTATGATAGGACGATGGTATATTCAAGGAGGCTTTGAAGGAGTCGATTCCTGAAAAAGTTAACTTGAGACACCATCACTCAGTTTAGGCCCTCTTGAGAGTTTAGTCATGTTGAACGATCCTATTCGTGAAAGCGTGTTATTCTCAATTTAGGTGCCATTGATACTGAGAACCGTAGTTTCTAAACCCCACTTAAGCCTTTTAGATGTAGTGCGGGGACTATGAAGAAGTCTATTTCTGAATTAGCTGCTACGTGATACTACACTCAGATGAGGTTCTCTTGAGAATTTTGTTGATTACCAAGTCATTCGGGAAGTCGACAAAATCCGAAAGATGGATCGTAGACTCTGGGAACCCTTTAGAACCTTGTTCGGCAGGTGAAAACCATAGTACATACCTTTGGGATGGGTAGACCTTTGACTCTATGCTCGTAACCCCTAAACCTAGGACTTGTGTGCTATTGTGTGTGCATGTTTGTGTTTTTGTGTGCCCGTGTTTTGTGCATTGCATACATCTCATGATAACCATTTGGTTTCAATGAACTCAGACGTTCTTTTCTTTGCAAAGATTAATCGGGATCTTAGATTTTAAAACAAAACTTTTCAGTTTTCCCAAAAATGTTTGCAACTCGCCTTTCGAGTTCCTTGAAACCATTTGGCTTGCATTAGCATTGCATACGCATTTGCATTGCATTTGCATTTCTCAGTCTTGAGTCTCATCCGTCCTTTGTCTGTAACTAGAGCTGACCTCCCGAAGCCAGCATTAGACTTGAAGAAGTTTTTAAGGGATCATGAATTCAGAGGAGCAGAACCAGTTTGTGACCATAGTGGATTTCGACTTGTTAAGAAGCCAGTTGGATCAGGTTATGGCAGCCTTGGCAAAAAGAGATGCCAATATTCAGGGTATGTTTGTGAACAATGTTGCCCAAGCTCAACCTGTGCAGATTCCTGTTAAGAACCAGTTTATACAAGAACACGCCATTGTCCGAGATGGACATTCTTCTTCTATTGATGCTATGGAATATCACAGTTTTGCATTCTCCGGGTCAGATTCCCAAGAAGTGGTCCCTGTGATGAAAACCCAGGATCCACGAGATATTGAGCTAATGGAAAAATGTCGTGCCTTGGAAAAGAAGCTTGGTGCCATTGAAGGTCACGACACTGC
This sequence comes from Lathyrus tuberosus, assembly GCA_022829125.1. Classification (NCBI taxonomy): domain Eukaryota; kingdom Viridiplantae; phylum Streptophyta; class Magnoliopsida; order Fabales; family Fabaceae; genus Lathyrus; species Lathyrus tuberosus. The sequence continues at coordinate 2,823,675 of JALAZF010000250.1, read as the reverse complement.
TGATCTGAATGCTTTGGACATGTGTTTGGTACCCGATCTCGTGATACCTCCTAAGTTCAAAACTCCGAAGTTTGAGAAGTATAAAGGGGATAGTTTTCCAAAGCAGCATTTGGTGATGTTTTGCAGAGGAATGGCTTCACATGTCCTCAATGGCAAACTCATGATTCATTGTTTCCAAAACAGTTTAAGTGGAGCATCACTAAATTGGTATATGTAGCTAGAGAGTAGTCATGTCCAATCATGGTCAGACCTAGCCAGTGCCTTTGTGAAGCAATACAACTACAATCTTGATTTGGCTCCCAGCCGCCTACATTTTCTAAACTTATCTCAAGAAGAAAATGAGTCCTTCAGAAAGTATGCTCAGAGATGGAGAGAAGTAGCTGCTCGTGTTCAACCACCACTTTCGGACAAGGAATTAGTTGACTGGTTCATGGATACTTTGCAAGGTATATACCAAGAAAAGTTGTTTAGCACTGTGACGTCAAACTTTTCTAAATTGGTAAAAGCTGGAGAACGCATTGAGAGTGGTCTCCAGAAAGGAAAGATCTGAGGCATCTCAAATATCCCGGCCGGTGAGAATAAATCAGTTGTCAGTTCTCAAGAAGAATGGGAGAAGGAAAGTAATTCTATATGGGAATCCCAAATACCTCAGCGCTTCTACAACTCAAGTGTTCAGCGTCAGCAACCTTTTGGGTCTTTGCATCAGACACCAATCTCTCCAAGTGGGCAATATTCTTCTACAAATCGAAGACCTCCTCTGTATCAACGGTCCTACCGCCGTCAGCCACGTCACCATGCACGACAAAGGCCAAGGAAGCCAGAGAGGAATTTCACCTCGTTGCCAATACCATACAGTTAGTTCCTGCCATATTTAATCAAAAGGGGATTGATAGTGCCAAAAGGGATAGATCCAGTGATCCCTCCATACCCACCAGGCTTTGATGCCAGCGCCCGATGTGACTACCACGCTGGGGCACAAGGGCATTCGACCAAAGACTGTAAGGTACTCAAAAGCAAGGTTCAGACGCTGCTTGATTCTGAGATGATCTCATTCACGCCTCAAGGAATTCAAATCAACAGTCCTTTACCTAATCGAGCAGATTCATCAGACCCTGAAGAGGAAGAAATTGTCGAGAGTGGATGTGAAGCTAATTCTCAGACGGATTTCGACAATCAGTTTTGAAGATGACTATCTCCGTTTGGCAAGTCGAGAAGGAAAGCCTAGTTCCCTGAGGCTGGCAAACTTTCGACTGTTTCAGCATTTTGTTGTATTTTCTTTGCATATTTGAATCTGTTTTTGCTTATAAGCAGTATTGTACTTTCAAATTGGCAAGATTAGTGAAATGATTATGCATCTTTTGATTAAATCCCTTCGTTTCACTCATTTACTGTTATTTTCGTAAAAGCAGAGAATATATATCTATTTCCACTCCTTTTTCAAACTATTGTTAAAAACAAAGATTGGGGAGGATGATGAAAACCTCGTGTTCATAATTGATGTGGTATGCTGCCGATTAAACCTTGCCAAGGATGTAAGGCATTGTTTCAATTCCCAAATACTAGAGAAATAAGGAAGATAATCCCTCGTTAACCCTTCGAGCCTAGAAGTAGGAGTTTTCTTTCCTTACACAAAAAACCCTTAAATCTCAACCTTGGGGCAGGGTAGTTCTCAGTTTAACTTGGTTATGCAATCGAATGCAGGCGCTTCGTGTAAGACGCCAGTCAGCTCTCAAATCAAGTGACTTCTTAACCTTTGGAAACTTGAATGTATAGCTTGAGTTAACTGAGTGTAGGATCGGAGTTCATCAAGAAGATTGGGTGGGGACAAATAAACTTTGAGCCTTTATCCTTTGTTTCATAAACCATGAACCAAGCCATGTTACAACCCTTAAAAGACCTAATCAAGGTAAGGTTGTTTTGAAAGTATACTACAGCAAGGTTGACTAACCTGACTCCTAATGATCTTTGCTATTTTGCGTGTGTTGATCACTTCATCTGTCATTCTGTAAATGACCAGATCCACTTGGTTTTCGATTGTTTAATCATTTCACTGCGTGTGTTTTCGTCAAAAAGTTTTGTTTCCAAAAGTTTGCATTAAAACGTTGCATTGAAATTGCCAATTTTCAACAGACAATACTTGTTTGCAATACAATTCAATATCAAGGGAATCCCAACAAATGCCGGCGGCCAAGGAAATTTGGCCCAATCAGGGGCCACCAAGTGTGAGGGTTTGCCAATCCATCATCCCAAGAATTGGTGAATTAGGGGCAGAACTCTGCAATTCAAAATGCTGGAATAAATCTTCTCCAGGTCATATTATAACAAGTGTGGACTCCGGTGACCCAGCAGCAGGGGCAAGTTTTGTTCCCCAGTCGTTTCTACTACAGTTTGAGTATCACGAATACAATTGAACTGGGGAAATCATGTCTAGGTTCATTTCTTTTCAAAATTTTGAAGACATTGAAGCATCTGGTCCGTCAATTCTTCTGTGAAATCCTTTTGATGACTTACCCTCACAAACCAATTAATCAGAGGCAGTTAAGTCAAGATTCGGTAAATCTCTAAAAGGCCAATCAGTATGGGGCATATCTTCCCCAAATCGTCAAACAACCAGTCTAAAGCGAGTTCAAGGACCTTGTTGTGTGAATGCAGTTAATCTGGGGCAGTTACGCCGAGATCTCTCCAAGAGTTTGAAGGTATTAAAACACCTTGTATGCCAATTCTTCTATAAAATCCTCTTGTTATCGTCTTTCGACAAACCATATAGCCTGGGGAAGATAAGATTTGAAGATGATTATTATGCCAGTAGGATGCAGAATTACTTTGTTCTTGTGATATCCTTTGCTAGTTCCCCAATGAGCTATTACTTCAGCTAATCTTAACAATTCTCCATGGATTCTCCTCCAACAAAGAAATCAAGCTCATGATGGCAATCCTCATGATGTTATACCTCAAGTGGAATACTCCTTTCACCAGCAAAGTTGTTGATTCTTCATCCCCAGTATTGGTCCAATCTGATGAGTTTGGCTGGGTGTCCTTTATCGAGATGTTTATTTCATCTCCTGTTTCGCTTTCTGTCAGTTTTGTAAGTATAGCATAAGCATGGCATAAGCACTCATATGCATAGCATCTTAGCATTTCTGCTTCCTTTTCTGGTGTTTTCCTGTTTTTGTTCACTTTGTCGGTTATATCCCCAAGTGACGGGGTTTGTCTATTCTCTCCAATAGAGTTGTCAGCCCTAGGCATAAAATGCTCATCCATTCTGAGTTCCCCACGGAGTTTAATTCTCGGGGATGATGGTTGGTTCAGTTATCTTTTCCACATTTGGATAAGATAAATCCCCATTTGAGTTCATTCCTCAATTAGAGTCTTGTTTGGCCGTTTCTTTCTAGCTCGCTCCTAGATTGAACTTTGGTCTCTGGCAGGTGTGGTTTTCAAACCTATCTTTGAAAGTGCATTTATTTTGCACCATTATCTCGCAGGAAGATTCTTTTTCAAATCCCCATTGAGGACAAACTTATTTCTCCAGCAGTGTTGTAATACCAACATATCTTTGGAATTTATACCCAACAACAAGTGGCAATCTCCTTGAGAAGCTTGTTTTGCTATCATTACTTTTACAACGATAAGTGGCCATCTCTCTCACGAGAAGCTTATATGTCCTTGATTTTACCTCTAATCAACTGTGTTTTCCATCAATCCTTTGGCGATGTCAGTTTTCGTACCATCAACCCCTTTGATGATGTCAATCTTTATCTAAATCAACAGTGTTTTCCGTCAATCCTTTGGCGATGTCAGTTTTCGTACCATCAACCCCTTTGATGATGTCAATCTTTATCTAAATCAACTGTGTTTTCCGTCAATCCTTTGGCGATGTCAGTTTTTGTACCATCAACCCCTTTGATGATGTCAATATTTATCTAAATCAACTGTGTTCTCCGTCAATCCTTTGACGATCTCAATTGTATCTCCATCAACCCTTTGATGATGTCGCACTTTGATCAACTGCTTTTTCCATCAATCCTTTGACGATGCCAGTTTTTTTCTTCCATCAATCCTTTGGTGATGTAGACCTTCGATTCAATTATCCCTTACCATCTATCCTTTGACGATGTGAACCTTTACTTCCCCAGTGGAGTAAAAACATTCCCGGTATGTCCAAAATATTTTCCTAAGCTAGGCTTACGTTCGGTCACCACCTTTGAGTGCCAGATTTTGACTCGTTGTGCAGTATCCACCAGGAAGTCTAACCTGCGAATTCAGCATTGACCTTTTTGAGCCTTAAGTCCAATCCTAATTGGCACCTTTTCTTTTTATCTAAGGTTGTTCTTGTTTGAATCAAGTCAAACTTGAACCTGAACTTCGAGTTATCGTGAGCTCGTTGTTCATCTTCTTCGGTTTATACCTGTTCTCGTTTGAATCGAGTCAAACCTGAACCGAGTCTTTGTTTGAATCGAGTCGAACATTGCCTATTATTTTAAAACCGTTCTTGTTTGAATCGAGTCAAACTTGAACCTAAACCTCAAGCTATTGTGAACTCGTTGTTTATCCTTTATCTCAGCTTTCAGTTGTTCTTGTTTGAATCGAGTCAAATATGAACCTTTACCCTTGATTTTTGAAACTAATTTTAAGCCAAGCTTCTTGGAACAATTTTCTTTATTAAGACTCCTATCTGGTGCGCAGAGTTTGTCTCTGTCTTTCTGGCTTTTCTTGAAGATCTCATCTTGAACTCTTCGGTATAAGAATCCCCAAGAAGTTTTGCTTGGTTGTCTGTCTTTTTTAGGCTGATCCCCGGATCAGGTTTTTCTTTCTGGTTTCATGCCCGGGAAGAGTGTGGGTTTGTTTTGTCCCCAGTAGTCTATCTCCCCGGATTTTTTTTCCCAGTGGAGATTGTTTTTTGGTTTTCCCCAGTGTTTCTTTGGAGTCTCCCCAGTGAGTCTCTTTCGCTGGTTGGCCTGTATTCCCAGTGAGTTTTCTCATGGATATTAGCTTTCGTCTTTCCCCGGTGGAGCTTATCTTGTGTGTTTGCTTCCTGTTGTCCCTGGTGTCTGGTCTGTCTGCATTTTTGCATCTTGCATGGCATCATATCATCATATTAGTAGCATTGCACGTCTTTGTATCTAAGGGAAAAATTTTTGGTTTGCTATATTTAAATACCTTTCACCTTGATGCCCCTGGAATCTCCATTCCTCGTGCCATCCGGTAAAGCTATTTAAATAGGGGCAACTGTTGTACTCCAAATTTTTCCCTTAGATCCATTGATCTTCTACATATCATAATAGGTCAAGCATATTGCATAGCTAACCCTTTTATCAGGTTGTTTGTGTTTGTTTCATTTTTATCAGGTTTTATCTTAAGGAGATTCAGGAGGTGTTTAATCAAGATCTTAGATGGAGCATTGAATCAAGCAAGCCCCTCATTTCAAAGAGATGTCTCTGTAACCCTCTCCTTGAATCCTCTCCATAACTAAATATCTATCCTTTTTTATTCACCCTCAATTATCATTTCCATTTCCAAACCAATTTCAATAATCATTTATTAACCATTTTTCTTATCCAAGTATCCATTTTTCATACCTTTTTTTTAAATCCAAATCTTTTTATTTATCCTTTTTTAATCCAAAGTCTATTTATCTATATCCATTTCTTTTAACCCATTTCTAAATCTATTACCATTTAGATCCATTTGTCCATTCCAAATGTTATCTAATTTTCTAAATCCATTTTCGCATCAATTATCCATTTATCTTTAACCATAAACCATTTTTCAAATTTAGTCCAAATCCATTCAAGATTCAATTTCTTTTTACTTAGAATTCAAGTCCAATTCAAATTTCATGCCCATTTTATTTTCTTTTATCTAACGTCCATATTTTCCTCCATTATCCTTTTTTTATTAACAAAATCTCTACAAAGTTATAACTCAAAAACACAAAATTTGGTGGATTGGTTGTCAAGTTATTGTGCCATGAAATTACCATGATGAAGTTGCACCATGCACCCATGAAGTCTTAGGCTCCAATTTAACGACACGTCAAACCTTGTCTCACATTTTCATATACCTTGGCTTCAATATCTTTTTTTTTTCATGCTAACTATCCAATTAATTAAGAAACACGTTGCTTTAGCCATGGGATTAAGGTTTAGTCATATGCTAAAGTGAAAGGCACGATTTTAGTACACAACATCTGCCCAAAAGTTTTGAGCCAATTTCCAAGAATTCACGTGACATGTGTGTTGCTTGTTGATCTCTCCATAAACCTCCAAGCTACATGAACCATTGTTTGTTTTGTCTAAAGGTTTTGGATATTATCTCATGAACTTTGTTTCCTTTTGTACCACAAGAAAGATCCATAACTTGTACTCCCATTACCCAAACCACATTTCACTTTGAACTAAATCCTAACCAAACCCAAAGTACACTACTCTGATTTCCTTGCCGTCAGTTTCCAACACATTGTGCCACCAAAACCGTGAAAGCAACCATCCAAGTACATGTATTTTGTACCTTATAAGCTGGCATCCAAAAGTATCAACCATGGACCAGTGTGTCCACACCATAACACGATGGTTTGAAATCATTCTTTTCTGAATTGAGGCTTGAAACAAGCAACATCTGATCCCATCACTTGGCTCAAGAATGGTAGGGGAGAGGGCCATGTTTATAGCATCTGAACACTATTACTTTTCTTCTCAAGACAAAGCTAGTGTCCATTGTGTTTTCAAGACAGTATCCTGGCTGCCTTGGCTATAAAAGGAGGTGCGTTCTTCATTGTTGAGGATGAAGACAATACAACATAACTACATAGATATCACTCAAGGCATCAGAAACTTGTGAGTTGGTACAACCAAGAGAAAGGGGACGATCACCAACACGAAAATCACCCCAAGAAACACACTAACCATCACTCATTTCTCTCATTCACATATTCATGCAAAATTGCAAGAATTCTCAAAACACAAGTTCCACTCGTGCATTTCCTCTACATACTTCATAAACCATCTCTAAACACCTCAAAGAGAACCACCAAACATCTAAACACCAACTGTTACCGCGCCATCATCATCTGCCATTTTCAAAGCTCAACATTGCACAAGTATCGGGTTTGGTTACTTAGAGGATTCCCAAAGCTTCCAAGCATCTGGCTGTGTTCTATTAGGATCATAAAGCTTCCAGGAGGTGTTATTTTTCATCTGCAAGCTGTTAAAAGAGGCATTGGACCTTCTCCAAGAGGTAAGAGTTAAATGTTGAACTCATGATACTTTGCATGATCATGTTCAGACGCAGTCTATATGTTTGAATCTGTTTGGTGTATTGCTTGCTATGTTTTGATTAAATACATGCCATGATACAAGTTTTATATTATCATGATTGCACTGTCGTGGGTAACCTTTTGAGAGGTGCAGTTAGAGTAAGTGTTAGGTGTTGTTGCATTTGAGTCCTTTGTAGAAAGCTCCTCAATTCCAGGCCTTACAGGTCAAGAAATGGTTGAGAAGCGAGGTTGGGGAATGATAAAAAGGAATGGAAGAAGCCATGGATGCTGGTAGTAAATCCACGAGGATTTTTTTAGGTTTGTCTAGTTTGCATGGAGAAAGGTTAGGGCGTGGCAGAAAAGGAGTGGTGGGATTGTGTTTTTGTCTCATAGTCACTTGAACCCACGTGACCGGTTGACATAAGTTTGTTAGTACTCGCTTGCACAACTTTTATGTGGTTCTGAAAATATCGTTTTAACTCGCTCATGGTTTATCTATTATTGGGGTGGGCATATACATTGGATGTATAGCCACCCCAGTGGTATGTGAGCCACGCCTTGAACCTAAAGGACTGGGGTTCGAATCCCCTCGCCCCAGTCTTTTATTTATTTTGCTGAATTTCGCCTGGTTTACAATATATATTTGTGTTTCCATCATTGTTCAACGCGCGCGCATAGCTTGGTTGGTCCTTGTTTTGGGTTGTACACGTGAGGACCTGGGTTCAACCCCTAGGTGTGGCATTTCCTCATATTTTTAGCACTTGTTGTTTTTCTTACTTTTAAAGTTTATGCTTCATTTTCAAAATATCATAACTTGCTTAATTTTTATATTTTTCACACCATTCTTTTTGCTATGATCTCCTAATTGAATCTATTTTTCAAATATAAAAGAAATTAGTTAAAATATTTTTTTTAGGCCTTTATGCATGATTAGATCAGGAGTGTTTATTAGGATTTTTAATTGCACTTTCTTATTCGTCATACTATGTTGTCTACATATCATGAATGATCTTTGTCTAATATATGTATGATTCCACTTTACACTAACATCTTGACTTTATTTCACATCATTATCTTATCCATATCTTCCTGCATCATCTTATTTGAATTATTAACTTGTTAGCTTCTAGGTTTTTTACAACTGTTATTATCCCCCATTCTAAAGGAAGGTGATTAATGTTGACTCTTAAGGTCATAGTCCCCACCTTAACCTAGTAGTCTCATAAGAGCTAAACCTTATTTCTTGGCCTCATCAGGGCCATGGAATCATAACTAGCCTTAGGAAAGAGTTTTACACTCTGTGTGATATTCATCCTAATGAATACTCAGTTTCCCTCTTTAACTTTAAAACATAACATAGGACCATTATAACTAGACTTAGAGAATTCTTATACTCTACAATGAGTTCACACTCATTTTCTCTCTGAATATTGACCACAGTCAATCATTCAGTAGAAGTAAAACTACGCATACTCTGATTCTACACCCGAGGATACGTAGGCGCAAGGCGCGATGCTTTGTCGAGTATACTTAGATACTAAACCCTAGGGTTTCAACCTTTAGCATAGAACCCTTAGCAAACATAACATAAGATAACATTAAACAAGAGGTTCCCGTAGAGTACTACAGACGTTTAGGGTGCTAATATCTTCCCTAGGCGTAACCAACCCCCGAACCTTAGATCTCCCCCTTTAAGTTTTTCTAACGATTTTGAACATTTCCTTTGGATAAATCAAAGTCGGTTGTAAAAGAAAATGATGCAAGTTAATTAATAGCTTGTTATCCGATTTTCACCGCAACAGGAGACAATGTCATTGTAGCTCAATCAATCACAACATAAATTTATTTGTAAAGGAAAAAAAGAACACTCCTAGTTTGAATTAGAACATTCGTTTGGATAAAGGAAAGACGGCGGCTGCCGTAGGTGAAAGCTTCTTTTGGTTGGTTATGCCAAAACATTAAATTATTGTCATTTCAATGTCAAACTTGGACAACAATTAAGTCAGGAATAGCCTTATCGACTAAGACTTAATTAAGGGATTATAAAAATGTAAATGACACAGCAAGTTTTCAGAAAATCTAATAGTGCTGAGGCATTCATGATCATTATGAAATATACAGTATGAATATAGAATATTAAAATTGTTGCCTTGGCCTTCTGTTTCCATAAAAAAAAAGTAGTATTAGTACGTAACGCATGAGATCAATCTGAATAGATCGAGCATATATTATTATTATACGAGTGGTCCAGATGATCAAATTTTATGAGTATCACCAATCGGAAAAAATGTGCTTGAAAACTTATTTTAAAATTTGCTAAGTATTTGTAACACTTGTGTAAAATAAATATGAATATGTTTTGAAACAACCAATATAAATATGTTAATTTTGTAATATAAATATGTCAATTTTGTGGGGAATTCATAATTACTCATTACAAGAGGTGCGTAACTATAGACTGTAATGCATGTAAAGCAAAACAAATTTAAATCATTTAATAAATAGTTAAATATAAGAGAAAAGAGATGATATATAATGTAAATTAATTTTACACTGTCAACCAATGACGATCATGTATATTGTTAAATCAGATTGAAAATTTTAAATTATTTGTATAACATGACAGGATAATATATTTCTATTGAATGACAGTGTAAAACTTTTTTACATTGTCAGTGCATATCTATTAAACTCTAAATATAATTCTGACAAAAATAAATAAATGAATATAATATAGTGAAATGACATTAACTAATTTGTTGGGTATGTCGAAGGTCATGTGTGTTGGGACAAGTTTGATTCTGCAACTAACCTTGAGTTTTGATGATAACAAAGTGTAATATGTATAAAGAATAATTTTGTATACTAATTATTTTGTTAAGTGCGCAAATCATAGAAAACGAGTTATGACTCTGAAGAAGTCAACTCTGGACGATCAGACTCTAAACTAAAGATGCACTTTAAACCAAAGGAACAAACAAAAGCGTGTTTACATAAAAGTCAAGCTTCTGGATTACCAAGTCAACGCTTCTGCAAAGAACCCATCCAGAATGACTTTGATAAATACTCTAATCATTCAAGCCTCTGAAGTCTCAGGACTCTAGACTCTATAAACTCTGAAGTTCCATTTTCATCAGATTCTGAAGACAATCTCTGAACTCTACTCAAGCTTCATCAACTTAAATATGAAGCCTCTGACTAGAAGTTAATGACCTAAAATCAACGATTGAAAGAAGAACATGTGGCAGATATAATCAATACAAAAGCAAATATCATTTCCAAAGAAGTTTTAAGTGCAAGGAGCTAGACCACTACAAGAAAGAATGTGTCAAGCTAAAAAAAGAAAATCCAAAGAAGAAGTTATTTAAAGACAAGAAGAAGGTTTTGATGGCTACATGGGATGACTCTGAGTCTTCAGAAGGTGATTCTGAAGAAGAGCAAGCCAACGTGGCGCTGATGGCAAGCACAGAAGCATCTGACTCTAGATCAGTTTCACAATCTAGATCAGAATCAGAATCGGACTCCAATGGGGTATTTTCTAACCTAACTCGCTCTGAAGTAGAGTCTTGTCTTACTGAAATTCTTGAAAAATAGCAGAGTCTTCAAAACAGATACAAAATTTGAAATAAATTCATGTAGCTGACTCTGAAGCCCTTAGTGAGTCGAAGAAAGAAAAATCTACTATGAAAGAAAAGATTTGTAATCTTGAAAAAGATAACTCTGCCATCAACGGCAAGAGTAAAGAACTAGAGAAAGAGATTCTTTCAGAAGTTCTTATGGACTATAAATCTGTCATTAAAAAATATGACATATCTTTTCAAAAAATTCATGTACGAAACATACACAGAAGCAAAATGGATTCTATGATCTATGGAGTAAGCATAATGGAAAAAGAGGTATTGGTTATGTGCCTCCTAAAAACTCTAGGGTCATATCTAATTCAAAATAGAAGACAATTAAACCAAAAGCTTTATACTCTCATTTCACTTATGGGCACACATATGATTATTCAACACAAAAACCCTGGGTTAAGAAAAACTTTGGGAGAAATAAAAAAATGGCCTAAGAAGATATGGGTACCTAGAGATAAAATAGTCTATTTTGTAGACATCCTTAGAAGCCAAGTTGAAATACCAATCTTGGTACCCGGACTCTGGATGCTCACGTTACATGACGAGAAGAAGCCATATGTTCCAAAGTCTGGAACTTAATCTTGGAGGCAACGTTGGTTTCAGAGGAAAATTGTAGGTTAAGATTATTGGCTCTAGAACTGTTGGTAACGACTCTCTCCCTTCTATTAATAATGTTTTATTAGTGAAAGGATTAATGCTAACTTTTTGTCCATAAGTCAATTAAGTGACAATGGCTATGATATTATCTTTAATCAAAATTCATGCAAATTTGTTAGTCAAAAGGATGACTATGTACTATTCAATGACAAGAGGAAAAACAACATTTACAAAATTATACTTTCTGATTTAGAAAATCAAAATATTAAATGCCTTATGTCTGTGAACGAATAGCAATGGACTTAGCATAGACGTTTAGGCCATGTTAACATGGGAAGAATATTAAAGCTAAACAAGTTGAACTTAGTTAGAGGCCTTCCAAAATTGAAGTTTGCTTCTGATGCTCTTTGCAAGGCATTCTAGAAAGGTAATTTTTCAAAAAAAAAATCAAAGCTAAAAACCTTGTTTCAACCTCTAGGCCTTTAGAGCTTTTTCATATTGACTTATTTGGGCCAGTGAAAAGAGCCTCTATCAATGGCAAAAGCATGTTTTAGTCATTGTTGATGACTACAGTGTGTGGACATGGATAAAGCTCCTAAAACACAAGGATGAATCACATTATCTGTTTTCTACTTTCTGCTCTTAAGTGCAAAATGAAAAATACTTTTAAATTGTCAAAGTCAGAAGTGATCATGGTGGAGAATTTGGAAACAAAAACTTTAAAAAACTTGTTGATGAAATTAGCACTTCTCATGATTTCTCTTGCCCTAGAACTCCTCAACAGAATGGAGTTGTAGAGAGGAAAGATCGCACATTGTAAGACATGGCTAGAACCATGATCAATGAAACTAATGTTACAGAGCACTTTTGGGCAAAAGCACTCAACACAACATGTTATATTTAGAATAGGATATCAATAAGACTTATTCTAGGTAAGAGTCCCTATGAATTATGGAAGAACAGAAAACCCAACATTTCATGTATTCATCCTTTTGGTTGTTCATTTTTTATTTTAAATACTAAAGAGAACTTAAACAAGTTTGATTCCAAAGAACAAAAATGTATCATGTTAGGATACTCTAAATGCTCAAAAGGCTACATAGTGCACAACAATGAAACACGAATCATTGAGGAATCAATTCATGTTAAGTTTGATGATAAGCTTGGCCTTGAAAAGTCAAAACTAGTTGACAAGTTTGCAGATTTAGAAATTAGCTACTCAGACTCTGAAGGTAAGGAATCTGAAGTGAAAGACTCTGAAAGCACTTGACACAAAATTGCTCAATCAGAATCAGAAGTTGTCGTCACACCAGCGCCTCTAAGGAAACATAAGCAAAGATCTTGACATCCTGAGGAACTGACTATGGGAGATAAGGCAGAACCTATCAGAACTATATCCTCATTCAAACCATCTGATAAATGATTCTGGGATTGGTGTCCTTTACTGAGCCTACTTCCATTGATGAAGCACTTTTGGACATAAACTGGATTTTGGCAATGCAAGAAGAATTAAATCAATTCTCCATAAATGATGTATGTGATCTTATGCCAATACCCAAAGGAACTCATGTTATTGGAACTAAATGGGTTTTCAGAAATAAGCTGAATGAGCAAGGAGAAGTGGTAAGGAACAAATCCAAATTGGTTGCACAAGGTTATAACCAACAAGAAGGAATTGACTATACTGAAACCTTTTCACCAGTGGCAATGTTAGAGTGTATTCGTCTCTTAATATCTTTTACTGTAAGTCATAACATCATTCTATATCAAATGGATGTTAAGAATGCATTTCTGAATGGATACATTACAGAGGAAGTATATGTACATCAACCTCCTGGTTTTGAAAATTATAAACACCCTTATTTTGTTTACAAACTTAAAAAATATTTGTATGGTCTAAAACAAGCTTCTAGAGCATGGTCTGAAAGACTAAGATATTTTCTTTTGAAAAATGATTATACAAGAGGGATGGTTGATAACACTTTATTTTGTAAATCATTAAAAATGATATTTTAATTGTGCAAATTTACATTGATGATATTATTTTTGGTTCTTCTAATGCTACTCTTTGCAAGGAATTTTCTAAGTCTATGCAAGCAGAATTTGAGATGAGCCTGATGGAGAATTAAAGTTATTTCTGGGGATTCAAATCAACCAAATTTCAAAAGGAACATATATCCATCGAAGCAAGTACACAAGGGAACTTCTGAAGAAGTTTGACTTGTCATAGTGCAAACCAGCAAAGACTTCCATGCATCCAACATGCATTCTAGGAAGTCAAGCCTTCAATGAAGATGATTTTGATGAAGACAATCCATAGTGTGAAGACATGATCAAATGCAAAAGGATGGAAGAAGCTACTCAAATGGCGATGATATAGATGATTAAATAAGATGGTAAATATGGTGTTTCATAGTTGCATATAACCTTAAGTGCTCAACCTATCTAAAATAAATCCATGACATCTCATAAAAATTCATGTCTTTGCATTTTGTACTTAGAAATTTTCGGAGTCCTTAAATTGAAAAAAATCATTTTTTTAAGCCAAACAACTTATTGTATGGATGCATCAATCGATTTTCATCATTCAAATTTATAAAAAATTTAAGGCTAGCAATCGATTGCATGGGATGAGTAATCGATTGACACTAGTTAAAATTTCAAAATTTTTCAAATATTTTCAAAGGCCAATCAATTGACTGTCCCTCTCAATCGATTGACACTGGTAAATTTTAAAAAAAAAATACGTTTACGCATTGCATCTTTTCATGGCACCTTCTTTTACATCCTATCACATAAAAATCACAGCTTATCCTTTTTTTTTTATCAAGAGCTATGTCTTTATTCAAAAGGTGTAAGTTTCCAAATAAATAGAAAGTCTTTTCTCTAATCAAATTCACCTCTTTCAAAAACTTTCCTGAGTATTTCACTGTATTTTACTACATCTATTATTTTCAATCTTCAAGAACTTGTACATTATTTTTATATTCAAATAACGTTAAAGTTTTTGAGCACTTAAAGATATATTGTGATATACCATATTTTGAAAGGGAAGTTCTACTGCCAGGATTTATTCTATCCTACTGTACAAAACTTATCTGTATCAAAAAAATCAATATTTGTGTCTGTATCTTTTTGACTAGGATTGTTGGAAACAAGAAGGTTGGAAAAAAGTGTGTTTCTTTTTCTGTGTAGTAAAATCACAAGGTGGCGTGCCTTGGTGATTAGGTTAGAAGATTATGTATAGAAGCTAGGTATAAGCTTGTACAAAGTTTTAACAATATTAAAATCTCTTACAGTGTGTAAGGGGACTAGACGTACTCTCAGATTTTAAGTGGAACTAGTATCATTTCTGGTGTTCTTTGCTTTATGCACTTTATTACTTTTATCACCTAGCCATAAACCGAAAAATAAGGAAACACTCACTCTAAAATCCAAAATTTTTTAAATTACTTAATTCACCTCCGCCCCCTCTTAGGTGCACTCATTACTTACAATTGGCATCAGAGCAAGCTAAGGTAACCTGTTCCTAAAAGATCCAGAGTGGCTTCCACAAATATAGTTTTTAGAGAAGGTGGTAGCAATAAAAGCCTCCGCTGTTTTGTAGTGAACACTTTGATTTGTAGAAAATACGCATAAAGGCACATCTGGGAGCACAAGGAGAAGGAATTTGGGATGTTGTAGAAAATGGTTCATTTGTTCCTATAAGTTTTGTCAACAGTGTTGGGAAAGCAAAGATCAAAAGTTCATGAGATGAAGATGATAAGAAAAAAGATCATATACAACAAGAAAGCAATCAACTTACTTCAAGCGTCTCTAAGCATGAATGAATTCTTACGTGTCTCTTAATGCACTACGAAAAAAGAAATATGGGATACATTAATGGAAACTCATGAAGGAAGTGTTGAAGTAAAAAGATCAAGATTAAATACCTTGAGTCAAGAGTGTGAGTTATTTAGAATGTAGCCCGAAGAATCAATCCTTGAATTGCAGAAAATATTTGTACACTTGACCAATCACCTCTCGGGAAGACTTTTGATAATGATGAACTTAATATTAAAGTGCTTAGATCTTTAACTAGTTAATGGAAACCAAAGGTGATAGCAATATCTGAAGAGAATAGTTTATCTACTATGACATCCACATCTTTATTCAGAAAACTTCAAGAGCGTGAGATTGAACTTGGGAGACTAGAAAAGCGTGAGATTCAAGAGAATAAATCCAAAGACATTGCTTTAAAAGTTGACTCAAGAGAAGAACTAGAAAAAGATGAGAATTTCATGCTTCTTGTAAAAAGACTTGGTAAGTTTTTTTAATAATAATGATAAATCTTTAACCTTTTCAAAAAGAAAGAAATTTTTTAGGGAAAAAAGAAGTCTCTACGTCAACACAAAATGTCACTTGCTATGAACGTAGAAAGCAAGGACACATAAACACGCATTGCCCAAAACTCGCCAAGAAAAGATTCAAAGTCCAAAAAAGGCCTATATTGCATGGAATGATAATGAAGTGAGTTCGTCATCTGATTCGGAATATGAGAAATATGCAAATCTTGCGTTGATGGAATCACACCATTTTGTTGAAGAAGAAGAAGACGACGTTAGTAACGAAATATCTTCTTATGATAATGATGCTCAAGAGGCAATAAATGAACTACTCAATGAATGTAAAATTTTTTACAAACGGTGTCAACACAAAAGAAATAAATTTCATCTCTTGAAGAAAAGATTGACACCATGCAAAAAGATTTTGAAGGTGCAAAAAATATTATTTTGATAAAAAAAATAGAATTTTACATGCAAAGAGTGTGGTTCACTTTCTTTTCAAATTGTCTAATCATAAAGAGTTATTCAAAGATATGAAAAAATAACAAATTGGGATGGAAGGCACCTTTAGTAGACAAACATATTCAAATGATAAAAGTGGACTTGGATATTCAAAATTTGACAAACTAAGTTCTAGAAAAACTATCTTTGTTAAGGCAAATGACCAATCTACAAAACAGAATGTGAAAAAGTGCAACATGGTCATCATTATCCTAAGAATAGAAATGGTCGAAACAGTACTTATGTTCCAAGATATAAAAGTAATTTTGTTCCTACATGTTTCTATTGTGGTATAATTGGTTACACACCTAATGCTTGCTATGTAAGGAACTTTTGTGTTTCTAGTGGACATTATGTGTGGGTCAAGAAAGAAACTAAATATGAAGGACCCAAGGCACATTGAGTACCTAACAAACTTTATTTTGTATTGTAGGTGTCGTACCCCAAATTTTGCCCACGCTTCACATGCTTTCTAGTGTCACTTTATTTCAAATAAATGGAATGACACAATTGGTAAGGGAACATGTGTAAGGAGTTGTGAGTGTGAGAGGTTGTGAGTTTGAATTCCACCTTCCTCACTTTTAATTATTTTCCTTTTTATTCCTTTACCTCTAACATTTTCTATTTTATTTTTAAATCATAAAAAATCACAAAAATAGTTTTTTTTTTAATTATTTAATTATTAATTTTTGTATTTTTATTTAATGCATATATTAAAGTAATATTTTTTTCATTAAAATTATTATTTTATACATAAAATCTCAAAACAATCATAAAAATCAAAAAAATCAAAAAATCAAAATCTTTTTTTTTCATTATCATTATTAGATTATTTTCATTATTTTAAAATATATTCGTGTATCTTAATTCACCAAGTCATGAATTCATTCAGATTCATTGGCTTTGCATCTAAGAAATAGAGGAAATCAGGTCATATTAAATCTTTCTTAAATTAACAAATCACATTCAATTTCTGACATAATCTTTTATCTATAAAAAGAGCATGTTTTCACACTTTTCATTCATCCATAATTCACAAATAAATCAATCTAAAAAGTTGTTACTCTTCACATCGAAGAACAACAAAACTAAAAGGGAAAAGGGATCTTGCACTAAAGGAAAAGGGAAAAAAATACAAAACAAAGGTTGGTTATCAAAACTTTCGATTCATCTGCATATTTGATCTTCATGGATTTCGATGATTTGTTATTATGCTATGTATTTGTCTTTAATTTTTTAGTGCATATTTATACTATTTAGGTCATATTATTTTAATATTCAATAAAAAAAATTTACAAAAAAAATATAATCACCTAGTTGTTTTCTAATTCACATTCAAATCGATTTTTATTTATTTTTATAAATTAGTCTTAATTTAACGAAAATAATCATATCAATTTATTTACTAAAGTCATATAGAAATTGTGTTTTGAAATTTTTAAACAATTCTTTTTAACAAACATCATAAATCTCTTTTTTAAAAATAATATTAAAAATCTTTTTTTTTTTTTAAAAAAACTAATACCATAAATTTTTTACACTTATATTATAAAGCAATGTTTTAAAAATCATTTTTAATCAATTTTTTAACAACCTATCAATTAAATTACATGAAACAAATTTTCCAAAATCAAAAATGTAAATCAATTTGTATCAATAATAAATTACCTGAATTAATTTTTTTAAAACCCAATAACATGTAATAACAAAAAATATGTATGTTTAAAATTAAAAATCCAGATTTTAATCACTCTAAATAAAATCGAAATCAAATTCAAATTAAACTTTCTAGGAAAATTTGAAATTAAAACATAGCTAAAATCAAGTTTAAATTAATAACCAAAATTTGTTTTAAATCAAATCCAAAACACTATCTTTAATTAAAAAAAAGTTACTATAATAATACAAAAACAAAATAAAGGAAAAAAAATTTCAATTTTTCCTCAAATATCACGATCAGCAAATATGTATATACATATACATTAGTCTACTATCTACACTTTAGGATTAAAATATTATAATCTTTTTAATAAACAATAATTAAAATAAAAATGTTAAAAAATACAAAATATATAATTAGTTAAGGTTAATTAATATTTTATAATTAAGGTTATAATTAAAATAAGTTAGGATAATATTTAGTGATTAATATAATAATGAGATTAATACAAAAATAATTAAATAAATACATAGATAGTTATAATTAACATGGTATTAAAATACAAAACTAAGGATTTAATTTAAGTGTTAGGCATATTGAAATTAGGATTAATTTTTTTTTTTAAATGGGTTAATATAAATAATAGGAGGAATAAAAATATATATGAGATTAATTATAGAACTTAAATAAATTAAGCGATATAATTTGGGATAATTAAGGAATATAATTTGGGATAATTAAGGGGGATAATTTTTGAGATAAAAATGTGATAAATTCTTAGGATAAAACTCTTAGAGTCCAAAGAGTATAAAAATTAGGATGGGATAAGGGATAAAACATGAATTTTTTAATAAATTATTACAATTAATTTATTTTCTAAATAAATTAAAGGATATCTTTGTTAAAATAAAATCAAGAGATAAAATGGAATAGAATTGGAATACATTTTTGGGATAAAATTCTTAGGGTTCAAAAAGTATAAAAATTAGGATTTGGTATAAGGGATAAAACTTGAGATTTTTTAATATATATATATATATATATATATATATATATATATATATATATATATATATATATATATATATATATATATATATATATATATATATATATATATATATATATATATATTACAATTAATTTATTTTATAAATAAATTAAAGATATTTTTTAAATAAAATTAAGGGATAAAATAGGATAAAGTAATGGGATAGAAAGTGATAGATTTTAGGGATAAAACTCTTAGGGTCCGAAGAGTATAAAATTAGTATTTGAGATAAGGGATAAAACATGGTTTTTATATACAATTTATTTATTTTCTAAATAAATTAAAGGGAAATATTTTCAATAAAATTAATGGGATAAAATCAATATCACTCACTCAAACTGTAAGTCCTTTGCCATTGTGTATTGAGACATTTTATTTTTCAAACATTTATCCATCCATGTTGTGTGAGAATTTTGTAAGGGATAAAAACAACCAACAAACAATTTTTTTTAAGAAGAACTATGGTACTCTGATCCTTCATTTTATATGAGGGTATGTAACACCTCCATTCTATACCCCGAACTATTAAAGCGATAATAATTAATCAGAGTGTAATTAAAACATTCATGGCATAAAAGGGAGCGTCACATCGAAGTGACAAGGTACAAAAACCTGCTCATATAGATATGCAACAATCAGGTAGCAACATAAGCAGAGGAACTCAGTTCCTATCACCCACTACTCAGATACAGAATAAAAGCGGAAAATCTGCAACTGAAATCTCATAGATATAAACATAAAAGTTTGTCTGTTTTATACAAGGTCATAGAGCATTCAAAATAGCAGAAGGGTGAGAAACACAATTATAATATAGTTGCATACAATTATGTAATAACATACAATACACATGCAAAACATTCTCACCTCGACACACACCATAGTTCAAATACAAAACATAATGATTCATATCTCACACATTCATCATAAAGGCATATCAATCATGCTCAACAAATTCATCACCAATATATATATATATATATATATATATATATCAACTCATCAATTCCATTCACAAATCCCACACATAATCAATCTATTCATGACTTATGTAAATGCACAGAGACCGACACAACGACTCTATGCAAATGCGATACCATCGTGTATCCTCTCGATTAAGTTTATGTCTAAAGCAAAGTCGTGAGCATTAATTCACTCAGGAATTATTGGAATCATCGCTTGTTACTTAGTGTAACTCCCCGTCGGGCAAACGATGTTCCCCGTCGCTTTAAGACCTCTTTGTATAAGGCACACGACGTTTATGGATCGCTTTAGGTCCTCTTTGTATAAGACACACGATCTGATCCCTTTAGGTCCTCTTTGTATAAGGCACACGATCGTCTATAACGTCGCTTTAGGTCCTCTTTGTATAAGGCACACGACCGTTACAGCAGATTCCCTCTGGAATCGTTTCGTCGCTCACACCCACTAGGGAACACGACATCACAAGAATGCATATCATGATGCTTGGCATACAATGACTCATGAAAATCAAATGCATATACAACCATGTGAATCATCTCGATATCCATAATCATGCATATACAATCAAACCCCACATAATACATTTACTTGCCCTAAGGCCACAAATCATCATCACAACATTCACATCACATGCATTCACATCATATAACAGCACACAAGCTATACATTATATATCCAAAGCATATTGCATGATAACACATCAATCGCACACAACTACGACGATAAAAGTCGACAAAACGACACGTTTCCAAATTCCTGACATAATTAAATCGGCCACCAATCTCAAAAACCACTTTTATAAGAGAGAACATTTCATAAGCTTTCCAATGGTACAAAGAACGTCCCGGTCTGAGTTACGGATCAAAAGTTACGGAATTTAGAAAACAGATTTAATTTTTGAAGTTCCAGGTCGCGCTAAGCGGGCTCCTCCCCGCGCTGAGCGCACTCTTCACTGCCTGGTGAGGTTGCGAATTTTCAAGACCGCGCTAAGCGCGCAGACCCAGCGCTGGCGCGCACTACGAAATTCAGAAAAATGAACTCTTCGCAAATCCAACCCAAAAATCCTATTTTTCATCCCAAATCAATTCTAACAGCAAAACAAGCATCAGCAATTGTTCATAAACACAGTGTGATCATACAACACGATTTATATCGATTTCCGACCGTGAAAACATCAATTTCTACTCGTTTATCTCATTTCTACCTATATTTGAAAAACTAGTAAACAATCCAACACACCCATACATAATCATACACAAACATAGCATAGTCGTGTTTCACACCCTTACCCGATTAATCGTACTTCGAAGTGTCGGTTGAATCGATTCCTAAACTTTCAAGTTTTTCCTCTTTTTCTTATTTTCTTTCTCTTTTCCTTCTTTTCTTTCTTCCCTTCCTATTTTTCTCTCTTTCCTCTCTATGTTTCTATTTTAAGTGAAAACAACCCAAAAAGACTAAAATACCCCTACACTCAATTTTCTCGCAAACGTTCCCACAACGCGATAAAACATAATAACGATAAACATAACACATTTATCAAGAATAAAATAATATAAAGACCAAAAATAATTAAATCGACTCGATTAAATAAATCTAACAAAAACCGGGGCATTACAACTCTCCCCCACTTAGAAATTTTCGTCCTCGAAAATATTACCTGAGACGAACAACTCCGGATACGACTCCCACATCCGACTCTCCAACTCTCAAGTCAAATTGCCCTCAGCAGCGCCTCCCCACGCTACTTTCACAAGCGCAATATCCTTGCCTCTTAACCGCTTCAACTCGCGATCTAAAACCCTCATCGGTAATGCCTCAACTGTAAGGTTCTCTCTTACCTCAACCCCATCCATTGGAATCACATGCGACAGATCCGGAACATACTTCCGAAGCTGTGAAACATGGAACACATCATGCAAATTCGAAAGACTCGGTGGCAACGCCACCCGATAAGCCACAGCACCCACTCTCGCGGATATCTGGTAAGGACCAATAAACCGAGAAGTAAGTTTCTTCGACTTCAATGCACGACCAACGCCCGTCACCGGCATAACTCTCAAAAATACATGATCGCCTTCTCAAAACTCAAGCTCTTTCCTCCTTCGATCATAATAACTCTTCTGCCTACTCTGAGAAGCCTTCATTTTCTCACGAATAAGTTTCACCTTTTCCGTAGTTTGTTGAATTAACTCCGGTCCAACCACCGAACTCTCACCAGATTCATGCCAACACAAAGGTGTTCGACATCTCCTTCCATACAACACTTCAAAAGGTGTCATTCCAATACTCGAATGGAAACTGTTGTTATACGTGAATTCAACCAACGAAAGATAACTATCCCAAACACCACCTTGCTCAAGAACACAAGCTCTCAGCAAATCTTCTAACGACTGGATAGTTCTCTCGGTCTGACCATCCATCTGCGGATGATAAGCCGAACTGAATCTCAACTTGGAACCTAACGCCTTTTGCAAACTTTCCCAAAATCTGAAAGTAAACCTCGGATCTCGATCTGAAACAATACACAACGGAACACCATGTAGCTTCAGAATCACACGGATATAAATTTCAGCCAACTTCTCCAAAGAAAAACTGATGTCAATCGAAATGAAATGTTCCGATTTAGTCAGCCTATCCACAATCACTCAAATGGCATTATGTCCCCTCTGTGTATTCGGCAATCCTGTCACAAAATCCATAGAAATGTTGTCCCATTTCCACTCGGGAATATCCAACGGTTGCAAAAATCCACTAGGCTTCTGATGTTCTACCTTTGACTTCTGACACGTCAAACACACATAAACAAACTGAGCCACATCCCTCTTCAATCCGGACCACCAAAAGATCTTCTTCAAATCTTGATACATCTTATTAGCTCCCGGATGTACACTCAAACTACTCCGGTGTCCTTCCTCTAAAATCATCTTTTTCAATTCCAAATCATCAGAAATACAAATTCTACCACGGAATCTCAAAACACCCTGATCATCCACTTTAAAGTCACCATCCACACCTTTATTTCCAACCGTCATCAAATCAACAAATTTCACATCCAGCTTCTGTTTCTCGCTAACGGTCAACAGAAAATCATTAGTAACCTTTAACATACCAAGCCTCGCGCCATCAGATGTCAATTCACACACCAAACTCAAATCTCTAAATTCTTCCAAAAGTTCCCACTCTTTAACCATCAAAGCAGACATATGCAAAGATTTTCGGCTTAACGCATCGGCTACCACATTAGCTTTACCAGGATGGCAATTCAAGCTAAAATCGTAGTCCTTCAAAAATTCCAACCATCTCCGTTGCCTCATATTCAACTCCTTCTGATCAAACAAGTATTTCAAACTCTTATGATCACTAAAGACTTCGAATCTTACACCGTAGAGATAATGCCTCCAAATTTTCAATACAAAAAACCACTGCCACTAATTCCAAATCATGAGTAGGGTAGTTTTTCTCATGAACCCTCAATTGCCTCGAAGCATAAGCCACCACCTTACCTTCCTGCATCAACACTCCACCTAAACCAATCAAAGTTGCATCGCAATACACCACAAACGGTTCACCAGGATTCGGTAAGATCAAAATCGGAGCTGTAGTCAATCTTCTCTTCAGCTCACTAAAACTTTCCTCACACTGAATATCCCAAATGAACGCCTTACCTTTACAAGTCAGCTGGGTCAAAGGAAGTGCTAACTTGGAAAAGCCTTCAATGAATCTTCGATAATATCCAGCCAAACCCAAAAAATTTCTAATTCAGTAACAAATATAGGAGCCTCCCATTGTAGAACTGCATCTACTTTGGATGGATCCACAACAATACCACTACCTGAAATTACATGCCCAAGAAAACTCACTTCTGACAACCAGAACTCACACTTGGACAACTTGGCATAAATTTTCTTTTCCTTCAAAATTTGCAATACAATACGCAAATGCTCCGCGTGTTCCTCCCGAGACTTAGAATAAATCAAGATGTCATCGATAAACACAACCACAAATTGATCCAATTGCTCGTGGAAAATATGGTTCATATACTCCATAAACACTCCCAGCGTATTAGAAACCCCGAACGGCATCACAGAATATTCGTAATGTCCGTATCGTGTCCTAAAAGCCGTCTTCTGAATATCTTCCTCTTTCACTCTAATCTGATGATAACCTGACCTCAAATCAATTTTACTAAACACATACGCACCTACCAACTGGTCCATCAGATCATTAATTCTCGGAAGAGGATACTTATTCTTAATCGTCACCTTATTCAGCTGGCGATAATCAATACACAATCGCATACTTCTATCTTTCTTCTTCACCAATAAAACTGGAGCACCCCAAGGCGATACACTCGGCCTCACATACCGTTTCGCTAACAATTCATCCAAATGCTTCTTCAACTCAACCAACTCAGATGCCGACATACGATATGGTGCCATAGATACAGGTCTAGTACCAGGAACTAGATCTATAGAAAACTCCACCTCTCTTTCTGGCAGCACATCAGAAATATCCTCTGGAAACTCACACACGACTGGAAACACATCAATTAAAACTTGAGCTTCATCCGCCAAAAGTTTCTTCAACTCTTTGGTAGATAAGAGACTCGATTCCTCGTCTTCCTCAAGAGAAGGAAATCGTACCAACTTATGATAACAATCGATGTGAACTCGATTGAACTGCAACCAATTCATACCCAGAACCACGTCTAAACCCTCCAACGGCAGACACACCAAATCCAAAGCAAAATCCTTACCATAAATGGTCAAAGGACAACTTAAACAAACCAAAGAAGTAGTTACCGACCCCATTGTTGGAGTATTGATAACCATTTCTCCACCCATCGAAGACAACAAAAGATTCAAATGTTGTGCACACTCAGACGAAATAAATGAATGAGTCGCTCTGGCATCAATAATAGCAACTAAAGGCGTATTATTAATAAAACAAGTACCTCTGATCAGACGATCTGCACTAGTAGTCTGAGTTCCTACCAATGCAAATACTTTCCCCCAGCTTGAGCTTGCTTTGGTTTCGGACACTTCGTACTAACATGACTGGGTTCACCACAGTTAAAACACTTCACCACATTCCTCTTACAATCAGCTGCGACATGTCCTAAACCTCCACAATTGGAACACTTCCTCATATCCTTTCTACATTCAAACTGACGATGTCCTAAGTCACCACACCTAAAACATCTCAGAGGATTATTCATACCTCTCCCACTTGGCCTTTTATCAAAATTAGCCCTTTGCTTACCCTTGTCAGCTGGTGATACGTAAGGACCCCCACGAAATGGTTGCTTTCCTTTCCTTTCGTTCACACTCTTATAATGAATAGAACGAGCTTTGTTATCCTCCTCATAAATCCTACAATAATCCATCAAATCTGGAAACCTCCTAATTCTTTGATAACCAATTGCCTGCTTGATCTCGGGACGCAACCCGTTCTTAAACTTCATACATTTGGAAAACTCTGCAATTGCTTCAGCATAATGTGGATAAAACTGAACAAGCTCCATAAACTTAGCAGTGTAATCAATAACAGACATGTTACCCTGTTTCAACTCTAAGAACTCTATCTCTTTCTTTCCTCTTACATCTTCCGGAAAATACTTCCTCAAAAACTCACTGCTAAACAAAGCCCAAGTGAACACCTCACCTGTAGCTTCCCAGACGTGACGCGCACTAACCCACCAATCATCAGCCTTCTCCTGTAACATGTGAGTACCCAGTCTCACCTTATGTTCCTCAGCACAGTCCATCACTCAAAATATTCTTTCAATCTCCATAAGCCAAATCTGAGCACCATCAGGATCATGTCTTCCTTTAAAGACAGGCGGTTTGTTCTTCCTGAACTCATCATTCCCACCAGCATTAGGAACATTCCGCACAGCCTGAGCCATAGATTGCATAGCAGCAGCAAGAGCAGCATCATTCTTACCAGCCATATTTTGTTCATCCAATAACAGTAACTATGGTTATATAATCAACTCGCCAGAACACAACTGCCGCACACCAAACAACTTGGTCAAAAAGACCGACACGGACTTAGACAGACACAAACTGACACAAACTGACATAAACTGGCTCTGATACCACTTAATGTAACACCCCCATTCTATACCCCGAGCTATTAAAGCGATAACAATTAATCAGAGTGTAATTAAACATTCATGGCATAAAAGGGAGCATCACATCGAAGTGACAAGGTACAACAACCTGCTCATATAGATATGCAATAATCAGGTAGAAACATAAGCAAAGGAACTCAGTTCCTATCACCCACTACTCAGATACAGAATAAAAGCGGAAAATCTGCAACTGAAATCTCATAGATATAAACATAAAAGTTTTTCTATTTTATACAAGGTCATACATGTACATCCAAAAAGATATATATACATGTACACACATAGTCACACAACGATCTCCCCGCCTACCCGGTGCTACATATTAGAGCCGACCGACAAAAGAATGAAGACATAATCTTCACAAAAAGACCTCCAACATCTAATCTGCAATGCCTCATAGAGCATTCAAAACAGCAGAAGGGTGAGAAACACAATTATAATATAGTTGCATACAATTATGTAATAACATATAATACACATGCAAAACATTCTCACCTCGACACACACCATAGTTCAAATACAAAACATAACAATTCATATCTCACACATCCATCACAAAGGCATATCAATCATGCTCAACAAATTCATCACCAATATATATATATATATATATATATATATATATATATATATATCAACTCATCAATTCCATTCACAAATCCCACACATAATCAATCCATTCATGACTTATGTAAATGCACAGAGACTGACACATCGACTCTATGCAAATTCGGTAGCATTCCATCCATCATTCTCATCATTAATTCACTCAGGAATTATTAGAATCATCGCTTGTTACTTAGTGTAACTCCCCGTCGGGCAAACGATGTTCCCCGTCGCTTTAGGTCATCTTTGTATAAGGCACACGATGTTTATGGATCGCTTTAGGTCCTCTTTGTATAAGGCACACGATCCGATCACTTTAGGTCCTCTTTGTATAAGGCACATGATCGTCTATAACGTCGCTTTAGGTCCTCTTTGTATAAGGCACACAACCGTTACAGCAGATTCCCTCTGGAATCCTTTCGTTGCTCACACCCACTAGGGCACACGACATCACAAGAATGCATATCATGATGCTTGGCATACAATGACTCATGACAATCAAATGCATATACAACCATGTGAATCATCTCGATATCCATAATCATGCATATACAATCAAACCCCACATAATGCATTTACTTTCCCTAAGGCCACAAATCATCATCACAACATTCACATCACATGCATTCACATCATATAACAGCACACAAGCTATACATATATATCCAAAGCATATTGCATGATAACACATCAATCGCACACAACTACGACGATAAAAGTCGACAAAACGACACGTTTCCAAATTCTCGACATAACTAAATCGGCCACCAATCTCAAAAATCACTCTTATAAGAAAGAACATTTCATAAGCTTTCCAATGGTACAAAGAACGTCCCGGTCCGAGTTACGGATCAAAAGTTACGGAATTTAGAAAACAGATTTAATTTTTGAAGTTCCAGGTCGCGCTAAGCGGGCTCCTCCCCGCGCTGAGCGCGCTCCTCACTGCCTGGTGAGGTTGCGAACTTTCAAGACCGCGCTTAGCATGCAGACCCCGCGCTGAGCGCGCACTGCGAAATTCAGAAAAATGAACTCTTCGTAAATCCAACTCAAAAATCCTATTTTTCATCCCAAATTAATTCCAACAGCAAAACAAGCATCAGCAATTGTTCATAAACACAGTGTGATCATACAACGCGATTTATATCAATTTCCGACCGTGAAAACATTGATTTCTACTCGTTTATCTCATTTCGACCTATATTTGAAAGACTAGTAAGCAATCCAACACACCCATACATAATCATACACAAACATAGCATAATCGAGTTTCGCACCCTTACTTGATTAATCATGCTTCAAAGTGTCAGTTGAATCGATTCCTAAACTTTCAAGTTTTTCCTCTTTTTCTTCTTTTCTTTCTCTTTTCCTTCTTTTCTTTCTTCCCTTCTGTTAGTTCTTGTATTGGCTGGAATTTTGGTAAAACAATGGTGTTGTTAATGTCATATGTCTGATGTCTTAACATGAGTTCTTAACATTGAGTTGATGTTAAGTTCAGAAGGGTTGAAGTTTTATGGATTCAGAAGGGAGCTGATGTTAAACCTGAAGTCTTGACATCAGTTGACAGAACATCAGAAAACCATCTGTTGTGGTTTTTGTATTGCAGAATGTTAAGGTGTTGAAGAATTAAAGTGCTGAAGAGTGATGTCACATGCGATGTCGTAACATCACTATACCAGAACATCAGACTTTAATGTGTTTAGGGCTGCACGTGTTTCTGGTGTGAATGAGAAATTCTGCTATAGAGAATCAGAGAATATAGGCGAAGATCAAGGGAGAGATATTCTGTTACAATCAGATCAGGTTGTTGCGCATTTAAAGCTTAAAGATATGGAGAATATTCAGAGTTAATAATTGAAGATTTAATTGTAGATATGATTGAAGATCTATTTAGAAGCAGATTTGTTACAGAAGATATGATCTGATTTGAAGGCCCAAATCCAGTTGGGATTACATTATAAATAGAGTGCTTGTAACCTAGAATAGGTACGGGTCCAAGATGTAGATCATTAGGGCTTTGTCTAAGTGAACCACTCGGGTTGTGAGATGGTCACTGTGTCTAACTCAGAAACCTGTAGGTAATGAGTTTGGTATTGTTCTTGGAGGAAGCTTTGAAGCAACTCCAAAGGGTTGTCATTGAAGTGTGTCTTCCAAAGTCTATGTAATAGAAAAGTTTAAGGAATCAAGCTGTTGATGCAGTGACGGTGTAGTTGACTGCTAGACATCATCGAGATGATTGGGAGTGAGATGGAGTCTCTTACCTAGGGAGGACTTAGGTAGAAGGGTTATTGGGTAGTGATTGAATTAGGTAGATTGTCAACTGGTGTGTTGAGTCTGTAATTCGATACTACTAATAGTGGACTTCCTTCCTGGCTTGGTATGCCCCCAGATGTAGGTTGGTTGAACCGAACTGGGTGAACAATTGATTGTGTTCATTTACTGTTTCTATTATTGCCTTGTTCAGCAGATTGCGATGTTGTGACATTGCACAAGACATCACACATCTGTACCAGAATTTCAATTGGTATCAGAGCAGGAATCCGGTCTGTTTCTGGATGAGATCTAGGGAAGATACTTTCTGGTTCATGAGCAAGGAAGATAGTATTGCTATGGTATGGACTTGGTCAGTTCATATAGTTGTTATGATCCCTTGAAGTGAAGGATGGATTATTCATAAGAACTGCTGTAGTGAGTGTGTTGACACTTGGTTTATGGTGATAAGCAAAGGTTATTATGTTTTGCCTGAAGGTTGTAGAGGAGTTTTCTGGTATGTGTTCCGCTGCATATATATATATCTGATGGAAAATTCTTGGCGGTGTTGTGTTAAGGCTGCAACATTCTGTTCTCCTCTGAAGATGTATCACATGGTGTGGTGATACTTGAGGATATCTCCAACTAGCTTGTTAGAGTTGCCAAAGATATTTGTGGTTCATCCCAAGTCCACTCATAAAGGAACTCTTATATGAGCTTGTTGAAAAGAGATCTGAAGAAAGCTAGAAGCAAGTTATTCTTGCCTCCAACCCTACAAGGTCAATCTCTGGGTTGTGTTAAAGGATCTTTTGGTGTGTTTCTTGTGAAGAGAACTTATGTCCTACCAGATGTTGGAACATAAAACCAGCAGATTGTGCAGAATCTTGTTGGCATTACAGATGCTTGGGGGCTAAACATATGTGTATTGATCACATCTGTTTGGAACCTACTCCTGGCTTGGAAGAGGAGGCATCTGGGTTGTGTGTATAAGAAGTTTCCTTCAAGAAACATGTCTTAGATATGTATATTGGTCAAGAGATGATCAATATAGTGTCCTCATTGGATAAGTGAGTAGGTGTTCAAAGGCTGTTTGTTTTTGTGGAGGTCAAGCTCAAATGTCAAGGACATTCCTTCTGATCAAAGCAGCCAGTTGTTTGCAATCTTGTTTATGGCCATGGAGCAGATTCTGTTTGAAAGGAGTTATATGTGTGTACCAACCATAGGATGAGCATTTCAGATTTGTGCAAGGAGATGTTGGTGTTTTTTTTAAAGGATTATGGTTCCCTGGTATCTGCATGAGAAGGTACCTCTAAAGCTGGAGTTCAGTTATGTGGTGTCCTCACATAATGGAACATTTTTTTGGCAAGGATTGAAGGGCATCCTTGTAGGTTGAAATGTTGGGAGAAGCATTTTAGATGACCAGTCATTGGTCGTTTTCAGAAACGTGTTAGAGGGAGTCTCCTCTTCAGGTGCAGAAGGATGGCATTCAACATCTCAAAGACAGACAGAAGGTCTGAACTTCAAAAGGTTGAGAAGAAGATTCTTGAGATGTAGAGTATGCAGGTTCCTACTTGTGTGTATGGTCTGGTTTTGAAGGTTGCTCAGATGCTGATGGTCGATCCTCTTGTGTGTGGATTATTGTGGTTGTTGTTTCCAAAGCCATAGTAGATGTGATTTAGACTGATGTTGAAACATTATTTCAGTTCATTGCTTCCTCAGCCAAAGAAAGTTAGTTATGCTCATGGTGAAGTATCAGATCAAGCCACTTACCTAATCTGAAGTGATCAGCGGTGTGAATTTATAAAAGAGGGATCAGCTAATGCCACAAGTGTGCATAAAAGTATGTCAGACCAAATGGCATGCCTTGTGTGAGAAGGTAATCTTATTCTGTCTAATAGTAGATACTTTGACGGGAGACTTAGTATTTGTCTATTAGTGATGTTGTGCATAAGGGTAAATACTTTGACGGGAGACTGAGTATTTGTCTAGAGAATTATGCAAATCTGTGTCTGGATATTTATTTTTGTGGGTCATGATGGAGTAGCTTGATGTTTGAAGATGACAACCTGAGGTATCCTTATCAGCTGATTGTATCAGAAGTGTGTGAACGAATACCTTGTTGGGAGCTTGGCAGTTGTCTGATGTGTGTGATGACCTGTATTATGCTGTTGAAGATGCAGACTATAAAGACATCATATTCGTGATGGTTAGAGCTTGGATCAGTTTATTTATGATCTAAGTGGTTTGGAGCATGGTGTTTGCTCTGGTTGTGAAGGTCTAGGATAAGTGGCAGTTATCTCTGGCTTTCTACTGACGGCTCTACTAAGGGAAGTGGCATTCTTTGGTATAGCTATGGGGTAGTCTTGGACTACTTATTTTCTGAAGATTCAGATGTGGTAGGTTTGAAGTCTTTGGAGTTTCTAAGCAGGATGGAGGTTGTCTACTCAAAGTTGATTGTTGAATCAAGTCTATGAGAACATGGAAATCTGTTTCTGCAAAGGGAGGAGGTTCTTCTGAGTGGCAGAAGGTTGAGCTGAATTCAACAGTTGGATGACATAATGTTATGACATCTAGCTCAACATCAGGAGTCTCAGCTGGTGATGTGGCACATCAGTTAGTGATAGGGTGATCTACAGGAATGAATAATAGGATGCTTCAAAAAGATTATTCTCATGGCAGTTTGCGGGAGCTGTAGGAAGGAGAAGATGTTACATGACCATGGCTTAGGGAGTCTAAGTGGGTTTGCTTTTGAGCAAGTGGATCATGTGACTTGAAGATCAAGGTTCCTTGGTGGATCAAGATATCTCTGTGAGAGTTCTGACAAACGTGAAAAAGGTCAAAATGTGGCATTTGGCTATTTTCATATGAGGATTCGTGAATGAGGTGATCAAACTGTGGCATTTGGTTGATCTCAGAAGTGGATTCGAAGAATCAAGATAATCAGAGTGTGGCAGCTGGTTATTATTGAGGTTTGTCTTGGAACAAGTTACTCTTGGGCAGAAGGGTGATGAGTTGAAGACTCAAGGAGATTATTCTTCTTGAAGGTGGATGAGAGGTTATTCTCTAGTTCTGTGGATTACTGTGCTATAGTAAGTCCAGTTGGTGGAGCATATCAAGAATCATGGTGATGATGTTTTGGTGTGTGGCAGATGTTCTAACTTATGTTGGGACATTATTTGGTTGAATATCCTTGGTGAAGGATAATTATGCCCTGGTTTAGAAGATTGGTGCCTACATTATGCCTAAGGGGAGTCTACCTAATCATACGGGAGAATGATGAAGTAGAAGGTCTGCCTTAGATGGAGAATGTAGAGAAGACTGAAGTAGATCAGGTTTTGATTGTTTGGAAATCTGAAGATGAAGAGTATGATAGGGAATGACTGTGTTATGATCAAGGAGTTCATTGTGATCATTCCTGTGGATATTTCAGAGAGAAGATGATCAGCTTGGCAAGATCAGGAGTGTTGAACAGAGAGTGCGCTCTTGAAGACATGAAGATGAGTCTTATGTTTTCCATTCATTTAAGGAGCATTTGTTATCTTAGATAGGGGGAGAAGTAGCCAAGAGTATCAAAGAGTACAAATGTCAGAGCGTCAGAGCCAAGAGTACAATTGTCATATGCTGCAGAGGATGTAGCTGATTGCTATTGTTATAGTGCAGAAGTGCAGAAATTAAGGGGGAGAGAAGTAGGTTTGTTCAGCTATTGTGAGATGGAGATTAGTCTGCCTGGTCTGGTCTGAGTATATTGGTTGGATGACTCAGGGGTTGCTTTTGAAATTTTGTGCTTGCTGCTATGTTCAGAGTTTGTCCAATTGTGGCTAAAAAGGGGGAGAGAGTTGCCAAGGTGTGGTTCTAAAGCCTTTTCTGATCTGGTGCAGCAGTTGAGGGGGAGAGTGTATGAACAGCAGTGAGATGGTTCTTGGTTTGAGGGGGAGTTTTCCCTATGCTAGTTGTGTGCTGATGTTAGTTTGTATGGTGTTTTCTGCGGCTGGTATCTCTGGTGTAGGCTGAAGGTGTTTTAGCCAAAATTAGCCAAAGGGGGAGATTGTTAGTTCTTGTATTGGCTGGAATTTTGGTAAAACAATGGTGTTGTTAATGTCATATGTCTGATGTCTAAACATGAGTTCTTAACATTGAGTTGATGTTAAGTTCAGAAGGGTTGAAGTTTTATGGATTCAGAAGGGCTGATGTTAAACCTGAAGTCTTGACATCAGTTGACAGAACATCAGAAAACCATCTATTGTGGTTTTTGTATTGCAGAATGTTAAGGTGTTGAAGAATTAAAGTGCTGAAGAGTGATGTCACATGCGATGTCGTAACATCACTATACCAGAACATCAGACTTTAATGTGTTTAGGGCTGCACGTGTTTCTGGTGTGTATGAGAAATTCTGCTATAGAGAATCAGAGAATATAGGCGAAGATCAAGGGAGAGATATTCTGTTACAATCAGATCAGGTTGTTGCGCATTTAAAGCTTAAAGATATGGAAAATATTCAGAGTTAATAATTGAAGATTTAATTGTAGATATGATTGAAGATCTATTTAGAAGCAGATTTGTTACAGAAGATATGATCTGATTTGAAGGCCCAAATCCAGTTGGGATTACATTATAAATAGAGTGCTTGTAACCTAGAATAGGTACGGATCCAAGATGTAGATCATTAGGACTTTGTCTAAGTGAACCACTCGGGTTGTGAGATGGTCACTGTGTCTAACTCAGAAACCTGTAGGTAATGAGTTTGGTATTGTTCTTGGAGGAAGCTTTGAAGCAACTCCAAAGGGTTGTCATGGAAGTGTGTCTTCCAAAGTCTATGTAATAGAAAAGTTTAAGGAATCAAGCTGTTGATGCAGTGACGGTGTAGTTGACTGCTAGACATCATCGAGATGATTGGGAGTGAGATGGAGTCTCTTACCTAGGGAGGACTTAGGTAGAAGGGTCATTGGGTAGTGATTGAATTAGGTAGATTGTCAACTGGTGTGTTGAGTCTGTAATTCGATACTACTAATAGTGGACTTCCTTCCTGGCTTGGTATGCCCCCAGATGTAGGTTAGTTGAACCGAACTGGGTGAACAATTGATTGTGTTCATTTACTGTTTCTATTATTGCCTTGTTCAGCAGATTGCGATGTTGTGACATTGCACATGACATCACACATCTGTACCAGAATTTCACCTTCCTATTTTTCTCTCTTTCCTCTCTATGTTTCTATTTTAAGTGAAAACAACCCAAAAAGACTAAAATACTCCTACACTCAATTTTCTGGCAAACGTTCCCAGAACGCGATAAAACATAATAACGATAAACATAACACATTTATCAAGAATAAAATAATATAAAGACCAAAAATAATTAAATCGACTCGATTAAATAAATCTAACAAAAACCGGGGCGTTACAGGGTACGTAGGCATAGAGTTGTAAACTCTAACAAGTATAATTATATAAAAAAAACTTTTTTAGGTTTTCCTTTTTTTGAAAATAATAAAATAATTTTGTAAATAAATAAATATTTAAAGAATAAAGCAAACATACCTTAGGCAAACAACTAACCCTAGAATTTAAGGAGGATCCTATTGAGTACAATAGAGGTGAGGGGTGCCTAAAATCTTCCACTCACTTAACTGTCCTGAACCTAGTCTCTCACCCTTAATCTTTAGGTTTTATCATTATTTCCATGTTCATTAGGAACAAATAAAGGATGATGGCGACCCGCTAAGCTTCAACGGAAGCAAAGCATTATCCACCCTAGAAAGAGAGGTAGAAGCTTTCTTTACTTCATGCATATACCTATCCCATTGAAGCTTCAGGTCGCGGATGATGTCCTCCATCAATTGTTTTTTAGCACAGTGCCAATTGGCCCAAAAAATCTCCCACTGACTAGATGCACGAAGCACTAAAGCAATTGAGGTCCATCAGGTATATCGAGCCATAATAGCCTGTTCTTCATCCAGAACAAGTTCAAAAAGGTTATCTAAGAAAGTGAAATCCTTGTTCAAAGGAGGAGGTTGTCAACCCCTAGCAATATGAGAGCCATATCCTGCCAGTAGAGGGTGGACAGTCAGACCTGGGACATTTGGTAAAGTTGGCAAGTTCTCTGCAGCGACTTCCTTTCTAAAAGGCCGTATTCCTCAACTGCTTTCATTATCCATATATTATGTATACAATTATGGATAAAGAAAATACACCAGAGATATGTTGATTAAAAATATAAGAAACACAAAGATTTTGTAACTTACCAAAGATGGTTTTTCTCTCTTTCTGAGAGCGGGCTCTTATCAGCAACTGGACGTCAATAAGGTGCTTCAAGCGTTTCTCATCAACCTCCTCCATTGAAGTACCTCTATCTATATATCCTAAATTATTGATAAACTTCATTAACCGACCCTTATGATACCGAGCTTTAATAGATAGATCCTTTTCACTCTATAAGTAAAGACGATTCCCCATCAAAAAGTGACCCTCATTCTAATACTTGGAGAACAAGTCGGTACATCTTCCCCGCACTCCACTGCCGATGTTGCAAACTTTATCATGAGCTTCAAAGCTGAAGGGCGTTATCCTAAAATAACTATCTTCAAAGGACTGGAGCTCTAGAAGAGGTCCAAAGTCGTGGATAATCAACTTTAAGCAGATTATATATATACCCCTCGTTCGGATCGTCGGGTCAGGGCGACATATGAAGATATGAAAGAAAAGGACCATAATAAGCTCTCCATTCAAATACTCAGACTAATATGAAGGTGTGAAAAGTACACAAGAAGGGGTGTTGAATTGTGTTTCACATTTTATTTTAATTTAACTTCTTATCAGAGTTTCAGAATCAGATTTGGTGTTTAGATTCTGTTTAATTCATTAGCAGCGGATATAACAAAAGTAAATAAAATAACAGCAAAAGACACAAAATATTTATCATGGTTCCTCCCTTAACTGAGAGTACTTCAGTCCCCTTGCCTCAAGAGATTTTCATTATAACCAATTTATGATTATAATCGCTTATGCTTCTGCATAAGACTTTTACAACTGCTTAGACCAACTGCCTGAGACTTCCTTTGCTTAGAGCACATGTATAAGACTTTCCCTTGCTCAAACCTTCTGGCCGAGCCACCTGCTCCAAGGTCTTCAGGTTGAGACTTATCCTTGCGTAGAGCACATGTCTAAGACTTTCCCATGCTCAAGCTCTCTTCAGACTTCTTTCTCACGCCCCTCAGACGGAGTCTTCCCTACTTGCTCAATCAGACTAGCTGAATAAGACTTTCACAGCTCAAGCACTTAAGCAATGAGACTTACGTGGCTTAAGCATCTTGTCTCAAGACTTGTTGCTTGAATCCCAATGAGACACGACCTTCGCTCAAGCATATACTGTCGCAATGTAAAAAAACAACCGGCGGAAAAATAGAGTCGCCACCGAACGTTATTTATCCCGATAGGGGAAAGGAAACGATCGAAGAAACCTCAAAAGGGAGAAGACGTGGCCATCGCAACCAAAGTCTGGGTTCAGGAGTTGGTTACGCGAAAGGAAGGTATTAGCACCCCCTCGTGTCCGTTGGACTCAACGGGATCCACGCTTGCTGTCTAATCAAAGGGTGTGTCATCTAAAGCTCTACTGCTAAATGAAAACGAAAAGGGAAAAACAAAAAGGAGACTCGATAGGACTTCGCTGTCTTAGGCCTACGTATTCCCTCGTGCAATGGGAAAGTCAGAGTCAACGTAGTTCGGAGGACTACGGGTGATGAGGGAAGGTTGCTCACCAAGATATCGCAGTCTTGTGCCTACGTATCCTCAATCGGACGAGAAAGAGGAAATCAGAGCAGTCGTAGTTCGACTCACGAGTCGATAAGTGTTTTTATGAGCGACGTGAAGTTTGCGTTCCAGCAGTTAGGGTCGATGCCTGTTTGCAGTAGAACGGAAAGTAACGTACTCTTTCTGAAAATGATTTGACAAACAATCCCGAAGGATAAAATGTTTTGAAGTTTGGTTTGTGAGTTTTAGACAGAAGTGGATTGACTTTATTCGAGATGCACACCACACTAAAGTCTATGACATAGGATCGAGTACTTCGCGCTAATGATCGAAACGTCTCGTGCACAAAGTACCCTAAGATGAAGTTAGAAATGCATTCGCTCACCTTTTCCCATGTGCTTAAGGCTCGTGGTGCACATTGCACATCATACTTATTAGGTGTTTTGATTTTTTGTTTTGAGTGGAGATAGAAGAGGACTCGAAGGTTGAAAAGAAAATAACTAAGGGAAACTAACTCCTAATGTTGTTATCCACAAGATGCGAAAGGAATTTCTATCATAATGTTAGCATGCAAAAGATGGACCTATGATTGAGCTTGAAAGGGGTCAAACCTAATGTTATCATGCATGGGTTTGCTCCTAATGTCTATCCTGCTCCAAGCTTAATCAAAGATTAAGTTGGACTAGGGGATCCTAAGGGAACATGCCAAAAGCAAACCAAAACCAAGAAAATAAACCAAAACAGCAGCTATAACATTGCTCCAGCTCAGAACTGCAATAATTTACAGCAAACAAGTAAGACAGCTTTTAACAGCACATAATTTCAAGGCAGAAACAAGTATAGAATGTAGCAGGACAGAATGAACACATTTAACAGCATGCATAACTCAAGACAGCAGATGTGAATGCACAGGAAAGATGTATGTATTCAAAACAAATGCTCATGAATAGGCATCAAACATGGATGAACATGTAACAACACAACATCAAGTTAAGCATGCATCAAAGATTAATCAATCCACAATAGACATGTCCGACAATCAAGCATAACCAAACGTCAAAAGAATCGAACATAAACATGCCTTCTCATTTAAACGAATACATATGAATTGCAAACATGAACGGACATCAAGTAAGAGCAATGGCTACGCATGTACATACAATTAAGCGCAAGCAATTAGGCAAGAACAAATTCCAATGACATTGCATACTTAAGCATTCACCAAAAGCATCTTGGACAATTCATCAAATCAACAATTAATTGCTTGAAACGAACATGTGTTCACGGAATCGAGAGCAAGCATGAACATGAATCATATATCCAGCAAGATAAACATCAAGAACAAACGATCATGATCGTACAATTGATTATGCAAGATGATCATCACATCAAGAATGCAAAACACCTAAATCATGGACATACATCACGGAAACCAAAAGTCGTGTGTCGAAGAATCGCATTCAAACTGTGGTGTGAGGTGAAACAACTCAAGGACAATCCACAAATATGCACCATATCAATCCATGAAGTTTAGGGATGGAAATGGATCCAAACAAGAAAGAAAAAACAAGAAAAACACACCATGTCCCAGTGGTAATTGATTACTCTGATTGTGGTAATCGATTACCCACTCAAAAACTTCAAAAAAACGTGAACAAAGGCAGGGTAATCGATTACCCTGATTGTGGTAATCGATTACCACTGAGACAGTACTTTTCAAAAGCACTTTCAGCAGCAAATCACTTATCCAATCATCCAAATGAATAGGTATGCAATTGTACACGAAAAATACACCAAATATCAGTAATCAAACACCAATTGCATCAATCAAACAACAAGATCCTCAATCAAATCCAATAATAGATCAATTCACATCAAGAAACCAAGGATCTACATTGCAAAAGTTGTAAATAAGCTAGAATCAGTTCGGATCTGAAGTTTACCAACCTACAAAGTAGAGAATTGCTTTGGTGAGTGTTGCAAATGAAATTGGACAGAACAAGCACAGAAAAATCCAATATTCAATCAACTTCTAGCAAGAAACTTCAAGAACAATGCAATGTGATGAACTTGCTTTAAAGTTTCTTCAAGAAATTGCTTCCAAACCTTGAATCTAGATCCAAATCACTAGCTACTGCAGAATTTGTATTGAGGAGAGGAAATGATGAAGGTTTAGCTCTAGAATTTACAAATTCCAATGATGAATTTGAGAATTCTAATGGAAGAACTTTAGGTGAAAGTTGAAGATGAAAATGGAGAGTGAAAAAGTGAGAGACAATTGAGAGAAAATTCTGAAAAATGAGGGTGAATGAGAGTGAATGAGTGATGTTTGGAGTAAACTTGTTTAAATAATCCCTAAGTTAGGAACCAAAATATGGTTTGGAGTGTGGGTTAGTGTTTGGAATGGAAATTAGGAGTGGGATTAGGAATGGAATGTTTGAATTTTTGGAGGGAATGAAATTAATTTGTGAAAGTGAATCAAATTTTGAACCAATTCTAGATCCTTCTACTGATGCACATGGGAAATCACATAACCAAAATGCAATCCAAATTCTGCATTGCTGAAAAATGAAGTATTTGGGCAAATTTCACCTGTGGTAATCGATTACCCATATTGTGGTAATCGATTACCACATTTAAAATTTCAAATTTGGCGCCATAAGAAGGGAAACTTGAAGAATCGCCTGTGGCCACTTGTTCTGAGCTTTGTTCTACCTCTGAAACTTGTCATTTGATATTTCCACTAAATAATACCTGAAATAACCTGCGAATGCCCTCCTGCACACGAAATACCCGACTAGAAAAATACGGTCTATTATCGGATCACCGAGCAAAGTAAATGCTGGAGCTTCTGATGCTTGCTGCTTAAAAAACTTGAAATAAAAAGAAGTCCTGAGCCATAAAAACAATGTGATCCCATGTCTCAAGCACTCAATGCAATGCATGATTGACGGTTATGACCTAATGGAAATGTAGATGAATGCAAAGAAAAAACCAGTTAGGGTTAGAAACACGAGGGAAAATTTTGGGGTGCAACAGTTGCCCCTATTCAATCAACTTAAACCCGAAGGGGTGATAGCAGCGGCTTTCAGACATTCAAGGTAAAAGGAGATTGAATAAAAAAAGAACCCGGAAATTTGTACTCTGTGGGGAAAGAAAGGTAGATCATGGGTATAGCCAACGGATCTACGACCCTGGGAATTGATTAAAAGATTTGCTGAGGAATGAAGATTCTTGTGCAAAGAACCCTGCGATAGTAAAAAGGCTAGTCGTCAGCACTGGGGCTGGGACAGTACATCGTATAATATTAGGACGGTGACTGGAACGTCGATTTTTTTAACTGGGAGTACGACATCAACTCTGAGGTTGAGGAAAAACCTCACATCAATTCTGAGATTGAGAACATTCTGAGTAAACATCAACTCCGAGGTTGAGAAAAAAATGGACATGCGTCAACTCTGGGGTTGGGAAAAGGATGCACGTCAACTCTGAGGTTGGGGAAGAAAGGCGTCAACTTTGAGGTTGGAGAAAAGATGCACGTCAACTCTGAGGTTGGGGAAGAAAGGCGTCAACTCTGAGGTTGGGGAAGAAAGGCGTCAACTCTGAGGTTAGGGAGGAAAGGCGTCAACTCTGAGGTTGGAGATCAAAGATATACGTCAACTATGAGGTTGGGAATAAAGATACACATAAACTCTGAGGTTGGAAAAGAGAGGCTTCAACTCTGAGGTTGGGGAAAAAGGATATACATCAACTCTGAGGTTGGTAAAAAGGTAGACGTCAACTCTGAGGTTGGAGATTAAAGGACCAGCGTCAACTCTGAGGTTGGGGATAAAAGACAATCGTCAACTCTGAGGTTAGGGAAAAGGATCGGCCATCAACTCTGAGGTTGGGGATCAAGGTAGACATCAACTCTGAGGTTGGAGCCTTGAACGGATAATGTCCTCTTCGGGGGAATGGAATCACTGTTTGGATTAAGGGTTGATCTGGGCTTTCGTGCAAGGTACCAAACCTGACTTATGCTTCGATGCATGTTTGAATTTCTATGGCGTAATGCTCCATATCAAATGGAAATGCTACGCGTTTTAGTAGATGCAATGTAATGATGATTACTATATGCAAGAATGAGAAGACTCTCCGACGGAGAATGCGCAAAATGGAACAAGCAACTTCGCCGAGGAAGGGATCACCAATATCTGATCTCTTGCGGGTAGATAACCAACTGTGCCACCAATAACCACTAGCGCCGCAAACTCTGTCAGGGAACCGCCAGCTGAATTTCAAAACTCTGTTGGGGAACTGCCAATGAAGGTTGAACTTTGACTTGCAGGGAATTATCAGATCTGAGCTTTGAGGAAGATAACCCTGACTTTTCACTGTCTTCAAACCGCTTGGGAATACTCAACTATCTTACCCTACTGAGAATGAGGAATCCGCCTACACTGCTGGAGATAAGAAAATCCTCATAAAGAACTCTTTTTCGTTGAAGAATAATTCTTTTCTTGGGGAAGAATAGAACTTCCAATACCTTGTTGGGAAAAGATACTTCTTGTCACCTTGCTGAGGAAGAGAAACCCTATACTGGGAACAACCTTGTGCTTCAAGTTTCTATTGATCAACTGCAGATTGATTACTACGAGTGAACAACGGTTCCTTTAACTCTTCACTTGTCTCAGACCACCGGGTCTATTGGAAGAAATCATCTCAAGAGGATTTTATAGAAAACCTGGCATTCAAAATGCCCCGGTGTCTTCAAACTCTTGGAGAGATTTATCGGATCTGGACATAACTGCCCCCGTTTGGCTGAACTTTAGAGAGATTTCTCGATGTGACTGCCCCAGATTTGCTACATCTTATCACGACTTACTGGGAAAGCCCACGCTCCCTAGAGTCTCCTGGAAACATGCCCATTGACATGACTATCCTTCGTAATTTTCAGGCATTTCATTTAGCATGATCAATCTTCTCGACTGATGCTCATTATGTAAGCCTCCTTGATGTTTAAGCACATGTATGCAAGCGAAAAATGTTTATTCTGAGAATGATAATTCTAATGCAACACACATGTTAATCTTGAAGTTTTTTATTGAAAAGATGTCACAAAACCCTGTGAACGAATCACTAGCTAGGATGCGACATTGGTTTTTGAATGGGAGACATTATGCACATACAATACCAACAAAAATCTTATTAGAACAACTCATGGGAGTCAGGAACGCTATCTCGTTGAAGTACGCATTCAGAATAAACCCTGCTTCAATTAGGACTTTTGAGGGTTGTAACGTGGTCTGGTTCACGGTTTTAGAAAAAAGGATTATGGCTCAAAATTTATTTGTACCCATCCATTCTCCTTATTGTTCTCCACTCCTACGTTCAGCTAATCTGGCATAAGCGCTCACCTTTCAAAAGATTTTGAATGGTAGAAGCGATGGTTAAGGAACCCATGAGGTTTTCGGGATGACAGTCACCCCTCTTGTCTTTGGTGTCTGTAGTCACACGACTTTGTTCTGTATCGAGAAACTTTCTTTTGTAATCCTTTTTACTTTTTCTATTTGTTTTTTTATTTCCCTGATTTTGCTTGGACTGATTCTTTTGAATTTTTCGATTTTGAAGTCCAGCGGGATGCCCTAAAGTTTGCCTAAGCCACTTGTTTTCAAGTTTTCGACTTAGCGGGTGGCATACCCTAATTTTTTACCATAAGATCCCACCTCTTTGTGCATCATCTTGCATATCTGCGTGCTTTATTTCTAATAGGTTTGTGCAGGAACATTGGTTTCAAGTGGAGTTGGTATTCGTTCTCACAGTTAATTACTTCAAGGCATGACCAATGGAGTTTGATTCAAAAGGTCCTAGGGTTTTCTACTGGCCATTTCACTCAGAATGTTTCAAAGGGTTTGTGTATGTCTCAAGGAGAATTAGGGGGCTTCTTGGTCATTTGTGTTAAGCGTGGTCATGTGGAGACTGGCTAGGGTTTTTATGGCAAGTTTAATTTCGAGTTGTATCCTTATTTTTGAAGATTTCTCAGGGCGTGATTCATATATCGAGTTTCATCATCGTCCAATTCTTTGACTATGCGGTAAAGGTTAAACTTAATCAAGAAGGGCTTTGTTCTTGTCTATAAGGTTGAATCATTATTTTGTTTCCTTTGTGATTTTAAATAAAAGAATTTGGATTCTATTGTTGGTAGTGAGTCGTGCGCTTTGAAATAGTGATGTTTGGATAAACATCTTGAATCAAGCTTTAGCAAAGAGTTCTTAAGATGAAATTCAAGAATGTGTTCTTTACAAAAATTCAAATTGATTCATTATCTTTTTCTACAAATTTCAAAGTCAAGATATGATTCATTCGAATTACAATGTGGTCCATTTTCAAACCCAATGAGTTTCCAATGAGTTTTAGCAAGTGGTGATTCATACTCCGTCATGAAATTGTAAAGTCTCTGTTCAAAACTTCAAAGCTTCAAGCTATGTTGGAATTAACTCAAGTTACAATGTTTCCC
Source organism: Lathyrus tuberosus (assembly GCA_022829125.1). NCBI lineage: Eukaryota > Viridiplantae > Streptophyta > Magnoliopsida > Fabales > Fabaceae > Lathyrus > Lathyrus tuberosus. The sequence goes on along the minus strand of JALAZF010000250.1, from coordinate 2,780,449 downwards.
ATCTTTGAATCCATGAATTTTGGCAAGTGATTCATATGAAAAATTCATCATTTAAGTTCAGATGGTTTGCATCATATATCGATTCTAGGATTCAAAGAATTCGAGTTCAATATAAGGTGATTCTAGAGTGGGAGACTCTTTACAAGTCAAGCAATTCAAAAACTCGTTTTTCAAAACTCCAAAAGTCAAGTTCACATTGGTCTGAGTACAAAGTTCAAATACATTACCATTCACAAAGAAGAATAAGGTTCATACAAAAGCAAAAAAGTATAAGAAGAATAACAAGGTTCATGATTTCTTTAATTTTACAAGTGTAGAAAAATTCCAAAAGAAAAAGACTCAAACATTGTCAAAATACATGAAAGTTCTACTTGATACAAGGAGGCAAAGTGCCAAGTACATCCTAATTCTATAAAGTAGTTGCTTCTTGATATGCATGAAAGATGATAGTATTGAGGGAATTTATGATACATGCTGGAATTAGTAAGTCCACTAGAGAATATTCATGAAATGAATTGAACAAACATTGCTGAAGAAAGATGCAGTTCAGAAGCTGGTGAAGCTCTTCCAGTGCTGTCCAGAGCAGCATTTTGTACACATATTGGAGCCATTCTTCAAAATCATCACAAAATCTGCACGAATCAACACTACTTTGGTTGTTAATGGACTAACCCCATTACTCACTGCAAGGCTTGATCATCAAGATGCTATAGCTCGTCTTAATTTACTCAAGCTAATAAAGGTTGTTCATGAACGTCACCCTCAGCCCATGAAACTAACTGTGGAGAACGATCTACCTGAAAAAATTCAAAACTGAATAGGGGAACATAGAGATGGTCAAGTGGTGGTCAAACAGATGGAAACTTCCATCCACTGCAAATCACTAACCAATAATCCTTAATTCACAATCAGACAACATAATTTCGTTTCCAAAACAGAATTTGACAACATTATCTTGGGCATTCAAAATTTAAATCAGAAATTTCAGAATCACTCAGGTTCATTGTAATTAATTTGGCAGATTGAGTTAAGTGGAAATAATGGGAGAAATCGGCGTAAATCAAAGAATCATAAACAGACAGTACTTTCCAAAGCAGAATTGGACATGATATCGCGCCATTAAGTTCCAAATCAATGCTGCAAATTTCAATGAATCTATACATTGGAAGAATTACAGACAAGAATTCAGACACAGAGATAATTTCACAAAAAAACACAATCATAAGGCACTGCAGAAGAAACACTGAGAAACATAAACACACCGCAAGGAGGAGAAGGATCAGCAATTCACAAGGTTTGAGGGAGAAGAGTATTACATACATTACACAAAGAAACACGCAGAGGAAAAATTGAGTGAAGGAATAGCTCACACGATTTAGAAGAGGAATCACAATACACACGCAAGCACGGTCGATGTCACAGAATCAGTGAAATTACTCGCACCATTCGCAACCACACGTCGCAAAACGCTGCCGTTGAATCCAGTTCGGCCTCCGTTCACTTCCAATCATCGCCACATGCCTTCCTCCATTAACGCCTTCGGTTTGCCGCTTCGGTCGCATCTCCACCACCACCAGAGCTGTCAAAAACAAACCATCGTCCGCCGTGAAAGGGCCTCCGTTGAAGTCCTAGCTGCATCGAGCCGCCCTAGCCTCAATACTCTTTGATTCTGGTACTTGCACCCTCTTTTGATTTCCTTGGATATTTGTTTGATTTAATTTCATTTTACTTTGTGAATTTGAAAAAGAGGGAAACATGTTGTTTTGAGTCTGAGAGGAATAAGAAAGTTTTCTTTTTCTCACAAAAGAGTGTGTGGTTATGAGAGTGGGAGTTGAAAGATAAAGAATAGGAACAGAGAGCAAGAGAGGGTTGCGATTGAGAGAGAGGGAACGGTGAGTGAAAAGAGAAACGCAGACGAGAGAGAGATAATGTTGATAAGTTTTGTTACCCCTCTGACCCTCATTACTTTAGTGACTTGGATGGGCCTTTGAACACCCGGCCCAATGTTCTTTTCTTTTTTAATTTTTTATTTTTTTTATTCATTGTGTTTTTAAGGTGGGCTAGTTGTGGTGAGCCCACGATTATGTTCTTTAAAAAAAAAAGATCCACCATCCTTAAATTAGTTCTTTGGCTTTTCTTTACAATTTAGTTTTCATTCATTTATTTATTTTCTTTTTTACAAATGAATAGTCTAAATTTTAGAATTTAATTGTTAGATTATAATTATGTTCTTAATTTTGGTTAATTGAATTTTTTAATTAGAGCTCTTAAAAGTCTAATTGATTAATTAAACTTCTAATTAATCTTAATTAAAATTTTAATTAATTCTGACATCAGTTTCGATTACTTATCTATTAGTGTGCTTGTGAATTTGTGAATCTTTGATAATCCTGATTTGCCATGTTCCCTTAAGTTCTTGATCCAGGATAAGCGTGTAAACATGAATAAACCACTAACAACTAACAACTAATTCCCATATCTCCCGCCGCCGTGCGATCGAGACTAGTTTACCTTACCCGTTATCCTAGCCTTAGGATTAGAGTCGTTGTACTCTACATAAGCGTCATGTCGTGGACATTTCCTTTCATGTTTAACCTAGCCTTAAGTTTAGAGTCGCCACACTCTATGTAAGTGTCTTGCCACAGACGCTTACCTCCCATTGGAACCTTGACCACAGTCAAGAGTTCCTCACCCTCATTGAGGGGAACTACGAATGATCTGATTCTATTCCCGTCAGGATACGTAGGCACGAGATGCGATGTCTTGGCGAGCATACTTAGTGTATATACCCTAGGTCTTTACATTAACACATTTCCCTTAGCAAGAAAACAATAACAAATAACACAATAAAACAAGAGATTCTTGTAGAGTACTACAGATACTTAGGATGCTAACACCTTCCTTAAATATAACCAACCCCCGAACCTTAGATCTCTTAGTTGTGTTCTTGCATAGCGCAATTAGGGTTTTCGACCTTTACCCTTTCCTTTGGATAAATCAAAGTTCGGTGGTGAATTATGATTTGTGATTCAAGTTAATCCAATAGCTTGATATGCGATTCTCACCGCGACAACGAGTTTTCTTTATTTTTTTCTTTTTTTTCCTTTTGATTCTTTTTTTCTTTTGAACAACTCGTGTGACAGTGACTTGTCTGACTTGTTTGAATGGGTTATGACTGCCTCACTCCTTGGTCGGTGAGGGATACCCATTGTGGTTTCACATCCCTTGACCTTCTGATAAAAATAATTGGTCCTCGAATGGGACACTCCTCTTGAAATTTGAACGCCTGGTCAAATTAACTGAAAACTACCCTGCCCCTAGGTTAAATGTGAGGGTTTTTCATACGAAAAGGAACTCCTACATCAAGGCTCAAAGGGGTTGACGAGGGTCTATCTCCCTTATGTAACACCCCCTTTCTATACCCCCAAATAATCACATAATCATTTAGGCACATATTAAAAATTCCGTCAGAGTATAATTATAAACATAGTATAAAAGAGGTATGTCACATTATACATGAAATTAAAACATTCAACACCTGCTCAACGATTGATATGCAACAGTGGGGTAACTTTGCAAGAGAGGAACTTAGTCCTTACACCCACATCTCAATATTTAGAATAAAAGCGGAAAATCTAAACATTGAATAACATCAAACATATATACATATATATAAATATCATCAAGTATTATCCACCAACATAATTCATGTTTACATAAACATTCATCAATAAGATACATGTACAAATGTATCACAAAAGAATCATATACATCCTAGCTACCCGGTGCTACATATCAGAGCCGACCGACCAAAAGAATGAAGACACGCTTCACAAAAAGACCACCAGCATACCTACTCTGCAATGCCTCATAGAGCATCATAAAACAGCAGAAGGGTGAGAAATATTATCATAATAACAATGCATATAATTATATATCTTAACATAAAAATACACATATTCTACATTCTCACCACAATTCATCACAACTCACTCATATACATCACAATGTATATATATATATATATATATATATATATATATACAAAACCAAGCATATTCATCATGCATATCTTCACAATTCTTATCATTCCACATAAACATACATATTCATGTTTATTCATCAATGCACAATTACAAAGATGATAAATGCAAATTATAGAGACCGACTCACGACTCTATGCAAATGCAATGAGGTACCGACTCAATCATCTCAAGTTCACTCAGGAACTTATTGGAACCATCGCTCGTTACCAATGTAACTCCCCGTCGGGCCTACGATGTTCACCCATTGCTCACACCTCACATAGGCACACAATGTTTATGGATTGCTCAAACCTCACATAGGCACACAATCCGATTGCTCACACATCACCTAGGCACACAATCGTTTGTAATCATCGCTCACACCTCACATAGGCACACAACGTTACAACGAATTCTCATTAGAATCACACAACACAAGAATGTACATCATTATGCTTCACATACAAAATGACTCAAGACACTCTTGAAATGCATACATATTCACAATATATTCATGCATTCATCTCATACTATCACATACAATCTATATACATTCACATCAATTACGCCAAACGGCAACGAGCATCGCTTTACCACCTAAACGGCAACGAACTCTTTCACAATTAACATGCATTTACATTTAATTTAAACAATGCATTTATTTGCCAAAAGACCACAATTCACAATAAATTCCACAATCTAGGATTCACACCATAAGGCTACCCACAACACATCGTATAACAACACATACAAGCGATACGTTATATTACAAAAGCATATTGCACGATAACACCTCAATCGTACACATTCACGGCGGTAAAAATCAACACAACGATATGGTTTCAATTTTCTGCTATAATTGAACTAGGTACAGCCCTCAAAACCATTTTTCCTAGAAAGAACATCTCGTTAGCTTTCCAACGCTTCGAACGGGGGTCAAAACCGACTTACGGTTCAAGAGTTATGAATTTTTGAAGTTTTTCCAAAAACCAGAATTTGGCCCTGCAACAGCTACGGGTTGCTGCAATTTCGTCCGAAAATCCGACCGATTCAATTATTTTTTTCGAAACAAACACATACTCATTCATACCTAACATATAGTGATGATTTGGAACCATCAAACGTGAATTCTACGACTTTCGATTTCAATCCGAATCTTAAACCCTCAAATCTCCAAAAATGCAAAAACTTACAAAATCAACCAAATTCGGTAAAACAAGCGTACTCGATCACGGCCTAACATTACCCGACACAACTACGCAATCTATTCCGACTTTCGTCCGTAAAAACATCGATTCCTCACAAAAATCTCAATTTCAACCTAGAACTCAAGCTATGGAAAACAAGAAAACATTCAAGCAAACACATACATAATGATATACATTGATGAGATAATAAGATTTCACACCCTTACCCGATTAAATCGATTCCTAAAAGTTGTTTTGAAGATTTCCAAGCTTTTCCTCTCTTTTTCTCCTCTTCCTCTTTCTTTCTCTCCTATTTCTCTCTATTTTTCTTTTCTTTCTCTTTCTCTCCTATTTCCTTTTCTTATCTCTTTTTCTTTTCTATTTCTTATTTTCGACTCAAATTAAATTAATTCATTTTCTCACACAATTCTATTTCCACTAAATTTCTAACTTATCATTAATTGAGAAATGTCTAAAATACTCTCCATTCTAATTTCCCCGAAAACTCTAAAAAACGGTAAAATATCATAACATGTCAACATAGCATATTAACACGCCAATTTCACAAATAAAATAATTCATCACTCAATTTAAATAAAAGACTCAACAAAATGGGAATAATCAAAATCGGGGCGTTACAACTCTCCCCTACTTTTAGAAATTTTCGTCCTCGAAAATATTACCTGATTCAAACAACTCCGGATACGACTCTCGCATCCCACTCTCTAGTTCCCAAGTCATATTGCCTTCCGCAGCGCCTCCCCACGCTACTTTCACAAGCGCAATATCCTTGCCTCTTAGCTTCTTAACTTCACGGTCCAAAATCCTAATCGGTAAAGCTTCAACCGTAAGGTTATCTCTCACTTCAACCTCGTCCATAGGAATAACATGTGATGGATCCGGAACATACTTCCGAAGTTGCGAAACATGGAATACATCATGCAAATTCGAAAGATTCGGAGGCAACGCCACACGGTAAGCCACAGCACCAACTCGTGCAGTAATCTGATACAGACCAATAAAACGAGAAGTTAACTTCTTCGACTTCAAAGCACGACCCACACCCGTAACCGGCGTAACTCTCAAAAACACATGGTCGCCTTCTTGAAACTCAAGATCTTTCCTTCTCTTGTCATGATAGCTCTTTTGTCTACTTTGAGAAGCTTTCATCTTCTCCCGAATAAACTTCACTTTCTCCGTCGTTTGTTGTACCATCTCCGGTCCAACTATCGTCCTCTCACTGGTTTCATGCCAACACAAAGGTGTTCGACATCTCCGACCATACAAAGCCTCAAATGGTGCCATACTTATACTTGAATGAAAACTGTTATTGTAGGTGAACTCAATCAACGCCAAATAACTATCCCAAGCACCACCTTGCTCGAGCACACAAGCACGCAATAAATCCTCCAACGATTGAATTGTCATCTCGGTTTGACCATCCGTTTGCGGATGATAAGCTGAACTCAATCTTAGCTTAGAACCCAAAGCCTTTTGTAAACTCTCCCAAAACCTTGATGTAAATCTAGGATCTCTATCCGATACAATACTCTTAGGAACTCCATGTAACTTCACAACCACAAGAACATAAATCTCAGCTAACTTCTCCAAAGGATAACTAATATCAATTGGAATGAAGTGAGCAGATTTAGTAAGCCTATCAACGATTACCCAAATAGCATTATGGCCTCTTTGCGTATTCGGCAATCCCGTAACAAAATCCATCGATATACTATCCCATTTCCACTCCGGAATGTCCAACGGTTGCATCAATCCACTAGGCTTTTGATGTTCCACCTTAGACTTTTGACAAGTTAAGCATGCATACACAAATTGAGCCACATCCCTCTTTAATCCAGACCACCAAAAGATTTTCTTCAAATCTTGATACATTTTATTCGCTCCCGGATGAATACTTAAGTTACTTCGGTGTCCTTCTTCCAATATCATCTTTTTCAACTCTGCATCATCGGGAATACAAATACGACCACAGAATCTCAAAACTCCAAAATTATCAACCTTGAAATCCTCATTCTCATTCATCATCAAATCAACGAACTTCAAATCCAACTTTTGCTTTTCACATACGGTTGCAAGAAAATCATTCGTAACATGTAGCATACCAAGTCTCACACTTCTCGGCGTCATTTCACAAACTAAACTCAAGTCTCTAAAATTCTCCAAAAGTTCCCATTCTCTCATCATTAATGCGGACATATGTAACGACTTCCGACTCAAAGCATCGGCCACCACGTTTGCCTTACCCGGATGGTAATTCAAACCAAAATCATAATCCTTCAAAAGCTCTAACCACCTTCTTTGTCTCATGTTCAATTCTTTTTGATCAAATAAATATTTCAAGCTCTTGTGATCACTAAAAACTTCAAATCTTGCACCATAAAGATAGTGCCTCCAAATTTTCAAAACAAACACCACGGCCGCTAACTCCAAGTCATGTGTAGGATAATTCTTTTCATGACTCTCAATTGTCTGGAAGCATAAGCCACAACTTTTCCATCTTGCATCAAAACACCACCTAAACCAATCAATGAAGCATCACAATACACAACAAATGGTTCCGTCGGATTTGGTAAAATCAAGATCGGAGCCGTTGTCAATCTTCTTTTTAGCTCATTGAAACTCTCTTCACAATGAATATCCCAAATGAAAGCCTTTCCTTTACAAGTCAATTGCGTTAACGGAAGTGCCAACTTCGAAAATCCCTCAATAAACCTCCGATAATAACCCGCCAAGCCTAAAAAGCTTCGAATCTCCGTAACCGATCTAGGAGCCTCCCATTGCATCACCGCATCAACCTTGGATGGATCAACACTAATACCACTAGCGGAAATAACATGTCCAAGAAAACTTACTTCCGACAACCAAAATTCACATTTCGACAACTTAGCATACAATTGTTTCTCTTTCAAAATTTGTAACACAATCCTCAAATGCTCTTCATGCTCCTCTTGAGACTTAGAGTAAATCAAAATATCGTCGATGAACACAACCACAAAACAATCTAACTGTTCATAAAAAATACGACTCATGTATTCCATAAACACACCCGGCGCATTAGAAACCCCGAATGGCATCACGGAATATTCGTAATGGCCATACCGTGTCCTAAAGGCCATCTTTTAAATATCCTCTCCTTTCACACGAATCTGGTGATATCCCGATCTCAAATCAATCTTGCTAAAAACACGCGCATCAACCAATTGGTCCATCAAATCATCGATCCTTGGAAGCGGATACTTGTTCTTAATTGTCACTTTGTTCAATTGTCGATAATCAATGCATAACCGCATACTCCCATCATTCTTCTTTACCAACAATACCGGAGCACCCCAAGGAGAAACACTTGGCCTTACAAATCTCTTGTCCAACAAGTCATTCAATTGCTTCTTCAATTCTACCAACTCCGATGCCGACATACGATATGGTGCCATCGAAACCGGTCTAGTACCCGGAACTAGATCAATAGAAAACTCAACTTCTCTTTCCGGCGGTACATCCGTAATATCCTCCGGAAACACTTCTGGAAAATCACACACCACTGGAAACACATCAAGCTCAACTTTACTCTCCACCAACAATGATGCAAACAAACCGAACAATTGAGCTTCGTCCGCTAAAAGTTTCTTCAACTCTTTAGTGGATAGGAAACTCTCATCTTCATCATCTTCCAAAGAAGGAAACCTCACTAACTTGTGATAGCAATCTATATGAACTCGATTAAATTGCAACCAGTTTATACCCAAGATTACGTCCAATCCCTCCAATGGCAAACACACTAAATCCATAATGAAGTCTTTACCATACATGGTCAAAGGACAACTTACACACACCAAAGACGTAGTTACCGACCCTAAAGCAAGAGTCTCAATAACCATCTCACCACCCCAAGAAGTCATAAATAAATTCAAACGCTTAGCGCACTCATGAGAAATGAATGAATGAGTCGCTCCCGTATCAATAATAGCAACTAAAGGCGTACTATTAATAAAGCATGTACCTTTAATCAAACGGTCTGCACTAGTAGTGTCCGTCCCCGCTAATGCAAACACCTTTCCGCCCGCTTGAGCTTGTTTCGGCTTAGTACACTTAGTACTAATGTGACCCACTTCTCCACAATTATAGCACTTCACTACATTCCTTCTACAATCGGTAGTAGCATGCCCAAGGCCTCCACAGTTAGAACATTTCACTACGGTCTTCCCACACTCAAATGACTTATGACCCATTTCACCACACTTGTAACACTTAACGGAACCGGAACCTCCTCCTCCAGATCTCTTATCAAAGTTTCCCCTATGCTTGCCCTTATCAATGGGTGTCACATAAGGTCCACTTCTAGCTTGTTGCTTTCCCTTCCTCTCATTCAAACTTTTGTAATGTGTAGAACGAGCCTTGCTATCTTCCTCGAAGATTCTACAACATTCCGTCAAATCCGTAAACCTTCTTATCCTTTGATATCCCACAGCTTGCTTAATCTCGGGACGCAAACCATTCTCATACTTAATACACTTTGAGAACTCAGCAGTAATTGCAGCATAGTGAGGATGGAATTGAACTAACTCCACAAACTTAGCAGTATAGTCCACCACAGACATACTACCTTGTTTCAGTTCAAGGAACTCCATCTCCTTCTTCCCTTTCACACTTTCAGGGTAATACTTCCTCAAGAACTCGGTACGAAATAAATCCCAAGTTATCTCTTCATCATCCACCTCAAGAACTTGACGCATACTGACCCACCAATCGTCGGCTTCTTCCTTCAGCATGTGAGACCCAAGCCTCACCTTATTCTCCTCCGCACAGCCCATAACTCTGAAGATCCTTTCAATCTCTTTCAACCAAATTTGAGCTCCATCGGGATCAAATCTTCCCTTGAAGACCGGTGGTTGATTCTTCCTGAACTCGTCATTAGCATACACGTTCGATGTACCTTGTACCGCCCTAGCCATTGTTTCCAAAGCAGCAGCCATCGCATTGTCGTTTCTACCAGCCATATTCTGATCATTCCCAAAAATGACAACAAGGTTAAACAACAGTTCAACCATCACAACAACAAGACAGACACAACTGACTCAACACTGGCTCTGATACCACTTAATGTAAAACCCCCTTTCTATACCCCCAAATAATCACATAATCATTTAGGCACATATTAAAAATTCCGTCAGAGTATAATTATAAACATAGTATAAAAGAGGTATGTCACATTATACATGAAATTAAAACATTCAACACCTGCTCAACGATTGATATGCAACAGTGGGGTAACTTTGCAACAGAGGAACTTAGTCCTTACACCCACATCTCAATATTTAGAATAAAAGCAGAAAATCTAAACATTGAATAACATCAAACATATATACATATATATAAATATCATCAAGTATTATCCACCAACATAATTCATGTTTACATAAACATTCATCAACAAGATACATGTACAAATGTATCATAAAAGAATCATATACATCCTAGCTACACGGTGCTACATATCAGAGCCGACCGACCAAAAGAATGAAGACACGCTTCACAAAAAGACCACCAGCATACCTACTCTGCAATGCCTCATAGAGCATCATAAAACAGCAGAAGGGTGAGAAATATTATCATAATAATAATGCATATAATTATATATCTTAGCATAAAAATACACATATTCTACATTCTCACCACAATTCATCACAACTCACTCATATGCATCACAATGTATATATATATATATATATATATACAAAACCAAGCATATTCATCATGCATACCTTCACAATTCTTATCATTCCACATAAACATACATATTCATGTTTATTCATCAATGCACAATTACAAAGATGATAAATGCAAATCATAGAGACCGACTCACGACTCTATGCAAATGCAATGCGGTACCGACTCAATCATCTCAAGTTCACTCAGGAACTTATTGGAACCATCGCTCGTTACCAATGTAACTCCCCGTCGAGCCTACGATGTTCACCCATTGCTCACACCTCACATAGGCACACAATGTTTATGGATTGCTCACACCTCACATAGGCACACAATCCGATTGCTCACACCTCACCTAGGCACACAATCGTTTGTAATCATCGCTCACACCTCACACAGGCACACGACGTTACAACGGATTCTCATTAGAATCACACAACACAAGAATGTACATCATTATGCTTCACATACAAAATGACTCAAGACACTCTTGAAATGCATACATATTCACAATATATTCATGCATTCATCTCATACTATCACATACAATCTATATACATTCACATCAATTACGCCAAACGGCAACGAGCATCGCTTTACCACCTAAACGGCAACGAACTCTTTCACAATTAACATGCATTTACATTTAATTTAAACAATGCATTTATTTGCCAAAAGGCCACAATTCATAATAAATTCCACAATCTAGGATTCACACCATAAGGCTATCCATAACACATCGTATAACAGCACATACAAGTTATACGTTATATTACAAAAACATATTGCACGATAACACCTCAATCGCACACATTCACGACGGTAAAAATCAACACAACGATGTGGTTTCAATTTTCTGCTATAATTGAAGCAGGTACAGCCCTCAAAACCATTTTTCCTAGAAAGAACATCTCGTTAGCTTTTCAACGCTTCGAACAGGGGTCAAAACCGACTTACGGTTCAAGAGTTATGAATTTTTGAAGTTTTTCCAAAAACCAGAATTTGGCCCTGCAACAAGTACGGGTTGCTACAATTTCGTCCGAAAATCTGACCGATTCAATTATTTTTTTCGAAACAAACACATACTCATTCATACCTAACATATAATGATGATTTGGAACCATCAAACGTGAATTCTACGACTTTCGATTTCAATCCGAATCTTAAACCCTCAAATCTCAAAAAATACAAAAACTTACAAAATCAACCAAATTCGGTAAAACAAGCGTACTCGATCACGGCCTAACATTACCCGACACAACTACGCAATCTATTCCGACTTTCGTCCGTAAAAACATCGATTCCTCACATAAATCTCAATTTCAACCTAGAACTTAAGCTATGGAAAACAAGAAAACATTCAAGCAAACACATACATAATGATATACATTGATGAGATAATAAGATTTCACACCCTTACCCGATTAAATCGATTCCTATAAGTTGTTTTGAAGATTTCCAAGCTTTTCCTCTCTTTTTCTCCTCTTCCTCTTTCTTTCTCTCCTATTTCTCTCTATTTTTCTTTTCTTTCTCTTTCTCTCCTATTTCCTCGTCTTATCTCTTTTTCTTTTCTATTTCTTATTTTCTACTCAAATTAAATTAATTCATTTTCTCACACAATTCTATTTCCACTAAATTTCTAACTTATCATTAATTGAGAAATGTCTAAAATACTCTCCATTCTAATTTCCCCAAAAACTCTCAAAAACGGTAAAATATCATAACATGTCAACATAGCATATTAACACACCAATTTCACAAATAAAATAATTCATCACTCAATTTAAATAAAAGACTCAACAAAATGAGAATAATCGAAATCGGGGCGTTACACCTTATATCTCCGGTGTTTGGGGATTTGAAATAATGCATGTACATCATCAGCAAGGTTTTATCCAAAAGCATACGACCAGAGATTTTTCGTTTTCATTTCGTCATCCTCCCTTAAAGAGTTTGAGCAACAAAGTTGTTATTACAATGCATAGAAATATCATATAAGTGAACACGAAAGAAATACTTCAGGAAAAACATATTCATTGCATTAAGATAATCATTCGAAACAAACAAGTTTCAACATGCAAACAGAGCATTAACAAACAAGGAAAAATTACAAATGAAAATGCAATAAAGAAGCTGATGATTTCCATAGTTGATAAGGCCTGACTCCGTCTGAACTTATTGCTTATGACGACGTCTTTGCAGTCTAAGTGCTAGCTTGAGAAAAAAGGCTTCAATTTATGTGCAGATCTTCTACAGTGAATGTGATAACCTCTGAGTCGACCAGATCTTACACCTTGTGCTTGAACACGTTGCATACTCACATCTAGCATCCATTTCATAACCAGGAGGAATAGGGTCTGGAATTGGCTTGGCCTCCCTTAGTTGAACCAAAGAACCTTCGAGTAGACGAGCAAGCAACTGACTGTGAGGAATAGGGATTGGATCGAACCTTCTCTCAGGCCTTCTTGATCTTTGTTGTCTCTGTTGCTATAACTCTGTTGCTGAAAAGCATAAGGTTGTTGGTACTAAACAGGCTGTTGAGCAGCAGGTGGAATATACACAACATTAGTTTCTCCATCCTTCCTCTTGGGGAACCCAACATAAGGTTTCTTTACGTCTTCAGAGGAACCAGCAACAGCTTGAATCTTCCCTATTTTAATTCCACTTTTGACTCTTTCTCCAGCCCTTACTAGATCTGAGAAACCGACGGAAGCACTACTAACCAACCTGTCTTAGTAGGGACCTTGCAAAGTGCTCATGAACATGTCCACAAGCTCACTTTCCAGCATAGGAGGTTGAACGCGGGTAGCTAATTCACGCCATCTCTGGACATATTCTTTGAAACTTTCGTTTTGTCCTTGTGCAAGACACTGTAGTTGGGTCCTATTATGAGCCATGTCTGTGTTGTATTGGTAATGCTTGACGAAAGCTTCTGCCAAATCCTTCCAGCTGCAGATATGACTCCTCTCTAGTTGCATATACCACTCTAAGGATGCCCTAACTAGACTATCCTGAAAGAAACGCATCAGCAGCTTCTCGTCATCCGAATACGCAGACATTTTTATGAAATATGACCTAATGTGAGTCTTAGGACATGTGGTTGTTAGAAAAAGATTTGGTTTTGTGAGATATCTCTTTGTTTTGATAATAACAAAGTTGTATTTGTGTGAGAACAATTTTGGTACTCTAACGTTTGTTTTCTTAAGTATTGACAAACAGGTGCTGATGCTGATAAAGATAATTCTGACTCTGATAAAGATAATTCTGACGCTAATAAAGATAATTTTGACTCTAATAGAGATCATGTAAAACGTCACTCTAAAACTCTCAATGGTCGCTTCTGCGTCAAAGAAGCAAGACTGCTTCTAATCTACTGTGCTTCAGAAAGACTCTAAGAAGACACTATGTTGCTACTGCAATGTTCTCTTAGATTCTGACTCTGAATTTAACTCTGATAATTATCTTCTTATGACTAAGTGCTGAAGACTCTGAAGACAAGGTTCTGATGAACAACGTTCTGAAGACTCTGAAGACTTAAGTTTTTGAAGACCAAGTTCTGAAGACTCTGAAGACAAGGTTCTGCTGAACAAGTTCTGAAGACTCTGAAGACTTATGTTTCTGATAACCAAGGGTTCTGAAGAAGGAGTGCTGAAGACTCTGACGACAAGGTTCTGCTGAACAAGTTCTGAAGACTATGAAGACTTAAGACTCTGAAGACCCAATGATTCTTTCTTCTGATCATGCTTCAATCATATCAACTCAGAGGCCTCTGATGAATAGAAGACGATGAAATGTTTGCTAGGGAAAATAGTACATAGTACAGATCAAACACATTATTTTCCACTACCATTCCACTACCCTGATTTGGTGGTACAAAGGACTATTTCAGTGTACGATTTTCATCCCAGCATAACGACATTATTTCAAGTCACCAGTATTCTACTGATATTACTGACATGCCCTTCAAAGGATCTTTTTTTGGCTATATAAAGACTTGATCATTCAACGAATCTTGTGTGACACTAAGTGTGAAAAAGAGAAATATTCAAAATACTGATTCATACGAAGAAAGAACTCAAGAAATAGAGAAATTCATGAGTGAACAGTAAAGTACCACAATACAAAGAAGAAGATTGTTCTTACTGTATAGATTCACTCTAAGTTAGATTGAGCTAGAAATTGTGTTTATATCAGCTTATGTAAGAAGCATTTCATTGTAAATATTTTATTTGATCAAACAGTTGTTTGAATTCCTTAAGGGACCAGTTGGGTCAGAATCCTTAAGAAGAGACGGTTAGTCTGTGTATTGTTAGTCACCAGCAGTTGCTAGTACAGTTGTAATCAGTTTGGTTATAGTTGATTAAGTCCTTGTGTATAAGGCGAAATCACCTTGGAGGGTGGACTAGATTAACTTGATAGTTTTCAAGTGAACTAGGATATATCGTGTGTCTTTCTCTATTGTTAGTCTATTTGTGATCTTTGTTTGAGTTTCAAAAAAAGCTTTCATTTCGAAAACTCAATTCAAACCCCTCTTTCTTGTGTTTTTCTCACACCTTCAATTGGCATCAGAGCTCCGGTTCTGATTGTGATAAACATTTTATCAACACTTAACAGTGTTTAGTACCGATCCAGTATTTATGTGAGATATCATGGCAGCTCCTGCTAATACTACTACTGAAGAGAAAGATCATTATAGTGTCAAACCACCAAACTTTGATGCTGAAAAGTTTGACTACTAGAAAGACATAATAGAAAGCTTCTTTCTTGGTATTGATGTAGATCTTTGGGATTTGGTAGTCGATGGATACACTCACCCAGTTGGTGCTACCGGTGCTAAAATATCCAGAAGTTTTATGACCAACCAACAGAAGAAAGATTATAAGAATCATCACAAGGCAAGAACCATATTGCTAAATGTTATCTCTTATATTGAGTATGAGAAGATACCAAATAAAGATACTTCCAAATCTATTTTTGATTCTCTAAGAATGACTCATGAAGGAAATGCTCAGGTTAAGGAGACAAAGGCGTTAGCCCTAATCCAAAAATATAAGACATTCAGAATGGAGGATGATGAGAGAGTTGAGACCATGTTTTCAAGGTTTCAAAAGCTAGTCGCGAGACTTAAAGTTCTAGACAAAGGTTACTCAACTGCTGATCATGTGAAAAAGATCATTAGAAGTCTTCCTAAGAAATGGAGACCTATAGTAATAGCTCTAAAGTTATCCAAGGATCTTAACATCATAAGTCTTGAAGAGCTTGTTAGTTCTTTAAGAAGTCATGAGATAGAGCTCGAAGAAGATGAACCTCAGAAGAGAAGAAAATCTATCGCTCTTAAGTCTAAACCTGAAAAGGCAAAGGCTTATCAAGCTGAGGAAGAATCAGAAGATTCTGGTGAAGAATTAGAAGATGAGTTATCGCTAATCTTCAGAAGAATCAACAAACTCTGGAAGCATAGGCAAGGAAACTTCAGAGGATCTAGAAGAAACAAAGGCTGCTCTGAGTCATCATCTGGACAGAAGAAGTAGAACTCTGGAAAGGAAGTTATCTACTATGAGTGTAATGAGCCAGGTCATTACAAGAACGAGTGTCCAAAGATCAAGAAAGACAAGAAGCCTACGAAGAACTTCTCCAAAGCGAAGAAAGGACTAATGGCAACTTGGGATGACTCTGATTCTAAAGAAGAGGAATCTGATGAAGAACAAGCAAATGTTGCGCTAGTAGCAACAATTGACGGTGAAGTTTCTAGAGAACCAGAAGATAGAATATCATCAGAACTAGAATCAGACTCAGACTCAGACTCAGAGGTATTATCTATACTTTCTCATTGTGAATTAGAGTCATGTCTGTCAGAAATACTGGAAAAGTATCAAACTCTTCAGAGTAAATGCAAATATCTTAAAAAAATCACTTGTAATTGCCTCTGAGGAAAAAGATAAGCTTGAGCAGAATAATTCTTCTCTAAATGAAAACATTTTTTGCTTAAAAAATAGTAATTATGCCTTGAAAAGCAAAGTTGCTAAATTAGAAGAAGAATTAATCTCCAATGTCTCTGACACAAGCTGTATCAACAAGTATGATAGAGCATTCTAGTATTTTCTTCCTATAAGCATAGATATAAGCAGAATAGCTTCCATGATCTATGGAGTAAGCAGAAATGGTAATAAAGGTTTGGGATGTAGAGAATCATCTGATATTGATGAAAATCAAATTGTTAAACCAAAACCTCTCTATGACCATTTTGCGCCTTCTGACACTGAGATTGTTTGCTCTGAGCTTGCACAAGAACCCCTACCGACATAGAAATATGTTTCTAAAGTTAAATATCATGCACAAATTCCACTTGATTATCCTGTTGCACAAAAGCCCAAAGTTGTGAAACACTCTAGGAAAGCTAACAAGAAAGGATCCAAAAAATGGGTACCTAAGGACAGGATAATCTATGTTGCAGATATCCTTAGCAGCTCAGTTGAAACACCAGTCATGGTACCTGGACAGTGGTTGCTCGCGACACATGACGAGAAGAAGACATATGTTCCAAAATCTGGAACTTAAGCCTGGAGGCTTCGTCGGTTTCGGAGGAAACCAGAAAGGAAAAGTCATTGGCTCTGGAACCGTTGGTAATGGTAACCTTCCTTCTATTACTGATGTTCTTTTGGTCGATGGTTTGATGCATAACTTATTGTCAATTAGCCAACTTATTGACAATGGTTATGATATCATCTTTAATCAAAAGTCCTGTAAGGATGTTAGTCAGAAAGATGGTTCAATCCTATTTGTCGGAAAGAGGAAAAACAACATTTATAAGATTAGACTTTTTGATCTCCGTGAACAGAATGTCAAATGCTTAATGTCTGTTAATGAAGAGTAATGGGTATGGCATAGACGTTTAGGCCATATTAGCATGAGGAGGATTTCTCAGCTAAATAAGCTTGAACTTGTCAGAGGCTTGCCAAATCTGAAGTATTCTTCAGATGCTCTTTGTGAAGCATGTCAGAAAGGAAAGTTTTCTAAAACTTCTTTTAAAGAAAAAACTGTTGTGTCCACCTCTAGATTAACCGTTAGAACTTCTTCACATTGACTTGTTTGGACCAGTGAAAACTGCTTCAATTAGTGGAAAGAAGTATGGATTAGTAATCGTTGATGATTATAGTCGTTGGACATGGGTAAAATTCTTGAAACACAAGGATGAGTCTCATTCTGTGTTCTCTACCTTTTGCTCTCAAGTGAAAACAGAGAAGGATTGTAAAATAGTCAAAGTCATAAGGGATCATAGCGGAGAATTTGAGGACAGATACTTTGAGAATCTTTTTGATTCTCATGGCATTTCCCATGATTTCTCCTGTCCCAGAATTCCATAACAAAATGGAGTAGTGGAAATGAAGACTAGGACTTTGCAAGAAATGGCTCGAACCATGATCCAAGAAACTGACATGGCTAAGCACTTCTGAGCAGAGGAAGTAAATACAGCATGTTACATTCAGAATAAGATTTCAATAAGACCTATTCTAGGTAAGACTCCTTATGAATTGTGGAAAAATAGAAAACCCAACATTTCATATTTTCATACTTTTGGCTGTATTTGTTTTATGTTGAACACTAAACAGAATCTTGGCAAGTTAGACTCCAAAGCTCAAAAGTGTTTACTGTTAGGATACTCTAAACGCACTAAAGGCTACAGAATCTATAACACAGAAACACGAATTATTGAGGAATCAATTCATGTCAGATTCAATGATAAGCTTAACCCTGAAAAGTCAAAGTTAGTTGAAAAGTTTGCAGATCTGAAGATCACCTTATCAGAATCTAAAGAAGCAGAAGATTCAAGAGAAGCAGACAAAGATGCAGATTCTCCAGATTCAGATACAACCTTACCAGAAACTGAAAATGACTCATCTCATTAGAAGAAGAATAGATTAAAGACTTCTCATTCTGAAGAATTGATTCTGGGAGATAAATTTGATCCAGTCAGAACTCATTCATCATTCAGACATTCTAAAGAAACTCTTCTAGGTTTGGTGTCTCTGATAGAACCAACAACAGTTGATGAAGCTCTTAAGGAGAATGAGTGGATTCTGGCCATGCAAGAAGAACTAAATCAATTCACCAGAAATGACGTCTGGGATCTTGTTCAGAAACCCAAAGGTGTCCATGTCATTGGAACTAAATGGGTATTCAGAAACAAGTTAGATGAGAAAGGTGAGGTCATAAGAAACAAAGCACGACTGGTTGCACAAGGTTATAGTCAACAAGAAGGGATAGACTATACAAAAACATTTGCACCAGTTTCCAGGTTAGAACCTATCCGTATTTTAATCTCATTTGCTGTAAATCATGACATT
Source organism: Lathyrus tuberosus (assembly GCA_022829125.1). Lineage (NCBI taxonomy): Eukaryota > Viridiplantae > Streptophyta > Magnoliopsida > Fabales > Fabaceae > Lathyrus > Lathyrus tuberosus. The sequence goes on along the minus strand of JALAZF010000250.1, from coordinate 2,761,168 downwards.
ACTTTATATCAGATGGATGTAAAGAGTGCATTTTTAAATGGATATATTTCTGAAGAAGTGTATGTGCACCAACCTCCTGGTTTTGAGAGTTTTGAAAACCCATATTTTGTTTTCAACCTTAAAAAATCGTTATATGGTCTGAAACAGGCTCCCAGAGCTTGGTATGAAAGGCTAAGTAACTTTCTTTTGAAAAATGACTTTACCAGAGGAAAAGTGGATACAACGCTCTTTTGTAAAACCTTTAAAAATGACATTCTGATTGTTCAAATCTATGTTGATGATATTATATTTGGTTCTGCTAATATTTCCTTGTGCAAAGAATTTTCTAAGTTAATGCGGGCTGAATTTGAGATTAGTCTGATGGGAGAACTCAGATTCTTTTTGGGAATTCAAATTGATCAATGATCAGAAAGAACCTACATTCATCAGAGCAAGTATGCAAAAGAACTTCTGAAGAAATTCAACATGTCAGAAAGTAAAGTTGCTAAGACTCCTATGCATCTAACATGCATTCTGGAGAAAGAAGAAGTAAGTAAAAAGGTTTGTCAGAAACTCTATCGTGGTATGATAGGATTTCTTCTGTATTTGATAGCTTCTCGTCCAGATATTCTATTCAGTGTATGTCTTTGTGCTCGTTTCCAATCAGATCCAAGGGAAACTCACTTAACTGCTGTTAAGAGAATCCTAAGGTACCTAAAAGGAACAACTAACCATGGCTTGATGTATAAGAAAACATCAGAGTACAAGCTTTCTGGTTACTGTGATGCAGATTATGCTGGAGACAGATTGGAAAGAAAAAGTACTTCTGGAAACTCTTAGTTTTTGGGAAGTAACCTTGTCTCATGGGCAAGCAAGAGACAATTAATAATTGCTCTCTCTACTGCAGAAGCAGAATACATATCAGCATCTCTGTGCAGTACTCAGATACTCTGGATGAAGAATCAACTTGAAGATTATCAGATACATGAGTGTAACATTCCTATCTTCTGTGATAATACTTCTGCCATTTGTTTATCTAAGAATCCTATTCTACATTCTAGGGCAAAACATATTGAAATAAAACATCACTTTTTATGTGACTATGTTCAGAAGGGTAATTTTCAGTTAAAATTTGTGGATACAGATCACTAGTGGGCTGATATTTTCACAAAACCCCTTGCTGAAGATAGATTCGTATTCATTCTGGAAAACTTATTTATCAAATTGTGTCTAGAATGAAATGATAATATTTTAATGTGTCAGGCTACCAGAACGTCTGATATAAGATTTTGATGATTAAGCAAAGTGTGTTAATTATTTGTTTATTGATTTTCTGATTCATGATACTTCTACAAGTTAGAAAATGTTCTAATCAGAAATTAGTCCGGTCAGATACCTCTTGGTATTCTAGACCTTGGAAACATCAAAACGTGCTCTCTTGAAAAACAAACGGCTATGATTATTTGTGACATGTGTCCAAAATCAAATCATATCTACTGTTGAAAAGACACCTCGAGCGTTGTGATTTCGTGAGACTAGGTTTCAAGTAATTATTACCTATTACTCCCACCTTGTCATAATCATTATTTTTGTTATAAATACGCACTCTCTCACTTCTCACACTACGTTACTCTCACTTCCGACACTTTTGTCTTAGAAACCCTAAAACCCTTTTGTTCTCTACAACTCCATCATCTTCATTAATGGCGGCATTATCTCAAACCATCTCAAAAGCTAAGCTACTTAGATATCAGTGCACTGTTCCTGAAGAATGTCCCATCTCTCTCAACACGCCGGAAATGAAATTCGAGTTCTTAGGGAAACCATGGTTAACTTCACAAATTTATTGGATAATGGAAGTGACCTTACTCAAACACTTGAATTCCAAGGATGGAACAGGTGCTTTAACAGATTGCAAGGATCTTCTCTTCCAAACTTGGTTAAAGATTTCTGGATTCACGTAATCACTAGTAGAAATATCATTGTTTCCACTGTGTTTGGAAGAAGAATCATCATCACAAAAAAGACTATATGTGATTTAAGCTCCATTAAAAAAGGGACTAAGAATTGTCAATGTTCAACAAGATAAGCAAAGGGAAGCCAAAGTCACAACCGCTATTTTTAAAGAAGGAACTGTTCTAAATTCTAAAAAGGATCCACCCTCGTCACTCCTGAAAGACACCCTAAGAGTTTGGTTCAAAATCATGTTGGGGACTATGTATCATTATCCAACTCACTTAGATGATTGCATCAATCTGTCATAAAAGTATGTTCTATACTCTCTGTTGAAAGGAAAGAAAGTTCACCTTCCTTGTATCTTGTTCAACTTTCTGAGATACTCCATTGTTAACTCAAGGATTGGCTCCATCAAGAAGGGAAATCATACTCCTTATGAAAGACTCTTCTCTGATATTTTCATTGAGTCAGGCTTAGTTGAGGATTTATTGGTTGATGGGTTCACTAAGGGACTTGATAAATCTTCTGGACAGACTTTTTGGGCTAAGAACTTAAAGAATATGAAGCTTCTTAAAAAAATCACCCATCGACCTGCTATTCCAAACCAGTTTGAATTCAACTTCGCTCGATCTCCAATCTCTGGATTTCCACCCCTTTCTAAGCTCTACAATCCGAAAGAACTTGCAAACTATTTTGCTGGATGTGAAGAAGAACCTTTATATGCATGGATTGACCTGGATAATCTGCCAGATACTCTTCCTGAAATTTTTCAGAGAAAAGGAAAAGGCAAGAAAAAGAAAAATGATGATGAGGATGGACCATCAACAAAGAAAATGAAGATGGCATCTACATCAACTCCTCCTGAACAACAAAGTAAGTCTTTTGAATCTCCATCTGTAACTACACCTGTTTCTATTGACAGAAATTTGTCTTCATCTCTTCCCATTTCATCACCAACACTTACAACTCAACCATTATTATCCACTCCTCCACCAATATTCTCTACTGTTGTCACCACCTCTCCAACACCCATTTCTAAATCTCCTACTGAAGAAATTCCAGTCTCTACACCACTTTCACCACAGGCTCTTGAATTCACCTCATCCCAATCAACTTCCACCATTTTTATTCAACCAACTCTTGTCACATCTGTTCCACCATCTCCAATCATTCAAATCACTGAAGAAATTCTCACTAAACATCCACAAACAACCATCTCACCATCACCAACTCCAATTATTGCTCCATAACCTATTTCAGAATCAATAATTGCTAATCATGAATCCTCTCTAAATAATGATACCATCATTCTTGATGACTCTGTTGAAGATGATGAACCCTTAACTGAAAATCAAACCTCTAACCTTCCTCCTACCTTAGATGAAGCAATATCTATTTTTAAGGACAGTGTGGTTATGAAATTCAGGACACTTTCTGATGAATCAAATGCTAGTGAAGACCCTTCTGTTTTGGGTGCTTCATGGGATCAATTCAATTAGTGGATGTCTGAGGAATTTCAGAAGATTCAAAATCTTTCTATTTAGACAAAGGGTTACCTTGTTCAACAAGTTGAAAAGAGGTTGCAAGAGAAGAAGGAAGCCGAAGTTAGGGAACTGGCAGAAAGGTTAGCCAAAGAAGAAGCTGAAAGATTAGCTAAGAAGGCTAAAGATCAGGCTGAAAGAGATGCTGCTGAAAACTCCTCTTCTGATCCAGTGTTGAAAACTCTAGCTACTCTTCAGAAGGAACATGAGTTATTCAGAGCAAGGATGGACAAGCAAGATGAATTCACTGTCAACATTCAGAATGCTCTTGCTCAGATTCTTCAGAGGGTCCCTCCTGCTTCTCAACCTTAGGCACTTTTTAGGCTACCCCGTAGTTTGTCTTTGACTGTTTGTGTATGGTTTGATGTTCTTTTGGATTATCATTTTAATTACCCTTTTTGATTATGACAAAAAGGGGAAGTATTATTATGGAAAAGTTATTTTGTTAAATATCTTGTCTCCAATCATAGCTCTAACATTCTAACACTTTATATGGCATATCTTTTTAGAATGTTTTTTAGGAAAAATAATTATATTAGCAAAATGACTCTGATATCAATCAGGCTCTGATTTATTTAATCAAGCTCTATTATCAGAATGCATCACCATTATAATCAAGCTCTGATATTTTGGATCTATCTAGATCTCTGCAATCAGGCTCTATATCCCAAATCTTATAAGATTTTGTTAAGTCTTAGATTCAGGGGGACCTTGATAAATGGAAGTTTACTTTGAAACTTATCTAAGTCAATTCTGATTATCTTCGTACAAAATTGTGTTATCAAAATACATTATTTTGTCATTATCAAAAAGGGGGGAGATTGTTAGAACAAGATTTGGTTCTGCGAGATATCTCTTTGTTTTGAAAATAACAAAGTTGTATTTGTGTGAGAACAATTTTGGTACTCTAACGTTTGTTTTCTTAAGCATTGACAAATAGGCGTTGACGCTGATAAAGATAATTTTGACTCTGATAAAGATAATTCTGACGCTGATAAAGATAATTCTGACTCTGATAGTGAAATTATGGTACATGTGCAGAATTCAGATGTCCTATAACATGCCATTCGACATCTGGCCTGACATGAACACACATGGCAAGGTATATAACAATAAGCTTAGTACTGAAAAGATAAACACAAAACACACAGAATTGTTAACCCAGTTCAGTCTAACACACCTACTCTGGGGGCTACCAAGCCAGGGATGAAGTTCACTATCAGCAGTATCAATTCAAAGCTAAACTCTCCGTTTACAGCTTATCACTTAATCACTACCCAATGACCCTTCTACCTAGATCCTCTCTAGCTATGAGAAACTCTTCTCACTCCCAATCATCGCAATGATGTCTAGCAGTCAACACTCCGCCACTGCATCAACGGCTCTTTACCTATACAACAATTCAACAATGGAAGACACCCTTCCAAGACACAACTTAGAGTTACTTAAAAGCTTCCTCCAAGAACAATACTCCTCTTACTTAACAGTTTCGAGGATCACACTCACAAACTGTCCAACTCACATGTCGAGTGGTACAGGAACCAACCCTAATAACAATACTTTTACATCTTTGGTTGAGTTACAATTCTAGGTTACACTGCATCTATATATAACCTATTTCCAACTGGATTTGGGCCTTCACAGACACAGCAAATAAGCTACTACAAATCAGCAGAAACTTCTGCAACATAATAGGACTTCAATCTTTAACTTCCTAAAATATCTCCATATTTAGAAAGTGTATATTTTCCAGTATTCTTCTCAATTTGAATCTTCAGACCTTTTACTTCAGCGCCACATAGAATTTGCATATTATTCCCTGAATATTCTGCATCTGTTAAGACATAACAGAATCTTTAATTCACTTTGGTTCTGGCGCGATGTCGAATGGACCTTCATGGGACATCTTAATACGACATGTTGTTCCAGATGTTGAAACCACTTCAACTCAACATGTTCCATTGCACAATAAGACTTCTTGCTCAACCTGTTCTTCTTTAGCAAGATAAAATATCCTACCTAACATATTACTGGTATTATTTGTTTTACAAAATTAATGCCAACCCTACACATTAAAGAACTAACATTCTCCCCCTTTGGCAAATTTTGGCTAAAACAAATATATACACATTACAACTCAGATTACAGCAGCAATTACAACCCTACACTACTGTCAGTAGTTATCAGCAACTACTGAACCTAACAGTAACCATTAGTAGCTACTGTGTACAGCAACCATGGAGAATCATCTTCTTGGGAAATCTTGAATGATGTTAGGACATCATGTTTGACAACTCTTTCCAGCATATTCTATGAGCTCCATAACATCACCTCCGGGCACCACATCACAACAACTTCAGGCAGCACATTAGGACCTAAGAAGTAGAAAGTCCTGAAGTCATTTGGTGCACATGAGGAAGAAGATATCTGACACTCCCCCTCAATACAACACATTTCTTTTTCCTTCCAGGACAGACCCAGAACAAATGTAGAAGACTCTTCCAGAAAAGAAACGTATGTCATGACAAAAAGGACCAATGGTGGCATAAGAGGTTTTTGCACACCTTATTTGATCAGACGCCCCTAGTCGACCTGTGGCATAAGATGAAACTTAAGAAGTACCAATCTACCAACCCAGGTAACTCAGAACACAAGTCACAACTGTGTTCATAACTCAGGACACAAGTCACAAAGACTTAACACCAACTTAAGGATAGGACACCCTCTTCGACATCTCTGCACACATTTGGAACTGCAGACTCCAGACATAACATCTGCGCAAACCATTTCGCACACCCTTTCTCCCCCTTTTTAGCCAAAAATTGGCAAAGAAGCCCTCACAGAACCAGACCCAAGTGGTGCTCACCCAAAAATGAACAAACGCCATAAGACTTATGAAACAAGAACACTCACTGGCTGAAGGAGAAGAAAATAACCCCTATAAATAGCTGACCAGTTACTTTGGAATTAACGAGCTTTGAATATGTCAAGGTTCTTGGTCAAAGAAACGCTATTTTAGGTACCAAAAACTCCATCCAAATTCAATGTCTACCTTCCAAAACAGTCTTGACCGTCTTTATTGTTTCTCAATTGATTCTTACCATAAATTGAGCCAATAATGTTCCATGCATAGGCAAAGACACGTGTTTCACCTTATCCTTACACTACCGTCCAGAATAATTCCTTGTTTGGCTCAAGAGAAACATGTCATGTACCGTGTTCTGACATTTTACCAAACAATGTCTGCTTGCTCACAACATTATCAACCCAAGACTCCACAGAACACAAGCATATTTTCTTTTCTGTTGGATTCTGAGACGCCTTCTATCGATCAGTACAACTCACAATCCCTTCTAGATTCCTTCAGAACAGTAGAGAAAAATAAATTCTCCCAGATACAACAATTTTGCTTTTCAGACTCCTCCTGCATAAGCACTAGCTTCACGCAGCTAGGACAGTACACCGGCCTTAAGAACACCCAACCATACTCAGTAGTACATGTCCCATCATGTTGTTTGACATCACTCTGCACAAGCTTGGACAACACGCAAGCCACACAAAAATATGCACACTTACAGTAATAGACCATAGACAACAGCCTTAACTCCCCCTGACATGAACAACTGATGCTCCTTATGATAGCACAACGATATTGCCACATTCTCAACACTTAAGAACTGCTACTTTTTGTATTTGTTGAGCATGATCTCACCATGTTTATTTCAGATACATGGTCTGCCAAATATAAAAGCCCACTTGATTTGGAATTTCTCACATATTCCATAACAAATGTCTTTAGATTACTCGCAACACAAGATAAGGACTGCCACCACCTTTTACTTGTATTAGAAGAAACCTCTGTATCTTCAGTCATTCTGATCAGATCACACCACTGACAACAACCTTCTGTCCTTACATTCATCATTCTAATCCACATTATGTCAGAACTGGCACTTCAGACAATAATGTTGCTTCTTCCAACTCCACAAGCACAGTCCCCAACTTTCATCCAGTATACACACCAAACATCAATATAAGATAAAGGAACACACCTTCTACATTTTATTCAGGTAATCACAACCAACTGATCACAACCAGCATCAGCAGCTATTCCGAAGGCATACTCAAAGGAATCACATCAGACAACTAGACAGTACCCAAACACACTCTCCCTCTTTTTAGCCATAATAGGACAACCTCTTAACCTACCAAGGCACCAAACACGAAGTTCTGACATCCAATGTGACAAGGTCCCAAGAGACAACAAGTTCCCAAGAAAAACAAGTTCCCAAACCAAAGACCACTTTGACTGGTCAGGCGATACAAACAAAGTCTCTTTATGCAGTATAAAAAAACTAAGCCTCCTTGCTTCTAACAGCACATCACAGATAGAACCATGAGTCAGTCTAACAAGGATGCAGGAAGGAGACACATGCAGGAAGTCAAGAAACCAGATCCACAGAAGTTGAAGAACAAAACACTGTCCACAGCTGGAGCAACTTCAAGAGCCACAAGAATAAGAAAAACATCAGAGGCAAGGATGAAGGCCATCAAAAAACCTTCAGTGCAACTTCAAGCTTCTGATGATGAATGGGACGAAGATTGGAAAACATTTCTTGATTTGGGGGGTTGGGATAATCTTTAGACTCTTTGTTTGTTGCTTTTTCTAATCTTGTATGCTTTCAGCAGTGCAATAAAATTTTGTTTCAATTCTGTTTCCTTTAAACTAAACATATGCAATAAAGATCACAACTGCATAAGACATATCCCAGCACACTTAATCCTCATGTATGCAAATTCCTAATTTGCAAAATAAGTGCCAACACCGAAAGTTGCATCACACGTCCAGCTGCATAAAATATTGACACTCTCCCCCTGTGCTTCTTCGTACCTTGACGAATGGAAAACATAAGACGCATCTTCATGTCTTCAAGAGCTCACTCTTTGTTCAACTTACAAGTTGAACACAATCCTCCCTCACATGATCCCAATCTGATCAACTTTTCTCTATCTAAGACCACTAGTACTCCTTTGCAAAAAGAACACGTTAAATGAATGGAGAACATGAGACTCATCTTCATGTCTTCAAGAGCGCACTCTCTGTTCAACACACCTGCTGAACACATTCACCTACTGCTTGACCCTCACAACAGTACATAAATCAGGTAGAGGCTTGTGATCTCAGGAGACAGAAACCATAACATTCTGAGCAGAATGTCCTGTCAACAGATGTTAAGACATCAGTCTTGACATCATGAACAAAGTCCAACTGTACAAAGAAAACACCACATTCTAAAACAGAATCTCCAAGCTTTCTCCCATAAGAGCACACGAATCGTATTCTCTCATCCAACTCTCAAAAGGCAATCGTTCCCTGTCATTCTCCCCTTTAATAACAGGACAGACTGTGATTTGATCAAATCAATCCTTAATCACACACAGTCAATACTAGCTTCCCAAGATCATTCAGATACTGCTTCCAGTTAACAGAAAAAAAATCATGACTCTTTGATCTTTGACCTTCATGTCTAAGAAGTCTGCTAGAGATAATACTTCTTGAATCTCAGGTTCTCCACTCCTGCAGCAAGGACCAGAATTAAACTGACCTCAGGAGTAAATAACATGTTGACCACACCTTGACCAACTCACACATCTAAGATAAGTTCCAGGGCCAGAAACTTCTTAGACATACCACCCAGATGCCTCCTCTTCCAGATCAGGAGTAGGTTCTAAACTCATGTGATCAAACCACATTAGTTTAGCACCCAGAGCATCTGCTATGCCGTTCCTTTAGACCACAGAATTCTTCACAATTCTGACGTGATGTTCTAACACAAGATAGGACATCATTCCAAGGAACACATCAAGAGATCAAAGACTGGAGATTAGCCCTTTTTAGAAGCAAAAGTAAATTACTTCTCTCTTACTTCAGATCTCTTCCTTACAACTTCACTTATCAATGTCTTTATGAGTGGCCTTGAACAATAATCTTCAAGTATCGTTGACACAGTAAGTTGAAGCAGTCTTGCATATATCCCATCATCATAGGATATACATTCAGATAAGAACAACCTTCTCAGATACAACCTCAGGAGTTTTCAGATAGATATGCAGTGGATCAAAAACGTAAACTCCTCAAAATCTTCAGGTGTCATATATTAGCCCTAGCATCATATTCCAGGTGACACCACAATACCACAGGTCTGAAAATAAATCAAACCTAACATAACCACAACACAACAGCTCTTCACCCAAATCTCCAAGCCTTTAGCACATGCCACTGCCTGTCACGAACAGTCCATCCTCCACTTCTAGGGACCATTCTCACACCCATATGAACTTCTCCAAGTTCAAACAACTTTTCAGTAGAAAGCTTCTACCTTGACCATGAACCAGAAAGTATCTTCCCTCAGATCTTATCCAGATACAGAACAGAATGACCTGCTCTGATACCAATTGAAATTCTGGTACATGTGCAGAATTCAGATGTCCTATAACATGCCATTCGACATCTGGCCTGACATGAACACACATGGCAAGGTATATAACAATAAGCTTAGTACTGAAAAGATAAACACAAAACACACAGAATTGTTAACCCAGTTCGGTCTAACATACCTACTCTGGGGGATACCAAGCCAGGAATGAAGTTCACTATCAGCAGTATCAATTCAAAGCTAAACTCTCCGTTTACAGCTTATCACTTAATCACTACCCAATGACCCTTCTACCTAGATCCTCTCTAGCTATGAGAAACTCTTCTCACTCCCAATCATCGCAATGATGTCTAGCAGTCAACACTCCGCCACTGCATCAACGGCTCTTTACCTATACAACAATTCAACAATGGAAGACACCCTTCCAAGACACAACTTAGAGTTACTTAAAAGCTTCCTCCAAGAACAATACTCCTCTTACTTAACAGTTTCGAGGATCACACTCACAAACTGTCCAACTCACATGTCGAGTGGTACAGGAACCAACCCTAATAACAATACTTTTACATCTTTGGTTGAGTTACAATTCTAGGTTATACTGCATCTATATAGGACTTCTTGCTCAACCTGTTCTTCTTTAGCAAGATAAAATATCCTACCTAACATATTGCGGGTATTATTTATTTTACAAAATTAATGCCAACCCTACACATTAAAGAACTAACAGATAGAGATCATGTAAAACGTCACTCTAAAACTCTCAATGGTCACTTCTGCATCTAAGAAGCAAGACTTTTTCTAATCTATTGTGCTTCAGAAAGACTCTAAGAAGACACTATGTTGCTGCTGCAATGTTCTCTTGGTTTCTGACTTTGAATTTAACTCTGATACTTATCTTCTGATGACTAAGTGCTGAAGACTCTGAAGACAAGGTTTTGATGAACAACGTTCTGAAGACTCTGAAGAATTAAGTTTCTGAAGACCAAGTTCTGAAGACTCTGGAGACAAGGTTCTGCTGAACAAGTTCTAAAGACTCTGAAGACTTATGTTTCTGATAACCAAGGGTTCTGAAGAAGGAGTGCTGAAGACTCTGATGACAAGGTTCTGCTTAGCAAGTTCTGAAAACTCTGAAGACCCAATGATTCATTCTTCTGATAATGCTTCAATCATATCTACTCAGAAGCCTTTGATAAATAGAAGAAGATGAAACATTTGCTATGGAAAATAGTACACAGTACAGATCAAACACTTTCTTTTCCACTACCATTCCACTACCCTGATTTGGTGGTACAAAGGACTATTTCAGTGTACGTTTTTCATCCCAGCATAACGACATTATTTCAAGTCGCCAGTATTCTCCTGATATTAGTGATTTGCCTTTCAACAGATCTTTATCTGGCTATATAAAGACTTGAACATTCAACGAATCGTGTGTGACACTAAGTGTGAAAAAGAGAAATATTCAAAACACTGATTCACACGAAGAAAGAACTCAAGAAATAGAGAAATTCATGAGTGAACAGTAAAGCACCACAATACAAAGAAGAAGATTGTTCTTACTGTATAGATTCGCTCTAAGTTAGATTGAGCTAGAAATTGTGTTTATATCAGCTTATGTAAGAAGCATTTCATTGTAAACATTTTATTCGATCAAACAGTTGTTTGAATCCTTAAGGGACCAGTTGGGTCAAAATCCTTAAGAAGAGACGGTTAGTCTTTGTATTGTTAGTCACCAGCAGTTGCTAGTGCAGTTGTAATCAGTTTGGTTATAGTGGATTAAGTCCTTGTGTATAAGGCGAAAACACCTTGGCTGGTGGACTGGATTAACTTGATAGTTTTCAAGTGAACCAAGATATATCATGTGTCTTTCTCTATTGTTAGTCTATTTGTGATCTTTGTTTGAGTTTCACAAAAAGCTTTCATTTTGAAAACCCAATTCAAACCCCCCCTCCCCCCGTTTTGGTGTTTTTCTAACACCTTTAGTGGTTCCATTTTACTTGTCGAAAATAGGCACTTTGAACTTTGGAGGGATTCTCACACCTGGGACCAGACCCCAAGTCAGCCATGTCCATACCCAGAGTATTCTGGCTCTCAAAAGCCTTCATTCTCTCTTCTAGCATACTAAACTTCTTTTCCGCCTCAGTAGGAAAACTCATCTCAACATCAAAAAATTGTTCATCCTGATTGTCCACCTCCAGGCGAGGAACAGGAATTTCAGTAGCCCTTCTGCTTGATTTACTCATATGAGGGGGTGGTGGAAGATCAGTACGTGGAGGATTCACATCTCTGCCCGAAGAATTACCACTAACAACATTCGCACTGCCATCCTCTGGGATAACGACATCAGACCTATGGATAAGTGCCCTTAATCCCTCTTAACGCTGAGCCATACCTTGCATCACTTCCATAAACTGTCCCATACGAGTCTGGACTTCTGACAATTATGATTGTACTTAATCCATGATTCGCCCCTAGTTTCTTCGAGTAGTGGTGAGAAATCAGATTTGCAGTTCTGAAGAAAAGACCAAGTCAGAATAAGAATCCCCATCCTTGAGTACCTGCTATGAATGCATGCATGCATGAGGGTATGCAAATGCCATGTTCGATTATTTCCAAGGAAACTTTCTACTTCGATTCAAGTTTTTCACCGAAGAACCCCAAGAAATAGATGGAATGCTCAACAGCGAGTCTCAAAGCTAATATCCTTGGAAATAAAAGAGCATGTATGTTAGAATGCAAACAAGTTATGATGATATGGATGCAGAGACATGGGATCAAAGCTTCCACAAATTCTTGATAACTGCTGCGCTGCTGACGGAATAAGTTCAAAATTCCGCTCTAACCAGAGTTCCAGAATACCAAAATATTAGAATATCAAAATCATAGGTCCACACTGATAAAAAAACCAGAAAACCAGGTAGGTTGAAAGTCGAGGTTTTCTGCAAAAACCCATCCCCTCTCACATGTGGGTTCTAATCTTGGACAAGGCATCCTAGTAAGCCCTCAGCATCATGGGCTCTCAAGTCGAGAAATGATAATAAGTTTACCATTTCTGGTTTGGCATTATAACCCCTCAAGGAGGCCTTAACTGATTTCCCATGAACGATCTCCAGAGTCATAAGCTCCTATCAGACCACTCTAGTTACTACATAAACATGCAGTTCAGAGTATCCTCAAGAAAACATCGTTTGAATGTGAACTCAAGCTGACAATACGTGTCAAATGCCATGCAAGTCAATAAGAGCCCACTCTAATCCTATGTGTGTACTCAAGCCTGGGTAATGGGCTTATCTCTCATAGAACCATCCCACTCAACAGCACAACAACAGCAGAACAATATAATAATAGTAATCAAATGCAAATAATGCAAGAAAATGCAGTAATATACAACATATAACGCAAATAAGTGCAAAAAGATAAACACCCAAAAAAACAGAAACAGACAAGCGCTAGGATTGACTCACATAGGAAACCAGATCTCCCCAGCAGAGTCGCCAGTTATCGCAACGCGAAAAATAATCGGCAAAAAAATAGAGTCGCCACCGAACCTTATTTATCCCGACGGGGGAAAGGAAACGATCGAAGAAACCTTAAAAGGGAGAAGACATGGTCATCGCAACCAAAGTCTGGGTTCGGGAGTTGGTTACACGAGAGAAAGGTATTAGCACCCCCTCGCGTCCGTTGTACTCAACAGGATCCAAGCTTGTTGTCTAATCAAAGGGTGTGTCATCTAAAGCTCTACTGCTAAACGGAAACAAAAAGGGAAAAACAAAAATGAGACTCGATAGGACTTCGCCGTACTAGGCCTATGTATTCCCTCGTGCAATGGGAAAGTCAGAGTCAACGTAGTTCGGAGGACTACGGATGGGGGAAGGTTGCTCATTAAGACATCTCCATCTTGTGCCTACGTATCCTCAATCGGACAAGAAAGAGGAAATTAGAGCAATCGTAGTTCGACTCACGAGTCGATAAGTGTTTTTTATGAGCGACGTCAAGTTCGTGTTCCAGCAGTTAGGGTCGATGCCTGTTTGCAGTAGAACGGAAAGTAACGCACTCTTTCTGAAAATGATTTGACAAAGAATCCCAAAAGATAAAATGATTTAAAGTTTGGTTTGTAAGTTTTAGATAGAAGTGGATTAACTTTATTCGAGATGCACACCGCACTAAAGTCTATGACATAGGATCGATTACTTCGCGCTAACGATCCAAATGTCTCGCGCACAAAGTACCCTAAGATGAGGTTAGAAATGCATCTGCTCACCTTTTCCCATGTGCTTAAGGCTCGTGGCGCACAATACACATCATACTTATTAGGTGTTTTAATTTTTTTTTTGAGTGGAGAAAGAAGAGGACTCGAGGTTGAAAAGAAAATAACTAAGGGACACTAACTCCTAATGTTGTCATACACAATGGTCCTAAAGTTGAAGGTGTGAAAGGAATTTCTATCTTAATGTTAGCATGCAAAAGATGGACCTATGATTGAGGTTGAAAGGGGGTCTAACCTAATGTTATCATGCATGAGTTAGCTCCTAATATCTATCATACTCCAAGCTTAATCAAAGATTAAGTTGGACTAGGGGATCCTAAGTGTCGCTCCAGGGATTTTCATCCAGGTACAAACATGAAAGTGGCGTTGAAGGAAGAAAGAGAGTCGCCAGCCATGCATTTTTATCCCAAAGAAAAGGAAGGGTAATGCTGAACAAACCCGGGAGAAAGGAAAGAACGAGGTCTCGCGAACCAAAGAGAACGGGTAAGGGAGTCGGTTACGTGAAGGGAAGGTTATCGCACCCCATCATGTCCGTCGTACTCGACGGGATCCACGCTTGAAGTACTGCTCAAAGGGTGATAAAAAAGATACTTGAAAAGGAATGGAAAGAGAACGAGAAACAAATGTAGGGAAAATAAAAGAAGTGCTCGAATGGGCCCTACCCCACTGCCTACGTATCTCATCGGGAATATGAGAATCAGAGCGACGTAGTTCCCCTCAGCTAAGGGAAAATTGTTTGTGTTTTTTAGGGAACGGCTAATGTTCTAGCTCAGGTGTTGTAGGCTCGCTGAATCGAGTGCGTTGCCGTATTGCAAGAGAACAAGGAGAAGCACGTTCGTACGTTGAGAGTGAGTGAGATGAAAAGAGAATTCCCGAAGGAAAGACGTTATTGTTTGTTTGAAGTGTTTTAGAAGTTTTTTTACTTGAAGTGTTTTGCATAGGTAAGTGTACCTAAGTCTTTTTCAATGGAATGTGCATCTCATGCATCATTCCAAAATGAAATGATGATGAAGTACACTAAGTATGAGTAAGATCCTTAAACTTACTCCCAAAAGTAAAGGCTTAAGCACACTAGCCTATTCCCTTTATTAAATGTTTTTTGTTGTTTTTAAATGAAGAAGTGTTTTTTATTTTGTTTGTGAAATCACTTCATGTTGAAGACTTGTACATCATGCTAGAAAACCTACAACACATTCCAAGATGGAATGTATACAAGTCCCCCCATGGAATAAGGCTCATGACACATGAAGATGTTTCAACCTTTATTAGGTGTCTTGAAATTGTTTTGAGATGAGAGAAGAGAGACTCAAAAAACAAAGGTAAAGACTAAAGGGAACTAAGACTCACCCTAATGTTATCATGCTTGGAGGTCCTAAGGATTTAGTGTGGTTTAGAAGCCTAAGCTAAAAGAAAAGAGAAGAAGAACAAGTTCTAACTTACTTCAAAGATTAAAGTTAAGTTAAGAACTCAAAGGGATGAAAGAAGTGAAGTGTCAAAGAAGCATAATATGCTTATCACAGTCAAACTTTGAAAGCTTTAAAAGATAAGAAAAGAGGTTGTATGTGGGTGCACACCCACACACTTGACTTACCATTAGCCCCTGAAAATGTTAGCAAAACAACTTACAAGTAAAGAAATAAGGAGAGAAGAACAAGTAAGGGCCAAACAAGTTAGGAAGTAAGGAAGAAAGATCTAAAAGGTGTGAAGAAAATTCTACACAAAACAACATATCATGCTATCCAAATAAGAAAATAAAATGGAAGGAAACAATGAAAACAGCAACAATTACAGCTCATAAGTACAATGCAGCAGTAAAATCTATCATCATGTACCAAACAGCAATTAACAGCACATGTTCAGCCTACAAAATGGGTGTAAAAAGCAACTAGCAGCACATACAACAGCATATATGTGCATAGACAGCAATGAAAAATCAGGGGCAACATGCACTCACAAATGATTCATTCATAAAAGAACAAACATGCTTCAAGCCTTGCACATTATTCAATCAAACATGATCACAATCACACCATAAATCATGGTAAACAATTCTTGAAATCACCCTGGAATAATGCACATTGTAATAGAATACACATTATTAAGCATGTGAACAAATTAAAACAAATGTGCACCTATTGAAATAGACAGCAAATGAACATGCACATAACAATTCCAGCAACACAAGTGTCATACCCCAAATTTTGACCACTAAGATTTCCCATCATTGTGCAAATCATCATTACAATATGGGGGAACCATCATACTTCATCAGTCTCCCCAAAGATGGGTGAGCATCCACTACAATTAAAATTAGGGTTTTAAGCCCTCTCAGAGCCTTAGACAAAGGATCAATCAAGAAACAACATGATCTTCAACTTGTCTAACCTCTCAAACATCCACAATGGACCAAAAGGACTCCCACTTCAAGGATTAAGCACAAGGATGCTCCCTTCTAGGTGGATCAAGTCTCAAGATCGACAGTGTCACCAAATTAGGGTTTTGGTCGACCAGGGCCTCCAGATGGAAAATTTTCATCTGGGCACAAGCCAATGATCCAAAACACAACCTAATATACTCCATGGAACCTCATGGACCCAATCATCAAGTCAATTTTGCCTCAAGGGATGCATACATCAAAAATCAGGAATTAGGGTTTTTCTTGACCTAATTCACCCCTAAGTTGACTTTTAGGGCAAATCATGAGCCAAGACCTCAAGAGAGGGTTTGAGGGTCTCTAATGAACTATATTGATCCATTTGGAACAATGGATTAATTCAAGAAGCTTGAGCAACAAGTCTCAATTTCATCTGCACCACAATTAGGGTTTTAAGGAAAAAGTCAACTGTAACTTTGACTTTTGACCAAGACATGCTCCCAAGCCCTAAGACATGATTCAATATACCCTATGACACCCATGGAACATGTCCATCAAGTTTAATTTAGGTCAAGGACATGATTTCCTGAAGAATTGCACAGTTTGGAATTCATCTGATAAAAAGTCAACTGTGCACAAAAGTCAACTTTGACTTTTTGAGATTTTTCACCAAAATGGATTTTTAACCCTAAAATGATGTTAATGTATGATTTGAATCATCATTCATCAAGAAAAATCAAGAAAAGTTGGATAACTTGTAAAAGGGGTAACCATAAAAACTTAGAAATTTTTCTAAGTTAAAAATAAAGTGACAAGGGTACCAACTTTGGAGGATCATAACTCCTAAACCACAAAGCCATTTTTCCTCATCCAAAGATGGATTTGTAGCCCTCATTACCCTCTACAAAAACTTCAACTAGACCTAAGTCCAGTTCATTAAGGATTTTGAGTTATGGAGTGATCAAAATGGCTGAAAAATGAAAATGTCACTTTTTCCAACACTTAGTGAAATTTTCACTAAGTCCAAATCTGTCTTCATTTTTTTCCAAATGTAGGGGGATTTTTCACTTGGATTCAAAAGAGATAAAAAACAAACATGTTCAAACAGTTGTTGTATCATGTAAGGGCTTTCCAAAATGGCCAAGAACATTGCCAAATTCCATTTGGGCTATGAGTTATGACATTGTCAAGTTGCCTTGTTGAAATCTGTCAAGGCAAGGCAGAATTTGCATTTTTGCTCGATTTACCAAAATTGTACAAATCCAAACACTCCTATCCACTTGGACACATTTGAGGATTGAATCTCTAGGGGACAACCATTGAGCCAAGCCTCCAAAGTCCTTGGAACAAGAAAAAGCATGTTGAACCTAGAATTGCCAAAATAGGGACAAGACTCCAAATTTGGATTGGAGCATTCAATGGAAGCATCAAGATGGCATGGACTGATCCATTTTCATTTGAATTCAGTCAAGACTTATCCAAGACCAAGGGAACCAGCAGCCTGTGCCCTAACCTCTAGTCAATGGCTAGAGGAGACTTGAACTTCCATTGGCCAACATTGAACAAACCTACTCAGCAGTTGCCATTCACTATGCCTTGCAAAAAAACTTGCTCTACTATAAATAGAGCTCAATTATGGTCAGTTTAAGTACACCAAAGCCATCAAACAGATGCTTTCCTCAAAATCTCTTCTTTCACTCCAATTTTGCCTTCTAAGGCAAGTCACTATCGGGTTTTGAGTTTGAGAGCTTTTCCAATCAAACCAATCACTCACACACCTCACATACATCATATAGAAGTGATTCAAACACTCATATAACATCTGGAACACTGATTTCACAAAATCACCAGCCAATTGCTCAAGTTCATGACAGTTTTGCAGTTGAGGTGCCATCCTCAATTCCAAATCATTTCAATCCATTCTAAGCACTCAGACACATCACTTGGCACCTAGGGAAGCTATCCACATCATTGGAACCAAGCTGTAACACCTCCAACACCAAACACGATCACCAGCTGCAAGTGGTAAGCATGAGCTCTTCTAACTCTATGATCCATGCATTTTTTGCTGCACAATAATTTGGCCATATGTTCATAATCATGCATGGAATGTTTCCCCTCAATTAATTGCATTGTTTGAATCGTGTATCAAAAATCCTAGCCTTCATGCAGAAATTAGGGTTCTTGAGGATTTTTCATGATTTCTTGTTATATGTTTAATTTAAATGAAATTAATTAACATAGACATGATCGTGAGGTTGAGACGAGCATAATGATATGTGGATTGCATGTTATAATCAAGTATTCAGTGAGATTGGAGAGAAAATGCAAATCTGGCCAAGCCCAGAACACGCGCGTGTTCTTGGTGTGTTCTTGGCGCCTTTTTTCAAAATTTGAATATTTGAATTTTGTGATTTTATTTAATTGATTCAAAAATTAATTTCTCTCTGAGTTTTAATGATTTTGAGTTGATTCTTTTTTTAATAATTCACAAAAATGTTAAAATATTTTATTTTCCCAAAAAATCCCAAAAATATTATTTATTCCATATAATTGATATTTTTGCAAAGAATTAATATTTTAATTATTTTTGACATTTTAAATATTTTTTCTACATTGATTTTGCAACTTTTAATGCCTTCTAATTATTTTGTAGGTCAATACTTAATTTTTGAAGCATTAATCCAAGATCACAATTTGTTTTTCATATGTTAAACAATTTTGATCATTTTAATTGAATTTTTATTCAATTAAATACATTTTTGAAAACAAATTAGGGTTTTTGGATTAATTCAACCCTCATAAATCATTTTCAAAAACACTTTGGGCCTCTAATAGAGTGTAAGACCCAATCCTTTTTTGACCAAAATCATTTTTGGGCCTCAGTGTATTGTATAAGTCCCGATACCGTAAAAAACAAACGACACGATCGTCGCCTTTTGAAAAATAACCTTGGGCCTCTCCTTGAGCTATAAGACCCATTCAAAAACACTTTGGGCCTCTAATAGAGTGTAAGACCCAACCCCCTTTTAACCAAAACATTTTGGGCCTCACTTATTGTATAAGTCCCTCTGTGTTAAAAGAAAACCTCGGCGCGATCGTCATTTTAAACGGAAAAATCAAATGGGCTTACCCTCGTGTTATAAGCCCCACTCTTTTTCTTTAAACTTTTTGGGCCTCTATTAGAGTGTAAGACCCATCCCTTTGTACAGAAAACCTTTTGGGCCACAGTCACTTGTGTAAGTCCCTCTGTACAAATACAACAGTGCGCTCACTGATAAAACCCTGGGCCTCTCCTTGAGCTGTAAGCCCCAAATCTTTCTTTTTCAAAGCACTTTCTCCTTTTATTTTGAATATACTGTTGTTTTCAATCTTTCTTTGTTGAACAACTAACCAAACAGCATGGAAGCTCTACAACCGAGTAAGTGGTTATTGCTTTCATTTACCGCTTTCATATACATATAACTGTATTGTGGGGCTGTTTTGCTGTAAGTCTTCTTTCATAAACTCATATCAACTGTGTAATAATAGTATAGATATTTAGAGTTTCCCCGGCAACTACGTCTAGCATTAAGCTCGTTGATAACTCTTAGAAATAGTCAAAACTAGATCCCCATAGGATTACCAGACACAGTCTTCCCTCCTCTTGGGATTAAACAATATGGAGACATGAAAGGCAGCATTCTCGGTGAACCCTTTCATAGACTGTCACTCATAGAAGTTGTCAAGAAACTCTATTCCCCAGAGATGATCTCTTCTCCGTGAATTGCATCTATTGAGTTTCTTCCAAATTCTCGAACTTTCCTGACTTTGATCTATTCTCGGTGAATAGCATTGCCTTGAATTTCTCGGGGTTTGGGGACCCACAGGCTTCTTAAAAGCACTTGTCAAGAAACTCTACTCCCCAGAGATGATCTTTTCTCCGTGAATGGCATCTCTTGAGTTTCTTCCAAATTCTCGAACTTTCCTGACTTGATCTATTCCTTGTGAATAGCTTGCCTTGAATTTCTCGGGGTTTGGGGACCCGACTTCTTAAAAGCATTGGCCTCCTCTTGGGCATCGTACAAGGACCCACAGGCTTCCTAAAAGCAACTCCGCCTCCTCTTGGGCTTAGTACAAGGACCCGCCGGCTTCTTAGAAGTATTCATAGCCTCCTCTTAGGCTTCGTATAATGATCTCTTCCTCCGGGAATGACAGCCTCCTCTTAGGCTTCGTATAATGATCTCTTCCTCCGGGAATGATAGCCTCCTCTTGGGCTTCGTACAAGGACCAATCGGCTTCTTAAAAGTTTCCAGCCTCCTCTTGGGCTTCGTACAAATTGTCCCGACGACCTCCTAAAGGTATAGGAACAGAACTTAGTCATCTGCATAGAACAGTCCTTGCCAAGAGTCTACTACTGTTTCTCTAAGCATAGTACAAAAGATGAAACTCCAGACTTGGACAGTCTAATCTCCTTGAGTCTCAAAGACATTCTCAAGTGACCCCTTCAAGAATAGGAAGGAAACCCGTAGACTCGGACAGTCTCAATACCCTTCGGATTTCACGCTTCCTTGAAGAACAGGAATAACCCAGATCCTTGAAACAAATCCTTGAGTACAGTGTTGCTCATATAAGAACTGATTTTCTCTTTAAAAATCAGTATACTGGACCTGTCACTCAACTGAACAGTCACCATAGCCTCCTCTTGGGCTTTGTACAAATGTTTCTCCCCAGCGGAGTCAAACAACGTTTAGCCTCTCTCTCGGGCTTTGTACGAGACACATAAAAAACTCTCTTGTTGAGTCAATCACCCCTTTCGCCTCCATCTCGGGCTTTATACGAGATACAAAAAGGTTCTTATTAAGCCAAACAAACAACAACCTCCATCTCGGGCTTCGTACGAAATACAAAAAAAAACTCTCTTGTTGAGTCAAATAGCCTTCATCTCGGGCTTCATACGAGATACCAAAAGACTCCATCGTCGGGTCAAAACCTTTTAGCCTCTCTCTCGGGCTTTGTACGAGACACATATCAGCCTCCTCTTAGGCTTTGTATAAGAAAACCACTGGTTGATCCAATTAACCTTTTAGCATCAAAGTTGTGCCTCGTTCACAGTACACAAACATCAACAACTCCTTCCATCTAATCGCTGTAAGCGGCAAGCCTCTGGATCATCTACATCCATGCCACGGTCCCTCTTTTAGCATGAGAAATTCCTAAGGAAAGATAGCATTGCTCTACACTGAGTTAAAGTCTTCCCCTTCAGGTTAAAACCCCCTATAAAGGAAATTATGGCATTGCCAGGATCCGCGTATCCCGGTTAAAGTACTTCTCCTTTATAAACAGTTGTGACAAACAGACCCCCTTTAGAGATGACAAATTCTCTCTGAAGTCAACACCCTTTTAGCTTCATATCTTGGGCTTTGAACAAGATACAAATAGACCCTTCAACTTCATATCTTGGGCTTTGAACAAGATACAAACTACCTTTCGCTTCACGTCTTGGGCTTTGAACAAGACACCAAAAACACCCATTTCCTCCCATAGAATAGGAGGAACTACGAACGCTCTGATTTCCCTGTTTCGGTAAATGGGAATACGTAGGCATAAGATTGAAAGAAAAATCTTAGCGAGCACACTAAACAAAAACCCAAAATCCCATACTCTCATCAAAAGCATCAGTCCTAACATCCTAACCCTTGTTCCCCGCTATAAGATCATAGAAAGAAAGAAAACCGTATTGGCGAAAATACAAATAACCAGTACAAGGGCCCCCCCACATTGATAGCATTCGTAACCTAACAGACCGCTGTTTAAACTCAGTATGCAAAGCAGGTTTAATTGGAGACATTTATTTCCCTTCCTTCACCAGCTTTAATAGGATAAAAAATGAATCGACCTGTAGTAAGCTCAAACCGCAGAGAGCGACCAGCGCTTAAGAACCGCGTCCAAAATCGCTCGCTACAACAAGCATCAATTAATAATTAACAAGCTCAATGTGAGTGCATTATGTGATCATTACATCAATTAATCAACAACGCAAACATAAACATTTATTGATTAACAATCAAGAACCGCGTGTCAAAAAATCATGCTCATGCAATAGTGTGAAGTGATACAGCTTAAGAATAGTCCATTAATCATCAATGTATCAATCCATGAAGTTTAGACATGCAAAAGATCTCAAACAAGCAAGAAAATGCTAGAAAAACACAATCTGCTTCAGTGGTAATCGATTACTCACATAGGGTAATCGATTACTTAGTTGAAAATTGGCTAAAAACGTGAAAATAAGGCAGAGTAATCGGTTACCCTGTTAGAGTAATCGATTACAACTGAAACAGAGGAAAAAATTCAACTTTGAAAAGCACTTTTCAGCAGCAAATCACTCATCAAAACATCCAAATGATCATGTAAACAATCATGCACGAAAATTGAGTTAAATCACAACAATCAAACATCAATTATATCCAACAATCATCAACGTCAAGAATCAAATTCAAGCGCCATGGATCCAAATCAAACATCACCAAAGATCTACATCGAATAAGTTGCGAATAAGCTAAATCAAGTATAGATTTGAGGAAAACCAACCTACAAAGCGGAGACTTGTTTTGGTAATTGTTGCAAAGTGATATTGGTGCAGAAAATTAAAGAAAACCAGAGATTCCTCGATTAGTAGCCGAAACGCGTCGAAACCGAGCAAAGTCGCGAAAAATCAACGAGACTGAACTTGCACCAAAATAAATGGTGTGAAACCCTTGGATTGAAGTAGAATAATCTGAACCTCCAGAAATCCAACCAAAGAAAGCCAAATGATGGAGTTTGAGCTCAATAATTAATCACTTTTCAATGTGAAAAGTGATTATCCTTCAAGAAATAAGAGCTTTTTGTGAGGGTAGAGTGCAATGTGAGAAATTTGGTGAAAATGGTGAATAATGGTTCCCCTCTAAAAATGAATGAAGGATTTCTTATATAGAATTTAGGTTTGGAGGGTGGGAGGTTTGGGATTAGCTTTGGACTTAGCTTTCGGTTTGGAGCTAGGGTTGGAGTTAGTTAGACTCAACTCACCGAGTCAAGGTAGTTAACTCGGTTAGTTAGGATCAACTCGGTAATAATCCCAAGGTGAATTTCAACATCCAAAGGTGGAGATGCTTGGAAAACAAGGAATCAAAACTGGTGTATGGGAGTGTGACTTGGTCTGCAAGCAAGGCCTTGGTGCCTATGGATTTTCAGTGTGAGACTACCATTTTTGAGCCCTCGTATGACCTTCATAACATGTTCAAATGAAAAAATGCCCAACATCAAAGTTAAAGAGGACATGGAGATGAACAACTTTGATGTTCAATAATTTTTAATTTGAAGCCTTCTTGATGGAGAAAACCAGCTTGACATTTGGCACGCCAAGTGTTTGATGAAATTATGGCCTGGAGGCCTGAACTTGCCTTGCCATGACTTGAAATTTACCTTGATTTTACCAAACTTTGATTGATCATAACTCCCTCAATTTTGATCCAATAGAAGAGTTCTTGGTATGGATTTGAAGCTTGGAATGTGATATTTGATTGGTTTAACTTGGGCCTGAAGTTTGAATCTTTTATCTTGAAGAAAGAATGCCTTGAAGTAGAGTGCAAAATGGCCTAAACTTTCCATTTCTAGAAACCTTAAAGTTTCTATTTTGGGCAGTTTTGTGATTTCTTGATTTTTCCATAAACCTCTTGACATTTCTTGATCAAATCTTGTCCAATGAACATATCTGACTTGAATTTCATGAATTTGACCTTAAAAAGTCAGGAGTTGACTTTTTCCTCTGCACAGTTGACTTTTCCCCAATTTCTTGATTCTCAAGCAACTGATCAATTGAACCTCTTCTGAAATGAACCCATGGGCAATTTTCCATCCTTAGACACTTGACATCATGTAGGAAACTTTGAGATCAAGTTTTAACCAAAATTTCATTAGGAGACTGCTTGAATCCAAAACCCTAATTTTGACTGCTTTTGATAGGAGATGATGAACTGTCCAATCTTCTTGATGAATTCCCATCTTCCAATGACTTATGGGATCAAATGAGATGATATATGATAAAAGAGACCTTTGAGGCTTGTTTGAAGACCCTTGGCTCTTGATCTCTTGCTTTGGATGATCAATGCTCTGAAATCAACTGATCACATGCCCTATGCATGAACCAATGCTGAATGTTTTATTTTTCTATGACTTGAATGCAATGCAATGAAATGAAAGCACATGCTAAATGATATGAAAAATGAGAGGGCAAATTTTGGGGTATTACACTAAGGGAACATGCCAAAAGCAAACCAAAACCAAGAAAATAAACCAAAACATAACTATAACAGCGCTCCAGCTCAGAACAGCAGTAAATTCCAGCAAACAAGCAAGACAACTTTTAACAACTCACAATTTCAAGGCAGAAACAGGTATAGAATGTAGCAGGACAGAATGAACACATTTAACATCATGCATAACTCAAGACAGTCGGTGTGAATGCACAGGCATCATGTATGTATTCAAAACAAATGCTCATGAATAGGCATCAAGCATGGATGAACATGTAACAACACAACATCAAGTTGAGCATGCATCAAAGATTAATCAATCAATAATAGACATGTCCGAAAATCAAGCATAACCAAACGTCAAAAGAATCGAGCATAGACATGCCTTCTCATTTAAACGAATACACATGAATTGCAAACATGAACGGACATCAAGTAAGAGCAATGGCTATGCATGTAAATACAATTAAGCGCAAGCAATTAGGTATGAACAAATTCCAATGGAATTGCATACTTAAGCATTCATCAAAAGCATCATGGACAATTCATCAAATCAACAATTAATCGCTTGAAACGAATATGTGTTCACGGAATCGAGAGCAAGCATGAGCATGAATCATATATCCAGCAAGATAAACATCAAGAACAAACGATCATGATCGTACAATTGATTATGCAAGATGATCATCACATCAAGAATGCAAAAAACCTAAATCATGGACATACATTACAGAAACCAAAAGTCGCGTCTCGAAGAATCGCATTCAAATTATGGCGTGAGGTGAAACAGCTCAAGAACAATCCATAAATATGCACCATATCAATCCATGAAGTTTAGGGATGGAAAGGGATCCAAACAAGCAAGAAAAAACAAGAAAAACACACCATGTCCCAGTGGTAATCGATTACTCTGATTGTGGTAATCCATTACCCACTTAAAAACTTTAAAAAAACATGAACAAAGGTAGGGTAATCGATTACCCTGATTGTGGTAATCGATTACCACTGAGACAATGGCAGAAATTCAACTTTTCAAAAGCACTTTCAGCAGCAAATCACTTATCCAATCATCTAAATGAATAGGTATGCAATTGTACATGAAAAATTCACCAAATATCAGTAATCAAACACCAATTGAATCAATCAAACAACAAGATCCTCAATCAAATCCAACAATAAATCAATTCACATCAAGAAACCGTGGATCTACTTTGCAAAAGCTGTAAATAAGCTAGAATCAGTTCGGATCTGAAGTTTACCAACCTACAGAGCGGAGAATTGCTTTGGTGAGTGTTGCAAACAAAATTGGATAGATCAAGCACAAAAAATCCAAGATCTAATCATCTTCTGGCAAGAAACTTCAAGAACAATGCAATGTGATGAACTTGCTTCAAAGTTTCTTCAAGAAAGTGCTTCCAAACCTTGAATCTAGATCCAAATCACTAGCTACTGCAGAATTTGTATTGAGGAGAGGAAATGATGAAGGTTTAGCTCTAGAATTAACAAATTCCAATGAATAATTGAAGAATTCTAATGGAAGAGCTTTGGGTGAAATTGAAGATGAAAATGGAGAGTGAAAAATTGAGAGAAAATTTCGAAAAATGAGGGTGAATGAGAGTGAATGAGTGAGGTTTGGAGTAAACTTGTTTAAATAATCCCTAGGTTAGGAACCAAAATGTGGTTTGGAGTGTGGGTTAGTGTCTGGAATGGAAATTAGGAGTGGGATTAGGAATTGAATGTTTGAATTTTTGGAGGGAATGAAATTAATTTGTGAAAGTGAATCAAATTTTGAACCAATTCTAGATCCTTCTACTGATGCACATGGGAAATCACATGACCAAATGCAATCCAAATTCTACAGTGCTGAAAAATGAAGTATTTGGGCAAATTTCTCCTGTGGTAATCGATTACCCATATTGTGGTAATCGATTACCACATTCAAAATTTCAAATTTGGCGCCATAAGGAGGGCAACTTGAAGAATCTCCTGTGGCCACTTGTTCTGAGCTTTGTTCTACCTCCAAAACTTGTCATTTGATGTTGCCACCGAATAATACCTGAAATAACCTGCGAATGCACTCCTGCACACAAAATACCCGACCGGAAAAATATGATCTGGTACTGGATCATCGAGCAAAGTAAATGCCAGAGCTTCTGATGCTTGCTGCTTAAAATCTTGTAATAAAAAGAAGTCCTGAGCCATAAAAACAATGTGATCCCATCTCTCAAGCACCCAATGCAATGCATGATTGACGGTTATGACCTAATGGACATGCAGATGAATGCGAAGCAAAAACCAGTTAGGGTTAGAAACACGAGGGCAAATTTTGGGGTGCACACATAGCAAGATACTTAATCTAAACTACTGAAGGCTCAGTAGAATAGAGAACAAGGTGTACATGATGCAAGCATTAGATGTACGGGAAATCACCATAACAAAGACCTGAAGCTCTTAAGATTTCTAAGATATTTAATGATAAGAATTCTTAAGGCTTTTACAATTACAACTTAAAATAGAAAATCTGCATAGTTGATAATTGCTTGATCTTACTACTCCTTCATTAGAAGAATCCTTTTTAAGATTCAAACTTGAATCTTCAACCATATATATAGCCTTTACAGAAACTAGTCATTGAGGAAGTGTCTTAATCAAGTGTCTTTTCCTTTACTCCATAGTACAAGAGACGTTAAAGATGGATGCACAGCAGATTCTGAATCCAGTGTGTAACTCATTTAACCTTTGAGTCTTCAAGAGGTTTTGTACTGATAGAGTTGTTGGGAGCAGACATCCGTAGAACGTACCAGTTAAATAGATGGAGTATCTTTTTTGGGGCTTGTAAATACTTTTTGATGATTTTTTGCTTATGTTAAATTAACGTTACAGTTTATGAAATATGAAATGATAAAGAAGAAGGTAACTGTTGTGAGTGCTTTTGGATTTTGAGTGATGTCAAAACTAGGATAGTGTAGCGTTATGTATATTGGACGATATCCTCTCATTCTAGATGAGCATCTTAATATTAGGAAGCATTCAAGTAAGTTGGAAAAGAAGCCTGTATCAAAATTGCATTGAAAAACATGTTTTTGGGTGGTCAAGCCTTTTCAGGTCGACACATGCATAAATATGCCGACCTATACGAATTTCAGATCCAGTATAGGTCGGCATATAAAATTCCAGGCCGGCTCCCATGAAGCAATATTGAAGCCTGTAGCTTTTGTTCACAGGTTGCCTCGCATAGGTCGACCTATACACAACACAAAACCTTCATAGGCCGACCTGAGACCTTGATAGGTCGACCTGAATGCTTTGACAGGTCGACATATTGCTTTGACAGACCGACCTATACGATTTCCCATCTTAAAAGTTTCATTTTTGCTCCAACTTATTGCATTCCTATTGTTCATATTCTTCGCATGCCTATATATACTCATACATGCACCTTCATCTAGAAAGGTAATAGTGAATTACCTAAACGAAACTAGATTACAAAGCATTCCCATCATCTTCAACATCTCATATACATGCACATAATGGAACTACACATAATCATTTTTCGATTGTGTGACCATCTAGATTAGGGTGGATAACGTCCAATTAGGTTGGTGTAACCGAGAATATTGGGTTGGGATCTTTGTGTTTTTCAAATAAGAAAACCAAGGTAGGGTTTGTTGGAACAAGTTTGGTTCACACCATGTATCCTCCAAGGTTTTAATGATAACAAAGTATTTGAAAATCAATTAGGATTTCTAACTAGCTAGTTTCTGTGTGCAAAAATATATTTACTTGATGAAACTGGTTCTGACACTGAAACGCATTTGGTTCGGTTCTGATCATACTAGTACACTCTAGCTTAGAAGCGTGTTATGCTGCCTCTGATACTGATTAATATCAAGTTAGTTCTACTAACACGGGACTCGAGATTTATTTATATTATCTTATAAAAGTTATGTTGTACTTGAATCATAGTTGTATCCTCTGGACAAAGGCTTTGTTTCATGGATATCCTTGTAACTGAAAGTTCCAACACCTGCTTTATTGGAAAAGAAGTTGTACTAGAAGATTTGATTTGCTTGTAGTCGTTGAAGATGCTTCAACGTCTCTATTTCTTTAGCTATAAAAAGCAGCTGAAGATTTGAAGATCATCAGGAAATAACACTACAATACAATTGAGAAATACACGCACTACTATCAGAGAACTGGGTCTGTTTAGAGTTCTTATTCTTGTATTGATTAAGAATCTGAAATTCTGGCAATGCAGATAGTAGATGTCCTAACACATGTCAAGTCATTGTTCTGCATAAACATTTAAACAAAGAGCAGAACAGTAGACTGATAGCTTGAATATCAGAACTGTAGAAATACAGATGTTACGATATCTGATCCAACATGTTAATCAAAATTGAACTGTAATTGCAGAATGATAAATAACACAGAATATGATGACCCAGTTCGGTGCAACTCACCTACGTCTGGGGGATACCAATCTAGGAAGAAGAATTCACTATCAGTAGTATAGTTTTATGTAAACAACCTCAGGTTTACATAAAGCACCCACGCTAACCTATCACTACCCAATGAAGACTTTATCATTAGAAATCACATCTAATTGATAAGAGAAACCCATCTCACTCCCTAAATCACAACCTGTGATTATCTAATAGTTAATACCTCATAAATGTATCATCCCTATTGAAAGACACCCCTTCCAATACAAAGTTCAGTCAAGCATCCTTGACTAACAAGTTAACTAAGATTTGCTTCAAAGCTTCATCCAAGAACAATACTCAACTCTTACTTCAAAGCTTCGAGTGAGAACAATTTACAAAAACCTATGTCAACCACATAGTATCAAAAGATACATGGGTGACTTGCAAACTACACAAGAGACTCTCAAAACCCTAAACCCTTATGTTGCATCGACGGCTTGTTGTTGAGTGTGCTTGATTTTTTTTAGGTCTAGTAAGTCCTTATTTATAGACTCTTGCAGTATGGACTTGGACTCTTTAATCAGGTCCAATCTTCACGTTTTAATTCAGCTGCAAGATCTTCCCCTCAAAAATAGGAACAAATCTCCAAATAGTTTCCTAAAAAGTCTCCAAGATCCTTTTTTTGAAATCCAATTAAATATGCACTTTGTTACTAATAAATCTCCTTGACCTGTGTATAGTGAGACATATCCAAAATATTATCATTAAAACAAAACAAATATATCAAGAGATATACAACAGCAGCACCTGCTGTACCAGACAAAGTTGTCATGACATTTGTCATGACAGTAATACTGTCATGATAGTTGACGAAGATGCTTTAACATCTTACTCGACATTTTGCCAAGTATTATAACCACATCTGTACTGATGTCTAATCAAACATGTCAGGACATCTTTCCCAACTTCTTTCTGTAAACTTGTTTTATCCAAAATGTAGCCATTCAAAGACCTAACTATCCCCCCCTTTGGAAAATTTTAGCTAAAATAACCTTTGGATAACACATCCAGCTCCCCCTTACGGAAACAACCAAAGAACACTACTACTACTTACTTCTCCCCCTTTTTAGCCATAATATGCCAAACCAAGCAACTATGCATTTAAGGGAAATCAACCAAAAGCAAGCAAGTCAGTAGCAATACTCCCCCTGTCATACACAATTAGTCCTCCCCCTCAAGGGAAAACCCCCACATATCAGAATACATGCAGCGAAACACCAGAAGCAGCAGCAACACAAGCAGCACAAGCATGACAAACTATCATGCTCGGCCTAAGTAGTTGCATACAGCAAGCAACCACAAATACTACCCTCCATGCATTTAGAACCAGTTCTCCTTTGTAAGTAGAACACCTAGTTGATGAATGGAAAACATAAGACGCATCTTTATGTATTCAAGAGCGCACCCTTTATTCAACACACCTGCTGAACGCATTCACCTAATGCTTGACCCTCAAGCAAACCATGTACCATACCAGTACATTTAACAGACAGAAGTTCTCCCCCTATCTTTCTCAACTGATGCTTCTTCAGCAAGAAACACCATAAAATCGCCATATGATATCTCATGACAACTTCATGATCATACAGTGAGAGTAACAGGAACGCATCCTTGTACCATAACTAACAAACTCTTGGATTGAGACCAAAGCTCCATTGATCCCTCTCATACAGAAACTATCTATACACCACACGAATTCCTCCTGAATTCTCATGTATAAATCTCCTTGTTCCCTGAGATATAACCCAATTGAATCTGGAATACTTCACATTCCTTAAAGAGACACACAGGGCCCCTTAGTTTTCTAGCTCGCCCAGATGTTCTTCACACTTGAAGGCCATCAAATACATGCTTCAGAAATCTTCAGCCCATTTTCTCCACAAGCACCAAACTGGTCTACTTCTAGCATGTCATATTCACATCAGACTTCCAAGACAGTCATTTACCCATCATTCTCCCGTACGATAAGGTAAATACCTCTAAGACAAGATGTGAACTCAGAATCCTACTCCAAGGATAACTAACCCAGAAGATGTTCTAACATCAGTTAGGACATCCTTCACACATCACAGACACCACACACCATGGTTCTTGATATGCTCCAAGACTGGACTTACTATCTGCATAGTAATCCAACTGAAGATCTTCAAACAACACTGCGCCACCAGCTTGATCAATAATAACTCCAGATAACCAAAGAGAGAAATAAACTCTCATCCACCAAAAGAAGGTATCTTTCATAAACTAAGAACTTCTGCCACAAGCTCCAAGAATCATCACCTCCTGTCATTTTCAACCAACTACCCTTTTACCCCAAGAGTAATTAGTTTCAAGCACCTTGCTTAATGCACACTATGAAACCAACCAAATGCCACCTTTTGATTGATCTCTCTTCTTCAGAACTCCCACAAGATACACTAATCCACCAATGAAATTTGATCTTCAAGTTACATGAACTACTTGCTACATAGCAAGACATCTTGGATCCACCAAGCCTCTAGACATGTAACATCTTCTCAAACCACAGCTCCCGCAAACTGCATGAGATAGACCTTTTTGAAGCATCCATAACTTCCATTCTCCTATAGATCACCTTATCTTAAGCTGATATGCCACATCACCAGCTGAGACTCTTATGTTAAGCTAGATGTCAGAAGATTCTGATACGACATCCAATTGTTGAATTCAGCTCCTCCTTCTGCCACTTAGAAAAACCTCTTCCCTTTAACAGAACAAGAGTTCCATGCTCTCATAGACTTTATTCATCAACCAAGTTTGATTAGACAACCTCCATCCTGCTTGATCATGTCATAGATACTCCATACAAGCTCACACCTTGATGAAGGACTATCTGCTTAGAAACTCTAAAGACTTCACACCTGCCACGTCTGAATCTTTAGAAGATAAAGTAGTCCTAGACTACACCATAACCATACCAAAGAATGCCACTTTCCTTGAGTAGAGCATTCTGTAGAAAGTCAGAGATGACTGCCACTTAGCCTTGGCCTTCAAAATGAGCAAGATCCCATGCTCCTCAGTACCTATATCTGAAATAAACTGATCCAAGATGTGCCAACACCAGCACTCCATTCTGGACAGTTCTCTTGCCAGAAAACCTTCAAGATAAACATTAGATGCTTCTAGTAACAACATGAACACACCTGCTGCACTCCAAAACTCTTAGATCAGAAATAAACTGACCCAAGAACAATCCATCAAGATTATGATGTCTTCATCTTCATCTTCAACTGCACCATTGTCTAGACCAGTTTCTTGCCAGAAGACTCTCCAGAGATCATATGCTTCTATCACACCAGACTGAAGCCGATTCTTAGGTCAACACCCAAGACCAAAACAAATGCTAAAGTGTATGCAGTACCCCTCCCATGATTCTGCACAAACTCTGATGATGAGATGTTCCAACATCTTGTTGAACATCAGCAATCTTCACTTTCAAGGATAATCAATTAAATACTTATGAATTCCACAAATAGCAATTGATCTTAAATCCTTGTCTAATAACCCTTCTTCACTGTTGTAGCTATGCTCCACCAGATCACTCCATGAACACTTATCAAGTATTCAATCTTTTACAAGTATCTTCTTTGACAAACAATGTTGAGATACTAAGGCTGCCACCCTTGACTTAAGTAACTAAGGTTCTCTCTGAATGAACCCTACTTACCTCAACTTTTTTGAAGACTCCAATCAGATTGGATCCACCCTTAAGATTAAAAGAGATGAATCCTTCCTTGCTGTTTTGGATGGTGAAAATAAATCACCTCCACTTTCTTCAGGTTGTGTTTCATAGAAATACCTTCTAGTCAGAAGAATAACTAGAAGACTCCAGATGCACGACTGAGACGCCTTTATGAGTGGACTTGAGAGAATTCTCAAGTATCTTTGACAACCTAGCCGATCAATAATTTATCAAACTCCTAGAGCAAGAACTTGATAAACCTAAACTCAACTCCTCTCCTCTTCAACTGACTTCAAACTGTACCATGGAACTAAGCTTCCAAGTACCAAGTCACCATAACAGACATCTTCCAACAACTCTTTCCATTCCATCGCTCCCGAATTTGGAATAAAAAAATGCAGATATCTTCAACTATAGAGGCCGACGATTGAGACCTTCCACCATCTGTCTTCAGTAATAACTCCAGAATCCCATAATTCTAGAGCTCTTCCATCAGAAACATACGCAACGGAACCACTAAAGAACAAATTCTACTTGCCCTAATAAGATTTCAA
The DNA here is from genome assembly GCA_022829125.1 of Lathyrus tuberosus. NCBI lineage: Eukaryota > Viridiplantae > Streptophyta > Magnoliopsida > Fabales > Fabaceae > Lathyrus > Lathyrus tuberosus. Next base: position 2,727,597 of record JALAZF010000250.1, on the reverse strand, counting down.
AACATCTTATAAGACACCCCAACCAGAGAACTAGCCACTTCTCCTGCAGTTGTTGTAGAACCTCCTCAGCAACATGAACAACCACCGGGTTGTTACCTTCGATCCAGAACATCCATCCCATCCATTAATACCCTTGAGTATGTCTGAGTTGATTGATCTGATCTTCAAAACTCCTCCTTATTTAAACGCCAGAAAGTATCTCCCAAAGATCTCATCCATAAACAGACAGGATGCCAGCTCTGATACCAATTGAAATTCTGGCAATGCAGATAGCAGATATCCTAACACATGTCAAGACATTGTTCTGCATAAACATTTAAACAAAGAGCAGAACAGCAGACTGATAGCTTGAATATCAGAACTGCAGAAATACAGATGTTACGACATCTGATCCAACATGTTAATCAAAACTGAACTGTAATTGCAGAATGATAAACAACACAGAATATGATGACCCAGTTCGGTGCAACTCACCTACATCTGGGGGATACCAATCCAGGAAGAAGAATTCACTATCAGTAGTATAGTTTTATGTAAACAACCTCAGGTTTACAGAAAGCACCCACGCTAACCTTTCACTACCCAATGAAGACTTTATCATTAGAAGTCACATCTAATTGATAAGAGAAACCCATCTCACTCCTTAAATCATAACCTGTGATTATATAATAGTTAATACCTCATAACTATATCTGTAACACCCCCAATCTATACCCCCGAGCTATTAAAGCGATAAATAAAATTCAAAATTTCATCAGAGTATATTTAAAACATTCACGGCGTAGACCGAGGGGTCACATCAATTTGAAACAAATACACATACACCTGCTCATATAGATATGCAATAATTCAGGTAGCACATAACAAAGGAACTTAGTTCCTAGCACCCACAATTAAGATACAGAATAAAAGCGGAAAATCTGTACTGAAACTCATATATATATATATATATATATATATATATCACATAAAGGGTTTGTCTGTCATATTCAACATCATACGTGTACAATCCAAAATATACATATATACATAATACAAAATAATCACACTCGATCTTCCCGACTATCCGGTGCTACATATCAGAGTCGACCGACAAAAGAATGAAGACCTAAGCTTCACAAAAAGACCTCCAGCATCTAATCTGCAATGCCTCGTAGAGCATTTAAAACAGCAGAAGGGTGAGAAACACAATCATAATACAATTGCATACAATTATATATTTAACACAAAAATACACATATAAAATATTCTCACCACAACTTATACCAGAATTCAAACACAACAACACAAAGTATATCAACCAAGCACAATACGAATATCATCAACATATATACATATATCAACTCATCAATCTCATTAACAATTCCACACACAATCAATCCATTCATTATTTTCCACACATAATGCATACATTCACAATTCTCACACCATCAATCCATTCATTATTTTCCACACATAATGCATACATTCACAATTCTCACACCATCAATCCATTCATGATTTATGCAAATGCACAGAGACCGACACAACGACTCTATGCAATGCACATGCGGTACCATCCATCCATTATTCTCAACACTAGTTCACTCAGGAACTATTGGAACCATCGCTTATTACTTAGGATTACTCATGTAACACCCCGTCGGGCAAACGATGTTCCCCGTCGCTTTAGGTCCTCTTATTTATTTAAGGCGCACGGCGTTTATGGATTGCTTTAGGTCCTCTTTGTATAAGGCGCACAATCCGATTGCTTTAGGTCCTCTTTGTATAAGGTGCACGATCGTCTATAATCATCGCTTTAGGTCCTCTTTGTATAAGGCGCACGATGTTATAGCGGATTCCCTCTGGAACCGTTTCGTCGCTCACACCCACTAGGGCACACGACATCACCAACATGCATATCATGATGCTTGGCATACAATGACTCATGACATTCAAATGCACACATATACACATGCATATATCATCAAATACCACACATCACATTTTCTCACCCTTAGGCCACAAATCATTATCACAACATTTATCACATGCATTTCCATCACACAAGAGCACACAAGTCATACAATACCCATATCAACAACACATTGCATAATACACATCAACTACACGCACTTACCATAGTACAAGTTGACAAACCGACACCATTCCAATCCCCGACATAAATAATTTGACCATTAGTCTTAAAACCAACAATATAAGAAAGAACAAGTCAAAAGCTTTCCAACGCACCAAACCGCGCCTCAAACCAGCTCACGGATCAAAAGTTGTAAAGAAAACAAACTGGGAAAAACTGTCACATTCGCATTGCGAAGCTCCTAGCGAGTCCTTCGCTTCTTCATTCACAGTGCGAATGTCCCAGCGAACCAAGTCAGAAAGGAAATTAGCCTAGAAAATTCCTAACATTCGCAATGTGAACAGCCAGCGAATGCTCGCTTCCCCATTCGCAGTGCGAGTTCCCCAGCGAACAGTGGCAAAAAGAAAACAACACAAAATAACACAAAGTTCGCAGTGCAAACCTCTGGCGAATGCTCGCCCTCACATTCGCAGTGCGAATAGCCAGCGGATGCTCGCTTTCCCCTTCGCTAGGGGATTCGCAGTGCGAACCTGCGAAAACCAGAAAACCTAGCAGCACTGTTACATAACCCAAACCTATATTTTCACCACCAAAACACTTCCAAATCAACATATAACAATCAGAACCTAATCTAATCATGGTAACAAATATTCTACTACATTTACACAGATTTCCAACCGCGAAAACAGCGATTTCTATCGTTTATCACATTTCGACCTATATCTAAAAACCAATAAAACTTCCACACAAACATACATAATCATACACAAGCATAGTATAATCGAGTTTCACACCCTTACCCGATTAAATCGCGTTTGAAAAGTCGGTTGAATCGGTTCCTAGATTTCCAAGTTTTCTCTCTTTCTCCTTTTCTTTCTCTTTTCTTTCTTCCTCTTTTTCTTCTCTTCGTTTTCTTTCCTTTCTATTTTCTCTCTTTCTATTTCTATTCATATGAAAAATATAATATCTACCCAACCAAAAGACCAAAATACCCCTACACTCAAATATCTCGCAAACGCTCCCAAAAAGCGATAAAATATAATCTCGATGAAAAATAACATATTTTAACATAAAAGTCAGAAATAAAATAATATAATAATAAAATAATCGAAACGACTCAATTAAATAAAAATAACCAAAACTAGGGCGTTACAATATCATCCCCCACTTAGAAATTTTCGTCCTCGAAAATAGTACCTGAGACGAACAACTCTGGATACGACTCCCGCATCTGACTCTCCAACTCCCAAGTCAAATTGCCCTCAGCAGCGCCTCCCCATGCCACTTTCACAAGTGCAATTTCCTTGCCCTTAGCCGCTTCAACTCGCGATCCAAAATCCTAACTGGTAATGCCTCAACCGTAAGGTTCTCCCATACCTCTACCTCGTCCATCGGAATCACATGCGACGGATCCGGAACATACTTCCGAAGCTGTGAAACATGAAACACATCATGCAAATTTGACAGACTCGGCGGCAACGCCACCCTATAAGCCACAGCACCAACACTCGCGGATATCTGGTAAGGACCAATAAACTGAGAAGTAAGCTTCTTCGACTTCAATGCATGACCCACACCCGTCACCGGCGTAACCCTCAAAAACACATGATCGCCCTCTTGAAACTCAAGATCTTTCCTCCTTCGATCATGATAACTCTTTTGCCTACTCTGAGAAGCCTTCATTTTCTCACGAATAAGTTTCACCTTGTCTGTGGTCTGTTGAATCAATTCCGGTCCAACCACTGAACTCTCACCAGATTCGTGCCAACACAACGGTGTTCGACATCTTCGTCCATAAAACGCTTCAAACGGTGCCATTCCAATACTAGAATGGAAACTGTTATTATACGTGAATTCAATCAATGCAAGATAACTATCCCACGCACCACCTTGTTCAAGAACACAAGCCCTCAACAAATCTTCCAACGACTGAATCATTCTCTCCGTCTGCCCATCCGTCTACGGATGATAAGCCGAACTCAATCTCAATTTAGATCCTAAAGCCTTTTGTAAACTTTCCCAAAATCTCGAGATAAACCTCAGATCTCGACCCGAAACAATACTTAACGGAACACCATGTAATTTCACAATCACACTGATATAAATCTATGCCAACCTCTCCAAAGAAAAACGGATGTCAATCAGAATGAAATGAGCCGATTTAGTCAGCCTATCCACAACCACCCAAATCGCATTATGTCCCCGCTAAGTGTTCGGCAACCCTGTCACAAAGTCCATAGAAATGCTATCCCATTTCCACTCAGGAATATCCAACGGTTGCAACAAACCACTAGGCTTCAGATGTTCTACCTTCGACTTCTGACACGTCAAACATGCATACACAAACTGAGCCACAGCTCTTTTCAATCCAGACCACCAGAAAATCTTCTTCAAATCTTGATACATCTTATTAGCTCCCGGATGTATACTCAAATTACTCTGGTGTCCTTCCTCCAAAATCATCCTTTTCAACTCCGCATCATCGGGAATACAAATTCTACGTCGGAACCTCAAAACACCATTACTGTCCACTTTAAAGTCTTCATTTTCACTTTTATCCCCAACCGTCATCAAATCCACAAATTTCACATCCAATTTCTATTTCTCGCTAACGGTCAACAGAAAATCATTAGTAACCTTCAACATACCAAGCCTCACACTGACCGACGTCAATTCACACACCAAACTCAAATCTCTAAACGATTCCAAAAGTTCCCACTCCTTAACCATCAAAACTGACATATGCAACGATTTCCGACTCAACGCATCGGCTACCACATTAGCTTTACCAGGATGGTAATTCAAGCTAAAGTTGTAGTCCTTCAAGAATTCCAACCATCTACGTTGCCTCATATTCAACTCTTTCTGATCAAACAAATATTTCAAACTTTTATGATCACTAAAGACTTCGAATCTTGTACCGTAGAGATAATGCCTCCAAATGTTCAACACAAAAACCACAGCCGCTAATTCAAGATCATGAGTAGGATAATTTTTCTCATGCACTCTTAATTGCCTCGAAGCATAAGCTACAACCTTACCTTCTTGCATCAACACTCCACCTAGCCCAATCAAAGAAGCATCACAATACACCACAAACGGTTCAGTAGGATTCGACAAAATCAAAATCGGAACTGTCATCAATCTTCTCTTCAGCTCGTTAAAACTTTCCTCACACCAAATATCCCAAATGAACGCTTGACCTTTACAAGTCAACTGGGTCAATGGAAGTGCCAGCTTAGAAAAACCTTCAATAAACCTCAGATAATATCCGGCTAATCCCAAAAAGCTTCGAATTTCAGTAATAGATCTCGGAGCCTCCCATTGTAGATCTGCTTCTACTTTAGATGGATCCACAGCAATAACGTTACCTGAAATCACGTGACCAAGAAAACTCACTTCTGACAACCAGAATTCACACTTGGACAACTTGGCAAAAAGTTTCGTTTCCTTCAAAACCTGCAAAACAATACGCAAATGCTCCGCGTGTTCCTCCTGAGACTTAGAATAAACCAAGATATCATCAATAAACACAACAACAAAACAATCCAAATGCTCGTGGAAGATATGATTCATGTACTCCATAAACACACCTGGCGCATTAGAAACCCTGAACGGCATCACAGAATATTCGTAATGACCGTACCGTGTCCTAAAAGCCGTCTTCTGAATATCTTCTTCTTTTACCCTTATCTGATGATACCCCGACCTCAAGTCAATCTTACTAAACACACACGCACCTACCAACTGATCCATCAGATCATCAATTCTCGGAAGAGGATACTTATTCTTAATCGTCACCTTATTCAACTGGCGATAATCAATACACAATCGCATACTTCCATCTTTCTTTTTCACCAACAAAACTGGAGCACCCCAAGGCAACACACTCGGCCTCACAAACCTCTTTTCCAACAATTCATTCAATTGCTTCTTTAACTCGACCAACTCAGATGCCGACATTCGATATGGTGCCATCGATACAGGTCTAGTACCAGGAACTAGATATTAAGAAAACTCCACCTCTCTCTCTGGCGGCACATCTAAAATATCCTCAGGAAACACTTCTGGAAAATCACACACAACAGGAAACACATCAAGTGAAACTTGACTATCCACAGTCAACGACGCAAATAACCCGAACAACTGAGCTTCATCAGCCAAAAGTTTCCTCAACTCTTTGGTAGATAAGAAACTCGAGTCTTCGTCTTCCTCAAGAGAAGGAAACCTTACTAGCTTATGATAACAATTGATATGAACCCGATTAAACTGTAACCAATTCATTCCCAGAACCACATCTAAACCCTCCAACGGCAAACACACCAAATCCATCTCAAAGTCTTTACCATAAATGGTCAAAGGACAACTTAAACAAACCAAAGAAGTAGTTACTGACCCCATTGTTGGAGTATCAATAACCATATCTCCACCCATCGAAGACAACACAAGATTCAAACGCTTCGCGTACTCAGACGAAATAAACGATTGAGTCACTCCAGTATCAATAATAGCAACTAAAGGCGTACTATTAATAAAACAAGTACCTCTGATCAGACGGTCTACACTTGTAGTCTGAGTTCCCGCCAAGGCAAAAGCTTTTCCACCAGCTAGAGCCTGCTTCGGTTTCGGACACTTTGTACTAATATGACCAGGTTCACCACAGTTAAAGCACTTCGCCACATTCTTCCTCTTGCACTCAGCTGTAACATGCCCTAAACCTCCACAATTAGAACACTTCCTCATATCTTTTCTGCATTCAAACTGGTGATGTCCTAATTCACCACACCTAAAACATCTCGGAGAATTAGACATTCCGCCCCCACTTGGCCTTCTCTCAAAATTACCTCTTTGTTTACCCTTATCTGCCGGTGTCACATACGGGCCACTACGAAACGGTTGTTTCCCTTTCTTCTCGCTCACACTCTTATAGTGAGTAGAACGAGCTTTACTATCCTCCTCATAAATCCTACAACAGTCCACCAGATCTGAAAACCTCATAATCCATTGATAACCGATTACCTGCTTTATCTCAGGACGCAACCCGTTCTCAAACTTCACACATTTAGAAAACTCTGCAGTCGCTTCCGCATAATGTGGATAAAACTGCACAAGCTCCACAAACTTAGCAGTATAATCAACAACAGACATACTACCTTGTTTCAACTCCAAGAACTCAATTTCCTTCTTTCCTCTTACATCTTCAGGAAAATACCTCCTCAGAAACTCATGCTAAACACGGTCCAAGTGATCTCCTCCTCTGCAGCTTCCAACACAAGACGTGTACTAACCCACCAATCATCAGCTTCTTCTAGTAACATGTGAGTACCCAGTCTCACCTTCTTATCCTCAGCACAATCCATCACTCAGAAGATCCTTTCAATCTCTTTAAGCCAAATCTGAGCACCAACATGATTATATCTTCCTTTGAAGATAGGCGGTTTGTTCTTCCGGAATTCATCATTACCCGCAGCATTAGGTGCACCCTGCACAGCCCGAACCATAGCTTGCATAGCAGCAGCCAAAGCAGCATCATTCCTACCAGCCATATTCTGTTCATTTCCAATAACAGCAACTATGGTTAAACAAACAGCCCACCGAACCACAAAGACCAACAAGGACTGGCAAAAACTGACACGGACTAGCTCTGATACCACTTAATGTAACACCCCCAATCTATACCCCCAAGCTATTAAAACGATAAATAAAATTCAAAATTTCATCAGATTATATTTAAAACATTCACGACGTAGACCGAGGGGTCACATGAATTTTAAACAAATACACATACACCTGCTCATATAGATATGCAACAATTCAGGTAGCACATAACAAAGGAACTTAGTTCCTAGCACCCACAATTCAGATACAGAATAAAAGCAGAAAATCTGTACCGAAACTCATATATATATATATATATATATATATATATATATATATATATCACATAAAGGGTTTGTCTGTCATATTCAACATCATACGTGTACAATCCAAAAGATACATATATACATAATACAAAATAATCACACTCGATCTCCCCGACTACCAGGTGCTACATATCAGAGCCGACCGACAAAAGAATGAAGACCTAAGCTTCATAAAAAGACCTCCAACATCTAATCTGCAATGCCTCGTAGAGCATTTAAAACAGCAGAAGGGTGAGAAACACAATCATAATACAATTGCATACAATTATATATTTAACACAAAAATACACATATAAAATATTCTCACCATAACTTATACCAGAATTCAAACACAACAACACAAAGTATATCAACCAAGCACAATACGAATATCATCAACATATATACATATATCAACTAATCAATCTCATCCACAATTCCACACACAATCAATCCATTCATTATTTTCCACACATAATGCATACATTCACAATTCTCACACCATCTATCCATTCATTATTTTCCACACATAATGCATACATTCACAATTCTCACATGCATACATTCACAATTCTCACACCATCAATCCATTCATGATTTATGCAAATGCACAGAGACCGACACAACAACTCTATGCAATGCACATGCGGTACCATCCATCCATCATTCTCAACATTAGTTCACTCAGGAACTATTGGAACCATCGCTTGTTACTTAGGATTACTCATGTAACACCCCGTCGGGCAAACGATGTTCCCCGTCGCTTTAGGTCCTCTTATTTATTTAAGGAGCACGACGTTTATGGATTGCTTTAGGTCCTCTTTGTATAAGGCGCACAATCCGATCGCTTTAGGTCCTCTTTGTATAAGGCGCACGATCGTCTATAATCGTCGCTTTAGGTCCTCTTTGTATAAGGCGCACGATGTTATAGCGGATTCCCTCTGGAACCGTTTCGTCGCTCACACCCACTAGGGCACACGACATCAGCAACATGCATATCATGATGCTTGGCATACAATGACTCATGACATTCAAATGCACACATATACACATGCATATATCATCAAATACCACACATCGCATTTTCTCGCCCTTAGGCCACAAATCATCATCACAACATTTATCACATGCATTTCCATCACACAACAGCACACAAGTCATACAATACCCATATCAACAACACATTGCATAATACACATCAACTACACGCACTTACCATAGTACAAGTTGACAAACCGACACCATTCCAATCCCTAACATAAATAATTCGGCCATTAGTCTCAAAACCAATAATATAATAAAGAACAAGTCAAAAGCTTTCCAACGCACCAAACCGCGCCTCAAACCGGCTCACGGATCAAAAGTTGTAAAGAAAACAAACTGGGAAAAACTGTCACATTCGCATTGCGAAGCTCCTAGCGAGTCCTTCGCTTCTTCATTCGCAGTGTGAATGTCCCAGTGAACAAAGTCAGAAAGGAAATTAGCCTAGAAAATTCCTAACGTTCGCAGTGCGAACAGCCAGCGAATGCTCGCTTCCCCATTCGCAGTGTGAGTTCCCTAGCGAACAGTGGCAGAAATAAAACAACACAAAATAACACAAAGTTCGCAGTGCGAACCTCTGGCAAATGCTCATCCTCACATTCGCAGTGCGAATAGCCAGCGAATGCTCACTTTCCCCTTCGCTAGGGGATTTGCAGTGCGAACCTGCGAAAACCAAAAAACCCCGCAGCGCTGTTACATAACCCAAACCTATATTTTCACCACCAAAACACTTCCAAATCAACATATAACAATCAGAACCTAATCTAATCATGGTAACAAATATTCTACCACATTTACACAGATTTCCAACTGTGAAAACATCGATTTCTATCGTTTATCACATTTCGACCTATATCTAAAAACCAATAAAACTTCCACACAAACATACATAATCATACACAAGCATAGTATAATCGAGTTTCGCACCCTTACCCGATTAAATCGCGTTTGAAATGTCGGTTGAATCGGTTCCTAGATTTCCAAGTTTTCTCTCTTTCTCCTTTTCTTTCTCTTTTCTTTCTTCCTCTTTTTCTTCTCTTCTTTTTCTTTCCTTTCTATTTTCTCTCTTTCTATTTCTATTCATATGAAAAATATAATATCTACCCAACCAAAAGACCAAAATACCCCTACACTCAAATATCTCGCAAACGCTCCCAAAACGCGATAAAATATAATCTCGATGAAAAATAACATATTTTCACATAAAAGTCAGAAATAAAATAATATAATAATAAGATAATCGAAACAACTCAATTAAATAAAAATAACCAAAACTGGGGCGTTACAATTCTCCCCCACTTAGAAATTTTCGTCCTCGAAAATAGTACCTGAGACGAAAAACTCTGGATACGACTCCCGCATCCGACTCTACAACTCCCAAGTCAAATTGCCCTCCGCAACGCCTCCCCACACCACTTTCACAAGTGCAATTTCCTTGCCCTTAGCCGCTTCAACTCGCGATCCAAAATCCTAACAGGTAATGCCTCAACCGTAAGGTTCTCCCTTACCTCTACCTCGTCCATCAGAATCACATGCGACGGATCCGGAACATACTTCCGAAGCTGTGAAACATGAAACACATCATGCAAATTCGACAGACTCGGCGGCAACGCCACCCTATAAGCCACAACACCAACTATCGCGGATATCTGGTAAGGACCAATAAACCGAGAAGTAAGCTTCTTCGACTTCAATGCATGACCCACACCCGTCACCGGTGTAACCCTCAAAAACACATGATCGTCCTCTTGAAACTCAAGATCTTTCCTCCTTCGATCATGATAACTCTTTTGCTTACTCTGAGAAGCCTTCATTTTCTCACGAATAAGTTTCACCTTGTCTGTGGTCTGTTGAATCAATTCCGGTCCAACCACTGAACTCTCACCAGATTCGTGCCAACACAATGGTGTTCGACATCTTCGTCCATACAACGCTTCAAACGGTGCCATTCCAATACTAGAATGGAAACTGTTATTATACGTTAATTCAATCAACGCAAGATAACTATCCCACGCACCACCTTGTTCAAGAACACAAGCCCTCAACAAATCTTCCAAAGACTGAATCGTTCTCTCCGTCTGCCCATCCGTCTGCGGATGATAAGCCGAACTTAATCTCAATTTAGATCCTAAAGCCTTTTGTAAACTTTCCCAAAATCTCGAGGTAAACCTCGGATCTCGATCCGAAACAATACTTAATGGAACACCATGTAATTTCACAATCACACTGATATAAATCTCTGCCAACCTCTCCAAAGAAAAACTGATGTCAATCGGAATGAAATGAGCCGATTTAGTCAGCCTATCCACAACCACCCAAATCGCATTATGTCCCCGCTGAGTGTTCGGCAACCCTGTCATAAAGTTCATAGAAATGCTATCCCATTTCCACTCAGGAATATCCAACGGTTGCAACAAACCACTAGCTTCAGATGTTCTACCTTCGACTTCTGACACGTCAAACATGCATACACAACCTGAGCCACATCTCTTTTCAATCCAGACCACCAGAAAATCTTCTTCAAATCTTGATACATCTTATTAGCTCCCAGATGTATACTCAAATTACTCCGGTGTCCTTCCTCCAAAATCATCCTTTTCAATTCCGCATCATCGGGAATACAAATTCTACCTCGGGACCTCAAAACACCATTACTGTCCACTTTAAAGTCTTCATTTTCACTTTTATCCCTAACCGTCATCAAATCCACAAATTTCACATCCAATTTCTGTTTCTCGCTAACGGTCAACCGAAAATCATTAGTAACCTTCAACATACCAAGCCTCACACTGACCGACGTCAATTCACACACCAAACTCAAATCTCTAAACGATTCCAAAAGTTCCCACCCCTTAACCATCAAAGCTGACATATGCAACGATTTCCGACTCAACGCATCGGCTACCACATTAGCTTTACCAGGATGGTAATTCAAGCTAAAGTCGTAGTCCTTCAAGAATTCCAACCATCTACGTTGCCTCATATTTAACTCTTTCTGATCAAACAAATATTTCAAACTTTTATGATCACTAAAGACTTCGAATCTTGTACCGTAGAGATAATGCCTCCAAATCTTCAGCACAAAAACCACAGCCGCTAATTCAAGATCATGAGTAGGATAATTTTTCTCATGCACTCTTAATTGCCTCGAAGCATAAGCTACAGCCTTACCTTCTTGCATCAACACTCCACCTAGCCCAATCAAAGACGCATCACAATACACCACAAACGGTTCAGTAGGATTAAGCAAAATCAAAATCGGAGTTGTCGTCAATCTTCTCTTCAGCTCGTTAAAACTTTCCTCACACCGAATATCCCAAATGAACGCTTGACCTTTATAAGTCAACTGGGTCAATGGAAGTGCCAGCTTAGAAAAACCTTCAATAAACCTCCGATAATATCCGGCTAATCCCAAAAAGCTTCAAATTTCAGTAACAGATCTCGGAGCCTCCCATTGTAGAACTGCTTCTACTTCAGATGGATCCACAGCAATACCGTTACCTGAAATCACGTGACCAAGAAAACTCACTTCTGACAACCAGAATTCACACTTGGACACCTTGGCAAAAAGTTTCCTTTCCTTTAAAACCTGCAAAACAATACCCAAATGCTCCGCGTGTTCCTCCCGAGACTTAGAATAAACCAATATATCATCAATAAACACAACAACAAAACAATCCAAATGCTCGTGGAAGATACGATTCATGTACTCCATAAACACACCTGGCGCATTAGAAACCCCGAACGACATCACAGAATATTCGTAATGACCGCACCGTGTCCTAAAAGCCGTCTTCTGAATATCTTCTTCTTTCACCCTTATCTGATGATACCCCGACCTCAAGTCAATCTTACTAAACACACACGCACCTACCAACTGATCCATCAGATAATCAATTCTCAGAAGAGGATACTTATTCTAAATCGTCACCTTATTCAACTGGCGATAATCAATACACAATCGCATACTTCCATCTTTCTTTTTCACCAATAAAACTGGAGCACCCCAAGGCGACACACTCGGCCTCACAAACCTCTTTTCCAACAATTCATTCAATTGCTTCTTTAACTCGACCAACTCAGATGCCGACATTCAATATGGTGCCATCGATACAGGTCTAGTACCAGGAACTAAATCTATAGAAAACTCCACCTCTCTCTCTGGCGGCACATCTGAAATATCCTCAGGAAACACTTCCGGAAAATCACACACAACAGGAAACACATCAAGTGAAACTTGACTATCCACAGTCAACGACGCAAACAACCCGAACAACTGAGCTTCATCCGCCAAAAGTTTCCTCAACTCTTTGGTAGATAAGAAACTCTAGTATTCGTCTTCCTCAAGAGAAGGAAACCTTACTAGCTTATGATAACAATCAATATGAACCCGATTAAACTGCAACCAATTCATTCCCAGAACCACATTTAAACCCTCCAACGACAAACACACCAAATCCATCTCAAAGTCTTTACCATTAATGGTCAAAGGATAACTTAAACAAACCAAAGAAGTAGTTACTGACCCCATTGCTGGAGTATCAATAACCATCTCTCCACCCATCGAAGACAACACAAGATTCAAACGCTTCGCACACTCAGACAAAATAAACGAATGAGTCGCTCCAGTATCAATAATAGCAACTAAAGGCGTACTATTAATAAAACAAGTACCTCTGATCAGACGGTCTGCACTTGTAGTCTGAGTTCCCGCCAAGGCAAAAACTTTTCCCCCAGCTGGAGCCTGCTTCGGTTTCGGACACTTTGTACTAATATGACCAGGTTCACCACAGTTAAAGCACTTCACCACATTCTTCCTCTTGCACTCAGCTGTAACATACCCTAAACCTCCACAATTAGAACACTTCCTTATATCTTTTCTATATTCAAACTGGCGATGTCCTAATTCACCACACCTAAAACATCTCGGAGAATTAGACATTCCGCCCCCACTTGGCCTTCTCTCAAAATTACCTCTTTGTTTACCCTTATCTGCCGGTGTCACATACGGGCCACTACGAAATGGTTGTTTCCCTTTCCTCTCGCTCACACTCTTATAGTGAGTAGAACGAGCTTTACTATCCTCCTCATAAATCCTACAACAGTCCACCAGATCTGAAAACCTCCTAATCCGTTGATAACTGATTGTCTGCTTTATCTCAGGACGCAACCCGTTCTCAAACTTCACACATTTAGAAAACTCTGCAGTCGCTTCCGCATAATGTGGATAAAACTGTACAAGCTCCACAAACTTAGCAGTAATATCAACAATAGACATACTACCTTGTTTCAACTCCAAGAACTCAATTTCCTTCTTTCCTCATACATCTTCAGGAAAATACCTCCTCAGAAACTCAATGCTAAACACGGCCCAAGTGATCTCCTCCTCTGCAGCTTCCAACACATGACGTGTACTAACCCACCAATCATCAGCTTCTTCTAGTAACATGTGAGTACCCAGTCTCACCTTCTGATCCTCAGCACAATCCATCACTCGGAAGATCCTTTCAATCTCTTTAAGCCAAATCTGAGCACCATCAGGATCATATCTTCCTTTGAAGATAGGCGGTTTGTTCTTCCTGAACTCATCATTACCCGCAGCATTAGGTGTACCCTGCATAGCCCGAGCCATAGCTTGCATAGCACCAGCCAAAGCAGCATCATTCCTACCAGCCATATTCTGTTCATTTCCAATAACAGCAACTATGGTTAAACAAACAACCCACCAAACCACAAAGACCAAGAAGGACTGACACAAACTGACACGGATTGGCTCTGATACCACTTAATGTAACACCCCCAATCTATACCCCCAAGCTATTAAAGCGATAAATAAAATTCAAAATTTCATCAGAGTATATTTAAAACATTCGCGGCGTAGACCGAGGGGTCACATCAATTTGAAACAAATACACATACACCTGCTCATATAGATATGCAACAATTCAGGTAGCACATAACAAAGGAACTTAGTTCCTAGTACCCACAATTCAGATACAGAATAAAAGCGGAAAATCTGAACCAAAACTCATATATATATATCACATAAAGGGTTTGTCTGTCATATTCAACATCATACGTGTACAATCCAAAAGATACATATATACATAATACAAAATAATCACACTCGATCTCCCCGACTACCTGGTGCTACATATCAGAGCCGACCGACAAAAAAATGAAGTCCTAAGCTTCACAAAAAGACCTCCAGCATCTAATCTGCAATGCCTCGTAGAGCATTTAAAACAGCAGAAGGGTGAGAAACACAATCATAATACAATTGCATACCATTATATATTTAACACAAAAATACACATATAAAATATTCTCACCATAACTTATATCAGAATTCAAACACAACAACACAAAGTATATCAACCAAGCACAATACGAATATCATCAACATATATACATATATCAACTCATCAATCTCATCCACAATTCCACACACAATCAATCCATTCATTATTTTCCACACATAATGCATACATTCACAATTCTCACACCATCAATCCATTCATTATTTTCCACACATAATGCATACATTCACAATTCTCACACCATCAATCCATTCATTATTTTCCACACATAATGCATACATTCATAATTCTTACACCATCAATCCATTCATGATTTATGCAAATGCACAGAGATCGACACAACGACTCTATGCAATGCACATGCGGTACCATCCACCCATCATTCTCAACACTAGTTCACTCAAGAACTATTGGAACCATCGCTTGTTACTTAGGATTACTCATGTAACACCCCGTCGGGCAAACGATGTTCCCCGTCGCTTTAGGTCCTCTTATTTATTTAAGGCGCACGACGTTTATGGATTGCTTTAGGTCCTCTTTGTATAAGGCGCACAATCCGATCGCTTTAGGTCCTCTTTGTATAAGGCGCACGATCGTCTATAATCATCGCTTTAGGTCCTCTTTGTATAAGGCGCACGATGTTATAGTGGATTCCCTCTAGAACTGTTTCGTCGCTCACACCCACTAGGGCACACGACATCACCAACATGCATATCATGATGCTTGGCATACAATGACTCATAACATTCAAATGCACACATATACACATGCATATATCATCAAATACCACACATCGCATTTTCTCGCCCTTAGGCCACAAATCATCATCACAACATTTATCACATGCATTTCCATCACACAACAGCACACAAGTCATATAATACCCATATCAACAACACATTGCATAATACACATCAACTACACGCACTTACCATAGTACAAGTTGACAAACCGACACCATTCCAATCCCCGACATAAATAATTCGGCCATTAGTCTCAAAACCAATAATATAAGAAAGAACAAGTCAAAAGCTTTCCAACGCACCAAACCACGCCTCAAACCGGCTCACGGATCAAAAGTTGTGAAGAAAACAAACTGGGAAAAACTATCACATTCGCATTGCGAAGCTCCTAGCGAGTCCTTCGCTTCTTCATTCGCAGTGCGAATGTCCCAGCGAACCAAGTCAGAAAGGAAATTAGCCTAGAAAATTCCTAACGTTCGCTGTGCGAACAACCAGCAAATGCTCGCTTCCCCATTCGCAGTGCGAGTTCCCCAACGAACAGTGGCAGAAAGAAAACAACACAAAATAACACAAAGTTCGCAGTGCGAACCTCTAGCGAATGCTCGCCCTCACATTTGCAGTGCGAATAGCCAGCTCATGCTCGCTTTCCCCTTCGCTAGGGGATTCGCAGTGCAAACCTGCGAAAACCAGAAAACCCAGCAGCGCTGTTACATAACCCAAACCTATATTTTCACCACCAAAACACTTCCAAATCAACATATAACAATCAGACCCTAATCTAATCATGGTAACAAATATTCTACCACATTTACACATATTTCCAACCGCGAAAACATCGATTTCTATCGTTTATCACATTTCGACCTATATCTAAAAACCAATAAAACTTCAACACAAACATACATAATTATACACAAGCATAGTATAATCGAGTTTCGTACCCTTACCCGATTAAATCGCGTTTGAAAAGTCGGTTGAATCAGTTCCTAGATTTCCAAGTTTTCTCTCTTTCTCCTTTTCTTTCTCTTTTCTTTCTTCCTCTTTTTCTTCTCTTCTTTTTCTTTCCTTTCTATTTTCTCTCTTTCTATTTCTATTCATATGAAAAATATAATATCTACCCAACCAAAAGACCAAAATACCCCTACACTCAAATATCTCGCAAACGCTCCCAAAACGCGATAAAATATAATCTCGATGAAAAATAACATATTTTCACATAAAATTCAGAAATAAAATAATATAATAATAAAATAATCGAAACGACTCAATTAAATAAAAATAACCAAAACTGGGGCGTTACAATATCATCCATATTGAAAGACACCCCTTCCAATACAAAGTTCAGTCAAGCATCCTTGACAAACAAGTTAACTTTGATTTGCTTCAAAGCTTCATCCAAAAATAATACTCAACTCTTGCTTCAATGCTTCGAGTGAGAACAATTTACAACAACCTATGTCGACCACATAGTATCAAAAGATTCATGGGTGACTTACAAACTACCCAAGAGACTCTCAAAACCCTAAACCCCTATGTTGCACCGACAACTTGTTGTTGTGTGTGCTTGCTTTTTTTTAGGTCTAGCAAGTCCTTATTTATAGACTCTTGCAGTATGGACTTGGACTCTTCAATCAGGTCTAATCTTTACGTTTTAATTCAGCTGCAGGATCTTCTCCACAAAAATATGAACAAATCTCCAAATAGTTTCCTAAAAAGTCTCCAAGATCCTTTTTATGAAATCCAATTAAATCTGCACTTTGTTCCTAATAAATCTCCTTGACCTGCGTATAATGAGACATATCCAAAATATTCTCATCAAAACAAAACAAATCTGTCAATCAAGAGATATACAACAGCAGCACCTGTTGTACCAGAAAAAGATGTCATGACATTTGTCATGACAGTTGATGAAGATGCTTCAACATCTTACTCGACATCTTGCCAAGTATTATAACCACATATGTACAGATGTCTGATCGACCATGTCAGGACATCTTTCCCAACATATTTCTGTAAACTTGTTTTAGCCAAAATGTAGCTAATCAAAGACCTAACAGAATCTTTGTAAAACCGTGTTGTATTATTTTTAACACTTATGATATTTATCAAATATTGTTGTAAGTTATTCCTTCTCTAAACTTTCTGTTTATATAAAAGTCTTAGACACAAGCTCTAAGCACAAGTGAAAGTCTTAGACACGAGCTCTAAGCACAAGTGAAAGTCTTAGACACGAGCTCTAAGCACAGGTAGACGTCTTAGACACGAGCTCTAAGCACAGGTGAAAGTCTTAGACACAAGCTTTAAGCATAGGTGAAAGTCTTAGACATGAGCTCTAAGTACATGTGAAAGTCTTAGACACGAGCTCAAAGCACAGGTGGAAGTCTTAGACATAAGCTCTAAGCAAGGGAAGTCTTAGACACAAGCTCTAAGCAAGGGAAGTCTTGGACAAGTGGTCTGAGTAAAAAGAATAGTCTTATACAAGTGTGTATAAGCAAATGTAATATGGTTGATTATAGTGGAAAATCTCTTGCTTGGCAAGGGGACTGGAGTACTCTCAGTTGAAAGAGGAACCAGGATAACTACTGTGTGTTCTGTGCTATTTTTAATTTACTTCTGTCTCTATCTCCGCTGCACCGTATCAGATTCTGAATTCAGTTTTAGAATTTGAACTCTGGTTCAAAAGTAAATATGAGCCTTCTTCTGTTGATGATGCCTTAACTGATAATGGTTGGATCTTGGCTATGCAAGATGAACTAAATCAGTTTCAAAGGAATGATGTGTGGGGTCTTGTTCCAAGACCACAAAAGAAAAACATCATTGGGACCAAGTGGGTCTTCAGAAACAAACATAACGAACTTGGTGAAGTTGTTAGGAATAAAGCTAGACTTCTAGCTCAAGGCTATAGTCAGAAAGAGGGAATAGACTTCTTTGAAACCTTTGCTCATGTCGCAAGTTTAGAAGCCATAAGACTACTTCTCTCTTATGCCATCAACCATGACATAATCCTATATCAAATGGACGTGAAAAGTGCTTTTCTGAACGGATTTATTACTGAAGAAGTGTATGTCAAACAACCTCCAGGATTTATAGATTCTAACCATCCAGGCCATGTCTACAAGCTTAAGAAATCACTTTATGGTCTTAAACAGGCTCTAAGAGCTTGGTATAAAAGAATGAGTAATTTTCTGCTTGAAAATGGTTTTGTTAAAGGAAAGGTTGATACTACACTATTCAAGAAAACTTTGAAAGAAGAAATCTTGATTGTTCAAATATATGTTGATGACATAATTTTTGGTTCCACTAATGCTTCTCTCTATCAAGAATTTTCAAATATTATGCAGGCTGAATTTAAGATGAGCATGATGGGTAAATTAAAATACATTCTTGGAATTCAGATCTGTCAGAAGTCTGATGGCATTTACATTCATCAGTCTAAGTATACAAAAGAGCTCTTGAAAAAATTCAATCTTGATGATTTCAAAGTCATGTCCACTCTTATTCATCCTACATGTAATTTTGGTATTGAAGAATGTAGTTCTAAAGTGGATCCAACAAATTATCGAGGTATGATATGTTCCTTACTCTATCTCACTGCTTCTAGACCTGATATCTTATCCAGCGTATGTTTATGTGCAAGGTTCCAAGCTGACCTAGAGAGACTCACTTAACTGCTGTGAAGAGAATCTTTAGGTATCTGAAAGGAACATTAA
Organism: Lathyrus tuberosus; assembly: GCA_022829125.1. NCBI lineage: Eukaryota > Viridiplantae > Streptophyta > Magnoliopsida > Fabales > Fabaceae > Lathyrus > Lathyrus tuberosus. The sequence goes on along the minus strand of JALAZF010000250.1, from coordinate 2,707,803 downwards.
ATCTTGGACTTCTTTATAAAAAGTCCTCAGATTATAAACTGGTTGGATTCTGTGATGCTGATTATGCTGGGGATAGAATTGAAAGGAAGTCCACCATTGGCTCCTGTCAATTTATAGGTGAAAACCTTATCTCTTGAGGTAGTAAAAGACAAGCAGTTGTTGCCTTGTCCACAACAGAAGCAGAATACATTTCAGCTGCTAATTGTTGCACTCAAATACTCTAGATGAAATATCAACTTGAAGACTATCAGATTTTTGGAAACAAAATTCCTATTCTTTGTGATAATACTGCTGATATCTGTCTAACAAAGAATCCAATACAATATTCTAGGACCAAACATATTGAAATCAAATATTACTTTATAAGGGATTATGTTCAAAAGGGTGTAATAGATATTCAATTCATTGATTTTGAACATCAATATACTGATATATTTACAAACTCCTGGCCATTACCCAATTTGATTTCATCAAGAAAAATTTGAACATGGTTCATGTGGCAGAATAAATGTTTGTCCTTTGAGTAATGTATTGGAATATTCGTTGGAATCTGTTAGTAGTCAGTTGAATCACTTCTGATAGTTCCTTAAGAATGGTCTTTAAGTCTAAATAGGGCTATATGATCTCTCTCTTCCTTGACTGCTTTATTTAAAAGCAGGTAGTAATAAGTTAATCACTTGCTATGTGCTTTGAGTTAACAATTGGACTATTCCTTGAGTTCTGATAAAATTAGAATCCTTGTCTTAACACTCTGATCATTTTTTTGAAATTCTAATCTAATAGTCAGCTGTCTATAAAAGTTCTCAAAAAAGAATTAAAAAGACATGATTATCACTTCTATTTTCAAAATCTGCTCAAAAAGTTTAGTTCATTAAAAAGGAGTGTTCTGAGACAGATTCTAACTTGTTTTTATTCAGACTCATAATTTTCCAAACATTTTAATGCATACTTGCTTATATTCTAGCATATATGTGTTAAATTGCTAAGTTGTTTTTCTTTTTAGATCTCATAGGTTATCTTCTACATAAGATAGTTCTGTGAAATCACTTTTCTTCATCTTAGGATTTCTTCTTACAATAATGTCCCGTTAATTCATTAAAGAAGAAATTTTTTTTATTTAGATTTTCTAAAAGAAATATACAGCTGACTTCAACGAATTGGCGGGGAATAAATCCTTAACTAATTGGTTTAGATATTCATTTTCGAAAATATGCTGAATACTCTTAGATTTGTGAAAGACTTTTGGGCCAATGCTCATATTCATTAGAATGAGCAAAATGATTATGTCTGTTGTTTTGTTGTAGTCAACCTTAAAATCATTTGTCAAGCATTTATTTGTGAGGTAGATGGAGTTACTGCTGAAAGCTACTAGTTTAACAACAGATAAGAAAATGATTTACAAATCATAATTGGTAACAAAGACCCTTCTGAAAGTCCTTCTACTCTTACTCCTATGGAAAAGTTTTGGTATCAAGTTTTGGGAACATTCTAAGGCCTAGAGTAAAGAGGACAGGATGACTTTTTCTAATGATCAACCATTTTTCTTGCTAAAGTCTTTTTCCTTTTTCTCTCTTTTTGATTGATGACAAAAGGGGAGATTGGATTGAGTATTTTTTGTTAGTAATGGTTCCAAATGTGGGTTAATAATTCTATTTAGGGGGAGTTTACGAATCTCACCCTTTGAGTTGGTTTATTATTCTGTATAGAGAAGAGCTTACAAACCTCAACTCTTAGAATTTACAGATAGGACTCAGGGGGAGCTTAAAAACCTTACTTCTTAGAGTGTTTGACTCAGGGGGAGCTTAAAAACCTCAGACCCTGAAAGTTGTTGAGTAATTAATTTGCTTCTGATTATTTTTCAAAATGCTTAATGTTGTCATCATCAAAAAAGGGGAGATTGTTGAAACAAGTTTGGTTCACACCATGTATCCTCCAAGGTTTTGATGATAACAAAATATTTGAAAATCAATTAGGATTTCTAACTAGCTAGTTTGTGTGTGCAAAAATATATTTACTTGATGGAACTGGTTCTGACACTGAAACGACTTTGGTTCGGTTCTTATCATACTAGTACACTCCAGCTCAGAAGCGTAATAAGTTATCTCTGATTTTAAGTAATATCAAGTCAGTTCTGCTAACATGAAACTCAAGATTTATTGATATTATCTTATATAGGTTGTGTTGTACTTGAATCATAGTTGTATCCTCTAGACAAAGGCTTTGTTTCGTGGATGTCCTTGTGAATGAAAGTTCCAACACCTGCTTTATTGGAAAAGAAGTTGTATTAGAAGATTTGATCTGCTTGTAGTCGTTGAAGATGCTTCAACATCTCTATTTCTTTAGCTATAAAAAGCAGCTGAAGATTTGAAGATCATCAAGAAATAACACTACAATACAACTGAGAAATACACGCACTACTATCAAAGAATTGAGTCTGTTTAGAGTTCTTATTCTTGTGTTGATTAAGAATCTTTGTAAAAGTGTGTTGTATTATTTTTAACACCTCTGATATTTATCAAGTGTTATTGTAAGTTATTCCTTCTCTAAAATTTTTGTTTAGATAAAAGCCTTAGACACGAGCTCTAAGCACAAGTGAAAGTCTTGGACACGAGCTCTAAGCATAGGTGAAAGTCTTAGACATAAGCTCTAAGCACAGGTGAAAGTCTTACACACGAGCTCTAAGCACAAATGAAAGTGTTAGACACGAGCTCTAAGCACAGGTGAAAGGTTTAGACACGAGATCCAAGCACATATGGAAGTCTTAAACATGAGCTCTAAGCATGGGAAGTCTTAGACACGAGCTCTAAGCAAGGGAAGTCTTGGACAAGTTGTCTGAGCAAAAAGAAAATTCTTATACAAATGTGTATAAGCAAGTGTAATCTGGTTTATTATAGTGGAAAATCTCTTGCCTGGCAAGGGGACTGGAGTACTCTCAGTTGGAAGAGGAACCAGGATAACTACTGTCTGTTCTGTGCTATTTTTACTTTACTTCTATCTCTATCTCCACTGCACCATATCAGATTCTGAACTCAGTTTTAGAATCTGAACTCTGGTTCAGAAGTAAATCTTGAAGGTGCGAGAAAGACACAAGAAAGGGGGTTTGAATTGTGTATTAACTCTTTAACAACTTTTCGCTTCTTATCGTTAAGACACTGAGATAACATCAGAGTTTGTTGAGAGACTCTGACTTGCGAAGTAATATTCAGACTTGCCTTGCATGAAGCATAAGAACCAACAAGAGTCTGAATGTTGTGTACATCATTCAGAACTTGCAGAGCAGAAGCTTATCATAGTTGCAAGGTTCTGACATGCTGATGTAAGTTTATGATACTCAATATAGAAACATAAACAAGGACATTAAGCATAAGAGTAAAGGACACACGATATATCCTTTTTCACCACAAAGGCTAATCCAGTCCACCCTCCTCAGGTGATTTCGCCTTGAACACAAGGTCTTAATCCACTATAATTAATCTCAATTACAGATGCACGGGCAACAACCGGTGCCTACCACTTGCACAGCCGCACTGTGACTAACATGAAATGAAACGTTCAGGGATTCAACTTAATGAATATAACGAACATTGACCTGCAGGTTTCAATCTCGCAAGATCTACTGCTAGGCTTTCACAGCTAGACGTTCAGGGATTCATCGCAATGAGTATAACGCTACTGACCCTATTTTAGGATTTTCCCACAATGACATCTCGCCATTGTCTTCTCGAGTCTCCGGTCACACTGACCACTCAAGGAATCCTAATTCACCAAGAATTAGTTTTACATGAGATTACAAGAATACTTCTTAATAAGCAGATAACTCCTAAGTTTAAGTACAAAGAACACACAAGTGTTCAATCAAGATTTGAGCAGCAGCTCCTTGCTATCCTAAGAAACTACAAAGATGTATAATGATTTGACAGTTGTTGACATCTTGTAGATCTTCTTCTTCTTCGTCTTCTTGGGTGAGCAAGCTTTGAGCAATAACTCCTTGCTTCAGATCTTCAATGTAGCACTGACGAGAAGGTGGTTGATGACTTGACTGATTTCCAATGTTGTCTTCTTCATCAACAACTTCTGTACCAATTGATTGTTGTTGTTTTGAATGATGATCTTTGAGCTTCAACAACAATGTCCATGTGTAAATTAATGATAGCTTTGGATATTCTAAGTGTTACAATGAGAACTCATCGTTGTTGCTATCTTCACACAATGACTTGGTCAATTTACAAATGATACATCCATTTGATGATGTTCAGTAAATCGACACATCAGAAGTGAGAGCTCTTTCGTTTAAATAGCCTGGTATAAATATAGTCATTTGAAATACTGTTGGCTGTTAGAAAAGAGATGTTGTGTAATAATTAGTTGTACTGACACATCTCCTTTTTGCTGTGGGAGAAGTGACAGGATATATCTTCTTGAGCACTGTGTACAGTTGTTCACAACGGTAATATTTGAATTCCAAACTTCAGAGGCTTCTGATGGTAAATTAATGAAGCATGAGTAGAGCCTTCTTTAACAGGATATCTGGTACGTCAAGTCTTCAGTCATTTGAAGAAGTCCATTAGGAATCAGTCTTCAGAACTTCAGCACTTGTCTTTAAGATCATTATCCTTTACTACTTCAAGTCTTTTGAAACTTCAGAGCTGTCCATTAGGAATCCGTCTTCAGAGTCTTCAGCACTTGACCTTTGGAACCATAAACTTCAGAACACATAAGTCTTCAGAGTCTTTCTGCACTTGGTCTTCAGAGCCTTCCGCCTTCAGAACTTCAAGTCATGAGAGTCTTCAGCACTTCAGTTCTCTTCTTCAGAAGCTTCGCAATCTTCAGAATCTCGACCACTTTTAGAGAGCATCCACAAGAGCATTGCAACAGCAATATCAGCATCCTTGGATCTGACTGATCAAGATCAGATACAGAAGTGTTCTTGCTTCTTGCGACTTGTGTCACACATAGTAACTTCGCATATTATCAATTACGCACATCTGGCTGGTGCTTGTTGGATCTGATATCTTCTATGATTATGATCTGCACACAACACACGTTAGAACATAAAATAGTTCTTTCACAAATACGTATTGTTATCATTAAAACATAGATTGACTTGTAGAGACAACTCTTGCTCTCACAATCTCCTCCTTTTTGATGATGACAAAACCAAGTATTTTGATTGAACATTTTGTATAAGGTAATCACCAAACAAACATATTCAGAGTCTGGAACAACAGCTCCCCCTGAATGTGTTAACCTCAGAGTTTTATCTGTGATCATCTAGAATCTTATATGATCCAAAGATATACAGAATAACAACTTGAGTTGCTAGGACTAAGAATAGAGAAGGACTACTTCTGTATCTTGTCTTTTAAGGAGAACGGAGAGTCTTTAGCATCTGGACTAGTTCATCAGAACTTTCATCTTCAGATCTTCAGAACTCAGTTCCTTTGTAGTCGTATCAGAGCTTATAATCTTTAGAGACATCTGAAGCATTTCTACTTTTCAGCAGATTCATTTAAGCACAAACAAAACATTTCTTATCTAATAACATAGCATTGCTATTTATCAGAGACAGACACTGTCATTTGAAAAACTCCCCCTGAGTTTCAGACTTTGTGAAGATTTTAGATTTTGCAATTGAATCTTCTGGGTAGTCTCCCCCTAATTTCTATAAGTCAGATATTGGGATCTTCAGAATCATAATTCAGGAATATGAGTTTTTAATCACCAATATGGATCATGACTTTTTCAGAGATTGACTTCTGAACACAGGTCTTCATCTCAGAACCTTGTTCAGTCACAACTTAGTGATTCGTTAAAGCTTGATTTTTGATCAGATACCAATTGAAGTTTAATTTTTGTGATCAATCAACGCTTGATTCTGAAATTGGTACACATGTTTTAATCTTAGTCTGATACTAAGTTATATCAGAGTATGTTGTGTCTGATTCCAACTGAAGGAAGTCTTTTCATACCACTTGAAGGGTATTTCCTTAGTGTGCTGAAATTGATACCAATGAAGGTATTTTGACAATAATTCACAGCTTTGCTCTGATTGATATTACTGTAGACTGAGTCTGATACCAATCTTTATGTACTGAGTCTGATTACCAATTGTTGATTTAGTCTGATACCGAATCATTTTCTTCTTGATTGATTCTTGGTAGACATCAGAACTACTTCTTCTTGGATCTTCAGACAGTTCTTTGACTTCTGATTTGCATAATTTTTTTGAATAAGCATCTTGAGATGTAGACTTTGTCTTGACTGCTTTCAGAGTTTTCCTTCTTCTAATTCTTACGTTCTGAATCTCATATTCTTAGACAACTTACAACTTCTGAACCAAGTGAGGCAGAGATCACAATAAACTTTGACTTTCAGACAATTCTCAACTTCTAAACAGTACTGGGTAGATCTGATTCTGAACACACGTTCACGAAGTGTTCAACTTCTACCATATGACCAACAGTTCATAAGAACTTCTAACAGAGTTCTTCTTTCTTAACATGTTCTTAGAATGCCTAGTGAACTTGTTTAGAGTTCCTCGGTTAAACATCAAACAACAAATGTTAGTAGTAACACATTTTATATGATTGATTACTTGTTTGAGTTGCATTCTTTTCCTTTAAGCTTTCTTTCTTTCCAATCAAAATCATATTATATTTCTCCCCCTTTTTGACATCATCAAAAAGTTTAGAGCGTCTTAGCATTTAAGCATATGTAGATCAATATGATAGTGAACATAAATAGACTCAAAGATGTTATCATTAAAGCATTAATCATACTAAGATTGATATGATAGGGATAAATCATTTTTAGAAATCGGTCATAGCATATTAATGGATACCTAAATGGAATTTTAACGCAGAACCGCAAAATGATTTTAAAAAATAAGGCATAGGTTAAGCTTAATCTTAAAGGTAATCAAAACATAGACCTAATGAGGATAGATTCCTAAGGATTAGACTAAAAGGAGCCTAATGATGATGAGGAAGGTGAGAGTAAGCTTTCAGAATCATCAGTTCTTGAGGTGTGCAACTTTTCTTCTGCTTGAGTAATTGCCAGCCTCTTGCTCTTCACAATTTCCTCTGAGATCCATTCATGGAACTCAGTCCAGATATTTCTTATTTCCATGGGGTCCTTACAGGAACTGGAAGCATCCACTAAGCCATGGATTTTTGTGATTGCATTATCCTTAAAGGATGTTAATGCATCATTTACAGTCTTTGATTCTAACGATCATCCTTAGATTATGATAATGTTTTAAATGTTTTATTTGAGCATCTTAGAGAATGATAAGATTTTAGGAATGGATTTCATACATATGTGAGCATAAATGACAAGACAAAAGGTAGCCTTGATTCATAAGTGCAAAACACGAACAATACAGACATATACTTAACAAATCATTTCATACTGATTCTTTATCCTAGTTCCAACTAGCAACTATCTTATCCTAAGAAAACCAACTATTGTCAAAGGTTTCACAAAAATTCCTATTCAGAGCAGTGTCTGGACCACACCGAATTCTGCAAATTGCTTGCACAATTCCTGCTATGAAGGGTACTTCAGATAAGACTCTTCCGTAAGAAATGAAAGATTTGTCCAATGGTCTTGACATAAGAATTGTTTCCTTGAGATGGTCAAAGATTATTTGAGACAGATCAATAGGAGTTCTCCTAAGAAATCACATGATGAGAAGCTTGTCATCATGATACAGAAAATCTTTGTTTGAATTGTGGGGTTTAATATTTGTTAAGATGAACTTGAACCAACCTCACTACGCCAAAAATAGGAATAGACAGCACCAAAAAGACAGCGCTTTTATAAAAAAGCGCTGCTAAAAAGAATAAAAAAATTTCGCTAAAAAAAAGTGCCGTAAAAGACAGGCTTTAGAAAGCGCTTTTAAAAAGCGCTGTTAAATGCCATAAATGGATGCCACCTTAGAAAACGCTTTTTGGAAAGCGCTGCTATAGGTATTACTTTAGACAGCGCTTTTAAAAAGCTCTGTCTAAAGGTAACCTTAGAAAGCGCTTTCAGAAAAGCGCTCTTGTAGGTCTTAAATTATTTTCACTTTAGAAAGCGCTTTCTAAGGAAAGCGCTCTTATAGGTAGCACATAAGAAAGCGCTTTTTGAAAAGCGCCCTCTAAGGTCATTTACGAATTAAAATATAAAACAATTTCTAAACATTTTCAGACACTTCTATTCATTTTCTTCTCTTGACCGTTTCTTCTACTGAAACCCTTGCCGTCGTTCTTGCATTCCCATTGCCGTCACCGTTGTTGTCACTGTTGCCGTCATTGTTGCATTCAATTTGTGAAAACGTTGTTGTTGTTATTTTCTTATCCTCTGAAAACGAATAAGGTACGTGTTTGCATTCGTCTTTGCATTCTGTTGTTGTTGCCCTAGCCTCATTGTGTTGTTGATGTTGTCGTGTTGCTGTTGTTGTTGCCCTATATCAGAATGTTGTTGTTGCTTCTATTCTCTGTACCCGGAATTTTTTAAGAGTGAAAAAGTAATCAAAATATCCTAACATTAGAACATTTGACTTAAAATGTTGATAAGATAATGAAATGATGGAATGAATAGAATTCATAAGACAGAAGAAGTTGTTAAACAGGTTTCTTTAATACTCTATTCATTCACTTGAAGAATTGATAAAACTATAATGCATATAGTTTCATTTTATAGGCAAAATAATAAGTTTCTTATCAATGATTAAGTATGTTTAATTTCTAAGTAATCTTGATGGATAAGATATATATTTCTTAATACATACTTAACCCAAGGTACTTAACGGATTAAAATATGAAAGAATGAGATTATAGTTCATATATCTTGACTAGTTTCTTACTATTTTAGAAGACACTTGATTTAATTTCTAACATTGTAGTTAGTAGTTATAGTTATAGAAGTTTGTTATGTTAAAATTTGTTATAGTTAGTTTCTTTTAGAAATTTGTTATGTTAAAATTTTCTTTTATTGTGAAACTAGTTATAGTTAGTTTGATAAAACACTAAAGAGTTTGTTGTTGATGAATTGGACTGTTATGACATTAGCTTGAAATTAGAAGTTAGTAGGTTATATAGAAAAAAGAATAAATGGTGAATTAGTTATGGTATATGAAACCATCCAAGTTAAGTTCCTGTAACATAAATATATGGCCATAACCAATCACAACATTGCTATTATATAGTGACTAACTATATATATTGAGAAAGAGTACTTACTTTTGAGGCCACTATGTAGGTGTTTACCTCTAATTGTTGCTTGTTTGTGATTACATGTTGCCACTTATCAAGTTATGACTCATAATTGGTCAATTAATGATATTTCATTTTATGATACGTGTACAGGGGGGTCTTGTTAATTCTAACCTATCTGGACACTGTGTGGGTCTAGAAGTTGTTTACATCTCTAAAGGTAATTAGTTGTTCTCTCTCGCCACTGTAATTAGTAGTACTTTGAATGAACTGATATGATGGAGTTACTAACTTATTGAATTTGCTATATATAGGGGTTACTTGTGATCAAAGTGTGAAAGTCGAATCGTTTCCCTACAGGTATAACATTTTTTCTTTTTGTTTTTGTTTAGTTTAATTAGTATAACTATGGATAAGAAATGGATGTCTTCAAGTCGATTGTCGAAAGAGTACGACAATGGGGTATCGAAATTCGTTAAGTTTGCTGTTGCGTACGCCAAAGACCCCAGTCGAATGATATGTCCTTGCTTGGGTTGCTGTTTTGGGAGTCGGGTTGACGCGGTTCAGTTGGCATCGCATTTATTGAGGCGTGGAATTGATAGAAGTTATACATGTTGGAATTTACATGGTGAGAAAATTAACGGGAATGTTGAATCGGGGGATAATACGACCTATGCTTCATACGACAATGGCACAGATACATACGATTCTGATCGAGTCGAAGAGATTGCAGAAGCACTTGAAGAAGATCTTAAGGATTGTCCCAAAATGTTTGAGAGGTTGGTAAGCGATGCAGAGAAACCGTTGTATAATGGTTGCACCAAATTCACAAGATTATCTGCGGTATTAAAGTTGTACAACTTAAAGGCGGGCAATGGATGGTCGGATAAAAGTTTCACAGAGTTATTGGCCCTTATGAAATATATGAAAGATATGCTTCCAGAGGATAATGCTCTTCCCAATGGATTAGGATTATGGATTTTTATATTTGTCATTTAATTTTTGTTTTTTTCTTTCTTACAGGTCAAATGTCTAGTAACCAGGAAGATACGCACGAGACACATGATACACATGAAGCTCAGAATGAAGCTTCGAAAGTAGAACATGAAATAAAATGAGGAAAAACCATTATGAAGTCAATCATCCGTGCTAGAGATAAAGGGATGAAATTTGATGTACATTGGAGTGACGAGAACCAACTAGTTGAGCCTAACGGTTCAATGTTGTCTTCATACATTGGTTCATTTGTCCGTCAGCACATTCCAATCACTAGTGATAATTGGAGGAGTAAATCGTTGGATGCCGGTAAAGAAAAGATATGGACTGAGATACAGGTACTTACCAAATATGATTGATGTTATTAGATTTTTGTTGACGATTAAGTCTTTAATTTACTTATACTAACACACTTTATGTTTATATGTGTATGTTTTTTCGTAGAGGTCCTTTAATATTGAAGAAAGTCGGAAAAAGTATTATCTTCAATTGGCCGGAAAGAGACACAGAGGGTTTAGAGCCTTATTATCAAACAAATATCTTAGGGATGAGGACAAAAATTTTGTTGAAGCAGAACTTCCACCGTTGTATGCGATGTGATTACACCGGAAGAATGGGGCATTTTTGTAGACAAACCGAAAACTGAAGAATTCAATGTAATGTTATCTTGTCATGTCTATTGATTGCATTATATATTTGTTTCATTAGTTTGTTTTGATATGACTTAAAATTTTTTATCCAGAAATTGAGTACCATTAATCGCGAAAGAGCATCAAAACCCGCGTATCCATACAGAAAAGGGCGTTTGGGATATGCACGGTTACAACAAAAATTGGTAAGTATATATTAATGCTATGATTTTATTAATTGTATTATTGTGTTATAATTGATGAACTTATTATTTAACTAAATGTGTAGTTAGAAGAGTCTAAAAGTAAAGAATCATCACTTCCGGACCATGTTTTGTGGAAGGAAGCTCGCGTGGGTAAGGATGGAGCTGTTAGAGAAGATGTTCAGCATGTTTATGACGAATGTGTAAGTATAACATTATGTCTCAAAGTTAATCGAAATTTTATTAAAATATAATTAATTTTTAATCCCCACTAATAATTTTCGATTTGTCAATGAATTTCAGGAGAATCTATCTAAATCCTTACCCACAGATGAGGATGATTGCATGAGCATTCTTAGTCGAGTACTAAATGTTCCTGAGTATCCCGGTCGGGTGAGAGGTAAAGGATTTGGTGTGACTCCATCTTCCCTGTATAAGCAACCAAAGAGAAAAAATCCCAGCAACCAAGAAGTCATGCAATTGATGATGGCACTACAAGCGCAAGTCCGTGAATTGCAACAGGATAAAGAGAGATATGAGGCGGAAAAACGCGGTTCCGGTTTGAAAGATACTAGTGACAAAGCTAGTATCAATTCTCCAAATAAAATTCCCGAGGTAATTAGCACCTATTTATTTTAATTAAATTAACACATTTATTTTAATTGACCTTTATACATATTAACAGTTACATATTTATTATTGCTTCAGGGCATTTCATCTTGCCAGCTGTATTTGTCGTTACCGACTTATCGCATGGTTGGCAAGGGAAAAGTGCATAACCTTGTGGGAGCGTTACTTCACCATCAACCGCTCCCTAATGGATATCTGAAAGTGTCGGTTGATATCGCTTTAGATACGGATGCGGTACTACCCATACCTGACTCGGTTTCAGAGGTTACATTGCTGCGGGATGCAATAGGTTCGTTTGTTGCATGGCCGTTAGACCTCATTTCCATAGGTGATGGGGTATGTTGAAAACCATTACGAATCTCTTAGTATTCAAATGTCAATTCTAAACGATTATGAAAATCATTCTGAACCATTACTTACATTTTTTTTACATGGTAATGTTAGACTCCTACAAAACCCGCAGCTAAGAATAAAGGGGTTTTGCGGCAAAACGAGTCTGTTGAATCACACAGAGAGGTAGCTTTTAAGTGTTATTCTATTATTCGAATTCAAAAGTTTCATGATTTTCTACTTTACCTAACTTATATGATTGTTAGGTTCCTGCTCATGCTTCACAACAGACCGGCAAGAAAAAAGCTCCTACAAGGACCGTGCAGGAAAAAAGAGCTCGCTTTCAGTCGTGTCTAGAAACACTTATGACAATGTCAGATTTGATGGATGGTGTTATTTGTCAAATAGACATGGTCGAAGGTGTTTTTGGTTTTCCCCATTCCGAGATAATCGGAAAAGAGGACATGGAGCAGATATTCAATCATACTGAATTAGGCATCGGTGTTATGCATTCATACATCTGGTACTCCAATCAATCTATTATTTATTTAGTTGAACAATTTATTTACACATTTCAATGAAAATAGTCTAATGTTTATTATGTTTTTATTTAAGGTGCATGTATGAAAAATTCATGCGGGGGACGGAATTGTCAAACAGATTCCGTTTCTTCTCTTGTAGCCTTGTTAATGCACCGAGAATTGGTATGAATGCAATTGAAGTAAGAGACCACTTACTTGAGCGATTTATGGCCAGCAACATAGAAAGTCTGTTTCTTTTACCATATAATACTGGAAACGGGTAAGATTTTCATTCTAATTTCATTCTAATCTTTAATTTGTATCTTTTGTATAGAAATTATCCATCTAAACTTTTGTTATATTTTACAGTGGACACTGGTTGTTGGTTGCCATTAATCCTATAACAGAAGTGGTCTATTATCTTAATTCATTGGATACTGATTGGTCCACATATCAGAATATGAAGGATGTGGTTGACACATAAGTGAGATTGTTCAAAATATTCATGTGTATTTGTATATTTAATTATTTCTGTGACATTGTTCTAAGTTTACGTTTTTCTTTTATAGAGTTATACTACTATACCGTGCACAAAGAGAGACTCGAGTAGCACGGGCTAGAGCAACCAATATTACATGGGTCAAAGTGGAGGTATATTAATTTTCACAATATTGCTTATTAGTGATGCTACTTAATAACACAAAACATCTATATATTATTTCTTATTTGTTTGTCTATGTGTAGTGCCCTCGTCAGCGTAATGGCATAGACTGCGGGTACTTCGTTTTGAGGTTCATGAGAGAAATCCTTCAAATGGGACAATTGGAGATTCCTATTACGGTATGCATGGTTTTATAACTTAGGATTTATTTTAATATTTATCGGATATGTCATATAATTTATTATTTTTAACTAAATAATGCGTATTTTGTTTTGTTATGTAGTATTTCGATGATATGGCGTGTCCTTATTACACGAGGAAACAATTGCAAGATACTAAGGAGGAATTGTGCGAATTCTTTATTGCAAGAAGAATTCTTTCTTGAATGTATAGTTTTGTGAATGTAAATTCTAGTTTATTGAAATGTAAATTCTATACAGGTTTGAAACCATACAATAGAATTTGTGTGAATTCTGCATGTAAATTCTAGTTTATTGAAATGTACAAATTCTATACAGGTTTGAAACCATACAATATAAGGAATTGTGTGAATTCTGCATTAATGTAAATTCTAGTTTTGAAATAGAATTTGTTAATGGAAATACGTATCCATACTGGTTTATTGAAATGTGAATTATACAGGTTTATGGAAATGTGAATTATACAGGTTTTTGCATAAAAAAAATGGTTAAAATGGGATTTTTAAAAAAAATCTTCAAAATTATACGTAGACAAAAGACAGCGCTTTTGAGAAAAAAGTGTTGTCTAAAGGTATATAAAAAAAATCTAAAATTTTATACGTATACATTAGACAGCGCTTTGAAAAGCGTTGTCTAAAGTCCCCCTTTAGAGCGCGCTTTTAAGGAAACAGCGCTCTCTAAAGGTATATAAAAAAAATCATTATACGTATACATTAGACAGCGCTTTCAAAAGCGCTGTCTAAAGTCCCCCTTTATAGAGCGCTTTTGAAGAAAAAAGCGCTCTCTAAAGTATATAAAAAATTCTTTAAAATTTTAAACGTATACATTAGACAGCGCTTTTGAAAGCGCTGTCTAAAGTCCCCCTTTTAGAGAGCGCTTTTTCATAAATAAAAAAGCGATGTCTTTACATATGACAGCGCAGCCTTAGACAGCGCTTTTAGGCGCTGTCATAGGCCAAAAAAAGCGCCCTCTTTTCCCTTGTTTGGCGTAGTGCCTCTAGCAATAAGCAAAAGTTTTTCAGGTTTTGTAGGTTCAAAGGCAGATCCTTTATCAAACATGTAGTGCATTTCTGCATCGGAGGTGCGTCGAATGGATGCATGGTTGGGAGTGACACCTCCTGGTGAACAGTCAATGGCTTCAAAGATTTTTATGGCGTTGATGGTGACTGGGAGACCATAAATGTCAGAAGAAATAGTCAGACCATTACTGCTAACAGAGGCATTGATCCAAAAGGATTTTAAAATGTTCGGATAAATTGAGCCTCTTAGCATATGTATGTATCCATTCCAATTTTGAAAGTGAATACCAAGATGAAAATCATGATCAGTATCCAATGGATTTGGTCGTTTTTCATTGATGACTTCAAGGAGATCATCATTGCCATAAAAGGTTCTTGGAGTCATTTTAGATTGCGTTTAGGGTGAGAGGAAGGTTGGGAATAAGAGACAGTGGGAAGTCCTTTTGGAATATGTTATGACTTTAAATAGATGGATGGAGGAGCTTGAACTGAATGGGTCAACAACTGAGAATGACTTAAGAAGACTGGAATTCTTAGGTGTAGTCTAAAGATGAGGACAGATACTCAATCTGTTATTCTAGGGAAGATCAAAGAGATATACGTGCACTTTATTCTTAGCAAAAGTTAGGTGGTTGTAGTAACTCCATTATGAAGTCATTAATTCTAGGAGAAGACCAAAAGACACGCTTTCTAGTTTCAAGGTTTTTATTTATTAGTCATTAATTAGCGCATGGCCAGGAATACAGGCAAAAAGATTTTATTACTATTTTCGATACTAAAAGAGAATCCTGACTTGTCAGAACATGACCATACCTGGTTTAGGTGTTATTGCCTAGGTAATAAGCTAATTTGGTCAGGGTAGCAAGTTTCCCTATTTTATAGCTGAACAGATACCACTCAATATGCGCATAACAAGGATATTTGGATGGCTGAGATTTTCCTTCGTAGAGATTTGGAGAGATTAAAGATCAAATGAGTGTTGTTCAGTTTAATTGAACATCATGGTTTCTTAGACTAACTAGGTTAGGTAGAGGGACTATAGGAGAGAGAGAGAGTTAGGTCTAGAATAGGAGTACTAGTTGTAGTGTACTTGTAGGTTATAGGATGTGGTCAAGCAGAGTGAATGACATAATGAGAAGAATCTTACATATGTGACTGTTTTACTTTAACTATTTCAAAAAATATATGCAGAGACATACGGAAAAGGACAAAAGATTTTCTAAATATATTTCTAATCACTTCTCACGAACCTTAACATAGCATAACACAAAAAAAAACTTGATAAAGTGTTTCTGGTTGTTATCATGAATTTAAATAAGTTAAGAATGAAAGAAGGATGGTACCTGAGATCTTTACAGATTAATGTATTTCATTCTGAGCTTTTAACCATTGTCTTTCTGATTCTGCTTACTTCTGAGTGAACTGATATGGGTTCTAGGATTCTTCAAGATTCTCTTGCATTCTGATTCCTGAAGAGTGTGATCATTTTCTGAGCTCTGATTCTAGGTAGAGAGCTGGAATCATTCTACGCAAAAATCCTTTCCTTTTTCTTGTTCAAACATACTCATCAGATTCCTTAAGGATACAGAGATCATTTCAGACTATCTAAGTGCTTTTTCACTCTGACTCTGATCTTCCTTTCCTGAGTGAACTGCAATTGAGTGCATTCTAATTTTGAGCCACCTGATCATCGTCTTTCATCTTCAACTTCCTTCAGAGAGAGCTACCGGATATTGCTGAATTATGTAAAACTCTAAGTTTGAACAATGTAGACATCTCATACATTCTGATCATAAGAATCATATTTCAGATGATCCATTCTTTTCTTGTTTAGAGTTGTTCATCTGACTTCTGAGAACAACCAATCAGAGACTTTGAATCTGCATAGTCAGAACTACAAGCTTTCATCAAGCTCTCTAGAAGATCATCAATATATAATAATCGACCCTTTAAGATTATGTGCTCCTAGAATTAATTTCCACAACATCTTCTGACATTGTTTCTTCAAACAGATGCAGATCAATTTCAGAGCTGACTATCATCCAGCATGTGTACAACATAAAACATAGTTTGCATGATACACCTTGATCTCACACTGTTGATCCAGCTTAAAACAACATATTTACTTCTGAAAGAATGTCAACTGATTTCTTCATTCTGACAACGTCAGCAGCTAAAATCCTTTTGACTTCAAGGGATGACTTTAGTTAATGCATCAAATTGAACATCTTTTGATTTTGGATTGATGTGGTTCTGAGAAATTCATCAGATAGAATCTGATCAATCACAAATGGTTCAACTGAGATAGAATATCAAGTTATCAGAACATAGTTATATTGACTTAGTCAAAACTCTAAGTGTTCATTCTTTATCAAGTACTTGATGAATTTGTGAAAATCTTCTTCCTGAATATTCTTTCAGTTTCCTGCATAGCTTCCAAGAAAATAATATTCAGTTCTTCATTGAATCTTTTAACTTCTTGATCAGTCAAGATTCAGATGTTGAGTTATTTTGAATTCTTCAGTTTTCTGAATTCTGCGTACTTCATTCTGAGGTTCAACATCATAGAGTAACAATCTTTCTTCTTTACATGAAGAAGTTCTGAATGAGTTTTTATACGAGAAAGTCAAGGGTGGACCTAATCCATTTCTTGAAAACATCTCAAAAACTCATAAAGAATTAATCTTCAGTAAACAAGATTTCTTGTTTTTTGATGATTCAACTTTGAGCAAATACGTGGTTCATCCACACGAATCTTCCAAGATAAGCATTCAACATATACTACTTCTTATCTGATGAATCTATCTTATCAGCTGATTCTTCAATCTTCATTAAAACTTAAGTGAGGAAGATTTAGTTGTTTGACAACTGCAAAACTTCCAGAATCAGTGATTTGCTCAAGTACTCAGATTGATTACAATTTCGTACACAGTCATCTTCTGAACTGTTATAGAAATCATAAGTGGATTTCAATCTTACCTAGAGTATTTCTACGCACCACATCTGGATCTTTTTCTGACACTGTTAAGTGTTAGATACCATCAATAACAGAACCAGGCTCTGATACCAATTGAAGGTGCGAGAAAGACATAAGAAAGGGGGGGTTTGAATTGTGTATTTACTCTTAACAACTTTTCACTTCTTATCGTTAAGACGCTGAGATAACATCAGAGTTCGTTGAGAGACTCTGACTTGCGAAGTAACATTCAGACTTGCCTTGCATGAAGCATAAGAACCAACAAGAGTCTGAATGTTGTGTACATCATTCAGAACTTGTAGAGCGGAAGCTTATCAGAGTTGCAAGGTTCTGACATGCTTATGTAAGGTTATGATACTCAATATAGAAACATAAACAAGGACATTAAGCATTAGATTAAAGGACACGCGATATATCCTAGTTCACCATAAAGGCTAATCCAGTCCACCCTCCTCAGGTGATTTCTCCTTGAACATAAAGTCTTAATCCACTATAATCAATCTCGATTACAGATGCACGGGCACCAGCCGGTGACTAACCACTTGCACAGTCGCACTGTGGCTAACATGCAATGAACCGTTCAGGGATTCAACTTAATGAATATAACGAACATTGACCGGCAGGTTCCAATCTCGCAAGATCTACTGCTATGCTTTCACAACTAGACGTTCAGGGATTCATCGCAATGAATATAACGCTACTGATCCTATTTTAGGGTTTTCCCACAATGACATCTCACCATTGTCTTCTCGAGTCTCCGGTCACACTGACCACTCAAGGAATCCTAATTCACCAAGAATTAGTTATACAGGAGATTACAAGAATGCTTCTTAATAAGCAGATAACTCCTAAGTTTAAGTACAAAGAACACACAAGTGTTCAAGCAAGATTTGAGCAGCAGCTCCTTGATATCCTAAGAAACTATAAAGATGTATAATGATTTGACAGTTGTTGACATCTTTTAGATCTTCTTCTTCTTCGTCTTCTTGGGTGAGCAAGCTTTGAGCAACAACTCCTTGCTTCAGATCTTCAATGTAGCACTGACAAGAAGGTGGTTGATGACTTGACTGATTTGCAATGGTGTCTTCTTCATCAACAACTTCTGTACCAATTTATTGTTGTTATGTTGAATGATGATCTTTGAGCTTCAACAACAATGGCCATGTGTAAATTAATGATAGCTTTGGATATTCTAAGTGTTACAATGAGAACTCATCGTTGTTGCTATCTTCACACAATGACTTGGTCAATTTGTAAATGATACATCCATTTGATGATGTTCAGTAAATCGACACATCAGAAGCGAGAGCTCTTTCCTTTAAATAGCCCAGTAGAAATATAGTCGTTTGAAATACTGTTGGCTGTTAGAAAAGAGATGTTGTGTAATAATTAGTTGTACTGACACATCTCCTTTTTGCTGTGGGAGAAGTGACGGGATATATCTTCTTGAACACTGTGTATAGTTGTTCACAACGATAATATTTGACTTCCAAACTTCAGAGGCTTCTGATGGTAAATTAATGAAGCATGAGTAGAGCCTTCTTTAACAGGATATCTGGTACGTCAAGTCTTCAGTCATTTGAAGAAGTTCATTAGTGTAGCGCGATTTTTGTGGTTTTGAATCACTATCGCTTTGGTACTACACTTAGATTCATTTTTTATCCTGTGAAGTTGATTTAGGAAGGGAAATAGATGTCTCCAATTAACCCTGCTTGCATACTGAGGTTAAACAGTCAAAACTGTTGGTTTATAGATGCTATCAAAAGGGGGGTCTGTTTCGGGTTATTTGCTTAAAAACAGTGTCTAGACTATTGGCTAGGTTTCTAGTAAGGTGTTAGGTCTGATGCTTTTGTTGGATGTATGAAGGTACGGGATTTTGGGTTTTTTTTATTTGTATGCTCGCTAAGATTTTTGCAATCTTATGCCTACGTATTCCCGAAACAGGGAAATCAGAGCGATCGTAGTTCCTCCTATTCTATGGGAGGAAAAAGGTTGTTTTGGTGTCTTGTTCAAAGCTCAAGACATGAAGCTAAAGGTGGTTTGTATCTTGTTCAAAGCCCAATATGTGAAGCTAAAGGGTTTTGGATGAGAGAATTTGTCATCTCTAAAGAGGAGTTGTTGATGTTTGTATGTTGTGAGCAAGGCACAAATTTGATGCTAAAAGGTTGATTGACTCAACCGGGGGTTTCTTTATACAAAGCCTAAGAGGAGGCGGGAAGTTTGACTTTTCCGGGGAAAATGTTCTTTCTATCTTGTACAACACCCAAGATTGAGGCTAAAATGGATTTTGACTCAGTTGGGGAGAATGTATCTTGTATAAAGCCCAAGATGGAGGCTGAAAGGGTTTGACTCAACAAGAGAGTACTTTTATCTGTCCTGTAGAAAGCCCAAGATAGAGGCTAAAAAGGTTGACTCAACAAGAGAGTCTTGAACAGGGGATTGACTCAACAAGAGAGTCTGAAGGTTGTTTGACTCAACAAGAGAGTCTTTTATACTCAACAAGAGAGTGATTTATATGTCTTGTACAAAGCCCAAGACGGAGGCTAAAAGTGGTTGACTCAACAAGAGAGTCTTTTATACTCAACAAGAGAGTGATTTATATGTCTTGTACAAAGCCCAAGACGGAGGCTAAAAGTGGTCGACTCAACAAGAGAGTCTTTTATATGTCTTGTACAAAGCCTGAGACAGAGGCTAAAGGTGTTTGACTCAACAAGAGAGTCTGAAAAGGTTAGCTCCGCTAGGGAGAGTCATTTGTACAAAGCCCAAGAGGAGGTTGACTTACTGATGAGGATTATTAAGATCCTGAAGCGGGTCCAAGTGTGGGGAACTCTCATGAGAGAGACCGAGTTTCTGCTGGAGATTGATCCAGAGTGATCAGTGTTTTTTCCTACATTTGAAAGGAACTTGAGAATGTCTTTGAGACTCAAGAGGTTTAGACTGTCCAAGTCTAGAGTTTTATCTTTTGTACAATGCCCAAGAGGAGGTGCGGGCATTAAGGGATGAGTATCAACCCTACAACGGCCGGAGTTTTGACGCGAGAAAGACTGCTCTAGCAAATGATGACTAAGTTCTGTCTTATACCTTTAAAAGGTCGTCAGGGTCCTTGTATTAAGCCCAAGAGAAGGCATGAGAACTTCTAAGAAGCCGAAGGGTCCTTGTACAATGTCCAAGAGGAGGCGGGGATGCTTTTAGGAAGACTGTGGGTCCCCAAACCAAGAGAAGTTCAAGAAATGCAATTCACAGAGAAGAGATCATTCCAGGAAAGTTTGAGAATTTGGAAGAAACTCAAGAGATGTCATTCACAGAGAAAAGATCATCTCTGGGGAGTTAGAGTTTCTTTGACAATTTTTAAGGGTGACAATCTGAGAAAAGGTTCACCGAGAATATTGCATTTCTCTTTGTTCCATATTGTTTAACCCCAAGAGAAGGGAAGACTGTATCTGGAATCCTACGGGGGATCTAGTTTTGTTTGTATTTAAGAGTGACCAACAGGGCTTTACCTAGTTCTAGACGTAGTTGTCGGGGAAAACTCTAAATAACTATACTAGTATTACACAGTGGATATGTGACAAGTTAATAAAAGGATGTGAAAGAAGACTTACAGTGAAACAGCCCCACAATACAGCTATATACATATGAAAGCGGATAAACACTTACCCGTTGTAGAGTTTCCATGCTGTTTGGTTAGTTGTTCAACAAAGAAAGTTTTGATAACAACATATATTTGAATTCAACATCAAAGGAGAAAGTGCTTTGAAAAGATTGTTGGGGCTTACAGCTCAAGGAGAGGCCCAAGTTTTAATGATGATCGCACCGTTGTTTTAAAAACTATACAGAGGGACTTATACAATATGTGAGGCCCGAAAAGTGGTGTATTTACAAAGGGGATGGGTCTTACACTCTAATAGAGGCCCAAAAAGTTTTTAAATAAAAGAAATGGGACTTACAACACGAGGGTAGGCCCAGATGATTTGATTTTTGAACTGGCGATTGCGCCGAGATTTTTCTTTTAATGCATAGGGACTTATACAATATCTGAGGCCCAAAATGGTTTTGGTTAAAAGGGGATTGGGTCTTACACTCTATTAGAGGCCCAAAGAGTTTGAAAATGAATAAATATGGGTCTTATAGCTCAAGGAGAAGCCCAAAGATTTTTGTTAAAAAGGCGACGATCGTGCCGAACTTTTTGACGGTATCAGGACTTATACAATACACTAAGGCCCAAAATATTTTGGTTTTCAAGAAGGATTGGGTCTTACACTCTATTAGAGGCCCATGAGTGTTTGAAAATGATTGATGAGGGTGGAATCGATCAAAACCCTAATTTCATCATTTTTAAAAGTGAATTCTTAAAGAAAATCAATAAAAAATGATAAAACACCAAATAAGCTTGAATAAACAACTTGTGATTTTTGGTTAGGGTTTGAAAAATGAGATTTTAACCACAAGATGAATTAAAACTCATTTGGTTTTGATTTTTCAAGATGGATATTCACTTTTAAAATGTTTTAAAACAATTAAAAATGAATTTATTCATAAAAATACCAACTATATTAAATAAATAATATAAATTTGATTTTTTTTATGGAATAAAATATTTCAACATTTTTGTGATTTTTTGCAAAAAGAGTCAATAAAAAATAATTAAAATTGAGGGAGTTATTAATTTTTCAAATCATTAAAAATAATAAGAAAAATGACAAAAATATGAAAAAGTGGTAAAAAAGAGGATTTGGGGCGAGGGGGATTCGAACCCCATACCTCTTGTGTGCAGCGCGCGCCTTCTACCACTGGGGTGGTGATACATCTGTGTATCAAACCCCAACCACAAATATACAAGGCTTGCCTTGTTTTTGGCATGGCCAAGGCAAGGCAAGACAAGATTTTGGCCAAAAACATGAAGCTTGTAACTCTCTCATTTCTCCTTGGATTGGGACAAAATTTAGGTCTATTCTGCCTAGAATTTCACAAAGAATCCAATGGTGGTGGTGGTTTTTTCAGATGAGGTCCCGGTTTTAAAACCCGATAGTGGTTTTGAAATAGGCCTCCATTTACATTTTCTGTGCTACCTCATGGTACAGGCATGAATCACATGATAAATTGGTCCAAACACAACATATATAACATGTATGAGATGTGTATGATCAGTGGACTTCAAAGCAATGCATATTTTAAAGAGTTCAAGTTGAGATGCTTACCTCTTTGGGAGCTTTTTGGGTAATCTGTCAAGGGCCTTGTTCCATAAATGTTTTGATGCTTTAAACACTCTCAAATGATCCCTTAGAAGCTTTTAGGATGATTGGAATCAGCAGGAAACCTTAGGAATGGAAACTGGCCCTTTCTTGCAAAAGGGGCAAAAGTGACCAAAATAGCAACTCTCTCAAATGGTGTTCCAGACGTGGGGAACCATTTGGGACAGTTCAAGGATGATATTTGGAGTGTGTTTGAGGCTTTATCTGGTTTTGAAAGTGGCTGAATCAAGACATGGCTTGAAAAATGCAAAAAAGTCCTATTTTGAGGTTTTGAGAGGGGACTTTGTGATTTTGGTGTTACATGTCACTTGTGAGAGTTTGGACAGCTTAGATATGACATATTGGATGTGTTTGGATCATGATCTGTGATGGAATTGCTCTCTAACTCAAAAACTCAGAGTTACCTTGGTAAAGAAGGCATTTTTGCCTAGAGAAAGAGATTTTGAGGAAAGCAAGTGTTGTAGTGCTTTGGTGTACTTAAACTGAGCACAAATGAGCTCTATTTATAGTAGAGCAAGTTTGTTTTGGCTGCAATAGTGAATGCCAACTGCTGTAGAGGTTTGGCAAATGTTGATCAATAGGAATCCAAGTCTCCTCTAGCCATTGACTAGAGGTTAGAGCACATGCCTTTGGTTCCCTAGTTCAGAGATCATCCTTGACTCATTCAGTTGGAAATGGCTCAATTCATGCCACCTTGGTGCATCCATTGAATGCTCCAAAACAAAATTGGAGTCTTGTCCCCTCTTTAGGGTTTTTTAGGTTTGGCATGCTATTTTTAGCTCCAAAGACTTGGGAGGCTTATGGATCAGTGTTTATCCCTCCTTGGTCTCTCCCTGAGGTGTTCAGATGGATAAACTTGTTTGTCATTTGCACAAATTGCTCAAATCGAGCAAAATACACAAATCTGCCTTGTTATGACAGTTGCAGCAAGGCATATTGCCACTGTCATAACTCTTAGCTCAGATGGGATTTGATGGGGTTCTTGGCCATTTTGGAAAGCTCTCATATGATACAACACATGTGTGATCATAGTTTGTCTTGGCACTTTTTGGATCCAAGTGAAAAATGCCCCTACATTTTGGAAAAAATGAAACAGATTCTGACTTGGTGAAAATTTCACTAAGTGTTGGAAAAAGTGACATTTCTTGTTTTCAGCCATTTTGATCTAACCATAACTCAAAATCCATGATGAATTGGAATGAGGTGTAGTTGACACTTTTAAAGTATTCCATGAGAGCTACAAATCCATCTTTGGATCAGCCCAAATGGTTGCTTGGATCTCAAGTTATGATCCTTGAAAGTTGGTACCCTAGCCACTTTGTTCCATAACTTAGAAAATTTCTAAGTTTTTTATGGTTACCCCTTTTGCAAGTTATCCCACTTTTCTTGATTTTTCTTGATGAATGATGATTCCAATAACACATTAACATCATTTTAGGGTTAGGGAACCATAATTGATCAAAAAATCAAAAAGTCAAACTTTGACTTTTGGGCACAGTTGACTTTTTATCAGATGAATTCCAAACTGTACGATCCTCTATGAAATCAAGTCCTTGACCTAAATCAAACTTGATGGATTGATTTCATAGGTGTATAGGGTGTATTGAATCATATCCCAAGGTTTGGGAGCATGTCCTGGTCAAAAGTCAAAGGCACAGTTGACTTTTCTTGCGAAACCCTAATTGTGGTTCTAATGAACTTGAAACTTGTGAATCAAGCTTCTTGGATCAATCCATTATTTAAAATGGATCAATGTTGTGTATTAGGGACCCTTAAATCATGTCTTGAGGTCTTGGCTCATGTTTTGTCCCAAAAGTCAACTTAGGGGTGAATTAGGTCAAGAAACCCTAATTCCTGATTTTTTATGAATGTATCCCCTGAGGCTAAATTGACTTTGATGATTGAGTTTATGAGGTCCCTTAGAGTATTTTAATTTGTGCTTTGAAGAAATGGTTCATGCCCAGAGGAAAAATTCCATCTGGAGGCCTTGGTCGACCAAAACCCTAATTTGGTGACACTGGCGATCATAAGGCTTGATCCACTTGTAATGTTGTAGCCTTGTGCTTGATCCTTGATGTGGGAGTCGTCTTGATCCATTGGGGATGTTTGAGAGGTTTAGACAAGTTGAAGATCATGTCATTTCTTGATTGATCATTTGCCTAAAAGCTCTGAGAGGGCTTGAAACCCTATGTTTGATTGTAGAGGATGCTCACCCATCTTTGGGGAGACTAATGAGGCATAAAGGTACATCCATATTATGATGATGATTTGAACAATGATGGGAAATCTTAGTGGTCAAAATTTGGGGTATGACAATTACGAATCAGTCTTCAGAACTTCAGCACTTGTCTTTAAGAACATTATCCTTTACTACTTCAAGTCTTTCGAAACTTCAGAGTTGTCCATTAGGAATCCGTCTTCAGAGTATTCAGCACTTGACCTTTGGAACCGTAAACTTCAGAACACATAAGTCTTCAGAGTCTTTCTGCACTTGGTCTTTAGAGCCTTCCGCCTTCAGAACTTCAAGTCATGAGAGTCTTCAGCACTTCGGTTCTCTTCTTCAGAAGCTTCGCAATCTTCAGAATCTCGACCACTTTCAGAGAGCATCCACAAGAGCATTGTAACAGCAATATCAGCATCCTTGGATCTGAC
The DNA here is from genome assembly GCA_022829125.1 of Lathyrus tuberosus. Lineage (NCBI taxonomy): Eukaryota > Viridiplantae > Streptophyta > Magnoliopsida > Fabales > Fabaceae > Lathyrus > Lathyrus tuberosus. The sequence continues at coordinate 2,682,537 of JALAZF010000250.1, read as the reverse complement.
TGATCACGATCAGATACAGAAGTGTTCTTGCTTCTTGCAACTTGTGTCACACATAGTAACTTCGCATATTATCAATTACGCACATCTGGATGGTGCTTGTTGGATCTAATATCTTCTATGATTATGATATGCATACAACACAGTTAGAACATAAAATAGTTCTTTCAAAAATACGTATTGTTATCATCAAAACATAGATTGACTTGTAGAGACAACTCTTGCTCTCACAAATCTAATTTTTGCAAAGCATAATTCAACCCCCCCCCCCCCTTCTAGTGTATTTTTCTCTCCTTCAGGGTTTTCCTTCAAGATCAATGTGATTTTAAGGTTTAGAACAAGATCACGTCAACACGGATTCGACCGAGTGAAGGCCTTGGGACAAGGTGGTTTCCTTGCAAGGGAGTAGCGCGAGACGGTGAATCGTGTTCGGGAATCTTGGGTTTAACAAGTGCGTACTTGGGATAATCGGAGGATTGTAGCCGCATTATTGGTGACTTGATCAAGCTTTGATAAAGGGGTTGGAGGTGGTTGAATCAACAACAAACCATGGGGTTTGTGGGGTTAAAGTTCTTCACCTCTTGTATAAAATTTTTTGCAAGGATAAGGTTAATTGCAAGCATCTCAATTGCATTTCAGATTGAGGGCAGACGTATCCATAACGAGGCCGGTTGGGGAACTGCCTAAACAAATCTTTGTGTCTCTTTATCGCTTTATTTCTCTTTAGTTGTTGTTCTTGCAAATTAACAATTTCGTTGTTGTTTCGATTAATTCGATTGGAAATTATTTTCAAATATATTTTTTAAAGTGTTATCATTGATATAATCACAATCACTTTTATTGTGATTGGGTTTTAACATCAACAAAACAAATAGAATTTCCAATTATGATCAATCGCACACAAAGTGTTCGATAAATTATCTTTGAGTATTTTTATCGCTTTGTGTTCATTGGAAATAAGTTTTACGAATAGCTTTGCATTTGATTGATCCGTGAATTAATCATTGTTGAACAATTTATGTTCATTATCATTCCATCGGTTTTCATTACGCATATCTGAACTTTTCGATAGTAGGTTCGGTTAGACGATTCGATTCGGTTTGTTCCAGTTGTTCCATATATTTTTGAAAACAAATTTTTGCCAAGAGTTTTTGGTTTTAAATTTGTGATTTATTCACCCCATCTAAATTGAAGCCTATCGTCTAATAAGTGGTATCAAGAGCTTCGGTTAGTTTTGTGCTTGAGATTTACTCTTTAGAAGAATGGCTACCGAACCTAAGGGAGCATACAATAGAGCACCAATTTTCACCGGCAAAAACTATGGCTATTGGAAAGCACGTATGCGTATTCATGTCAACTCCGTTGACAAAGGTATATGGGACGCTATCCAAATGAAATAACTATGACCAATGCGGAGGGTGTTACCTTACCTAAACCGGAAGTACAATGAGATGCTAATGATTGGAAATTGTGGTCACATGATTGGAAAGAGAAAAACATTCTCACATCCGCTTTGGGTGTTGATGAGTTTTATCGTGTTTCTCATTATGAGTCCGCCATAGCTATGTAGGACACATTAGAGACTTCCCATGAGGGAACTAATTATGTAAAACAAGCTAGGATAAACACATTAAATCAAGAGTTTGATTTGTTTCGTATTGAGCATGGTGAAACCATTGCGGATATGCAAAAACGGTTCACATATCATAAATCGGTTAAATGCGCTAGGTAATCCTGTTTCCAATGAACATGCTACTAACAAAGTTTTGAAGTGTTTAAGTAGGGAATGGCAGCCCAAGGTCACCTCCATCAAGGTGGAAAATGATTTTAAGTTGCTTGATCTCACGGCTTTGTTTGGTAAGTTGGAAGAGCATGAGCAAGAGCTCACTTGCTTAGCAAAATACAAAAAAGAATGTGAAAAGAGAATGAAGAATGAGAAAGGAAAAGAAAAAGAGGAAGGAAATAAGTCCATATCTCTAAAGACTTCTGGCTCAAGGACTTCACATTGTGAGCATAGTGATAGTGAAAGAGATGATGAAAAGAGCTTGTATGAGGAGGATTTGGGGTTGTTTGTAAAGAGATACCAAAGGTATATTAGGAAGAATGGTGTTAAACATTTTGACAAGAACATAACCAAGTTTAGAAGGTTGGCAAGCTCGTCAAAGGATGATGAAAGAAGGAAGAGAAAGCTTAGAAGATCTTGCTATCATTGTGGTGAAGTAGGTCACTACAGACTGGAATTCCCTTTGAGAAAGAAAGATAAAGAAAAAAGCCATCACAAGACTTCTAGCAAGACTAGGAGAGCGTATGCCACTTGGGAGAGTGCAAGTGAGCCATCTATTGATTAAAGCACAGCTTCAAGTGTCGAATCGGCTCAAATTTGTCTTATGGAAAAAGGGAAGAAGAAGAAAAATGTAAGTCTCTCTAAACTTGAGTATATAAATAATTCATCCTATTTAGAATTACAAAGGGACTTTGAAGATCTTCATAGAGAAGCCTTAAGAGCTTTTACCAAGTTAGCTTCACATGAAAAAGTCATTTTAAATTTAGAAGCTAAAGTGTTAGAATCCAAAAGGAATTTCGAAGTTATTAAGAAATCTATGATAGATATTCAAAGTGACAAGAGTTGGGATATAAAACCTCCTAGGTTTGTTTGTGAACATTGTCATAATAGACAAGAGGAAGTAAAATATCTTCAAGTAAAATTAGATGATTCCTTGCAACCTAAGAGGGTGTTTGCTATTGATTCTTCTAAGGTTGAAAAGCCTTTGAAACATTCTAAAAAGAAGCATAGATATATGTATAAGAATTCAAATAGAAAAGAAATGTCTCATAAAAACCTATCTTGTCATTATTGTTGCAAGAAGGGACATACCATTAAAAGATGCAAATTTAGGAAACTCTTTATTCCTAAAGGACCTATTCAATGGTTTCCTAAGTGCAACTTTGATCTCACTCACTATCAAGAATCCAATGAAAATTGGGTACCTAATTCCTTTGTTTAAATTTTCAGGTTGAATGTCTTGACTCTACCGAAAAAATGTGGTATCTTGATAGTTGATGTTCAAGACACATGACAGGTGACATATCCCGCTTCATTGACTTCGTGCCAAAGAGAAAAGGGTTCATCGCGTATGGAGATAATAACAAAGGTGCTATACTTGGAAAAGATAGTGTAGGTAATCCCTCGTCTACTACTATCTCTGATGTAATGCTAGTTGATGGCCTTAAACACAATCTTCTAAGCATGAGCCAACTTTGTGACAAGGGTTTTAAAGTTACCATTGCAAAAACTTGTTACTTGTTTTTGCATGATGAAAAGAAAGAATGTGTGTTTAAAGGCATGATAGTAAATAATACTTATATGCTAAATCTAGATGAAGTTTCCGTGGAACTAAGTGTCTAGCCACCATGAGTGAAAACTCTTGGTTGTGGCATAGACGCCTAGCTCACCTTAACTTTGACCTATTGAAAAAAGTATCCTCAAAAGATTTAGTAAGGTCTACCTAAACTAAAGTTCACTAAAGACCATTTATGTGAGGCTTCTCAAAAAGGGAAGCAAACAAGAATTTCTTTTAAATCGAAAACTCTTGTTTCTACCTCGAGACCTCTTGAGCTTCTCCACATGGACCTTTTTGCCCCCTTTAGGACCAAGAGCATAGGTGGAAATTCTTATGGCTTTGTTATTGTAGACGATTACTCTAGATTTTGTTAGGTCTTGTTCTTGTCTATTAAAGATGAGACCTACCCGACTTTTAAACAATTTGCTATATTATTCCAAAATAAAATGAGTTTGAGAATCATTTCCATTTGAAGTGATCACGGAGGAGAATTTCAAAATCACCTATTTGTGAAATTTTGTGACAAACATGGTATTGAGCATCATTTTTCTGCTCCTAGAACACCACAACAAAATGGTGTCGTGGAACGTGAAAATAGGATTTTAGAGGAGTTAGCGAGAACTATGCTCAATGAAGGTAATTTTCCTAAGTACTTTTGGGCTGACACCATTAACACGACATGTTATGTCATGAATAGGGTGCTCATACGTCCTATTCTAGACAAGACCCCCTATGAACTACTTAGAGGTAGAAAACCTAATATTTCTCACTTACATGTCTTTGGATACAAATGTTATATCTTGAATAATGGTAGGGATAATCTTGGTAAATTTAAAGCAAAAGCCGATGAGGGTATCTTCCTCGGATACTCACAATCTAGCAAGGCGTATAGGGTTTATAACAAGAGATTACTTATAGTTGAGGAGTTTGTACATGTTACGTTTGATGAGTCCTACCCAAAAGATGTTACGAAAGGTATTGTTTTTCATGATGTAGGCGTCTCTTCTCAAGAAATTCTCAATGGAACCAAAAATGTGATTGATCAATCTAAAGCGATAAACAATGAGAAGATAGAGGATGATGATTTTGAAGAGGAAAAGGAAGAAAGTACAGCTGCAGTGGAAGATCTACCTTTGATTTTGAAGATATAAAAGGATAACCCTATTGACAAAATACGTGGAGATATCACAAAAGGCGTGACTACACGCTCTAAGATAAGTAATTTCTATTATCATTTTGCTTTTGTCTCTCAAGTAGAGCCTAAAAATACTAAAGATGCATTACTTAATGAGCATTGGCTTATGGCCATGTAAGATGAACTAAATCAATTCAAAAGAAACAACGTTAGGGACACGTCATCAAGTAATTGGCACCCGGTGGGTTTTTAGGAATAAACTTGATGAAAACGGAGTGATAACCTGTAATAAAGCCCGGCTAGTGGCACAAAGCTATAACCAAGAGGAGGGCATCGATTATGAGGAAACTTATGCTCCGGTGGCTCGCCTTGAGGTTATACATCTTATACTAGCCTATGCTTGTGCTAAAATTTTCAACTTGTTTCAAATGGACGTTAAAAGTGCGTTTCTAAATGGTTTTATTAATGAAGAAGTATATGTATCTCAACCCTCCGGTTTTGAAAGTCATGAGTATCCAAACCATGTGTACAAGCTCAAAAGAGCTTTGTATGGTCTCAAACAAGCCCCTAGGGCTTGGTATGAGCGACTAAGCAAATTTTTAATTTATCAAGGATACTCAAGGGGAAAAGTGGATACTACTTTATTCATTAAATGCCAAGGGAAACACGCCTTTCTAGTTCAAGTGTATGTCGATGATATTATCTGTGGTTCAACTAATATGCAACTTGTAGAAGATTTCTCTAAGCTTATGCAGGGAGAGTTGAATTATTTCCTTGGGCTTTAAATCAAACAATTTAAATATGGTACACTGGTGTGTCAAGCCAAATATTGCAAGGAATTGCTAAAGCGCTTTGGCATGGAAGATGCAAAGTCTATCTATACAAATGTTAATCTAGAAAAGATACAAATGGTAAGGATGTAGATGTGAAGAAATATAGATGTATGATTGGATCTCTTCTATATCTGACCGCATCTAGGCCGGATATCATGTTTAGCGTGTGCATGTGTTCCTGTTATCAATCGGCTCCTGAATAATCCCATTTAAAAGTTGTAGAACATATTCTTAGGTAGCTTCATGGTACCTCTCAATATGGGCTTTGGTATTCTAAGGGAAGCGATTGCACCTTGGTTGGATACACCAACACCGATTTTACCGGTTGCAAATCGATAGGAAAAGCACTAGTGGAACTTGCCACATGTTTTTAAATGCTTTAGTAGGTTGGCATAGCAAGAAACAAGTTTATGTTGCTTTGTCAACCGCTGAGGCGGAATATGTTGCAGTCGGTAGTTGTTGTGCCTAAATCTTATGGCTTAAGAAACAATTAATTAATTTTGATATAAACTTGCAACATATTCCCATTATGTGAGATAACACTAGCGCTATCAATCTAACCAAGAATTTGGTGGTACATTCTCGCACTAAGCATATTGTGATACGTAACCATTTCCTACGTGACGATGTTGAAAAAGGCGATGTTGCATTCGAGCACATTGATAGCAAACATCAACTTGCCGATATTTTCACATAACCACTTGCGATCGAACCATTTTTCAACATACGAAGGGAATTGGGGATACTCGATATCTCTAATCTTGCCTAGCATATGATTCATTACATGAACTTTATATACTTACTTTCATTGGAAGTTTCATCATATGAGAGTGTATTGTCCATCAATCTACATAAGTGGTAATATTGTTCTTTTCCTTTACCTTACTTAGTAAGTCTCTAAATTTTACTTGTTGATAGTGTTCCATAATGACTAATATTCTTGATGTATGAAGTAGTGCATCAATATACACTTATGAAAATTTCTATTGATATGTGTCAATTATATGCTTATAGTGATATGGTGTTATTCCTTCTATATACTTGAAATATACTCTTGGTGCATTTGGCTTGTCACGTATTCTTTCATGAACATTGGTTGAACATGTTATGATGTTAAATAAATTCATGCTGTGTGTCATTATTATGATAACATCTCTGGTTTTGGTTTGAGTGGTGATAACTTCGTGTATTGCCCTGCTAGAGCACATGCGTGTGCAATACTTCGGGAGCACCAAAAGCATATGTCACGTAATCCTGTCGCTTTTTTAGTAACTCAAGAATTTGTGATTGCATTGTGCCCTTCATTGTTCATGTTCTTGGTATGTTATTTGGCATTATGTGTAGCAATTGTGTTCTATTGTTACTTTATATGCTTGTATTTATGTTTAGGTATTGTTAGTCGATGTGTATATCATTCTATGTGAGTGTTATCATGTTGATAGTCTTCTCTTTGCAAATTACCTCTGTGTAGTATTTTGATTTGTATGTGGTTAATGATACTTCTCATAGTTTGCTTGTTCTCTTTTTGTTGTTGTCAAAGGGGGAGAAGTATACACAAGTTGAAGTTAGATGCACATATTCAGAGGGAGTCTACTTCAAGACAACAATGTCGCGAAACACATCGTCTCATGTTTTGCCATCATAAAAAAGGGGGGTATAGGAGTGCTTTTGGATTTTGAGTGATGTCAAAGCTAGGATAGTGTATCGTTATATATATTGGACAATATCCTCAAATTCTAAATGTGCATCTTAGTGTCATACCCCAAATTTGTCATACCTTGTTTATTTTCTTGTATCTAGCTTTGTGTGGCTCCTTTGATCTTAATTTAAATGATAATTTGGCCTTTGGACATGATCCTCTGGGATGCAAGTCATGAAGGTCTTGTATGTGTTTGTGGTGTTAGGGTGTTGTGGTTTCAAGAGAAGAGATCAATGAGGAATGTGCCCTTATTTTTAATGGTCAAGAAGTTATGACATGATCAATGGCCTAAGTCGTATCATTGCATCCATTCCAAGGCATGATCATTGGTTTTCAAGTGGTTTGAATATTATTCTCAACTTTATTACATGTTTTGCTTCTAGGTCATACTTCAAGATTGACCTCAAGGCTCTATAATTAATCAAGCTAAATGTTGGCTAGATCTGTTAAAAATTCGTTTAAGAAATGACTATTCAAGGTTTATCCTTAGGTCATGTTTGTTTTGATCCAAGTTGGCAAAATTAGTGGAAGTTCATGGTACAACCATTTTGGTAAGCAAGGAATATGTTCAAGTCGTGCGCTACAAATGATAATGGAAGTCACAAGTAAACTCTCAAGTGTTTCCAAAATCATGTTAGTTGATTAAGTTTCTTCAATTTTTAACCCATTATTTCATAACCCAAGGATGTGTTCAAAAAGTAAAGATTGTCTTGGTCATGGCAAGTCAAGAACATTCATTTTGAATTCACAAGAGGTGATAACTTTTGGAGATGTAATTCCAATTATGAAGATTCAAGGGCCAATTTGTTTCAAGATGGAAATACGCTTGATCAAATTATTAAAGACAATAAATTCAAGGAAATAAAGGTTGTTCATTGAATTTAATTTCATGTCACAAGTCACAAAACTGCTCGAGGTTACAAAGTTCACAAAGATCTAAGGGCGTATTCCAATGGCAAGTCACCATAAGTTTATTTCTAAAACACCACGCCAAATTCAAATTTAAAAGAAGGAGTCAAGGAATTACAAGGTTCACAAATGCGTCATTTGAATTGGAAATGTTATGCTACAAAACTACTTTGAGGTTACATGATTCCATAAGTTTTCAAGTTGATAACAAGAGTTACACCCTAAGACTTAACCAAAACACCATTATCAATGAAGATCCAAGTGTGACTCACATTTGACAAGATCATTAAAGGTAAGGGCAGTCACTTGGATTCAAAGGTGTTTATGTTGCAAATTACAAAATATTGTACAAATGTTGCAAAATTTAAAGTACAGGAAGTTCACAAATGCTACAAAGTTTAAATGGTAAAGTCGTTACAAAAATCAAAGGTTACATAGGCTGAAATTTCATTTTGAATCCAAAGTTCAATAGTTACACAAGGCATACAAGGCCTTAGTCTATTTGCAAACCTAAACCGTAACTTCATGCTCCATTGCCACCAAAGTCTTGATCCAAGGTTACCTTCATTCTTTTGCCATGTTCTTGCTTCTTCGCAACATCCTCTTCATGAATTCATCTTCGTGGAATTTTCATCTTCAACCTACAAAGTGCCAAACAAGGATACATGCCAATGATGATGTTATTACTAAGAATTAGGCCAAAATACCATGCTAATGCAATGCACATAAGGTTAAGTCACCTAGAATTACAATACCTAAGGAGTTGGTCAAAATCCATGAACCAAATTTCTGCTTTCCCAAGCCATCTACAGCTCCCTAATGCTACATCAAATATTCAAAAAATGTGTTCTTTACCTTCATGACAAAGAAACCATGTTCAAATCTTCATTGCTGCCCCCAAACTATTCATGCTGCTCCAAGAATGTCTCCACTTTCATACCATGTGAATCTCTCATGCCAAACTCCATAATAACCAATCTTGCACCAAAACAAATGCCTCGAGCCAATATACCATGAAAAGGAAAAGAATTAATTCAATTACAATAGTACTAGAAGAGTACAAGGAGGTGGATATTAGCAAATTCCATGTACAATGCAAATAAGTCACAAGTGCATACCACAACAAAAATTGGCAATCAAATTCGCAAGCACATAATTCCCAGCATCCAACAGCAGCGTACAATTCACACAAGCATTCACAAGTTACATTGGGGACCACAGTAGGTACAAGCAAAGAAAAGGAAATGGTACAACAAAAAATACACAAAATTCACAAATATCAATTTGATAACAGGATTTGGGGGCCACAACGAATTCACAAAAATCACATGTCACATGGGACCACCAAGCATTCTAGAAGACCAGAAAAGACAAAACAAAGGAATTTTCACCTATCACAAACCCCAAAAAATCAGGTTTCGTGCAAAATATCTCCTAACAGATTCATTGATCCCAATTCCACCTCATCATTGGAGCAACAAACTCTCACGTACCAAATTCACAGCAAAATGGACTCACACGTACCTTGCAACAAATTCATATCCTATAAATACTACATTATTCCATTCATTCAAAAAGACAGAAAGAAGCACCTGGATATATCCTGAAGCTCCTCAGAAGAGATCTTCAAGAGGTAGTCTTTCTGAACCTTGTTTCTCCTCAAACATGTACTTTCTTGTTGAGATTTGCGTCGGTTGTTGCCCTCTGACTTGGTTATTTGCCCTTACATGCTTTAATTTGCTCGATTCTTGCTTTATTTGAACTAGGGTTTTATTTGGGAAAACCCTCGATCTGAGAGTTTTAGGGATTTTAAGCAAAATCTAAGTTTAGATATGGAAATAGGGTAGAAAAATAAGTAGGGTTGGTGTAGAGGTTTTTTTTCATTTTGGAGTGGTCTCGCCGGAGAAGACGACGGCGGCCGCTATTGTCCACCACCTTCTCTGGCGATGGTTTAGGTTTTCGGTGGTTTGTGTTTTTTTTGTAGAGAGAAAGATGTTATGAGAGAGAGAGAGAGAGAGAAAAAAAGAGAAAAAGAGAGAGAGAGAGAGAGAGAAGTCTGATACAAATTATTCAAGCACCCGTTCCCTTTCCCTGTTAAAATGCACTGCAATTTTGTTTAATTTTGTCATTGTTGTCCATTCCTCACCGGTGACAAGTGTCACTGGTCTCCCTCTCTCTCATGATCCTATGTGCGCTAGCCTTAGGTCGTACTGTTCACCCTCGCATTTTGGCCATCGGATATGAGTCAAAAGCTGACTCTATAAGCAATCAACGCTCCAGATCTAAGCCAGCAGTCAACAATTGACTGAGGTCCATGGTAGACCTTCCCAGCGTTGGGCTCAACCTTTATGGGACTGGGTTTATTTCATTTTCACACCCCCATTCTGATAATATCAACTATGGCCCATTAACTTTTTTATTGTTTTTTTTTATGTTTAATTATTTTATTTTAATTATCTTGTATTCTCAAAATAGAAAAAAACTTAAAATATTTTTTAATATCTAATCTTGATTAATTTCATTAGGCTTTTTTTATTTAAAATTAATTAATCTATTTTAAAATTAGTTTAATTTAATTAATTATTTTTACCAATTTCTTTAATTCTAAAAAACTAAAAAAAAAACCTTTTAACTAATTCTTGATTAATTCTATTAAACCTTTTTATTTAATATTAATCTATTTTAATGATTAATTTTATTAAATATCTAAGTTTAATTTAATTAATTATTTAAGTTTATGTTAATTAATTATTTTCACTAATTCTAACAAAAATCCAAAAAAAAAACATTAATTTGTGTTTTTTCTCTCCTTTGATATTAGTTAATTAAATTACTAATTAGTTTTAGATAATTAATTTGCTAATTATTATAATTGACATTTTTGCCCTTTTTACTTAGTTTATGATTGCTTGTGTGATGTTTTGTTCATTTTGCTCTTATGTATTATTATCATGCCCCAATTACATCTATGTCATTCATCACATGCTTGTTCAAACCTCATTTTCAAAACTAATATCTTGATTTAAAATCAAGCCATTTTCAAATACCTTGTAAGTCGATCGTCTTCACGATCGCCATTGACCTCACATAGCCTCCTCTTGAGCTTTCTACAACGATACTTATTGCACATTTTACATTTTTTTTTGCATACATATGTGCGGGTGATTTACTTTAATTATGGCATGGTTCGATCCCCATTTGAGCAAATGTATCCCTCCCCCATGAAATGTAACGCTTGTTCTCGCTTAGGTAGCTTTAACACAAGATGAAAATCAACTCTTTTCAAAGGGACAAATAAGCTTGATCCAACGTCAAGCATTTTTCAAAACAAATTCAATAGGATTCTCCACTAACCTATTCCCAAGCATACTTGATCAACATATCAAGTTCCATTACCTCAACTTGTAAGTCGAGTGTTTTTGCCTCGCCATCGACCTTACCTTATACCACTAAGACCTCCTTTCCATTAGTTCAAACTCTTAACTCTTTCGTACGCAAAATCAAACCTCGATTCATAATCGAGCATTTTACAAATCAAATCAATATACTTAAATATACCTAAATACTATTTCCTAAAAGGTGAAAAGGAGGAGGATTGAGTCTTCGATATTTCTCCTTAATCGTTTGGGTGCGAGTTCCCTTACTCGTGTGTGAACGATTGACACCTCTAAAAAACTTACATCTCGATAAGATTCAAACCATTTTTATAAGTACTCATCAAAACACGTAATCCTTATCTAAACATACTTTCACTAAAGGTGAAGTGAGGGGGACTGAGTCTTCGGTATTTCTCCTCAATTGTTTGGGTGCGAGTTCTCTTACTCGTGTATGGACAACTGTCATCTCTAAAAAACACAAACCAACAACTGTAGTCCCCCGAACTACGATTGCTCTGACTTCCTCATTGCACTGTGAGGGTACGTAGGCGTAGGATTGCGAGATCCTAGAGAGCTACATTTTTTCTTTTTATCACAAGCCTTTTCCCGTAGTCCCACGAACTATGGATGGTCTGATTCTTCTATCATTCAAGTGAACGATACATAGGCACAAAGGCTTCAATCCTTGGCGAGCACCCTAATAAAAAAACCACCCATTACCCCTTAGAAACTATATCCTTTACTCCTTACTCCCTTAGAATAAAATAAACAAACCTAGGTAACATTTCTCACAAATCGAATCAAGAGGATCTCGTTGAGTACAACAGACGTAGAGGGTGATAATACCTTCCCTCTTGTGTAATCGACTCCCGAACCTAGAAATTTTTTGCGATGACCATTTTCTTATCCTTTAAAGGTTTTATCGATATTTTCCTATTCCTTCCTTAGAATGAATAAAGTTTGGTGGCGACTCTATTCGAACGTTTTTTTCGCGTCCATCGCAAGGATCGTATTTTTCGAGGTACGACAGCTAGCGAGTCTGCTGGGGATATACATTGCCCTATGCTAGTGAGAGCCAAGCCTAACTTGACTCGATTCGTGAGAGTTAGATCCGCTTGTTTGTTTATCTTCTCTTATTATTTGCTTGCTTGCATGTTTGATTATTTATTATCTACTTGCTTGCTTATCTTTATAGTACCCTATTATTGTTTCTTATGACACTATTGGGGTTCTCTGATTATTGGTGCTTTGTGAGATGGCTCTATACCTGAGTCTGAGAAAAACATAGGATTAGGATGGTGGTTGTGTAGTTGAGACTTACGTGGAATCTTCCGCGTGAGGCCGATATGAAAACCCCGCTTGGAGGAGATTCCCTTGGAAATGTTATTATTTTGATGTTCCTTCATCACAATGATAATATTTTCTAGCCTAAATCGTTGATCCCAAGGACCTTTAACCTGTCCTATTCACGGTGGTTGGTAGTGTTGACTCATGAGGTCTTTGGACTTATTGGGTTGATACGAAAGACTCAATCAGATGAGATCCCTTGAACGTGTCATTATTTGGACAACGATATTTTCAACCTCGATCTATGACTCTGAGAACCTTTTTTAGAACTTGTGTGTCGATGGTTGTGTAGTTGACACCTCCGAGGAGTCTTTCTCGTGGGGAAGATATAAAGGCCTCACCTAGAAGAGATTGTTTCAAAGATATTATTGTCTGATGGGCCTCCGTTATGGCAATAATGTCTTCGATAGGGATTCATGACTCTAGGCACCTACCCATTTTAGAGCCTACCAGTGGGGTCCTCTAATCAGAGATATCATGTGTCTAGCTCCTGCTTCAGAATCAGATTATGCTTTTGATCCTGAAACCTTGCATAAGCATTGCATACTCATAACCATAACATTCATACCTTTTTGTTTTCAGGGAATCTAAGAATTATCGTTGCTAAAAGACAGAAATTATGGGAACTAATGCTCGATGCCCTCACTCTTTTAAATTCAAGAAGCTTGATTTAACTGACTTGCATGGATTGGTTTCACGTATACCGGCTGTCTTCCGAATTAACTTTGGGAAGGATTTTGGCAAGCTGTTACACATTCTGAATCAAGACATAAATCCTCAAATGTTAGGCACCTTTGTGCCGTTTTACGATGCTCCCTTGAGGTTTTTTACTTTTCAAGACTTCCAACTAGCACCAACTTTAGAGGAGTTTGAGGTTTTGGTAGGTATTCCCATGAGAAACAAGTTGCCATTTGAAGGTGTGAATGTGTCTCTGAACGACGAAGTCATTGCAAAATCTCTTCATATGTCTAAACAGGATGTCACCAACAACTGGAATACTAAATAAGGGGTCAAAGGTTTTCTTCTCTCCTTTATTTTGGAAAAGGCTGAAACTCTTTTGAAAGTTGAAAGCTGGGAGGCTTGTTATGCCGTTGTGGCATTGGCTATTTATGGAATTGTTATGTTTCCCAATGTGGATGCGAATGATTTCATAGACATTACTGCTATCAACGTTTTTCTCACAAGAAACCCTGTACCTACCCTTTTAGATGATGTGTGTTATTACCTAAGTTGGAGACATGTTAAAAAGGGAGGTATGATTGCATGTTATGCTCCTCTTTTGTATCAGTGGGTTCAAATGCATCTTTCGAAGAAGGGACTTTCGTAGAACAAGTTGATGAGAGTTGGGCTCAGAGGTTGGGGTCTCTCAGATCAGCTGATTTATCTTGGAACTCACAGGACTATGATGTTGTCATATCTAGTTGTATTCGGTTCACTGATATCCCTCTCATTAGAACCCGAGGCTGCGTTAATTCTAATCCCATATTATCTGTGAGGCAGATGGGGTATCCAATGGGCGAACCACTTGATGATAAGGCTCTAGAGGATTTCTTGGTACATGGTTTAAAGGCAGAGAATCCTTATTTACTCAAGAGAATCACAAAAGCATGGAAGGAGGTCCATCGAAAAGGGAAAACTGAATTGGGAAAGTGGAATAGTATTACCAAGGAACCTTACTTTATGTGGGTCAAAGAGAGGGTGGAGGAAATTAAAATTCCCTTTGTAATCAAGATGTCTGAGCCTTTACCTGAACCAAAGCCTACTCACATCCTAATTAAGGAAGATGAGGATCATAAGGCCAAAATAGCAAGATTGGTGAAGGAAAATGAGCAACTTGAGCTGAAACTCCAAACGAAATGAAATGGGAACTTCAGCGCAAGAATATCCAGCTGGGAGCTGTAGAGAAAAAGGCAGATGAAGGAGAGCACAAAAGAAAGAAAGTTAAGGTGTGTCTTAATCAAGTTGATAGCCGATCGATAGGACTCAAAGAAGAGCTGGATAGAGTCCAAAGGAAGTGCGTTAAAAATGAGGATTGTTGGCTTCTTGCTACTAAGAAGAACAAGACGATCAGAGAGGAAATGGGAGCAGAAATCCAAAGGCTAAGCATCGCCCTACTCCATTCAATGGCTTCTGAAGCAGAAGAGTGTCGGCTTAAGAAGGATGCCATGAGAGTTTCTTGGGTTGAGCCCGCTGATTAGGACAGAATATGTAGGGAGCTGAATGAGGTCAAAAGGCTTATCGAGGATCAGAAGAACCATATAGAGGCTATTCTTGCAGATAAATATATTTGGGCTACTGAAAGGAAGAATGTTCTTTATGATTGTGCCGGCTACGAGCAGTCCATACATATTTTGATAGTTGATCGAGACATGTATCGTAACAAGCTCAATGGTTTGGCGGAATTTTGTAACTGGCTGGCTCAAGACTTGGTTTGGAAGCATAAGGATGCCATGGAGGCACTGGATGACTCTACTCCTCAGGCTATTTGTGATTTCATTTGCCTTTGCAAGGCCATACTGAAGAGGTTCAAGGAGGAATTAGAGGAGCGTGAGGCTCGTAGGCCCAAAGTTTGAGATTCATGTTGCTTTTGTACTATTTCCCGCTTTTTAGACATTATGGGTTGTACTTGATTCTGGATGATTTTGTATCACTTGATTACTACAGTTTGATGAATGAATGTGATTTGGTTTGCTTTACACTTGTTTGTTCCTTAATATTCTTGTACAAGCTAATGACTAATCACTACGCCAAAATTGCTTTTTGGCAGCACAACATAGACAACGCTTTTGATCAAAAGCGCTGCTATATGTTTTAAAAAAAACACGCTGGAAAAAAGCGCTGCCTAAAGGCCTACTTTAGATAGCGCTTCCTAAAAGCGCTGTTAAAAGCCATACAAATGTGACACCTTAGAAAGCACTTTCAGGAAAGCGCTGCTAAAGGCCTTACGTAGGTCACACATTATAAAGCGCTTTCTGAAAGCGCTGCTATAGGAAATCAAAAAGAAAGTGCTTTTATAGAAAAAGCGCTGCTAAAGCTAATACATAAGAAAGCGCTTTCCAAAAGCACTGTCTTATGTTATTATTTCATAAATATATATTAAAAAACTTTTCATTGTTTCAGAAGCCCTAATCATTTTTTTTCTTTCTCCCTCTCTCTCGCGACTTCTCCCTCCGTCGTGTCGCCCCTCTCTCGCGACTTCTCCATCCGCACTGTTCGTCTTCTCTGACCGGCATTCCTTTGTCCGTCTTCTCCGCCCAGCACTGTTCATCGTTCGTATCTCCATCTTCTCCGACCGACACTGTTCATCATCTTCTCTTGAGGGTTTGTTCTTGAGCATCTTGTTTAGTTTTTGTTTTGTGTTTAGTTTGAATGTAGTTTGACTGACCCCCCTTTCCTCTAGAAAAGGCGTGCAAAAATAGGTTAGTTTGAATGTTGTTTGACTGACCCTCTTTTCCTCTAGAAAAGGCGTGCAAAAACAGGTTAGTTTGAATGTTGTTTGAATTTGATTTTGAAATTGTTGTTGTAGATTAGTTTTGATTTTGAAATTGTTGTTATAGATTAGTTTTAACAAAACAAGTTTCAATGACATAGGAAGTGTCGTAGAGTGGGCAGTGGTGTCTTTCCAAGGGTGATTTCACGTCTTTCAACGTCCTACTTCTTGAAGGCGACGCAGGACTTGTTCTTTATATATTTACGGCCATTTTGCTCTTTTGTATACGACCTGCGCAATACTTTAACATGAACACTTCCTCAAAAAATTCTGTGGCCAAGAAGGTGACCGAGAAAATGAAGAAGGACGGTCCAAATGTTGCAATATCTGCTACATCATTAATCAGAGCAACCTTGTCCGGGAAGAAATCTGTGACAAAGATGAAATCCCTCACGAAAGACTGCGCTCCGAAACGTGATTTTGGTGCAGATGGTGATGAGGACTGGGATGAAGACTGGTTCAATTTTCTTCATTCAGGAGGCTGGAGAGAGAGCGATTAGCTTCTAGAGGGGAAGATGTATTTTGTTGTTGTTTTGATTGTTCCGTTATATGGTTATTTTGTGGTTGTTATTTTGTTGTTTTTTATTGTCTCTTTTTAATTGTATTGTACAATGTTTTGGCTCATCTGAGGCATTTTATATAATATGTCGTTTTTCCTCCTGCAAGGAATTACCCTTTTATGTACCAAGCATTATTTTTTTGCCTTTTTGTTTTCTGAGACTTTATATTAGCTCAACACTCAGACGTACACAAAAAGCCCCACTTTAGAAAGCATAAAAGGCCAGAAAAAGCGCTGCTAAAGGCCCACTTTAGACAGCGCTTTTCCATAAAAAGCGCTGCTAAAGGCCTACTTTAGAAAGCGCTTTTCCAGAAAAAGCGCTGCTAAAGGCCTACATAAGGCAGCGCTTTTGCATAAAACAAAAGCGTTGTCTTTTCCTATAGCAGCGCCACCTTAGGCAGCGCTTTTAAGCGCTGTTAAAAGTCAAAAAAAGCGCTATCTTTTCCCTTCCGTGGCATAGTGAATTCGAACGATTCTCTGAAAAACAAAATGCATACCATTTTGCATACATTTTCCGCGAAAACAACATGCAATAAACTCATACACTATACCCTTTCTCCAACAGAAAAAACTGACTACTCGACACCGTTACGAGACCTGCCGTAACTACAAGATGACACTAGAGCAAATTAAAGAAAATTAGAACACGATGAGGAATGACATTGACTCGCTTAGAGCCAAAATAGATCAATTGTTGGAGACTATAATGATGTTAGCTCAAAAGGAGAACAATGCTGAAACTGTGGCTGATACCAAAAAACTCGTCGAAAAGGTGGGCACTTCTGGAGTAACTAAGGGAATTCCTCCTCCCATTCATGTGGATTTGTCAGAACACTGTGTTGCGACTGCTCAACACGGATCTGTGAGTGATATGGATGAGCAATATGACACCTTTTTCTTACCACCACCTCCTCAACCCGCTGTGGTAGTTGTATCTGATCCATCTGCTGAACGATTGCGCACATTAGAAGAAAAATTCAAGTCCTTGGAGGTTCAAACTACTCCAGGCTTGGATGCGGTGGATATGTGCTTGGTTCCCGGGCTTGTGATCCCTAAAAAGTTCAAAGTTCTAGATTTTGACAAGTACAAGGGAGTCAGTTGTCCCAAAACTTACCTACGAGCATACTGTCGCAAGATGGCCGCTCATATTGACAACGACCTACTCCTCATTCACTACTTCTAGGATAGCCTCAGTGGGGCATCGTTGGAATGGTATATGCAACTGGAAAAGGGGCAGGTCAGCACTTGGAGAGATCTTGTTGAGGCATTCCTAAAACATTATCAGTATAATACTGATCTAGCACCGAACCGCACTCAACTGCAAGACATGACTCATCGCAATAATTAGTCATTTAAGGAATATGCTCAACAGTGGCGGAAGTTGGCTGCCCGTGTTCTACCACCTCTGTTGGACAAGGAGTTGATGGACATGTTTACGAGGACTTTACAGTCTCAATATTTGGATCGTATGCTCGGATCTAGCTTCCCAAATTTTGCTGAGATTGTGTCTGTGGTAGAAAGAATTGAAAGTCAACTGAAAAAGACCAAAGCTGCAGTTGCTACTACAAGCGGAGGAAAGAAGCCTTTTGTGAAGAGAAAGGATGAAGAGACTAATGTTGTTATGAGAGGACGAAGGGGTAGATCCCCAGTGGATATACCATATCAACAGGTGGCTGCGGTCACACAAGCTCCACAAAAACAGCATGCTCAACAACAGGCATATCAGCAGCCGAAATATCAAAATGTTCCTCCCCCACAGTATCAAAACGCCCCAGTACAGTGGCAGTAAAGACAAAGAGCTCCAAGGAGGCATATTGATCTGGTGACAATGCCATATAGCCAAAATTTCTCTCAACTGTATCAGAGTAGACATTTGACACTCAGAGATTTGAGGCCAGCAACTTTCCCCTATCCACCAGGATAGGATACCAACGCTTGTTGCGAGTTTCACAAGGGTGCTCGTGGACATTTAATAGACAATTTTTATGCATTCTAGAACCGAGTTCAAGACTTGGTTGAGTCCAAGGATCTAACTTTCACCCCTCGAGGCGCAAATGTTAAGACCAACCCCATGCCCACGCATGAAGGTCCATCTGTTAATACTGTTGAAGAAAG
The DNA here is from genome assembly GCA_022829125.1 of Lathyrus tuberosus. Lineage (NCBI taxonomy): Eukaryota > Viridiplantae > Streptophyta > Magnoliopsida > Fabales > Fabaceae > Lathyrus > Lathyrus tuberosus. The sequence continues at coordinate 2,663,735 of JALAZF010000250.1, read as the reverse complement.
CAATGAACAAAGACTGATTACAAGGGTCAAAGATATTCGTACTCCTATGGCAGTTATAGGAGAATAATTAAAGAAATGTGAAATGATCCTTCAAGATGAAATTGTTGATTTGACTGATGAAGTGGTTAAGAAGCATCTGCAGAAGTTCTTAGATAAAGGTGTGGTTCAAGTGGTACGCTGTGATAGAGAAGATCAAAATGTGGCTGTCATTAACCTTCAGTATGATGAGACTGAAGTTCGTCAATAAAGACCAGTTTGTCCCGCTCCAATAGTTATCTAATATGATGAATCTAAAGTTTTCTAACAAAGACCAGTTCATCTTACGAATGTGATTATTCAGTATTGTTGCACCCCAAAATTTGCCCTCCTTACTTTATTACTAACTGGCTTATGTTTCATTTCATTTTTGCATTATCATGTGTGCATATCATTGGTTCTTAGCATGGGGTCAAGGTGCCTGAGGCATGTTCAAGAGGAGAAGATATTCTTCAAAGGGTCAAGCAAGAGGGCTCAAGTGGATCACTCTCTCCTAACCAGTGCATAAATTAGGGTTTTGAGATTCTTGGGTTTATTGCTCCAGTGGGCAAGCTCCTTGGGTTTTTATCATCACTAAATGGCATATCTTATCTTTGTTGGAGAGGATACACATCATATTCAGAGGAATTTGGATTTGGAGACTGTGTTATTTCCTCCTAGACTGAGGGTACCAAAACTAGGGTTTGCTATAAAGTCAGTTTATTTCTGATTTTTTGGGCAATACTTGATTCTATGGTATTCCTTGGGTCCCTAAGCATCTAGGAGTGGAAGTTTGTCCTTCAGTTTGATTCAGGAGAGATTCAATTGGCCAATGGATTGGAAATCAGGTGAATTGGGTAAAAGTCAACAGTGAGAGGGAAAGTCAACTGTGGAATTTTGAGGTTCTCTCCAAGGTTTTCAAGGTCCCACATCCTCGTATGGTCATCAAGAGTCAAGTTTCATGCCATTTGTCAAGAATCAGGAGTTGGTGCAAAAGTTACTAAATATGGAAATGACCTATAATTTGAAAGTTTCCTTTTTGGGCAAGTTCCTGCACTGCATTCAACTTGACTTTTCATCATCAAGAAAGCTTCAAATGAATTTTTCTCCAACATGAAAGTTGAAGATCTTTTTCTCCTCTTTCCAACAAGTACTAGTGGGTCTCCATATCATTTGTGAAACTCAACTTATGACCAAAAGAAGGCAAAGTGGTTTTTAGGGTTTCTCATGATTCCATTTTCACAACTTTGGCATAGTGACCTATAATTAATTTCATTGCTTCAAGGCACTTTTCAACATCAAAGGACACTCCTTAAGGGTCATTATAGGCTTTTGAATCAAGTGGTTCCATGGTGTATGTATCACTATTCCTCTATTATTCAAAATTGCCAAATTATTTAAAAAATCATGAATCAAATTGTTTCAAGGCCCAATTTTAATTGAGGTGTGATTAGCAATTTATCAATAAGTGATCCATCATAAAATACTTGGATATCTATGCATGGAAGGAGGTGTATCTCACATAATGCAAAATTCTAAATTTGTCCAAAACTCACTAAACACGGAATTGCCCAAGCCCAAATCATTATCAGTGAAAAATCCTAATATATTTAAACTCATCCATGCACTGGCTAGGGGAGAACACACGTGACATTTGGAGGAGTGGAGAACTTGAACCCTAAAGCATCTCACATTCATATCTCTCAATCTACAAGGAGTTTTCAAGAAATTCTTCCACAAACTTCTTCCTTGTGATCAATAGAGTGCAAACCATCCCCCATTCGCAGCCAAAAGCAAAGATTAGAGTTGCACCCTCTCAGGTTGGTGGATTTTTTCGTGATCATAAAACTTAAATTTTAAACGTGCATAATGTTGTGTGATGTCTATGGATCATGCTGATATAATTTTTTTTGAATATGGTTGTGTATGTTGGTTGTTTTATGAATTTTAAGTTTGGAGCCCTAACCTTTTTCCTTTCGTTTTTTATTATACACTAATTGTTTGCAAATTTGGATTGGATATTCGTAATCCTCACGAAATTCTGGACAGAATGGTATAGTTATTTGCAGTTTCTGGAAAAAAAATTGTCGCAGGCAGCCGTGGGTGGTGGCCGGAGCTAGGGCTCCGGCGACTGGTGTGGTGGCCGGCCAGACTAGGGTTTGGGAGGAAGAAGATGAACCAGGACCGTTGATCCCATTCATCGTGTGGCTGTCATCGTGCCACGTCTTATTTTTTTTTGTTTTTATTTCATGTGATCAGGTGTTTATTACCCCACCATAGCTACCATGTTCTACCAATTGTGTTTTCTATTTTGTTTACTTTTTATATATGTTGACCAAACGTGGACCGTCTGATGGATCATGTGGCCACAATGTTGCCAACAAATAAAAATGACCATGTGCTGATCACGTGGTGTGTGTATGGTGTGTTGACCAATTTAGTGTGTGCGTGATCACCTCTTTACCATGTGTGTGTTAATCCTGGCCACAGATCTTCAATACTTTTGATCCTGTTGACTAATTGCAGGGCGTGTGATCAATCCAAGGGCCCATGTTCAGTCAACCCATTGACTGAAGTCTATTGTTCTTTTTTATTTTATTTTTTTTTTGCTGATGGACTGGGCTCGCTATTAACACCCCCACCTGAGCCCATTTCAAACTTTCAACGCATTTTATTTACTTTTCACACCCCCTTGCATTTTCCTATTTTATTTTATTTAATTATTTGCATTAATTCATTTTATTTTTATTAAAAATAGTTAATTACATTTAAAAATTACCATAAAATTCATGCATACTTTTTATCATTTTATAAAATTTTCCAAATTTTATTTTTTATTTTTATTTTTATTTTTTATCATCTAAATTAATTATTTAGTTATTTTCTTTTTGCATTACACATATCATGCATATCTGAATTTGTTTATTTTATTTCTCTGCATCCATAAAATATTTTCAATCCATTCCATTTGCATTCATTCACCAACATTCTGAAGTGCATTAAAATATTTTTCTTTCATTTTTAAAATTATTTCATATTGCATTTTGGTCCTCTTTTTTTGCATATTAAGTCATATCTCTCATCTGAGCCTGGCATAATTGTTTGAGTGACTAACACCTTGAAATTTTGTAGGAGTTTTTAATATTTTGTTTGCCTCTGGTTGAACAATATTGGTGTTTAATTTGGGAATTTTGGAAGCTATTTCTCTAATTATTTGATTACTTTCACTTGAGATCTGCTTGTATGTGTATTTCTGATCACGTCTGGTTACCTTGTTCGGAAAGGCACTTGTGCCATTGTTTTGGGGTTGTTTATTTGACTCCTTAATTCATGTTTAGATTATTATCATTATTATATGCCATTGTTTGGTTTTCTCTTGCCTTGATAGTGTTTATGTCCGTTTGGTACTAACCTTTTATGCAGGGTATGGATAAATATCCATGATCACCCTTACTCTTTCCTTCTCTCATTTTTTCCTTTAGGTTTAGGTTGTTGTCAAACCTCACTAACCGTAGGTCACCCATGCATGATAACATTAGGACTTTTAGTTCCCCTTAGAGTTTCCCTTGTGTCTTCTCTCTTCTCATCTCAAACTTCTTGAAAACACTTAATAAGTATAAAGTGTATTGCGCACGAGCCTTAAGCGTGGGGAATGAGAAATGAGGGGCTTCCTCTCATCTTTCTAGAGTGCTTAGCGAGTGTCCTGTCTTGGGACGATGCGTTAAGTATTCGCCCCTGTGCCCTAGACTTTGGTGCAATGCAACTTATGAACTAACTTAAGCCACTTATGTCCTAAAAAAATACAAACCAACTTCAAACCTTTTTGTCCTTCGGGATCGTCAACCTAAAGGCTATTTTCAAAAAGGGCACGTTACCTTCCGTCTGAGTCGCAAATAGGCATCGACCCTAACTGCTGGACGCGAGCTTAACGTCGCTCATAAAAAACACAAAAAGAACTTGGTCCGAACTACGTTGACTCTGAATTCCCCATTGCACAAAGGGGGTACGTAGGCCTAGGACGTCGACGTCCTACCGAGTCTGTCTTTGTTTTCCCTTCTCCCATCTTAGTACAACCCTAGATGATAGGATAACTCACCCTTAGAATAGACAACAAGCGTGGATCCCATCGAGTACGATGGACGCGTGGGGTGTTAGCACCTTCCCCTCGCGTAACCGACTCCTGAACCCAGGTTATGGTTGTGATGACCATTCCTTTCCCTCTTCCTAAGGTTTATGCAGTGTTCCCTTTCCCTCTCTTGGGATAAATTTACACGGCTGGCGACCCTGTTTTTCCGCGTCACTCTCGCGTTTGTACCTGGATGAAAATCCTGGGAGCGACAGCTGGCGACTCTGCTGGGGAACTGGTTGACCTATGCTGGTCCATCCCTAAGCGAGTCAATCCTAGCGCTTGCTTGTCTTTGTTCTCTTTGGGTGTTTTTGTTTTGCTTTATTTATTGTACTTTATTTTTACCGCATTTTCTGCATTGCATTTCATTTTTATTACTGTCATACTGCTGTGTTGTGCTGGCTATTTTTGTTTTGCAGGTTGGGTTGTTCTGAGAGATAAGCCCAATACCCAGGCTTGAGTACACCCTAGGACTAGTGTGGAGAGTAGTGGGACCTACGTGCCCTCTTGGTACGTTTGTGTGTTCACGAAATTCACAACCAGACGAGGCTATCTTGGGACGCATTCTAACGTGTGTGTTTTGCGCATGTTGGGGTGTTGATCTAGAGAGCTGTCAACTCTGGTGACCGATCATCGAGGACCTTAGTGGAAACATCCCTCTTTAGTGGTGACAGTGGCAGACCATATCCTGTGGTAAACCCATTCGCACCCGAGGGCCCACTTTGGAACTCGCATAGGATAGCCCCTATCTTTTGAAGAGAATCAGTGGAGGCACTCCTCGATTGACGATAGTACTGTACCCTGAGGGATGAATGTACTATTGTTTCTCGACCTCAGTGCCAAAGCTGAGGACCTTCCGCTTTGGAGAATCAGTTGAGGCCTCCTCGATTGATGATGATGCCAAACCAAAAATGGTGAACGTATCATCATTTCTCGACCTGAGAGCCCGGGATACTGAACATCCTAGTACCCACACGTGAGAGGGGATGGGTGTTTGCAGGTTTGCAGGTAACCGAAACCTTCAACCTACCCGGTTTTTCTGGATTTCTCATCAATGTTTGATTATCTGGGTTCCTGGTTATCTCAGTGGTTCGGTATTTCGGAATTCTGGTTTTCTGGGTTGTGGTTCTCGTTCAGTTGACAGCATAGCACATCCAGCAGTGTTGCCTTGATCCCATGTGTGCATTTGCATCATCATTTTGCATCCTAACATGTTTATTCATTTGCAGGGTTGCATCCTAACCTTGATTCTAGTTTCTGAAGACTATCGAGGATGAGTACCGAGAAGAAAAAGAATATCATAGGATACAAGTTCCCGTCACTTATTCTGGATCCTGTTCACAAGGTTGTTTCTATGGCAGAACCTGGGGAATTGGCACTTGTGGACTTTGATGACACGCCGTAGTTCTCTTTCTCTCTATTGTATTAGGATTACCACCAGGCTTGTTGGTCGGGATCCATGATTATTGTGTTCAGACTTATTATCTCGAGCTGTGATCGTTGACATCTGGTTTTCCTCTGGTTTTCTTAATATATGAGCAGAAGTCCCGTTCTATCTTATTGCTAAACTGGAATCAAGGGGTGGATCGCCCTGCGAATTTTTAAACATGTTCATTTGCATTTGCATATTCATAATCATTTTGCATAATCATTTTGCATAACAGGTGTTCAGGGCTGGTTATTCTTATTTTGATCTGGTTATCTCAGAATTGCAGACTTAACTCCTCAGGCCATTCAAGAGTTGATTATGGAGCAAGTTCAAGCTGAGTTGAGGGAAATGCGAGTTCAGATGAGGCAATTTGGGGAAGACATGCTCCAGGAGCAGAAAATGCTGAGGGAGGAGATCAATCAGATGAAGACTCAGATGAGTTTGGTCATGGAGATTTTGAAAACAGTGTTAAAGAAGGAAAACAGTCCTGTGTCCGCTTCCACAACAGAGATCCTTACTCTTCCCATCTCTTTGGAATTTGATTTAAATCGTGGATTACCTCGTGAGTCTCTTCCACAAGCGGAAGTTCCAGAACTTTCCCAACAACAGCTAGGTCTTGGCTCCCAAGAGAAGCCCAAGGGCAAAAAGTGTACACAGGGACAGAAAAAGTCTGAAAGAGTTTTTCATCCGCTCCCTATGCCATATTCTCAACTATTACAGCACCTCCTTCAGTTGCGACTGGTACAGAAAAGGACTTTGGCTCCTCTCACTAGTAATCCTCCACCAGGCTATGATGCAAGAGCCCATTGTGATTTCCATTCTGGGGCACCAGGGCATACTGTGGAGGAATGTAGGGCCTTTCAACACCAAGTCCAGGATTTGATTGATGCAGGGGCAATTGAGTTCAAGTCGGGCGGCGTGAATATACAAGGTGATGTTACCCCAATTGTTGCAAAAGAAGTAGAGACTCTTCCCCTCTTTGTAGGATCCACCTCATGTCATGGACTTTCTCCCCAACCATTCGCTGCAGAAGCTCTACGTCAGCAACCTTTGTTTGTGCCTCAGCCGAATGTGGAAAGGAAAGTGCAAGCGCAGGTGAGGCGCCCAAATCAGCACCGACAACAGAATTACTAGCAACAGAGGCCCAAGAGGATATTTGATCCTATTCCTATCCCTTATAGTCAGTTGTTCACTCGTCTGCTCAAGAACTCTCTGATTCAAACGAGGAGTACCACGCCGGTACCGTACCCTATTCCTCCGGATTATGACATAACTACTAGGTGCGAGTTTCACTCGGGAACGTTTGGGCATACGATTGATAAGTGTAATGCATTCCAGCAAAAGGTGCAAGACCTAGTAGACTCAGAGATCATTGTATTCACTAAAGATGATATGTACATCAATGGAGGCCTCCTTTCTCAAATGAACACTTAGTCTGCAAGTACGTCCGGACAGAATTAAGCTTCCTCAGCAATGGCAGTCTTCATCTTCTTTACTACATTTTCATTTGTAGTTTTTCATTTCTTGTTAAAGCATCGTATGCATGTAAGACTTGTTTGTTTTTTAATGATGATATTAATGCAATGAGTATGCTTTTCTTGAAGTAATCCATTCGTGTTCACTCTTAAATGTTTATATGCACTACAATACTAATTTTCTTGTTTAGAACTCTTGAGGAGGATGATGAGACGAAAACGCAAAATCTCTGGTTGTATGTTCAAGGATAGAACCCTGTTGAGGATGTACAAGCATTGTTTCAAACCCCTAAACACCGGAGAGATAAGGAGATAAACCTTCGTTAACCCCTTTGAGCCTTGGAGTAGGAGCTTCTTTCGTACGAAAAAACCCTCATACTTAACCCAGGGGCAGGGTAGGGGTCAGTTAGTTTGACCGAGCGTTCAAATTTCAAGGAGAGTGTGCATCTGAGGATCCATTACCTTCTATCCCACCATCAAGAGGTCAAGAGATGTGAAACCACAACGGTTATCCATCAACAATCAAGGAGTGAGGCAGTCACAACCCTTTCAAGCAAGTAAGACAACCAGTGTCACACGCTTTGTTCAAAAAGGGGAACAAAAAAGGAAAGCCCGCTAAGTCGAAACTTGAAAACAAGCGACTTAGGCAAAAGTTAGGGCATCCCGCTAGACTTCAAAATCGAAAAAACTCAAAAGAGTCAGTCCAGGCAAAAATTAGGGATCAAAAAAGCAAAAGAAAGAAAAAGCGAAAAGCGTTACAAAAGAAAATCCCCGATAAGAACAAATTCGTGTGATTACAGACACAAAAGATAAAAAGGGGCGACTGTCATTCCAAAACTCCCCTAGGTGCCAAACCATTAGTGGCATAGGTTCCTTAAAGATCATAAACCTTTTGGGAGATGAGCGTTTGGGTCAGATTAACTGAACATAGGACTGGAGAACATCACGAAGAGTGGGTGGGCACCGATAAATTTTGAGCCATAAATATTTTCTCTGAAACCGCGAACCAGACCACGTTACAACCCTTAAAAGTCCTAATTAAAACAGGGTTTATTCCGAAAGCGTACTTCAACAGGATATCGTTCCTGACTCCTATGAGTTGTGCTAATAAGATTTGTTGGTATTGCATGTGCGCATTGTTTTGCCATTCAAAAATCAAGGTCGCATCCCAGCTGGTGATTCGTTCACAAGGCTTGGCGACGTATTTTCAATAAAACTTCAAGGTTAACATGAGTGTTGCATTAGAATTGTCATTCTCATAATAAACATTTTCTGCTTGCATGTGTTTGATATCAAAGAGGCTTACACGATGAACGACAATCGAGAAGCTTGATCACGCCAAGTTGAGATAGTGAAAACCCCGAAGGGCAATCATTTCAAAGGGTGTGTGGCTAAGAGATTGTGCACAGCTTGGGGGTTCCCGTTAAATGGTGATAAGATGCCGCTAATCTGGAGCAGTCACGCTGAAAACTCTCCCTAAAGCAGCCAGACAGGGGCAATCAGGTCGATTTGACAAATCTCGGTAAGATCAATCAGGGGAAAAGTTCCTTCAAGACTTGGGGCAGGCCACCTCTAGGGCGTGAGAAATCGTCTACTCTTGAAAATGGTTAATTGAAACACCTCCTCAAAGTTTAGAATACTGGGACAGAGTATTTCCGAGTCATTACAATTCCTTTCGAGGTAATGTACTTCATGGATTATGAAGTCTGGGGCAGTTATGTCGAGATATGAAAAATCTCTCCAAGAGTTCGAAGACCCTGGGGCAGTACGAACGCCCGGTCTTCTATAAAATCCTCTTGAGATGATTTCTTCCGTTAGACCTGGTGGTCTGGGGTAGGTGGAAAGTTTAAAAAGCCGCTTATGACCATAAAGACAAGGCAGGTTGCAGGGCAACAGGATTGTATTTCCCCAGCAGTTTGCTCTCCCCAGCATTGAGATTACACTTTCCTCAGCAGAGCAGACTTTCCCCAGCAGGAGACTTGGGAAGTATTCTCTCCGGATCAAGACGTTATTTCCCCACAGAATCAGGGTGTTCACCTTCCCCATCCAGTCAGGAAGCGTGCTTTCACCAACGATGTCATATTCTAATCCCCAGTAAGGTGAGAGTAAAGGCATTCTCCCCATCAGCAGGCTAAGTGCAGCAGTATCCCCAAGCAGGATAGTATTATGGACTGTTTCCCCCAAGCAGGATGGTGTTATGGGCTGGCATCCCCCAGCAGGTTCTGAGCCCAATTGGATATTAGCGGTCTTCAGTAACAAACCTCTGGTTCCGTTATTGGCATTCATTCTCAACTCCCCCTAGCAGAAGAGGAATCTCAGGTTCTATGTTACCTTCAGTAAAGGACTGGTGTAATCCCCGGTAGTTCTTTCGGGATTTCATCCCCAGCAGAAGTTGTTGATCCGAAGGGTCGGCCAGCGTGACCCTCCTCAGCAGAGTTCTTGGATTCAGAGGACAATTTATCTTTTGTCATCCCCAGCCGATTTGGTCTTTTTTCTCTCCAGCATTTATTTTGCCGGAGGGACCCCTTTTGCATATCATAAGCACTTGCATTGCATCCTCAAAACGCGTAGCATTTCCACTTCGTGTGGAGCATTACGGCAAAATTCAAACATTTGCATTCGAAGCATAAGCCAGGTTTGATACTTTCTTTGCCAATTCTCTTTCTCAGCAGAGATGACATAACTCAGGAGATTTTGGAGGGATGCGTTCCTCATATTTGTGCTCCCCGGCAGAGTCTTTTATTTAAACTTATCCATTCCCCAGCGAGATTAATCCCCGGTAAAAGTTGCTTTACACCCTTTTCGATACCCGTCCGTATTGAAACCTTTTTACACCCGTTCGTGTACCCTTTTCGATACCCGTCCGTATTGAGCCTTTTTACACCCGTCCGTGTACCTTTTCGATACCCGTCCGTATTGATCCTTTTTACACCCGTCCGTGTACTTTTTCGATACCCGCCCGTGTTGAATCCTTACGACACCTGTCCGTGTACCTTTTCGATACCCGTCCGTATTGAGCCTTTTTACACCCGTCCGTGTACCTTTTCGATACCCGTCCGTATTGAGCCTTTTTACACCCGTCCGTGTACCTTTTTGATACCCGTCCGTATTGATCCTTTTTACACCCATCCGTGTACCTTTTCGATACCCGTCCGTATTGAATCCTTACGACACCTGTCCGTGTACCTTTTCGATACCCGTCCGTATTGAGCCTTTTTACACCCGTCCGTGTACCTTTTCGATACCCGTCCGTGTACTTTTTCGATACTCGTCCGTGTTGAATCCTTACGACACCTGTTCGTGTACCTTTTCGATACTCGTCCGTATTGAGCCTTTTTACACCCGTCCGTGTACCTTTTCGATACCCGTCCGTATTGAGCCTTTTTACACCCGTCCGTGTACCTTTTCGATACCCGTCCGTATTGATCCTTTTTACACCCGTCCGTGTACCTTTTCGATACCCGTCCGTGTTGAATCCTTACGACACCTGTCCGTGTACCTTTTCGATATTCGTCCGTATTGAGCCTTTTTACACCCGTCCGTGTACCTTTTTGATACCCGTCCGCATTGATCCTTTTTACACTCGTCCGTGTACCTTTTCGATACCCGTCCGTATTGATCATTTTTACACTCGTCCGTGTACCTTTTCGATACCCGTCCGTGTTGAATCCTTTTTACACCCGTCCGTGTACCTTTTCGATACTCGTCCGTATTGAATCCTTTTTACACCCGTCCGTGTACCTTTTCGGTACCCGTCCGTATCTGATATCTTTGATGCCTTGACACCCGTCAGTGTTTATCCCCAGCATAGCTAACACCCATTAGTGTTTATTTCAAGACATTTCAATACATTGTTTGTATTGATTTCCAACACTCGTACGTGTTGTGACAGTGCAACATTTATTGCTTGTTCCCCAGTGGAGTCGTCCCTCCTTTGTTGATTGCAAATTTCTGGGTTCTTTGGTATTCAATCTCCGCGTATCCCGATTGTCTGAAAGCCGTCGCTATCATACCTTCAGGACCAAGTTGATTGAATAGGGGCAGCTGTTGCACCCCAAAATTTGCCCTCCTTACTTTATTACTAACTGGCTTATGTTTCATTTCATTTTTGCATTATCATGTGTGCATATCACTGGTTCTTAGCATGGGGTCAAGGTGCCTGAGGCATGTTTAAGAGGAGAAGATATTCTTCAAAGGGTCAACCAAGAGGGCTCAAGTGGATCACTCTCTCCTAACCAGTGCATAAATTAGGGTTTTGAGATTCTTGGGTTTATTGCTCCAGTGGGCAAGCTCCTTGGGTTTTTATCATCACTAAATGGCATATCTTATCTTTGTTGGAGAGGATACACATCATATTCAGAGGAATTTGGATTTGGCGACTGTGTTATTTCCTCCTAGACTGAGGGTACCAAAACTAGGGTTTGCTATAAAGTCAGTTTATTTCTAATTTTTTGGGCAAGACTTGATTCTATGGTATTCCTTGGGTCCCTAAGCATCTAGGAGTGGAAGTTTGTCCATCAGTTTGATTTAGAAGAGATTCAATTGGCCAATGGATTGGAAATCAGGTGAATTGGGTAAAAATCAACAGTGAGAGGGAAAGTCAACTGTGGAATTTTGAGGTTCTCTCCAAGGTTTTCAAGGTCCCACATCCTCGTATGGTCATCAAGAGTCAAGTTTCATGCCATTTGTCAAGAATCAGGAGTTGGTGCAAAAGTTACTAAATATGGAAATGACCTATAATTTGAAAGTTTCCTTTTTGGGCAAGTTCCTGCACTGCATTCAACTCGACTTTTCATCATCAAGAAAGCTTAAAATGAATTTTTCTCCAACATGAAAGTTGAATATATTTTTCTCCTCTTTCCAACAAGTACTAGTGGGTCTCCATATCATTTGTGAAACTCAACTTTTGACCAAAAGAAGGCAAAGTGGTTTTTAGGGTTTCTCATGATTCCATTTTCACAACTTTGGCATAGTGACCTATAATTAATTTCATTGCTTCAAGGCACTTTTCAACATCAAAGGACACTCCTTAAGGGTCATTATTGGCTTTTGAATCAAGTGGTTCCATGGTGTATGTATCACTATTCCTCTATTATTCAAATTTACCAAATTCTTTAAAAAATCATGAATCAAATTGTTTCAAGGCCCAATTTTAATTGAGGTGTGATTAGCAATTTATCAATAAGTGATCCATCATAAAATACTTGGATATCTATGCATGGAAGGAGGTGTATCTCACATAATGCAAAATTCTAAATTTGTCCAAAACTCACTAAACAAGGAATTGCCCAAGCCCAAATCATTATCAGTGAAAAACCCTAATATATTTAAACTCATCCATGCACTGGCTAGGGGAGAACACACGTGACATTTGGAGGAGTGGAGAACTTGAACCCTAAAGCAACTCACATTCATATCTCTCAATCTACAAGGAGTTTTCAAGAAATTCTTCCACAAACTTCTTCCTTGTGATCAATAGAGTGCAAACCATCCCCCATTCGCAGCCAAAAGCAAAGATTAGAGTTGCACCATCTCAGGTTGGTGGATTTTTTCGTGATCATAAAACTTAAATTTTAAACGTGCATAATGTTGTATGATGTCTATGGATCATGCTGATATAATTTATTTTGAATATGGTTGTGTATGTTGGTTGTTTTATGAATTTTAAGTTTGGAGCCCTAACCTTTTTCCTTTCGTTTTTTATTATGCACTAATTGTTTGCAAATTTGGATTGGATATTCGTAATCCTCACGAAATTCTGGACAGAATGGTATAGTTGTTTGCAGTTTCTGGAAAAAAAATTTGTCGCAGGCAGCCGTGGGTAGTGGCCGGAGCTAGGGCTCTGGCGACTGGTGTGGTGGTCGGCCAGACTAGGGTTTGGGAGGAAGAAGATGAACCAGGACCGTTGATCCCATTCATCGTGTGGCTGTCATCGTGCCACGTCTTATTTTTTTGGTTTTTATTTCATGTGATCAGGTGTTTATTACCCCACCATAGCTACCATGTTCTACCAATTGTGTTTTTTATTTTGTTTACTTTTTATATATGTTGACCAAACGTGGACCGTCTGATGGATCATGTGGCCACAATGTTGCCAACGAATAAAAATGACCATGTGCTGATCACGTGGCGTGTGTATGGTGTGTTGACCAGTTTAATGTGTGCGTGATCACCTCTTTACCATGTACGTGTTAATCCTGGCCACAAATCTTCAATACTTTTGATCCTGTTGACTAATTGCAGGGCGTGTGATCAATCCAAGGGCCCATGTTCAGTCAACCCATTGACTGAAGTCTATTGTTCTTTTTTATTTTATTTTTTTTTCGCTGATGGACTGGGCTCGCTATCAACACCCCCACCTGAGCCCATTTCAAACTTTCAACGCATTTTATTTACTTTTCACACCCCCTTGCATTTTCCTATTTTATTTTATTTAATTATTTGCATTAATTCATTTTATTTTTATTAAAAATAGTTAATTACATTTAAAAATTACCATAAAATTCATGCATACTTTTTATCATTTTATAAAATTTTCCAAATTTTATTTTTTATTTTTATTTTTATTTTTTATCATCTAAATTAATTATTTAGTTATTTTCTTTTTGCATTACACATATCATGCATATCTGAATTTGTTTATTTTATTTCTCTGCATCCATAAAATATTTTCAATCCATTCCTTTTGCATTCATTCACCAACATTATGAAGTACATTAAAATATTTTTCTTTCATTTTTAAAATGATTTCATATTGCATTTTGGTCCTCTTTTTTTGCATATTAAGTCATATCTCTCATCTGAGTCTGGCATAATTGTTTGAGTGACTAACACCTTGAAATTTTGCAGTAGTTTTTAATATTTCGTTTGCCTCTGGTTGAACAATATTGGTGTTTAATTTGGGAATTTTGGAAGCTATTTCTCTAATTATTTGATTACTTTCACTTGAGATCTGCTTGTATGTGTATTTCTGATCACGTCTGGTTACCTTGTTCGGAAAGGCACTTGTGCCATTGTTTTGGGGTTATTTATTTGACTCCTTAATTCATGTTTGGATTGTTATCATTATTATATGCCATTGTTTGGTTTTTTTTTGCCTTGATAGTGTTTATGTCCGTTTGGTACTAACCTTTTATGCAGGGTATGGATAAATATCCATGATCACCTTTACTCTTTCCTTCTCTCATCTTTTTCCTTTAGGTTTAGGTTGTCGTCAAACCTCACTAACCGTAGGTCACCCATGCATGATAACATTAGGACTTTTAGTTCCCCTTAGAGTTTCCCTTGTGTCTTCTCTCTTCTCATCTCAAACTTCTTGAAAACACTTAATAAGTATAAAATGTATTGCGCACGAGCCTTAAGCGTGGGGAATGAGACATGAGGGGCTTCCTCTCATCTTTCTAGAGTGCTTAGCGAGCGCCCTGTCTTGGGACGATGCGTTAAGTATTTGCCCCTGTGCCCTAGACTTTGGTGCAATGTAACTTATGAACTAACTTAAGCCACTTCTGTCCTAAAAAAATATAAACCAACTTCAAACCTTTTTGTCCTTCGGGATCGTCAACCTAAAGGTTATTTTCAAAAAGGGCACGTTACCTTCCGTCTGAGTCGCAAACAGGCATCGACCCTAACTGCCAGACGCGAGCTTAATGTCGCTCATAAAAAACACAAAAGGAACTTGGTCCGAACTACGTTGACTCTGAATTCCCCATTGCACAAAGGGGGTACGTAGGCCTAGGACGTCGACGTCCTACCGAGTCTGTCTTTGTTTTCCCCTCTCCCGTCTTAGTACAGCCCTAGATGATAGGATAACTCACCCTTAGAATAGACAACAAGCGTGGATCCCATCGAGTACGATGGACGCGTGGGGTGCTAGCACCTTCCCCTCGCGTAACCGACTCCCGAACCTAGGTTATGGTTGCGATGACCATTCCTTTCCCTCTTCCTAAGGTTTATGCGGTGTTCCCTTTCCCTCTCTTGGGATAAATTTACACGGCTGTCGACTCTGTTTTTCCGCGTCACTCTCACGTTTGTACCTGGATGAAAATCCTGGGAGCGACAAGTATGATGAGCCCAGAGTTTGCCCACAACAACAAGCTCGCCCAGCTCCAATGGTTATTCAGTATGATGAGGCTGATGTTAGCAAACAAAGACAAGTGCGTCCCGCTCTGATAACTATTAAGTATCTTGTTAATGTTCTTGAGCCTGAAGTTTGTAAACAAGGGCCAGGGAAGATAGTCATCGAATATGAGGGAGCTAAATATGATGTTGTGGTAGGACCAAGCGGAATGACCCGTAGTGATCGAATCTTTGTACCAAAACTAGTGGATGTGCCAACTAATGATAAAGGGAAGACGGTTGCTACGCCAGTTGAAATTCTGAGTACCGAACCACAAGAAGAGCTGCCACCTCCAAAAGCAGAATTTACGCAGAAAGAGGCTGAAGAGTTTCTGAAGATTATAAAGAAGATAGACTATAAGGTAGTCGACCAATTGAATCAAACACCCACCAAGATATCTATGCTTGCCTTATTACTCAGTTATGAGGTGTATATATCTTCTTTGTTGAAAGTGTTGAGTGCTGCACACATTACCAAAGATATCATTGTAGCACAGTTTGATGATGTGATAGCCAGTGTGTCTATTGTTAATTTTCTTGGGTTTAATGATGATGATCTGACTGCTGAAAAGAAAAGGCAAAATACCCTTTTTGGTCATTTAACTTTACCTCGGGGTTCATTTTGGTCCCTTAACTTTGTCATTTTGGTCCCTTAACTCTTCAAAACGTTCCATATTAGTCCTTTTGTCTTATTAGCGACTGATTTTTGAATTTTTCCATCGCTAATAAGACGAAAAGGACTAATATAGAGCATTTTGAAGAGTTAAGGGACCAATATGACACTTTTTAAAGTTAAGGGACCAAAATGAACCCCGAGGTAAAGTTAAAGGACCAAAAAGGTATTTTTCCTAAAGAAAAATCATAACAAGACTCTTCACATTTCCATTAGGTGTGAAGACACTTTGTTGTCTAGAGTCTTGGAAGATACTGGATCCTCCCTGAATGTGCTCCCGAAGACGACTCTAGAGAAGATGCCTATAAGTGGGGTGAGTATGAAACCAAGTACTCTAATAGTGAAAGCATTCGGTGGATCGAGATAAGCGGTTATCGGTGAAGTGGACTTACCGATTAAGATTGGGCCTACGATTTTTACCATTACTTTTTGATGAGTCCAAGCCCTTGAGGTTGGCATCAATTTTGGTAAAACTAACTTAGCAGAAAGATGTTGGACAAGATGTCCTAACATTATGAACTAACTGCAGGTTAAGATGTTAGACAAGATGTCCTATCAGGTGGATTCGACATCTTTGTCTGTTACAGTTTTGGAATAACTGTATTTTTGTTCCAGGTGTGATTGGAATATGACTTGATCCCAGGTGGCATCTGAGATTGAGGAATCAGAGATTCTGATTCCAAAAGGAATATGCGGTTTCCATGCAAGGAGACATTTTTGAAAACTTGGGATTGAAGAAAAGAATAGGTCGCAGATTCTGTGGAGCATAATTGTTGCATTTTTTAAGCCCAAATCTAGTTATGTTTTACAATATATATAGGATGGATTTAACCTAGTATAGGCGTTGAATATTGCAGCTGTCATAGAGTACTAGGGTTTGTACTTTTGTGAGCCTCTCTTGTATTGTGTGAATACCAGAGAAGGATAATTTATTGAGTTGTAATATTTTCAGTCACTGCTGTGATTGGAAGGGTATTGAGAAGGGCCTCATACCTAGGAGTGTCTTAGGTAGAAATCTAGGAAGGGTAGTTTCTAGGTGCTAAGTTGTAAACGTTCGAGTTTAGCTTAGAACCAATTCTACTTAGTTGATTTCATTCCTGACTTGGTAGCCCCCAGACGTAGGTGTTGTTGATCACCGAACCGGGTTAACAATTTATGTGTGTTGTTTCTGTTCTTCCTTAATCCTTGTGAGAAGTAGAGATCAAGTGTCACAACATCCTGTTTGACATCTTAGTGATCTGTTTAAACCAGAATTTCACTTTCCAAGTGATGGACATTTATCCTGGGTACAGTTGCTTGCTGGGAAGGCCCTGGATCCATTCGGCAGGGGCAGTCACATCCACTTTCCATTAAAAGATGAAGTTTATTACCAACGAAAAAATGGTCGTGATAGGTGGTGAAAAGGACATTCTGGTAAGTCATTTGACTTCGTTCCGCTACATTGACTTTGAAGGTGAAATGGTTGAAACACCCTTTCAATCCTTTGAGGTGGTAAGTACACTAGTTGTGCAACGAGTACCAGAACAACAAGAGTTAAGATCATCAATGGCCTCATACGAGGAAGCTAGAACCATGATTGAAGGAGGAAATGTCCAAGGCTGGGGCAAGTTGGTTGAGGTTACTGAGAAGTTCGACAAATTTGGGCTATGGTATCAGCCATCTCTCAGTACAACATTGATCCCATATAACAAAGAGCAGATCCCTGCGGTGGAGGACATTTTCAAGAGTGCTAGACACATCTTTAGTTCTCCAGTAGCAATAATCATTGAAGACCATGGTGGAGATGGGCAAGCTTCCGCAAACTGGATTCGACAAGCAAGGCCTGGTGAAGAGCTCCAGAATTGGAAGACCATTGAAGTCCCTCAGTTCTTTACACCCCAAACATAATTTTACTGTTTATCTAAAACCCTACGCTCTGCCCAAGGCATAGTGGAGCATTGTATGGGCCACCTGATGTTTTTAAAACGTTGATTATCATTAATAAACACTAGTTTGCATTCAATTTTCGCTCATTTTCTTTCATTTTTACTTTATAATAAATGGCAATATTTTCATGCACACACTTCCTAAATAAACTGCATAAATCATAACATGCAAAAACACTACCGAGGTCCTTGACATAGAAGCTGCTACGGACCTATATGACTGTGATTGCCCAATCTACCAAGCTGAAAAGGAAGGCAAGGAAGATTGTGAACTACCCGACGAGTTGGTAAGGATGCTCAAGCAAGAAGAAAAGGTCATTCTGCCGCACCAAGAAGACGTCGAAGTCATCAACCTGGGTACCGTGGAAGATAGAAGAGAGGTAAAGATAGGAGCATCTCTTCAAGCTGCAGTCAAGACCAAGTTGATAGAGCTCCTCTGTGAGTATGCTGACGTATTCGCCTGGTCATATCAAGACATGCCTGGTCTGGATACTAACCTTGTTGTACACAAGTTACCACTCAAGGAGGAATGCCATGTTGTTAAGCAGAAGTTAAGGAGGACCCATCCTGACATGGCTCTCAAAATTCGTGAAGAAGTCCAAAAGCAATTTGATGCTGGATTCTTGGCAGTAGCAAAGTACCCACAATGGGGTGCCAACATTGTGCTGGTACCGAAAAAAGATGGAAAGGCCCGCATGTGTGTGGATTACCGAGATTTGAACATAGCTAGTCCTAAGGGCGATTTCCCATTACCTCATATGTATTGGTTGATAACACAGCTCAATTCTCTGTATTCTCCTTCATGGATAGATTTTATGGATACAATCAAATTAAAATGGATCCAAATGACATGGAGAAGGCCATATTCATCACACCATGGGGCACCTTCTGCTACAAGGTAATGCCTTTCGGACTAAAAAACGCTGGGGCAACATATCAACGTGTGATGGTAATGCTTTTTCATGACATGATCTATAAAGAGTTTGAAGTGTACGTCGACGATATGATTGCCAAGTCTCAAACCGAGGAAGAGCACCTGATCAATCTACAAAAGTTGTTTGCCCGATTGAGAAAGTTCAGACTGAGACTCAACCCTAACAAGTGCACGTTTGGGGTAGGATCTAGAAAATTGTTAGGATTCATTGTAAGTCAGAAAGGAATCCAAGTGGACCTCGATAAGGTAAGGGCAATTCAGAATATGCCTGCACCTAGGACAGAGAAAAAGGTTTGTGGCTTCCTGGGGAGATTAAACTATATTGCCAGATTTGTTTCACATCTCACCGCCACTTGCAAACAAATTTTCAAGCTACTGAGAAAGGATCAATCGATTATGTGGGATGATGATTGCTAAGGGGCATTTAACAAAATCAAAGAATATCTACAAGAACCACCGATCCTGATACCGCCTATCCTTGAAAGGCCAATTATTATGTACCTGACTGTGCTTGATGAATCTATGGGCTGTGTGTTGGGACAACAAGATGAGACGGGCAAGAAAGAACATGCCATCTATTAACTCAGCAAGAAGTTCAATGACTGCAAGACAAGGTATTCCTTACTTGAGAAGACTTGTTGGGCACTAGCATGGGCTGCCAAACATCTCAGGAAATATATGTTAACCCATACTACTTATTTAATTTCCAAGATGGATCCCATTAAATACATCTTTGAGAAGTCTGCTCTCACCGGCAGAATAGCCCGATGGCAAATGCTTCTATCTGAGTACGACATTCAATATGTTACTCAAAAAGACATTAAGGGTAACATACTGGCAGACCATCTTGCCCATCAACCGATGGATGATTATCAGCCCTTGAAGTTAGATTTTCCAGATGAAGATATCAGGGTACTGAAAGACTATGAAGAGCCAGAACCAGATGAAGGGTCCGAATCAGGGGAGCGATGGTCTCTCATGTTCGATGGTGCCTCAAATACTTATGGGAATGGAATTGGGGCAGTGATTACATCTCCCAAGAACTTTCACTTGCCGTTCAAAGCTAAGCTTTGTTTTTCATGTACTAATAACATGGCTGAGTACGAAGCTTGTATACTAGGGTTGGAAGAAGACATCAACTTAAGAATCAAAACCCTCAATGTGTTTGGAGATTCTGCCCTAGTAATACACCAAATTAGGGGTGATTGGGAGGCTAAACATGCCAATTTAATTCCATATCAGGATTATGTGGCAAAGCTACTCCCCAGATTTGATGATATCACTTTTACACATGTGTCCATAGAGGAAAACCAAATGGCAGATGCTGTGGCAACCCTGGCTTCCATGTATAAACTAATATGGCCCAACCATCGACCGTCTATTGATCTCCAACACTTTGAAGAACCTGCTCACTGCTTGACTGTCGATGAAGGGTCCGATGAAAAGCCATGGTTCTATGACATCAAACGCTATCTGGAAAAACAAGAATATCCAGAGGGTGCTTTGGGTGTCGATAAGAGAACTTTGCGCAAATTGGCATCAAATTTATTCCACAATGGGAATGTGATATACAAGTGTAATCATGACACTGTCCCACTCAGATGTGTGGAAAAGCATGAAGCTGAGCAGATTCTGAAAGATATTCATGAGGGTTATTTTTGGCACCCACGCAAATGGACATACAATGGCAAAAAAGATGTTGAGAGCAAGTTATTATTGGCTTACCTTGGAGGCTGATTGTTATCATCATGTCCGAACTTGCCATAAGTGCCAGATATACTCTGATAAGATCCATGTACCTCCCACTCCCTTGAATGTCTTAACTTTACCATGGCTATTCTCCATGTGGGGGATAGATATGATTGGGATGATCGAGCCAAAATCCTCAAATGGACACCGCTTCATATTGGTTTCCATAGATTACTTTACCAAATGGGTCGAGGTTGCATCATATACCAACGTTACCAAGCAAGTGGTCGCCCGCTTCTTGAAACACAACGTTATATGCAGATATGGAGTGCCTAACCGCATCATCACTGACAATGGGTCTAATCTCAACAACAAAATGATGGATGAGTTGTGTGCTAGTTTCAAGATTGAACACCACAACTCGACACCATACAGACCCAAGATGAATGGAGCCGTCGAAGCAGCCAATAAAAACATCAAAAAGATCATTCATAAAATGGTGGTCACATACAAAGATTGGCATAAAATTCTACCTTTTGCGTTGCACGTCTACCGTACCTCAGTGTAAACTTTAACAGGGGAAACTCCCTACTCATTGGTCTATGGTATGGAATGCGTTCTTCCGATGGAGGTCGAAATTCCCTCATTGAGAGTTTTAATGAAAGCCCAGCTTGATGAAGCATAATGGGCGAAGACAAGGTTAGATGAGCTCAACCTTATTGAGGAAAAATGCTTGGCAGCCATTTGTCACGGTCAACTCTATCAGAGGTGCATGAAGAAAGCTTTTGACAAAAAGGTGCATCCTCGAACATTCCAGGAAGGTCATTTGGTGCTTAAGAGAATCATGACCATGTACAACAAATCCAGAGGCAAGTGGAAACCGAACTACGAAGGCCCATATGTTGTAGTAGAGGCATTCTCTGGTGGTGCCTTGAAACTCGCAACTATGGAAGGTGATGAATTACCATATCCGGTGAATGCAGACTCTGTCAAGCGATACTACGCCTAAAAAAGTGGAATAATAAAGCCGCTAAGTCGAAAACCTGAAAAGGCGACTTAGGCAAAAATGGCTATCTCGGTGGACTGAAAACCCGAAAGGGCGGTCCAGGCAAAAATTAGGGATAAAATATAAAAAAATAGGCACGCTGAGTTGAAAACCCGAAAGGGCGGCTCACGCAAAAAAGGGCGTCCCGGTGGATTAAAAACCCGAAAAGGCGATCCAGGCAAATGTTAGGGACAAACTCCAAGGCAAAGTATCTAGTCTGCATGTCTACTTGATCCTGATGTGCCACTGAAGAGAGGAATCAATCCAGCCGTCTTCCTACGAAGCAAGGTGTTGAAGTCTTCGAAGTCATAGGGACCATAGTAGTGTTGAAATTCAATAGAACCTCAATAATTTTTATTGACAATATGTTTTCCTTGCACCGCAATTACCTCATTAAGGAATTGCATCCTTGTACATAATTACCCATTTAAAGGTCAAACCAATAAAAGAGAGATTTCTCACCAAATTGTGCTCACTTTTTACTTTATCTGCTTATTTGAAAATTAATTTTATTTTTGATAAACTGTACTTTGAAACTTCAGTCAATAAAACGATATTTGAAAAAAATAAATTTTGTTTTGGTGTTGGGAGAACGTGAAGGAAAATAGATAGTCTCCAAAGAAACTTCACCACATGAAAGCATCAAATCAGTTGTCAGTCGCCTTGGCTCTTCACCATAAGTAGCATAACTTTTTAGGGATCTGCTCGATACAATCCCCAGCAGTGAATCTTTTAAGCCCAACAGGGGCAATCATGTTCCGTAGTCACCTACGGCTTTTCCAAGTCTAGGAGGTCAAGTAGTCAAATTCTCTCACCAACCCAAAAGTCCAATCCTTTATTGGCAACTACCCAAAAGTCCACTCTGGTTGGCACCTTCAATTTTTCCTTTCTAAAGTCCAGTTTTCATTGGGAACCACTAAAAGTCCACCCTTGTTAGCATTCTCACTAACCAAAGGCCCAATCTTCCGTTGGCAAAAAAACAAAAGTCCACCCTTGTTGGCAACCTTATAAAACTTGAAAGCCCAATTTATTGGCAAACACAAACTAACCAAAGTCTAATTTCATTTGGCAATTACCAAATCCAATCCCTGGTGATACCCTCAAGAGGGAAACTTATCCCCAGCGTACCCGATCATTTGCATCGTCACATTCATGGCATGTAGGCATAATATTGTACATAATCATATCAAGCATTAACATATCAGCTTGGTGCATTCGTATATGCATTAGAGTCCCCAACAGTTACATCTTCATATGTATATCCGTGCATCATGCAATGTATGACACTTCCATCCCAAGTGGAACATTATATCATAACAGGATCCAGGGTCAGTTCGCATGTATCTTGGCCAGTCCTCCTTTAAAATCGGCAGTATTCCTCTGGAATGAGTTAATACCCTGCACGTGCTCATGGAATTCTACTCCCTAGCAAGTCGTCCTTCAACCATGCAGTTGATAATCCCAAACATTTTTTGCTCTTGTTGTTCCCCAAGCAGAGATTATACTAAAAGTTTCTTGTGAGCTTTCCCCATGCAGTATGACACACCATTCTATGCCAACTTGCATGGTTTTGTTTCAAGACAGTGTATACAACACATAAGGAATGAGTTAGAAAGGGTAAAATTTGTTGGTACAAGAAAAGATATTTGTTGTTGCTTCATTAGTGGATCAACGCTAGATTTAGAAGCAGAGTGTGAAGAGTTGAAGACATATTTCAATTCTTTGGATATTATAGGCCAGAGGTGTTGAAGAAAAAAATTTGGGAACTAACACATCTAGCCACAACTTCTATGTGTCCACCGCCGATGAAGTATAAGCCAAAGAGGGGAGTTAAGAATAGCAGAGAGGGTCAAGAGAGTGATGTGCATCGTGATCCCTCACAGTGGGAGTATGGTGAGGGCTCACAAGGGAGTCATACTACAAAGAGATCATGCATGAAACCAACAGGAAGTCAACCTTCTAGTATGCTAGGTCAAAGTCAACCTTCAAGTATGTCGGATCAAAATCAAACGTTCACTGTATCTTCGAGGCATCTTTACTTGTCTTAGTTTCCTGGTTCTTTCATCAATACATTGATGACATTGTTGATGTGGGTGACGATGGAAATTGTGATTTTCGGGTTATTGCAACTTTACTTGGATGGGACGAAGAGTCATGGTCGTTGGTCTAAACATAGTTAGATACTCAAGTTCATCAACACCCAAAATTGTTTTCCAATTTGTTTCATGACTCGGTCTATGAAGTCAAGAATTCCTTAAAAGTATAACACTTAGGTGTGCAGGGTAGAGAAAAATGGATGTTGATTCCTGATATGGGTTACCCTGTTGCGAGTAGGTATAATGTTGTATTTGTCTCCCTGTCACGGAGACTTAACATTACTTTTTCCCTCTTACCATAGCTCCACCTATGTAAAATCATTGCTTTTGATTTTGTCAAAGATGATCATTGGGTTCAGGTAAAATTAAAACCTGATAGTCCATTGCCTCACGCTACTGACCGTTGGAGACAGAACTGTACTGAAGATGTAAAAGCATGAGAATAAACATATGCAGGATGAATTAGACATTGGGATGAAGAAGTTAGGAAGTCATCTTAATTTGCTATGTAATTTTGTCGACATTGTGTATTTATTATATGTGAAACCATTTATGCACGACAATGTGTCAAAAACATTGAAATTATTTATTTTTTTGGAAATTCTGGTTGTATACCGGAAATTTAGAATGTCTGAAATTTCTGGTATATCGGAAATTTCAAAATTCCGGTAGTAATGAGCATTTTATGTAATTATCATTTTTTGGGTATAGTTTTCTCGGAAATTTTGAAATTTCCGGTAGCTAATACCAAAATTTTCAAAATTTCTTATATGTGTCTCACATGCACGTTCAACTACGGTAAATTTTTGAAAATTTCTGATATTCTCACGAAATTTTCAATATCCAACTAAAAATTTTATAATTTCTTAAAATTTTTAAAGGATACAAATGAAATTTTGCCATATTTAAAAGTGCCGGGTATAAGAGGGGTGAATGGATAAGTCCTCAAGACACGGGCGTGTCAAGGAAAAGGGAGGTCCAAAGAGCAATACACCCAAAGCCCAAACCAACAGGCCGTGAATGGACTCAGCCGTCGTCTCCCTTCACAGTCTCACTCCTCTGCCATCCAGTTCTGCGGCTACAGGTTTTCAGAGTTCTCTCTCTCTCTCTCTCTCTCTCGACGTAGTACGATTTCTAAACTTGTATATACATTTAGAATTGATTTGTTTTTCAGCACCAAAATCACTCAATGGCATCTTTGTTCCGCAAATGTCGAGAGGTAAGTAATGTCAGATCAATGTTAGTTTCATTTACAGCTAGAACTCGAGTACTGCCTGAATGATTTGACCTAAATTGAGCTGTTTGAGCTGTATAACTTAGGGTCTGTTTGGATTCATGTATTTGAGTTTATCATATAAGCATTTTTGAGAATGTTTGGAAGAGCTAATAATATGTTCATAACCTACTTTCAGCTTATTTGTCTAGGATAACTTGTGATGACAACTTATAGCTTGCTTATATGATAGGATCATAGAGGCTAAGACAATAATGAGTCTTCAAGTTTAGGCATATTATATGATAGACCATATGCTATGTTTGGATTAATGAACTAGAACGGAGTGAAGCTGAATGAAATATGATGGAATGAAATGTAGTGGAGCGGAGCGGAATGGAACCGAGATTCAATTCCATTGTTGTATTTTTTATATAAGACGGAACGAAGCAAAACAAATTAGTTCATTTCATTGCATACAGTTCAAATTGGGGGAATGGAAATTGAAGGATTGGATGGAATAAGATGAAATGAATTTCATCATGTTTCATTCCTGTCCATCAATTATTTGCATATCCAAACAATGAAATTTGAATAAATACCACTCTATTCCATTCCATCACATTCCAACAATCCAAACATAGAATCGCTATAACTGATATCAGTGTAGTTTGTATATTATAGCTTATAACACAGAGGAGTGTGCTTCTCAATTGATAGAGTTCATTCATTCCGTTTTTTCATATTGATTGAAGGAATATTTATGTTCTGAAAGGACAGACTCTTTATGTGATGTATTTTGTGAAGCACTCTAGTAGGGATCTTAAAGTTTTGTTCTGTGCTAAAATGCAGTGCATCTTAAATGTATTAATGTTGCTCTGAATTTGTTTTCAGGCTGTGAAAACCCTTGCAAAACGCCCTTCTTTGACTAAGGATCCGAGACAATTGCAATTTGAAGCAGATGTTAACCGCTTGTTCCTTTATTCAAGGTTAGTAGTTTTATGTTGTTTGCAGTGTTGTTGATGGCGGATGGCGGTCCATGGCGGAGAGCCAAAATCCCGCCATACCAGCCGCTCTGCGGCACCGTTATTGCGGATTATGGCGGAAAAACCTGCAATAGCGGACGATATTTGCCATTGCGGCAAGCCCAAAAACCGCCATGTATATCGGCCATAGCGGCCGTGGCGCAGCAATTTGATAACACTGGTTGTTTGCAGTAATATTTATGCAGAGTTGGAATTTGTTGAGTGAAGTTTGAAATTTAATATGGTAGTAGATCTTTAGTGTTAACACTACATAGATGATTTGTTGTATATGTGATGTTTTTAGGGTTCAAATTACCAAGATGTCATGCCAACTATTTCGAATTTGTTGTGTGTGTGTGTGTGTGTGATGTTTTTCCTTTGTAACATATCCAGTTGTTTTGCTCATGCCAATACTTAAATATTCAGTTATAATCAATTGGGGAAAAGTGCGGATGAATCAGATGCTGAAAAGATTATTGAAAAAGCCAATAATACCTCTTATGCTGATCAAGCGATACAAGTACAAGAAAATGTTCACTCACAAATTAAGACGTTTTGTGCATTCATGGATGAAATTCTTCTTCCAAATGACCAGACAATGACCGATCCTCTTGGATTATCTCAACAAGCAAGTGTTTTACCTCGCCGAAGTGGTCTCAGTTTGGCTGTGGGTAGGAACGGTTCATCTCCTGATAATTCCGGTGAATTTTCAGCCTTTTCTTTCAATTTCCTTTTACTATCTTTTTATTTTATGAAGCTTTTCTTGTTTACTTAGAATGTGATTGGAAGGAACCATAGGAACTAGCAGCCAACAAAGTGCAATTGTTTGTGCTTGTCTTATACTGAAAAATTAGCTTTTCAAAAATTAACATGCACTCAACTTTCTATGTTTTCATAATCAAAATATCCTCATCATTGGTGTGATTCATGTTTTAAATACCATACATAACCACTATGGAACCAACTCATTTAACACAATATATCATTTAATATCAACTTAGCTATGAAGCACCGACACAGTCTCAGACACAATACTACTGTTTCATCGTGATACACAATACTACTGTTTCATCGTGATACACAATACTACTGTTTCATCATGACACGTAGAACCCAATAATCATTTGATAAAATGGAAGCGGTTGAATATAACCACATGTGTCAATGTTGTGTCTGTATCAAACACCGGTCAGACTTTCAATAGAGGTGTTGGGCTTTATAGCAGTGGTAATTTTTTATGCAATACTTTTCTTCTAGATTTGCACGGGTACAGGAAATATCCTGTTCTAGTAACACATATTCTGTGCTTATTTATCTATTTTAAACTTCATGTTATTGGGAAATTTCCTCCTTATTGCCTGTTCACTGTAGCCGTTGTCATTGATATGCTTTTGGAGCAGCTGGCCCTCAAACAAGACCATTAAGCCAAGCCAAAGTTTCTAAGAAGTTAAAAGATCAACTTGGCTACACACTCAATATTAAACCTTCTCAGATATCTCACAAGGATGCTGGTCAGGGTCTTTTCTTAGACGGTGCCGCCGATGTTGGTTCTGTCGTGGCCTTTTATCCTGGTGTGGTCTACTCTCCGGCTTATTACCGTTACATTCCAGGGTATCCAAAGGTTGGTGCACAGAACCCTTATTTGATTACAAGATATGATGGGAATGTAATCAATGCTCAACCTTGGGGTTCTGGAGGGGACAAGAGAGAACTCTGGAATGGTAGAAATACCGTAGAAATCAAGCCAGATACGAAAGTAGCAGAGAAAGGTTCGGACAGGGTCTGGAAAGTGCTGAGTAAGCCATTGGAAGGGAAAGGAGACAACAGTGAAGTACTTGAGCGACGAAATCCATTAGCATTAGCTCATTTTGCGAATCACCCTTCAAAAGGAGTGCTACCGAATGTCATGATTTGCCCCTATGACTTTCCATTGACTGAAAATAACTTGAGAGTTTACATCCCAAATATATTGTTTGGAAATGCAGAGGTGAAAATGAGGAGATTTGGCAGCTTTTGGTTCAAATCTGGAGGGTCGAAGAATAGCGGATCAAATGTTCCAACACTGAAATCTCTTGTTTTAGTAGCTACTAGAGCCATTCAAGACGAGGAGCTTCTTCTGAACTACAGGCTGAGCAACACTAAGAGGAGACCGGAATGGTATGCTCCGGTGGATGAAGAAGAGGATAGGAGAAGATGGAGTTAGCCAATCCATCATTGACTAGAATTTCATTGTTGTTTTGTCTCATAGAAAGCTGATTTGTAATCCTTATTTGAAATTTGAAATTATTACTCTTTCTTTTTATGATTTTGGAGAAGTTAGTATGACTAATATTTACACAAATAATAGTTTAGTCATCTACCAATTTTAACTACAATACTAATAAGTACATTTTAACTACAATACAAAATATTCTTATAATTTGGGATTATCATCTATCAATTATAAATGTGAAATTATCAATTTTAAACCTGTTTACATAACTATGATACTTTTTATTGGAGAGTTTGGAGAAGTTCAAAAGTGTCGTTAAGTTAAACCTTCATAATCGAAGAGATTTTGACATTATGTATCAATTTAAAATCTTAAGGCGTCGTACATATGAGTTATGTTTCTTATAAATGTAACATTTCTATTATTGTTAGATGATCTGAGACTTAACCATTACCATTCAACTTGAATTCATGGTGAAGAAATGAACTGAAAGTTGGTAAAAATTTCTATAATCTTCTCAATTTTTTCTTCAAGTATATCATAAGCATGCATGTTTATTATTCTAATGTTTTTTATACCATGAGAAGAAACTTTAGGACGCATGTCCCAACCCTCTTTTGCCACTATAAAACATTCTCTTCCTAAATCAACACCATCACACATGTACACAACATATCCTATTCCTCGTACACCGACACCCCCTTTAATTTGGCAATTTCTTATCACACCACCCTTGTTTCTTAGGCACCAAATGAATTTTCGGTTTTGCCCCTTGATTCCGGATGTGCACATCCGGACGCACCATTTTTTTAAAATTTTCATTTTTTCCCGGATGTGCACATCCGGTAAAAGTTCGTATTTGCAAATCCGGAAAAAATACTGAAGCAGAACACCAAAACCAAAAATGTTTCTCACATTCATAAAATAAAATCGGGATTACATTGAGAAAATCGGCATGGCATCGACAGAAATTTAAATATTACAAGATCAATAGCCCGGTGGACGCTTGCACATCTCTAAGATGTCATCGACCGTTCTTCGGATTTTGACGGTCGCCTCGAACTCGAACGGAAATTGTTCCTCGTAACCCAAATAAGTTTGCCACATCGCTCTAACATCGTCTTGATTCTTGAGCTCAACAAGGATGTAAGCGACGTTCCCTTCGTTGTCAACCGAAGGTGAACGATACTGAAGCTTCGCAACCTTCCGCTTGTCTCCGTAAGGTAGGAGATGTTCGATGTCGTCAATGATTTGGTCGAGGGGGATGTCCCTCATTATCGTAAACTTTTGACCGCGTGTTTTGCCGTCGGTGAAGGAGACACTTGCGACATACCAACGGAATTTGATTTGATACAATTGAGACATTTTGAGGTTTTGTGAAAGATATCAAATGAAACCCCTAATTTAAAGAAAAGTTAGGGTAAAGTTATTTCTGCCCAAGTTCGTTCCGGATGTGCAGATCCGGATAAACCCTACAAATATTATTTTCGGATGTGCACATCCGGAAATTGTCCGGATCTGCAAATCAGAATGTTTTAATGATACAATTTTAAAACAGAATTGAACAGCTTATGCAGTCACTTGGAATACTTTCAGTGCAACAAAATTCGTAAGTGTATTAAAAAGACATATGGATAAAAATACAATATATTTCACTTCAATAATGTACATTGTGTCGTATGATTATACAAAAGAGTTAAAGCAAAATTCTCCGTCTAAATCTATTGGAGCTAGAACTTTCGATTTTTCCGCATTTGATGCCTTTTCAATTGCATGCAATCTTTCGAATTCAAGCATCATTTCGACAAAATTATCCGGCCAAGACTCGGCAATTGTGGTTGCATGCGTCACCCATTGCGGTGATTTAGGTGGTATCGGGCATCCGGGTTTCAAGATAACTTGTACGAAATGTCTTGATTTCGCAAGCCATCCGATACACATGATGCGATCATTTGGATTCGACGGAGGTGCGGTGTGTAGTGGAAAAAAAGTTTCCGAAAATCCGTATCTCGTCAAGTCGATACACACCATATCGTAGGCGCATGCTATAAGATGACCCATCTTGGGGAAGCACACCATATCGTTGTCCTCCAACACTTTCAACAGTTGTTGCATCTCATTCTTATCTCCCCTAATTGCCTTGTTCGTTTGATACCGCATGTTATACACTTGCTTTATGTTTGCAACATTTTCGGGTTCTTTCCGTTTCAACGTCGCAAGTATATTCTTCGGTTGGACAAGGTTTAAGGTCATGTCGGCTATACATGTCTTCTCTTTCGCATTGAGCCGGCATACACTTGGATGACCATGTAGCTTTGAGCACATTTCGTGGTTATGTATACCACAACGAACGGTAAATCTCCATTTCTTGGAAACAAACATGTAACCACCAATCTTAAAAGGGCACTCACATCTTCTAGTGCCGGTCTCGTCTTTCTTTAACTTCCGTAGAGGTGCTTGATATTTGCTGCTTCTTTCGCACCCCAAAATTACAAAAGCTTTTCTTCTATCCGACCCATTATCCGATCTCCCGATATTTACACCGAAGCCGAGCTCAATAGCCGTCCTACGAATGTATGCGATCATGCTTTCACGATCATCAAAGTCTTGCTTGTTGTTAAAGTCACCGCCGACATCAACCGACTTTACGAGCATACCTTCATCTTTCGAGGAAATCGGCACAACTAATTCTTTTGCCATGTTATCGGGATGCACCATCTCTATTTATAAACAAGAATAGAACAATTAATATGTATAAATAAGATTTATTCAAAAATGCTGAAAACTTAAATTAATTAGCTTCAGGTATTTTTTCGGATGTGCATATCCGGAAAAGTTCATGCTAAAATTGTTCCGGATGTGCACATCCGGAAGTAGCGTAACTTGTTTTTCCAAAAATGTAGATTGATAATGTGAGCAATGTAGTGGATGAAGTTGAATGTTTACCTGAAATTCAGTCTTTTCTTGCTCCCTTTGATTTGTTGCACCAAAAATTTGAACTTTTTGAGTGAGAAATGAGATTGATGAAGTAGGGTTTTTTGACTTGATGAGAGTGAGTGTGGAAGAAGAAGGGTGATTATGGGAATGGGGGAGTGATCGTGCAACTTTAAATATTTCAGAATGTCTTTCGGATATACAGATCCGGAGACTCTCCGGATATGCACATCCGAAAAAAGTTTTTAATTCTTAAGGATCCGGTGCGTCCGGATGTACACATCCAAAATTAGAGAGCAAAAAAATAATTTCACATGGTGCCTAAGAAATTTGGGTGGTGCATTAAGAAACTTCCTTTGATTTTCAGTATACATTATATAAATACATCACTATCTATACTCCAATTCTTTCTACAATATATTCATCACTATCCACTAAAATTTCTCATTTCTTTTCCCTCTACAAATACCTAACACAACCGCCATATCTTACCTCATTGTTTTGTTCCTTCAACCATTACACAATGCAACTTTTCACATCGCTTATTAATTCTTGTTTAAATTCTTCTCTCCCCTTCATTATATTTCTCCTCTTCTTCTCATGTTTCTCTCTTCTCCTTCAATGGTGGAAACACCATAGACATAAAGACAAACATTTACCCCCTGGTTCAATGGGTTGGCCTTACATTGGAGAGACCCTCAAACTATACACACAAAATCCTAATTCATTCTTCTACTCAAGGCAGAAAAGGTATTCAAAGTAACCAGGTTTTGTATAAGTTTCTAGTGATTATTACATCTGAGAAACATATAACTAATTATAGTAATATTTGATATTGGTGATTTTGAATGAATGGAACACATAGGTATGGAGATATATTCAAGACACACATACTAGGTTGTCCTTGTGTGATGATATCTAGTCCTGAGGCAGCAAGAACAGTGCTTGTGACTCAAGCACATCTTTTTAAACCAACATACCCTCCAAGCAAAGAGAAGATGATAGGACCAGAAGCTTTGTTCTTTCAACAAGGTGCTTATCACTCCATGCTCAAGAAGATAGTTCAAGCCTCTTTTTCACCTTCCACAATTAAAAACTCTGTCTCTCTTGTGGACCAAATTGTACAAAAAATGGTCCCATCTTGGACTAACAGAACCATCAACACATTGGAAGAGATGAAAAAGGTTCATTACACTATACTTACACATTCATTTTTACATTAATTAGTAAAAAGCATAAAATGAAATTCTTGTTTTGGTTTTGTTATATAGTATGCTTTTGAAGTGGCTGCAAATTCAGCTTTTGGTGAAATAAAGGAAATGGAAATGGAAGAAATAAGAGAGTTGTATCATTGCTTGGAGAAAGGCTACAATTCTTATCCTTTAAATCTTCCCGGAACTTCCTATTGGAAGGCAATCAAGGTAGATTTAATATTCTTGTTTTATAGTATAGAACTAATTAATCGGAGACTGAGAAGTTGAAATTGATTTGTTGAACCAGATTAAACTGAAGAAACCATCCGTTTAATATGGTTCAACAATACTACATTATAATTAGGATCAAACCAACTAATCAACTAACGAATTCGTTTACTTTTGATTCAACTAGTTGAATCAGATGATTCGGTCTAGTTTTTAAAATATTGTTTTGCGTGTTAATTATATTTAATAGATTAATTATTGACTTATTTGTGAAATGAAAATTGATGCAGGCAAGGAAGGTTTTGAATGAGATTATAAGGAAGATAATAGAAAGAAGGAAGGAGAGCAGAAACTATGGAGGAGGGTTGTTAGGAATTCTGTTGAGAGGAGGCAGAGGAGATCAACAACAACAACTGACTGATTCTCAGGTTGCTGATAATCTGATTGGCGTAATCTTTGCTGCACATGATACCACAGCCAGTGTTCTAACATGGGTTCTTAAGTACTTGCATGACAATCTCAATCTCTTGGAAACCGTCATAGTAATACTCTCTTCTTTTTTTGTTGTTGTGATTTTGTTTTAATTCGTATGACTAATTATTATTAATTGTTTTTGTAGAAAGAAAATGAAGGAATAAAAAACAAACTTGTTCAAGAAAATCGCGGACTTTCATGGGAGGATACAAGGCAAATGCCATTCACTACCAGGGTAAAATAATCATTTTTTTATTTTCGCTGGTCTATATTTCGTTCAAATACATTGATTAATCAATTTTCTCTATTCAGGTGATCCAAGAGACATTAAGAAGTGCAAGTATATTATCGTTTACATTTAGAGAAGCGGTTACAGATGTTGAACTTGAAGGTTACACTATTCCAAAAGGTTGGAAAGTGCTTCCACTGTTTAGATCCATTCATCATTCACCACATTTCTTTCCTCAACCACACAAGTTTGACCCTTCAAGATTCGAGGTAAAGAATATTTTATCCTTAAAGTCAGAAACATAAGGTTGTAGATGAACCATCTGAATCTTGTTCCACTGCCAAGCTAGTGATTGATTCAGTGTTGTGTTTTTTTTTTTTCTAAATCTTAGTAGAATCAACAACACGTGATTTACATTTGTAGGCTAGTACAATAATTAATTTTTGTATGCTTTTTTTGTTGTGGTTGACTTAGTTAAATAATGTGATGGTTCAGGTTCCACCTCGAGCAAACACATATATGCCATTTGGAAGTGGAGTCCACTCATGTCCAGGTAGTGACCTTGCTAAGCTTGAGGTTCTTGTTCTTCTTCATCATCTCACCCTTAAATACAGGTAATATTATTCATAATAGTGTTCCTTAAAATGTGGAAGTGGTCCTTCATGTAGAATCAATATAGTATCTTTGTTGGAATGTATATTTTAATTAGCTAGAAAAGAAAAAAAGTGAGTAGAGTAGGAACCTCATCAATGATTATACTTTTACGTGGCATACATGCATAAAACTGCTTCCTTAACACTATTGCACATGTAGTTTGATTAGTTGTTGTTTCCCTAACTACCTACCTATATTATATACTCTTTTCCGTTCTTTTAAAATTATTGTCGTTTAAGATTTTTGAACAATCGATTAAGAAATACAATGTAGTATTATAAGATGTTATATTTTTATTAAATTAATCCTATTAATACGTTACAAATAGTGTGAAAAGTAATAATTAAAGAGTATAATTGAAAAAATAACAATTATTTTAATATTGAAAAAATGAGAATGAGTCACTTTTAAATAAAATCTATTTACTCAAACAACAATCATTTTGAAACGGAGGGAGTAGTGTTTTTCAAATACAAGTTAATTCAAATAAAAAGTATAAACCACCGACCCAAACTATACTGCAAACTACATCGCAAACATATCTGTATCTCTATACATTTTGCTTCTTTTAAATGTTAAATGACTAATTTTGCTTTAAGTATCTTAAAAAGTTGAGTATATACAAATGCAAAGGTATTTTTCTTTTACAAATTGTTAATTAATAAATATAGGAATTGAACACTAAACCATTTCACATCTATTTAACACATATCATTAATCAATGGGCAATGCACAATTTCAAACCAGCAATGCCATGCCATGTATTTCCTATCTTTATATGTAACCATAGAGGCAGCCTTATCAAAAATAATGAAAGGAAATGTGTGGATTACCATGTCTGAAAACCAAGATATTGTAGTCAAAATTTGAAAACAACAAGTTTTACTCAACACCACATGTACCTCTGCACAATCACACACCACACTTCTTACCACACACAACATAATTTGTCAAACAAGGATAAACTTTGTTTCACATGAAAAGAAATATCTCTACTTTTAATAAACTTTTAATGTATTATTATATAGCATCAATTCTGATGATTTTTTGTATGGTGTATATGTTTAGGTGGGAAGTTGTGGGAAATGGAGATGGAATTCAATATGGTCCTTTTCCTGTGCCAAAAAATGGATTACCACTAAAGATAACTCTAAACAAGAGATAGATATATTTTCTCATAAACTCATGGAGAATTCAGAAAATGAAACCAAAGTAGGGCCAGCCAATTTGTAGCATGTTAGTACTATCAATGGATTTTTGTTTCTTTTGTTCTTTTCTTGTATAGATTCTTTTCCCATTTATACCCATTATGAGACAAATTTAGTTCACATTGGTTACACTATACATGGCCTATGTATTTGTAAACATTAATGAGAAAAAAAATGTATAAATGTTAAGTGACTTCTTTTTGAACATTTTTTAATACACCACCCAAGTTTTTTATACACCATGTTAAATTATTTTTTTGCCCTCCAGTTTCGGATGTGCACATCCCGACGCACCGTTTTTTTAAAAAACGTTGTCTTGTTCCAGATGTGCAAATTCGAAATGACGAGTTATGCGTATTCCGGATGTGCACATCCGAAAAAATGGCTGAAACTTAAAAAGGTATATTTAGTTTAAGAAATAATAATAATATGTATTTTAAAAGAATAACGATCAACAGTAAAACATTACTTCTTTGACGTTATCCGAACTTTCAAATCTATCCTCGAAGATTGTAGGACAAATCAAGATCAACAGTAAAACATTACTTATTTGACGTTATCCGAACTTCCAAATCTATCCTCGAAGATTGTAGGACAAATCAAGATCAATAATAAAACATTACTTCTTTGACGTTATCCGAACTACCAAATCTATCCTCGAAGATTGTAGGACAAATCAAGATCAACAGTAAAACATTTCTTCTTTGACTTTGGTGGTATTCCTATTACCACTTGCAGAACCAATGGACTGACTTTGGGTCACAAGATACAGAGGAATTGTTTCTGCTCAGGTTCATTGCGAGGAGATAATTCAAGATCTCTTTAAAATAACAGTGGATCCTTAGAAGGGAAATCGGTCCGTTTGAATGATAAGATAATTTTGTTAGATTTGTGTATTCCTCATGATAGAGGATAATTCAGGGAGTGCGTGTGGCTTTCTATAAATCAACTAGGTTTAAGTCTAAAAGGATTATATTATACAGGTTCGCGTTGGTTTTTTCCTAAATGATACATTCTGATGTATATTGATGTATATGTATATATTATACTGTTTCAATGTCATTTATTTTGGATAACGTCAAAGAAGTAATGTTTTACTGTTGATCTTGATTTGTCCTACAATCTTCGAACTTGGAAAATATAATCTTTTTAGGCTTAAACCCAGTTGATTTATAGAAAGCCACACGTCACTCCCTGAAAACCAAAATGGTAAATAATAATGAGTTATTTATGCATTCAAATACTTTTCTTGTATCGTGTAAGTTAGTAACTACACTCAATAACGAAAAGGGTTTATCTCCGAAATATATTGAGTCCTAACTTTATCAGAATGGCAAAGACAACCATTATATTGACGGAGAGACGTAAACCCTAGAGTTTGTTATAACTTCTGATGACATTACTGCTACTGGTGCACCAACCGCATTACTTATTTTCAATAACGAAAAGAGTTTATCTCCGAAATATATTGAGTCCATCTGTAGTGTTGGACGATCAACAAAGAAAGATAACAGGAGCAGTGGTTACACTAGAGAGAAAGGATCAACAAAGTTTTCTATTGAAGAGATACGAAGAACAAAATTTTCTATTGGAGAGATACGAAGAACAAAGTTTTCTATTGGAGAGATACGAAGAACAAAGTTTTCTATTGAAGAGATACGAAGAATAAAGTTTTCTATGGGTGGAAAACCTAATCCCTTCTCGCTCCTCTCATTCGAATGTATATTAACTTGCGATGATATATTAACGTATGCGACCAACCGACAAAACCGATTTTTTAAAAAAACAAAATAAAGTTATGTTATTCTCCGGATCTGCAGTTCCGAAATTTAAAAAAATAAAACTACACTATATATTCCGACGTGCACATTCGGAACACATCAGCATTTTAAAAAAAACGGTGCGTCTGGATGTGCACATCCGAAATCAGGAGGCAAAAACGAAATTTCACATGATGTATAAGAAACTTGGGTGGTATATTAAGAAATGGTCTTCTTTTTCCACTCTTAAATATATTCAAAATTTTCTTAGTTTTAATAAAAATTAAACTTTGTCCCTCACTTTGTTTTCCCTATAAATTGACAAATCCAGTTCACATTAGATACACCACAACTTATTCATGATTTTTTTAAAATGGAACTTATTCACAAAATTTTCATGGACACCACTAATTTATCTATGAAAATATCGTGAAAAATGTAATAAACACAGTACACACATGTGTTTTGCTTGTTTGGATTTTATAATTGTATTTTGGATCGATGAGTTTAAAAATTGTGAAACTCTTTTATATAAGTTTACAAATTTAGTTCACATAAGCTACACAATATCTTATTTATGATTTTTTTTTAAATGCACTTATTTACAAAGTGAAAGATGATATTTTTTTTTCGAATATAAATGTATTTTGAATTATAGAATTTAAAAATTGCAAGAAGAGTTTGTCTGGTAAATGGGATTTTTGGATTTTAAAATTCATAACATGTTTTTTAATTATTTAAAATTTGAAGAATACTTTTATTAAAATGAAATGTTTGCGAGGTTTAAGGAATTAAAAAGAAAATCTAAATGCTAATGCGAATATAATTCTTTGAAAAAGTATTAAATAGTGGGAGGTATCTTGTAGATATATTTTAGGTCATTATTATGAAAAACA
Source organism: Lathyrus tuberosus (assembly GCA_022829125.1). Lineage (NCBI taxonomy): Eukaryota > Viridiplantae > Streptophyta > Magnoliopsida > Fabales > Fabaceae > Lathyrus > Lathyrus tuberosus. The sequence continues at coordinate 2,626,187 of JALAZF010000250.1, read as the reverse complement.
CTTATAATTAATAATTATGGTTGTGAAAGTCTTATACGGTAGAGTAGGGATGGCAATGGGCAGGGGATGGGTAAGGTACTAATGTACTCGTTCCCATAGCCACAGTTGAAAAAAATTTCTGTACCCGAACCCATACATGCTTGGGTATCAAAATTGGCACCCGTTCTCATACCCTATGAGTATATAAGTGCCCGTACCCGTACCCGTTGCCCGCATTTCTAATAAAAATAAATATATCAAGTATAAAATATCATAATATTATAAGTTTTAAAAAATAATAAAAAACTTTTAAAATTTGTACTATTGAATTATGAAATAAATGATCACTTATATTAAATAGGGTTAAATATGTTTGTGATCCTCCTAAATATCTCAAATTTCATTTTTAGTCCCTCAAAATATTTCCTTCAAAGAATGGTCCTCCTAAAATTTTTCATCCACACTTTTGGTCCCTCCTGCAACTTAGTGAAGAATTTCATAACTTAGCGACTGAGTTAGCGACGGTTTTAGCAACAGTTTATTACTTAGCGACTGAATTAGTGACAGTTTTAGCGACGGTTTTAGTATTAGGGAGCAAAACTGTGTATAAAATTTTTTAGGAGGACCATTCTTTGAAGGAAATAATTGGAGGGACTAAAAACGAAATTTGAGATATTTAGGAGGACTACAAACATATTTAACCCTATTAAATATGTAGTAGTGTAAAATTGATTTTTTTTATAAATATTATAAACATTTATTTTTTATATAATAATATAAATTAAAATATATAAATATATATTGTGCGGGTATGGGGCGGGCTGGGTACTAAGGTGCCCATCCTCGCACCCATCCCCGCTTATTTAAGTGGATAATTACCCGAGCCCGTACCCGTACCCATTTTTGCGGGTTTTTACCCTACCCTTTGTGGATAATTTTGTGGGTACCCACTGGGGATGGGCCAAATTTCCATCCCTACGGTAGAGCAACTGTGTGGTGAGTTAATCTCTTGTTGTAAGCAGACTATTTACAACCATGATCTTTTGGTTGTGGTAATAAATTGAAAACACGTTATATATAACCACAATTGTAATAAACAATCGTCGTGAAGATCAATCAACTTAATTTTTTATTTTTACTACATGTTTTGCCTGACTACAAAGATAACTTTCATCACAATATATAATATTAAATATTTTTAACACAAGAACAATAACAAGAACAAAAACAACAAGAATAACAATAACAATAACAACAACGACGACAACAAGAACAATAAGAATAAGAACAACAACAACAACAAAATAAATAAATAAATATAATCGTTAAACAAAAACATTTTACCTGACACAACAACAACTAACGTTGCTAAGTTGAATATATGCTTTCCATGTCTCGTTTAATTTTGAAAAGAGATGATGGAGTTTCGAAACTTATTAATGGAAGAAATGATGTTTTCAAGTTTGCTTTAGGGGAGGAATAATATTTCGTAAATGGAAGAAGTTTGAAGGCAAAAGATAATGTTTGTCTAAGAAAGTCTATGCCAAAAGTGAATGAACTAAAATCATTATATATCTTTTAAAAAAAGTAAGAATATGTCATTTTTACCATGGTTGGAATTCCAACCGTGGTGAAAAATGACTTAAAAATACGTAAAAAAAAATAATGTTGGTGTTGGATTTTGAACTCAAGATGAGACGGAAATTTTCACCATAGTTGAAGTTTCAACCGTGATGAAAAGTGGCTTAAAAATAAATAAAAAATAAAAATATTGGTGTTGTGATTTGAACCCATGACTAGACGCCACTTTTCACCACAGTTAGAATCTCAATTGTGGTCAAAAGTGGCGCCTTCCGACTTTTCATCACGGTTGTTATTAAGAACTGATCGTGAAGGCTAGATCAGAACCTGTAAAAGTGGGCCACCAAGTACGCCTGGGATGCTGGTCGTATGGAGAGGAGGAGGGGGGGTGTATCTGCAAGGCACTCCGACGCTCAAGTAAGAAAGGGTCAGAAAAAAGGGGCAAGTACAAAGCGTTAGTTCGTAGGGTGAATATTTGATACCTGACCCTCTCAAGTGAGAGGGTTTATATAGAGCCCCCAGCGCGTGGCCAACGGTCCTATTTTCGGGGCGAAATAACCGTTTTCCCGAAGAATAGGTAACTACCCAAACTAGCCGTTATGTCGGGCAGGGTGCCCCAAACTAGCCGTTATGTCGGGCATAGGCATAGTTTCGGGCACCTGCCCATAGCTGCTCGGGGAGCGGATGAGTCGTGTGTAACGGGCATTGTTTCCGGGAAGGTGCGATGCAGTCCCTGCCCGATTGGAGGGGCAGAAAGGTAACTTTTGCCCCTTCGTGGATTGGACTTAGGCAATTTGGGCCGCTTCGGAGCAGAAGTGGATTGGGCCGTGTCTGGCCATTGGTCCAGTCCAGAACAGGAGCCCCCCAAGTCGTTGCTCCCGAGCATGGGAGCGATGACTTAAGGACAGCTCGTTGCTCCGGGGAGATAGCGTGAGGTCGTCGTTTGATGACGAGGAGGGCCGCCTCGGGGCGCCCGCGACTGGTGGTGTTCGTGACCTCTGGTGTCCGTGACATTCATGACCGTGACCGTGTTGCCCGTTATCTGGGGAGACTAACAGTTAGTCAGAATTGGAAACGTTAGGACACCACGTGTGCCTAGAGCTCTGTGTAGCAGTTACTAGGCAATGATGGTTAGATGATAGCCATCATGACCTACGAGCGCGTCTATTGCACTTGCCCCTCTATAAAAAACGGGAAAATCCATCTCATTTGGGACTTTTTCACTCTGATTTCTCTTCGTTTCCTTCAGCATTCCTGCCCGTCACCGTCGTTTGCTTACTCCGACCACCGCTCCAAGCTTCGAGCAGCCACTTTTGTCTTCTTAAATCAAGTAAGTTTCCGATTTTGAGCTTATTTTAACTCTTTTTGGGTGGTCAATGGTAGATTGCATGCGGTTAAGGCTAGGTTAGAGGATGAAATAGATTAGTTTCCGGTGATTGTTGGTGGTGGACGGTGGTCGTGCCATTTTTCCACTTCTGACATGTCGCCGGATGTGTTAGTATGTTTTGGTGAGGAGGGCGGTTCACGGCGTCGTTGCGACGGCGATGCTTGTGTAATCACCGTGATTGTTCATCTTCTGAGTGGGTGATGAATTTTTCGGTCGAATACTCCCAGATTCCGGTGAAGCTTTGCGGTTTCCGGCGAAGCTTCAAACGGAAATTGGGTATGAGTGCAGGGAATCTCCTCGTTTGGGGAGGATTCGTTTCGACCGTCTCCTCGCGGGGAGGTTTCAGTTTTTCTTTTGATGTTAGGGCTTAGGCTGGGGACGTTGTCCTCAGCCCTTTGCGCGCCCTTTCACTTGACTAGCGGTGGAAAGGTGGATTTGATTTATTGTCGAATTCACATTCTTCTCTGCTTTTCAGGTGATCGACATGGCGATGGGGCCCGATGAAGAAATTATCTTGGATTCGTCCGAGGAAGAAACAAGTTCCTCGAATAGTAGTAGTTCGACGGCCTCGAGTACCCCCAATGAGGTCGGGGAGGAGGAAGAGTTGAAAGTTATGGACGAGGACTTCGTTGAGGGTTCCGCGGAGGAATGGGAGGTGACCGAATCTGCTGAGTATGTGTCTACCTTTGCAACGTACTTAGGGGATGTCTTCATGGAGGTCGGGCCAGAGGGAGAGTGGAAGGTGCAATTTCCCTCTGAGGACGACAGGGTCTGCACGAACTACGGGGACCGCTTTGCAATGTATGAGTACGCATTCAAAGAGCTGGGTCTAAGGTTACCATTCACCAATTTTCAGCAGTCGGTGTTCGTGCATTTGAAGTTGGCCCCCACGCAACTGCATCCTAACTCGTTGACCTTCATTCGGGCGTTCGAGCTGGTGTGCGAGCACCTCGCCATAGGGGCTACTCTTCTTCTATTCTTCATTGTCTTTCATCTGCAAAAGCAGCTATCGGGGAGGCAATATGGTTGGGTCTCTTTAAAGCAGCCTCGCGAATTGTTTAAACCATTTTCGGAGTCGGTACAGATGTTTAAAGAGCGGTACTATGTTGTCGAGCCCGTGTCCAAAGCTGCCCAGGATAGTACATATGTCTGGGAGATCGAGGTTGATGAGGACGAGAACGATCTGCGCGACGAGGCAGGGAAATTTATTGGGTAGAGGATCTACAAGTTCCCCATTCATTAGGCACCTGACCATTTCGTCAAGAGGCCCGGTGACTACGTTCTCCAACCGCACAAGCTACACGGGCAAGATGCCGTGGCGTATGAGGAGTTGGTGAAGTACGTTAACTCCTTCCGGCTTGTGGAATGCTGGACGAACAAGGCAACCCGGTCTTCGAGGAGGACGGTAGTCAGAGGGTTGAATATCGGTTTATTAACACAAAGGCACTCCTGGAGTGCAAGACTCCTACGGAAGTCGAGAAGCTGCTCGGTAGTCTTAGTTACTTTAGATTTTTTTGCATTATTTCGTTTCCTCGTATCTAACGTGCTCGACTTTTGTTTGTGCAGGTGAGATGCCTCAGGCCCACGAGAGGGTTGTGAAGAACCCTCTTGCGAGGAACAAGGCCGGAGCGGTTCCTCTGAAGTCTCGATTTGCTGGTGCGCGTGCTCCTCCTCCGGTTCAGTCTGCTGCGGGAACTTCTTCTCCTCTTACTCCCGTTCCCCGGGGATCTCCCCTTCCTTTGACCGGACGACCCAAGCGGCCAAGGTTTACTGACGTTGTGGATCTCACTCGGGTACCGGAGAAAGGGAAGTTCGAGCTTCCTCCTTGCCTCCTTGATAGGAGGTTCTTTGAGGGAAACTCTTTGGTCGTGCCTCAGGCGGAGTCTCTTCGTTTGGAAAGCATGGACCGCCCGAGTAAGAGGGCGTTGGTGGCTCAAGATGCTTCAGCTTTGGTTCGGATGCTGGAGATGGCATCCGTTTATGCTGAAGGGGACTCTGCAACTGAGTCGGAACTTAATGCTGCCCGGGCTACCATGGCGTCCCTCAAGGAAGAGGTTAAGGGTGCGGATGATGCTCGGAAGAAAGCAGAAGAGGAGGTGGCCAGGCTGAAGAAAGAGAATTCCACGCTGGCGGCGGAGAAGAAAGCTGCCGAGGAGCTGGTCTAGCAGTTGAGGGCGGTCAATGCCCCGGGTGAAGATGAGCCGGAAGATGTGAAAGAATTAAAGACGAGATCCGAGCTAGTCGCCCGTATGCTGATGGCCGAGGATGACAGTATTGCCATCGCGGATGAATCCTTCAGAAACGCCGTGGCTCAACTGCGGGTGGTGAACCCCGAGCTTGACTTCTCTGTCAAGGGTACCCATTATCTGGCGCATGTTGAGGATGGCTAGATCGTTATTCCCGACGCCCTTCTTGAAGGAAATGCCGAGGATCAGCCCGCGGAGAGCCAGAGGCCTCAGCCCGAGCCTGCCGATCAGATGGACGTGTGAGGGATTTGTCTTTTTGTTGTTGTAACTTGTCCGGCCTGCGTACCGAGTAATTGTTGTAATTTATTTTGGGGGCATGGCCCCCATTTTATGAAATCCAGCACAGCTGTGGTCCTAGTGGCCACTTATTATGTTTAAATAATATGTCCGATTCTGTTATTCGCATGGTTTTAATTGCTTTTATTTTTTGCTAAGTGTTGTACTCATGCTCGTTGTGAATGTGTGTCTGCCCATGATAGGGAGTATTTGAATTTTGCATATTTTTAGGGGGATTGCTCATTATAGATGTGTTCGACAGTGAGGGGTACTGATCGAACGACCGGGGAATGTCCTGGCGGGGATGCGGAGCTCAGGTCGCGTTTGAGGAATGAGTTCGCGGCGTGAACGTCCCTTCGCGAGCTGGGGTTCTGCCAGTCATGGTACTTTGACGACGGCGATACTCGATCAAGGACTGCCGTCGAGCAGTTACTCGGCTCGTTACTGAGCGGGGTTCTGCTTCATTGATATGCAACGCTTGTACCTAGGCGTGCATAGTGATCGGTAGCTGACGCTTGTCGTCGTGACGGGTCGAACCGAGAATTAGGGCCTTAGCTATAGTATTGTTTTACCTTTTCGGCGTTCCATGGTCGAGCAAGTTCTTCCCCATTGAGATGTTCTAGGTAGTAGGCCCCATTTTTCGTTTTTGCTCGGACGCGATGGGTCCTTCCTAGTTGGCTGCTAGTTTGCCTTCGCGAGAGTCTTTGTGGTTTCTTCTTAGAACAAGGCTTCCCACGTCGAACTCTCGTCGTATCACCATGGCGTTGTGCCTGATGGTAATTTTTTATTTTAGTGAGGCTTCGCGGAGGGCTGCCCCAGTCCGGATTTCCTCGACGAGGTCAAGTTCTTCTCTTAATGATTCGTCGTTCATCTCCTCGTCTAGGGGCGACTCTGTCCGCCTGGAGGGTACGTGAACTTCGACGGGAATTACAGCCTCGGTCCCGTATGCTAGGCGGAAGGGTGTTTCCCCGGTTGTAGAGTGTGGGGTTGTATGGTACGCCCATAATACGTTGTGCAGTTCCTCGACCCAAGCCTTCTTTATTTCGTCCAGCCTTCGTTTGAGGCCTCGAAGGATGACTCGGTTAGCTGCTTCAGCCTGCCCGTTTGTTTGGGGGTGCTCGACGGATGCGAAGTGCTGCTTCGTGCCTAGTTGGGCGACGAAGTCCTGAAACTTCCTGTCCGTGAATTGCGTCCCATTGTCCGTCACTATTGCTTGGGGGATGCCGAAACGTTCAAGGATGTTTCGTTTTTAGAAGCGCAGTATGTTGAGGGCGGTTTTTTTTGGCCTGAGCCTCCGCTTCTATCCATTTCGTGAAGTAGTCTACGCCCACTATTAGGTATTTGTTCTGATTCGAACCTACCACAAAGGGTCCTAGGATGTCCAGGCCCCACCAGGAAAATGGCCACGGGGAGGACATTGCTTTGAGCTCGTTAGGTGGAGCCAGGTGCATGTCCCTGTGCCGTTGGCATTTATCGCATTTCTTCACGTGTTCTTTAGCATCGTGCTGCATGGTCGGCCAGTAATATCCTGCTCGGGGGGCCTTTCGGGCAAGGGACATTCCGCCTAGATGTTGGCCGTTGATTCCCTCGTGGATTTTGCGCAGGATGTGTGCGACCATTTCTTCCTCGACACACTTGAGCAGCGGAATGGAGAATCCCCGCCTGTAGAGTTTATCTTCGACCAGGACTTAGGAGCAAGCTCTTCATCTAACTATGCTGGCCTCTTTTGGGTACGGAAGTTCGTCTTTAGCGAGATAGTTGTAAACAGGGGTCATCCAGCAGTTGTTGTCGTCGATCACCTGCACGTCGGCCCTCTCGATACTGGGTGGAGGAAGCACCTCCTGTATGACGGACTTGTTTTCGCCTTTCTTCTTTGTGCTGGCTAGTTTGGATAGAACGTCTGCTCGCACGTTATGTTCACGGGGAACATGTTTCACTTCTACTGTTGTGAACTTCGCCATTTCCTTTTTGACCAGGGCTAAGTATTCGGCCAGGTTGTCGTTTTTGGCTTGATATTCTCCTCGGACCTGAAGGGCCACGAGTTGTGAATCTGTGCAAATGACGACTTCTTCTGCGCCCAGGTCCTCGGCCAGGCGTAACCCAGCGAGGAAAGCCTCGTATTCAGCCTGGTTGTTCGAGGTTGGGAAGGATAGGGTGAGTGACACTTCGACGATGATTCCTTCGTTGCTTTCCAGTATGATGCCCGCGCCGCTCCCTGCCGAGCTTGAGGCACCGTCCACGAAAATGGTCCATTTGTGCGCTTCGCTCGTGGGGGAGTCTGCGAATGTTATTTCTACGACGAAGTCTGCCAGAGCTTGGGCTTTGAGAGCTTTCCTGCTTTCGTATTGGATGTCAAATTCGGATAGTTCAAGCGACCATTTTAGCATTCGACCGGCCATGTCTGGTCGTCCCAGTAGCTGTTTTATGGGTTGATTCATTCGAACCACGATCGTGTGGGCCAGGAAGTAGTGTCTTAACCTTCTAGCTGCGTTGATGAGGGCCAGAGCCACTTTCTCTATTTGTTGGTATCTTAACTCTGGTCCTTGCAGTGCTTTGCTCGTGAAATATATGGGCTTCTGTCTGTCAGGAGTTTCGCGGATGAGTGCGGCGCTCACTGCTTCAGTTGCTACGGCGAGGTATAGGTACAAAGTTTCGCCATTGTCCGGGCGAGAGAGGACTGGTGGCTCTGAGAGTGCCCGTTTCAGATGGAGAAGGGCCTTATCACATTCCTCGGTCCATTCGAATGCTGCCTCCTTGTGGAGGAGTTTGAAGAATGGTAGGGCGTGCTGGGAAGATTTGGCCACGAAACGAGATAGTGACGCAAGCATCCCATTGAGGAACTGGATGGACTTCTTGGACTTGGGCGTAGGAAACTCGGAGAATGCTCGGCACTTATCGGGATTGGCCTCGATTCCTCGTTCCGTTAAGTAGAAGCAGAGGAATCTTTCTGCTCGTACACCGAACATGCACTTCTCCGGGTTAAAACGCATTTTGTATTTTCTGGCCTGTTCGAAGACCTTTCTCAAATGGGCAGTATGATCGGTTTCCTCGTGGGATTTTACGATCATGTCGTCCATGTAGACTTCGAGCATGTCGCCTATTTCTCCCCGGAAGACCTTGTTCACCATTCTTTGGTAGGTTGCTCCAGCGTTCTTCAGGCCGAAGGGCATTACGTTGTAGTAATAGTTGCCCGATTCGGTCATGAAGGCCGTGTATTTTTTGTTGGCCATTGCCATTGGAATTTGATTATAGCCCGAGTAGGCATCCATAAACGATAAAAGTTTAAAACCGGCAGAATTACCAACAAGTTTATCAATATTGGGGAGGGGATAGGCATCTTTTGGGCATGCCTTATTAAGATCGGTGTAGTCAATGCACATTCGCCATTTTCCATAAGATTTTTTCACGAGTACAATGTTGGACAGCCAAGTGGTGTACTTGGACTCCGAAATAAATTTGGCCTCGAGGAGGTCCTTTACAGCTTTTTCTGCAGCCTCCGTTTTCTCCGGAGACTGCTTTCTCCTACGTTGTGCTACGGCCTTGATGGCCGGGTCAATTGTCAGCTGGTGGCATGCGACGGATGGATCCAAGCCGGGCATCTCGACGGCGCTTCAGGCGAAGAGGTCGGCATTCTCACTGAGGCATGCTTTGAGTTGTTTCCTCGCGATGTTGGGCAGGTATGCTCCAATTTTCACTCCCCGCCGAGGGTCGTCGCCGAACAGAACAATCTCGAAGTTGCCATCCGGGATCGGGCGCATCGGATAGGAGCTTCTGCTGGATGATGTGGATGGGTTGGTTGAAGCTGCTCGTTCCTTCTGTTGGTCTTCTTCGGGGAAGCGGCTGTCGAGGTCGATGGAGTCGACCTGGGGCAGAGGCTTGGCTTCCTCGGAGTTGCTTGGCAATGCTGGCTTGCTCGATGGTTTTGGCTTGGACGCAATGGCGTCGAGCCCCTTTGTTGCTGCTTCGAAACACCGTCGCGCAACCTCGATATCGCCGTGGAGGGTGGCAACCATCCCTTTTGAAGTGTAATACTTCATCTTGAGGTGGACCGTTGCAGGCACTGCTACCAACTAGGCCATGTTTGGTCTTCCGAATATGCACTGGTAAAGCGACGGACAGTCGATCACCAGAAATTGTACCTTGACGGATCTGGCCGTCTCAGCTGATCCGAAGGTTACGATCAGTTCGACGTATCCCCAAGGCTTGGTCACTGATCCGTTGAATCCCTGCAAATCAGACCCTACGTAGGGGGTAAGGTGTGATTCGTCCAACTGAAGTGTTGAAAACAGCTGGGAGTACATGATGTCGACCGAGCTGCCCTGGTCGACGAGGATTCTGCAAACGTCGAAGTTCGCCATTCGGGCTCTGACGAGCAAAGGTATGCTCGAGTTTGGGGATCCCCCGAGGAGCTCTTCCCGGTAGAAGGAGATGGGGATAGAGCCCTTTTGGGCCTGATCGAGCGTGGTCACCTTATTAAAGCTTGTGTTGATTAGATGCTCGAATTTTCGTTTCACGGAGCCCACCGTGACTTTGTTAAAGCCCCCGCCGGAGATAACCATGGCGGAGGGAAACGTCTCCCACGGGCTGTGGGCCGCGAAATAAGCAGGGGCGCTGAGCCCGTCAGGGACGTAGAAGTTCTCTGGTCATGATATGGACATAGCGACCTGGATGTTGGCTTCTTCCGAGGAGGGTACTTCCTTCTCTATCTTCTTGGACTCCTGGGTATCCTGTCGAGGAGTCTCCTTCTTCTTCGCAAACTGTTTCAGATGGCCGTCCCTGATCAGTATCTCAATAGCATCCTTCAGATGGATGCAGTCTTCAGTGGTGTGGCCGTGACTCTTGTGGAAACGGCAGTATTTTGATTTGTTCGCATTGGGTCTGGCCGGCAGTTGTTTGGGGAAGCGGACCCTTGCCTGCTTAAATTCGGAATTCGCACACTCAGACAGTATCTTCTCCCTGGAGACGGTCAGGGGGGGTATAGTCGCGGAAACGCCCGGAGGGCCCCTTGTTGTCGCGGGAGTCATGAGGACGGTCCTCGCGCCTCCGTTCGCCTCGACGAGATGTTGAGGCTTCATCACCTCTGGAGGTCCGAGCGTTCTCCGGATGGCGTGATGCTCGGACGTTGCTGGCCGCAACCTTCTCTTCGTACTGAATGTGTGATTGGGCTTTGAGGAGGAGGGCATCTAGGTTCCTCGGTGGTGCGAGACCGACGACTTTAGAGAACTCGGAGCCCGGGCGGAGCCCTTGCTCGAGCAGAAACTTTTTCATCTCGTCCGTTGTAGGGACCTGTACTGCGTCTTTGTTGAACCTCTCAATATATGCGCAGAGAGGTTCGTTTTTCCCTTGGATTATGGCTCCGAGGGAGGCCTTGGTCTTGGGGTGACGGTGAGAAGCTGTGAAATGTCGCGAGACCATTCTGCCCAGTTGCCTCCACGAGGTAATGGACTCTTCGGGCAGCTGCTTGTACCATGTCATTGCTCCTTTTCGGAGCGTGGTCGGAAACAGTCGGCACTTGATGGCGCCCCGTACGCCAAGGTAGTCCAATAGCGCATCGATGTTCTCGATGTGTTCGTCGGGGTCAGTAGTCCCGTCGTACATGCCCATTGACGGGGGCTTCTCCAGGCCCTTAGGGAGACGGGTAGCCAAGATTTCCTGGGACAATGGGCCGCGAGGCTCATCGTCGCTGCTAGAACTGGTGAATGACGGGGACTGAAGGGTACCCTCGCGGCGGCGGTTCCTTCAGGGAGAAGGGGAGTGGTTCCTTCGAGGAGAAGGTAAGTGATTCCTTCCGGGAGACGGTGAACGGGCTCGGCCATTAGACTTGACCGGGGGAGACTGCTCGTTCCTTCGAGTCCTCTTGTGGCCGAGAAATTCTGGTCACGCGGGGAAACCTGGTCACGCTTCCGGGCGGCGCCAGGGTCAGGCCCTTGGCGCAGTCTCCGGTTAATATCTCTCCGGGGCTGCGGGCTCCTTGATCGTCGCTGGTTCCTCCGCAGAGGAGGGGATCTTGGACGGTTGGACTCTTCTAACGCCCCGATCCTCTCGTTCTGCTGCATGATCAGGGTGTTAGTTTTGTTGATCGCCTCCAGGAGGGCTGCCACGGCCGGGTCGGCGTTGGGCGGAACAAGAACGGGCTGGACGTCTAGCGAAGGCTGATCGTGATTGCGGTCAGCAGGGGTGGGGGAAGGAGAAGTTGTGGCTCCGTCCCTCATAAATCGGGTATCTCGGAGAAGAGATGATTGACCGTCAACGTCAGTCTTGTTGACGGGGAGAACAACGGTTTGTAGAGCACCTTTGGCGTGATCTTGAGAGGCCATGATGATGATGATCTTTGAAAATTGTTTTAATCTTCGGTTTCCGGGGAAAGAAAGATGGGGAGAACAATGATTCCCACAGACGGCGCCACTGATCGTGAAGGCTGGATCAGATCCTGTAAAAGTGGGCCACTAAGTACGCCTGGGATGTTGGTCGTATGAAGAGGATGAGGGGGTGTACCTGCAAGGCACTCCGACGCTCAAGTAAGAAAGGGTCAGAGAAAAGGGGCAAGTACAAAGCGTTAGTTCGTAGAGTGAATATTTGATACCTGACCCTCTCAAGTGAAAGGGTTTATATAGAGCCCCTAGCGCATGGCCAACGGTCCTATTTTCGGGGCGAAATAACCGTTTTCCCGAAGAATAGGTAACTACCCAAACTAGCCGTTATGTCGGGCAGGGTGCCCCAAACTAGCCGTTATGTCGGGCATAGGCATAGTTTCGGGTACCTGCCCATAGCTGCTCGGGGAGCGGATGAGCAGTGCGTAACGGGCATTGTTTCCGGGGAGGTGCGATGCAGTCTCTGCCCGGTTGGAGGGGCAGAAAGGTAACTTTTGCCCCTTCGTGGATTGAACTTAGGCAATTTGGGCTGCTTCGGAGCAGAAGTGGATTGAGCCGTGTCTGACCATTGGTCCAGTCCAGAACAAGAACCATCGTGAAATGTCTTTTAATAAAATAAAATAAAATGCATGCACCTAAATATCACATATTACTTCTATTGATTGAATAGTCGAGATAATAACATGTTACGAAAAGTATGTTTTTTTAGTAATGGACACTAAATTGTGTGTATGTCTGAGAGAGAGAGGGATGGAGGGAGAGCGCGCTATGAAATAAATGGTCAGATAAGAGATCGATGAGAAAGAAGATCAAATGTGTGCATAATACTCGTTCGCGTGTGCATAATGGTCAAAAACTTGTGCATAACAACTTTTTTTCTTTTTTTAAAAAATAAAGTTAAGTACCAAAATATAAGCTCTAACAAAACCTAACTAAAAATAAAAACCTTAACCGACGCCTTTGATGTTAATTATTGACATTCTTTATCTCTCTCTTCGTAAAAAATTTATATTTTTTTAGGACGCATCTCAAAATGTCTACCTTAATAATGAAAAAAAATTTCGATGTGAAACTAACTTTTTTTTTGTTCAAATTCACTATTAGACATATAGTTAACGTATGATGTTAGTTTCTGGATTGACTGGAATTTTGGTAAAACATAGTATGTTCAATGTTGATGTCAAGGTGCTGATGTTGCAACATTGAAGTCTTAACACTGGGCTGTGTTAAGTAATTAATTGCTGAAGTTGGATGTCTGATGTCACATAGGTGATGTTGTAACATCAGATCTGCAGAATTAACAACAGCAGGCTGTGATGTTGTTAGGGTCGCGTGTTAGCTGGAATTGTGGAGAGTGGTTGACTCATTGGATGAGAATATCTTGGGATAGATATTTTCTGTTACATGGGAGATTTGATTGCAGGTCTGTTGGAGAATTAAAAGGTTGAAGATTTAAAAAGATTTTGGGGATAAAATCTGTTTTGAAGATTCAGTTTTAATTAACAAATCTGATCAAATATTGTGACAAGTCCAAGCCCAATTCAGGATGCTATATAAAGCGCACAAGACCAAAAGAAAAAGTACAGATTGAAGATCAAGAGCAGAGGCTGAGTGTCGTAGATATTTGTACGAATTGTGAGTAAACCATTCAAGTGTGAATTGGTGATCTGTCCTCTCTAAAGCTGTGAAGCAAAGAGAGTTGTGTGACTTGATCGAAGCTAGGAAGCAAGATCAAGGTTTCTCAAAGAGGTTGTTCTTTGAGTATTTTAGGGATTGAGTAGTGTTCTCATATCTAAGTGGGTTCTTAGGTAAAAAGTCACTAGTACGAATTAAGTTTAGGAGATTGTCAACTGGGTTGTTGAGTCTGTAAATTAATTCTACAAGTAGTGAATTTCATTCCTGGCTTGGTAGCCCCCAGACGTAGGTAGTTAGACCGAACTGGGTGAACAATTTGATGTGTTCTTCTGTTGTTTATTTTGTCCATTATGCAGAGTGTGTTGTTGTGACATCGCACCTTAACATCACACGTCTGATACCAGAATTTCATATGATTTTTCAGTTGTTTCAATTTCAACAATATCATTTCAAATTGAACAAGAAAACCCCCTCCCTACTAAGTGGTCAGTGTTTAAACACCCAAAAAGGCTGCGTGGCCAACTTAACATGTCGTAAAAGATTCGTTGAATATAGTTCCATGACAAAAGCTACCCTATTCAAATATCTCGTCCTTCGTTTTCACGAGGAGAAAAACTAAGCTTTGATCATTTGTTCAACGAGAAACCAGTTCTCCACATACATATTGTATGGACATAAATCATCTTCCAATTATTCTTCTGATAAGATGTTATGCTCTGTCTCATTAAAATTTACGATAAGCAATGAAAGATCCATGATACACAACCTTGACATTTAGCATTTTCAATCATTTTGTGGATATTCAAACAACAACTCGCTACAACAAAAATACCAGGTTGTAACAAGACAAAGACTATTTTTCATTCGAGTAATAGTCTACTTTCGAAGAAAGACAATTTCTTTGAAAATAGACTATATATAATATCTCTTGTCATCCAAAAATATAATTAAATAATCCCTTAAACTCTACATACATCCATTATCGAGTACAAAACCATCACATTGAGTACAAATCCATCATTTTCAGGCAGAACTTTAAAATTTGTTCCATCCACCACATTGGTTCACATTAGAATTTCATTCTAATGAAAATTTTAGTAACCTAATTCAAATCATCAGGTTAGGGATTAAATCTTTCCAAACTTTCTGGCTACGAGTCAATACTAACCAACTTCAACACAACAAAAAGTGCCCCCAATTCTAATGCTTCAGATTTCAGCTTGAATTCTCTCTAAGAATAGTAATCCAACCATTAGCTTCATGACTAGAACCTCAAATTTATGTGATAGATACCTTATACAATGTAACTTTAAAGTATTTTTAACTACAATATTTCCTGCATCAGTATTCCTTCCATACACGAAACATTCGGCAAGGAGTGCACTCAAAACAAACATCATATATAATTTTCAACTTATAAACCATTAAGGGTGAAAGCTTCAAGTAATAAATTTTCAATCCAAACAAGCTTTGTTTAATATTTTATTACATCTAAGTTTCAGAATAAACAGGTCAAAACAGAGTATGAAGTATCATATTTTTAATGTACAGCCTGTAAAGTTGTAATATACCATCTACTATGATTCATACTTTTTCATATACCATCGCATTATGAATCTTAATTCAATAATAGTTAAGATGAGAGACATAATGCAATATAAGAGACACAAAGGCATGCCTTTCCCATCTTTAAGGTGATAGATATGGCTCGTTACACTGCTGACCTCATGTTCTATTATTGCCATTCCAATCATATGCCTCATGTTCTATTATTGTCATTACGCTGATGACCTCATGTTCAAGCTATATATTTTCCGATGTGGGACTCATAACACTGACTTTGTTTAGGTATTAGGAGAGGAAGAGGTGACAGGCCTTTTGGGGGAAACAGAAGGACGATGGCAGGGAAGATAGTCTTTCACCTTACACCAGGGTTTATTCAGAATAATGAAGACAATTTCTTATGGACAAACCCCAAAACACTTCTGTTTTTCCCATTGTCCTGCAATGTGAAATCCAGTCTGAAATTTCTCCATGACTAAGAATATGTTAGTGGCATGAGAACTGGCTGCATTACCTGAACCTACTCTCACATTGCCATGTGGCTTCTTTAGACGTGAAGAACTCCAAAATCCAGAGGTGCAAGGTTGGACCTCACAATAACCCTATTTTATTCAAAAGAAAAAGAGTAAGTCATTAGATATAAAATGAAAAGGAAGAAAAGTGATTTATGAACTCCAGGCCAAAACATTTCCATATTAGTTATTATGTCGCAATTCTTCCAAAATTAATGAATGATATTTTGATAGAACCCAGAATTTCAATTAAAACGAAAGTGAATATTATTTGATGTATGTTGAGCTCAAAAGCTCTACAATAAAGAAACAGAAAAGAGCCCAGCATCAACACTTCTCCTACCAGAGAGATAGTCTCACCTAGACAATTTCTTACCATAATTCTCAATGATCCCCACTCTCCCCTCTTTTAACTCTTATAATGTTTCCCTTGCTACCAGATTATTGTCACGTCAGTCCTATTTCCCTATTCAGCCTATCTATTGGACTAAGGCCCAAAACCAGTGTCCTATCACTACCGGCAGCTAGAAAAATAGCATTGTCCTCGTGGCTGAGAAGCTCGCGAGTCCCCAAAAGAATTGGACATGAACAATTTCAGCAAGACAACTACTGATACAACGTACCAAATGGCAGCAACTAGGACAATAGCAAAGTGCCATTGCAATTCAAACCCTTGAAGCTTGAATGCCTCTTGTGCCAACTAATAGAATTCTCCCAAAAGCTCTTCTTGTGCAGGAATAGTTCAGAATAAGACAATTATTCCTGGAGTTCCACTGTTGGAAACTCACACCTACTACCTTTGAGTGACAGGTATCAGTTTCAGTCATCCAAATGGGATTAGAATATTTGTGAGTGGTTCAGAATACCCATATTGTGTCCGTGCTTCATTGGAAGTTATGGAAAATGTCTTTCCCACCCACTGCTGTGCACGGACATTATCATTTTCTGCAGCAAATTGGTGATTGAAAATGGCAAGTAGAGCCTCAATTCCAAACCCAGCGACTGCACTTAAGCTGAGTTCATTTGCATCAAACAGTTTTGCTTCATGAATCCTATCATCATTCTTCATCTTTGCACTGTTTCTAACAATAAGGGTTGTGTTGCTTGGACTCCCTTACCCACCACGATGCCAAGTGCCCCAAAAGGAACCATTGGTCCATGAACCCAATTAAATTGGAGAGGCTCACTTGAAATAGAAATTAAGCCAACCCACTTTTTAATTCCTTTCTCCCACTTACTAGAATTATTATTGGTCTAATCCAGTAGGGTTAGAATGTGACCCAACTCACACATTACCCTTAGTTTATCTAGATCATTCTCTCCCGCTCAATTGAGATGAACTTGTTCCCGACCGAAAGGCGGATAGCTGCTGGCGACTGTGGATGGTTCATACTACGTGTGCTTGCGTCCGGAGGTTTTGGAGATGGTGGATTTGTGTCCGGATCTTTCACAAATATACTAGGGTCTGGCGGTTCTGGCTCAGACAGAATCCGGCTGTTCTGGCGGTTGTGGCATCAATCAACTCATTTGCTTCTTTCGTACTCGTTCCATACATGATTCCTTGTAGATGATATGCACCGTTGATGTAGCACAAATTCTCTCGATATGGATCTTTCTAACCATCACCAACCAATTGGCATCAGACAGTTTTGGTGGATCTGGTGACTCGACCAAAATTACTTGCTTCATTCTCTGCACCTCTCTCATCTACTCCAAACTCAATTTCTCCTAAACTGTTTTCAATTTTCTATCACTTTGCCATTAATTTGTTTGAACTCAGTTTTTGATTCATCGTGGTCAACTCCATCTTCACGATTGATGGTCACCTCTCTAGCACCTATGACACTGGCCCGTGGTTTTTTTACGTAGCTTCTTGTAATCTATGTACCTGAACTGGCTTCACCTTTAACTTCTTGAGTTATTTCACTCATAGAAGACAGAAGGATTGCAACAAGGTGGATTATTCTAAGAAGAAAAAGGAAAGAATTTCCAACAAATCATGGAAGTGAACATTAATCTTGTTAAAATCAAATCAAAGTGAACAAACAGATAGGAGCCAATTAACATGAAACACTTCGTCATGAATCCAACACACCATTTTATCCTCAAATAACTAGAAGGTAAAATTTTAAGCCCTCTGTTTCAACCAATGTAACGTTACTTATGCAGTCCAAAGAGAATCATCCTGTCCTTGCTTAACAGAGAAATCCAAAAGCAATTAACACAATCTTTAATTTGTGCATAAGTCAAACGCTTAAAGGATACCAACAAACAACATTTGCAAGATCATAGTTAAATCTGCAAGAATCTTAGCCCACAAGATATGATTCTGAAGTGGCAAATAACTAGATCATAGGATTTCAGTACTGTGTAAGTCCTTTACTCTGCTGTTTCTTAAACATGATAACTCCACGACGTGGATAAGTTGTAGATAAATGAAAATTTCAAAATATGTAAAATTAAGAGCATACCATATAAAAGGAATATAGTAAACGGTTGTCGGACAATAAGATGAAAAATGCAGAAGAAAAACGACCATCAACAAATATCCTTCTTGAAACAAATAAAGAATTATCAACAACCTTGCAAGGAATCAACGATTGATTAGTATAGTTGATAAGATGCATTTCAAATATTAGATCCGACTCACACAAAACTTTTTGAAACTCGACCAATAAAAACATGCTAGCATCTCTTATAATTAGCAATATATGCATTTTAGTGATTCCAAACTTGTGAAGCCAAATGCATAACGGTAAATACACTTACAAAATGCAATGGACAGGACAAGATGGTGTTGCATCTTCAAATGTTTTTCTTGAAATCAGCCCACTTAGAAACAACCCGTGCTTTCCATAAACTGATTCAATAGCACAGTCGTTTCATTTAACAAAGCACATTTGAGTATATGAGTATATGAGTATGCCAATAAAGCTTTTTAATTCTGAACTCTTTGCTTGCTCCTACATCATATTATCTCACACAAAGCCACCAAGCAATCAAAAAGTGGCAAATAATTTCGCTTGAAATTACTCCTGCAAAAACATAAATTCTTAGGTTCAGTACTATTAAATGATCAACATATTCCCAGTTCAAATGCAAAATCTCATAAGGAATTATATGCAAGAAGTACCAAGGTTTAAATCTCTGATACTAACATTCCCCCCTCCTCCGAAAAAACTAACTATTAACATTTGCCTATACAAAAAACAGTTTAAATGTTATTGAGTTTGTTGGGAGGGGTAAGAGACCAGAGTAGATTTAACATTCAATGATTTTAGTCAGAAAATAAAATGTGTTATGTACCAGCAGCGGTAGTAAACTTTGCCACATTTCAACTGCACTGCATAATCCAAGCTATAACCAACAAGGATTTATATTTTATACTATTAAATTTCCACATCAACCAACAAATCATCATCTGGCATGTCCCCAGCCTTCTTCATTTTTGTATGTAAGTCAAGAAGTAAATATCCTAGATCCTCAGATTGAGAATGTGATTTATCACCGACTACAAATACTTGCACTGTATTTCCGACTTCTATCCAACTACAACCTGGCTGCTTCTTTAACCCTTTGTCTTTCATCTTCATTCTAACATTGGCAGCTTCTTTCCACTTCCCTACAGAAGCATACATATTTGAGAGTAATGAATAGGTGCCTGCATTTTCTGGTTCGATTTTCAAAACTTTATCAGCTACGAGTTTCCCAATATCAGTGTTCCCATGCATGTTACATCCAGCTAGGAGTGCACCCCAAACAGATAATGACGCCTCTTTCCCAAGTCCCTCAATGATATTGAAAGCTTCTTTCAGCCTTCCCGCACGACCACAAAGATCAATTAGACAAGTATAGTGATCTTCTCTTACTTGTATATATCGGTTTTTGAAAAGCTCATCAAAGTATTTAAGTCCCTCGTCAACTAAACCAGCATGACTACAAGCTGCGAGAAGTCCAACAAAGGTGACATCGTTGGCTTGGAAACCCAATTCTTGCATTTTATTGAATAGATTTATTGCTTCATTTCCATATCCATGGTGTGCATAGGCGGCAATCATACCATTCCAAGATATCAAATCCATGTGGCCGGATAACCCATCGTCAAACATCTTCCTAGCAACATGCAACTCCCCACATTTTGAGTACATATTTATCAGCGCTGATACCACTTGTGTGCTCTCCTGAAAAACTGTTTTACTAATCATTTGATGGATTTGTTGTCCTTCGATAAGACCTGCCAAGTCACTACAAGCACCTAAAACAGTCACAAAAGTTCCGGTGGCTGGTTTTAATCCATCATTAGCTTGCATTTTATTAAATATTTTCAATGCTTCTTCACTTAGACCATGTTGTACATACCCTGTCATCATAGCAGTCCAAGTAATGATATTCTTTTGCGGCATTGCATCAAATAACTTCTCTGCCCTATTCAAGTCCCCATTTTGAATGAAACCCGTAACCATTGTATTCCACGAAGGCATATCCCTCTGAGGCATTCTCTCAAACAACTTTAAAGCCTCATCCAACCTTCCATTCTGCGCATAACCCGCAATCATTGCATTCCAAGAAACCACATTACGAACCGGCATCCTATCAAAAAGTTCCCGAGCATCATCAATTCTCCCATTCTTCGACAAACCCGCAACCATAGTAGTCCACGAAACCACATCCCTTTCCCGCATCTTATCAAAAAGCCTTTGCGCATCCTCAATCCTCCCCGAATGCGCCAAGGCCGTCATGATCGTATTCCAAGAAACCACATTCCTCTCCGGCATTCTTCTAAACAAATCCAAAGCCTGTTCAGTTCGACCATTCCGCGCATACCCATCAATCATGGTATTCCAAGACACGACATTCTTAATCGGCATCTCATAAAACAACCTCTCAGCTTCCTCAATTTGATTCAACTTAACATACCCACTAACCATAGCAGTCCAAACAATTACATTCTTCTCCGCATCTGATCTATCAAACAGCTTCCTAGCTTCCTTAATCATGCCACCCTTGATATACCCACTTATCATTGTAGTCCACAAACAAACATCCCTTTCAGACATTTCATCAAACACCTTGCGTGCTGTGTCGATCTTTCCTTCCTTACATAGTTTTGAGATGAAGAAATTGCAGCGCTTCATTTCAAAGCTAGGAGTGACCGTAGATGCTAACCTGATCCTGATATTATTAAGAACTGGGTAGCCATGTATGATATAGTTTGGGTGTTTGCTGAGGTTGGGAACATTCATCAAAATGAAAGATAAATGATGATATAGCCTATTCATATTTAAAATTTGGATGTGTGGTAAAACAAAAAAGTGTTGTGAGGTCTTGTAACAGTAACTTGATATGGGATTTAAATATATATTAAATTTCTGAATTTAAAAAAAATAATTTAATAAGATATGATAAACAACTCTAAGTCTAACATTGTAAAAATACTTTACGATCCTATTTTGACGATTTCATTTTATTGTTTTGATATTTTAAAACTGAGTAAGAAAATTTTTCATTCCGTCTAAATTAGAGGGAAAAATATATTATGATAAATAATGGAATGTAATAAAATTCATATCACTTTATTCGTTTTTAGTTTTTACTGAAACAATGGAACTAGCCATGGCCAGAAAAACCGATTTGATTAGGTGCGGGTGCAGGTGCGGGTAAAATTCGGTTTGTAATTGCGGGTGCGGGGGATGCTACTACCCGCCCGCATCCGCCTCCGCCCGGTCTTATAATATTTACTTTAATACTCATATTTAAATTATTTTATATCACACTTATTCACTTTTGAACAAGTAATTAAAAAACTTCATTAGTCATTTTTCACCATTCACTCAAACTCACATCTTTAGAAACAAATTTATTATTAAAATGGTTAAGTTTTTAATAAAATTGTTAATTTTTATTACTATTTAAAAAAAATATTTTTTTTACAGATGAGGGCGGGTGCGGGTGCGGGCAAACCCGTTTCTATCGAGGGCGGATCTAGATGTTAAATTTTCACCCCCAACTAAGTTTGGGGACGGAGCAGATCTATAACAAAAAAGCAAGTGCGGGTGCGGGACTAACTAAACCCGCCCCCGTTGCCATGCCTAAATGACATTGATTTATAGCATTTTATTGTGCTCTATTTGGTCACCGTCCATAGATATTCTAAGAGAAAAATCAATTGTATTTTAAGAGAAAAATCAATTGTAGAAAAAAACATTAAAAAAAAATTAAGTAGAAAAACTTATATATAATTTCTTAGATGTTATTTTTACTATTTTTCAATAAAAAGTGACAAACATGTAATTTCTTTTTATACATATGCAATTTTTTCTTACTTTCACTTTTTAAAGTATATTTATATATACGTGTCATAAATTAAACCTAAAAAATTGTAAGTAAGTTTTCTCCAAAAATCAATTGATAACTTATTATTCATTTTAATTGAGAAATAAAATATATGTTAGAGTTTTTAGAGAGGTAGAATCCCTTCTCTTTATATTCAAAATAAAATAAACGGATTATTATTAATTATTAATTAAATAACATAATCGTTGATACTTACATTACTCATTTCACTAATTAAAATTAATTAGAGATTAGAGTAATTTGTTTGAAATTTAAAGTGATCTAAATAAATATTGCAAATCATTTAAGAAAAAATTATTAGATGTGGTCGAATTAATTTTTAAAAATTCGATCTAAATCAAACCAAAATATATGTATATATTTAAATACTAATTTATTTATACTACTATAATATATTATATTAATTTATTATTTGTTGATATTTAATTTATAATAATATTATTTATTAAGTTATATTAATCTTTTTTTTACTATTTCATTTGTTTTAAACATAGTTGTTTGTTCTCCTTTTATAATATTAATTTTGAGTATAATATAGATTATATATCACATCAAATATAATATTTTATTATTTTTATAATATTAATATTAATATAAAAAAAACAATAATTTGTAATTTGAATATTTAAAAATTGAACCAAATTAAATTACATGAAATAGGATCATTTCAAATTTTTTAAACTAGTCAATCAAAACTTAAATATAATGCAAGTAGTTTTATTTTTAGATAAGATGAGTTTTTGCTTCAACACTAATACAAATGGCCTCACAAACACCCCTACTAATATGAGTAACTAATACTCCTCCACAAATTGGATTCTGAATGTCATGAAGGCCAAACTTGAATATAGAAGTATGGAATGATGACTATGTAAAATCTTTGTAAGAATGTCATTGGTTTATGGAATGATGACTATGTAAAGGCTTTGTAAGAATGTCGCTTGTTTGTGCAATGAAAAGTATGAGAAACACGAGCACTAGAGTCTTTCAATCTCCTCTCTAATGATTTGATAATCTATTTCAATGTGTTTGGTATGCTCATGGAAAATGAGGTTATAGGCGAGGCATATGGTTGATTTGTTGTTGTGAAAAATAGAAGCAAGAGTAAAGAAAGAGTGTGCAAATCTTTAAAGAGGTACATCAGCCATTTATAGCGTCCATTGAGTTCCATCGAAAAAATATTAAGCTTCGTAGACATGTTAAATTCTAAACCTTAATTTTGAATTTTTCCTCCTATTTTTTCTTAATTTTTTGCTGCCACTCATATATGTAGCACCATATCTCTCGGCAATGTTGATTGCAGGTATACTATGTTTTTCTTTCGTGTTCTCGTATGCTGCTTTTGTGTTTTCACTTATCACTAAAATAATTTATCTACAAATATAAATGATTTTGTGTTCTCAATTGCAAATTATTCTCTAATTGCAAGAACTAAGAGGCGAATCAATTAAATAAGTACTAAAAAATAGTATATTATTCAATACATTGTTCTTTCAATATGTTTCTACCTTTCAATGCTTTAACTTTTACTCTCACTTGTTTTCCACTTTAAAAATTATGAGTGGAAAAATGACCCAGTCTCACTAGACATGCCTATTTTGCTTGCATTTTTTCATGGGTCAAGTCAAGACTTTAGGTCCGCACTTTCTACTATGTTTGTATTGCCCCTTTTTTATTACAGACATGGACATTGACATGAATTTTTTCAACTTTTCGAATTTAGGGGTGCAGGGCCCGTCGGGTCGCCTTGTCTCACCCTCATTTTTTTCAGGCTGACCAATGTTTTAGATTTGAACCCTCTAATATAAAATAATGGAATTTCTTTTCCCATCCTTAGGGTGTGGCTCACACCACTGAAAACTCGAATTTGCCCTCATGTGTTTTTGAATATGCATCTTCGAACGCACCTTAAAGCACCTCATCCTTCGTAAATCAAGCAGTCACCCCTTTTTTTTCAAAAAATTTTCCGGAGATCCATCTGCAAAAATTTATGGGGTGTATTTTGAGATGCATCTCTGAAAACAACCCCGAACCTCATTTACTTCGCATTTTTCACTAAGATGATTTATTTAAGCATTTAGTGACATTTTCTGAAATGCATCTCCGAAAATGTCAAGCGGGAAATTGAGTATAACACCACATTAGCGATTCAATGAAGCGGTCTCCTTCATTCTTTGAACATTTTGATTCGTATTTCCTTGATTCTCCAACTCCGAAATCTCAAAAAAGTGTTTACAAGGGTGCTCGCATTATCAAACTACCTCCTTCATTGTCGATGCCGAAAATAATCTACATTGAAGAAATGTCGCTTTTCTTGCATGAACACATTGAGCGGATTGTAAATGTTAAGGGTAATGGTAATTGCGGTTATCGGGCCATATCCGGCTTACTCGGTAAAGGAGAGGAGAATCACTTTCTTATCTACCAACAAATTTTGAAATAGTTGACGTCGTATAGGGAACTCTACACATCGCTATATGGGAAAAAACATTTTGATGCAATTCACGATGCTCTTATTCCTTCTGTTCTGGACTGGGCCGAGGCTGCCCAACAGTCGAGCAGGCCCAACCCATACAGCCTGGGGAGGCCCAATAAGATCCTCCTGCAAGACACGCGACTGCCACGTGCTGGCCACAGTTTCGCCGGACACTTAGGCAGTGTCGGGCACTTGGGACAATAGGAGAGCAGGACATCACACCCTGCTGAGATGTGACTCCTCGACAGGCTAACTTCTTCCCCGCGAGCATGCTACTCATCACTCCTCGACGGACACCATCCCTCCCCGCGAGGCCGTGCCCTTTCTACGGGCTTCATATCTCCTTGACACGGAAGGCTCCTCCCCGCGAGGAGTACCTAACGGTCCATCCCGTGTGGACACGTTCCAAGTAACCTCCCACTTCTGAAAGATTCGGTCTGCCCTACTTCCAGAAATCTAGGAGCAGTTACTCTAGGGCGAAGACCACGTGCTGGTCTTCACTACTACACGTAAGCCCTAGCAGTTACTTGGAGTGGGCCTAGTTGATCCAGCCCATTACTGGTAACCGTTGGCCCCGCGCTAGGGGCTCTCTATAAATACCCTCTCATTTGAGAGGGTCAGGTTAGACACTTTCTTCCTACCATTCACACTTTCTGTATTTGCTAATATTTTGTACACTCTCTCACTTGAGCGTCAGAGTACCTTGCAAGTACACCCCCCCATGCCGTCTCTCATCACCATCAGAGTTGCCGTCCCAGACGCTGTTGGCCACTATCACTGTCTGATCTAGGTACGATCAGTGGCGCCGACTGTGGGGACTTATAAGCTTCCCCGTTTTTCTGTTCGATAAACCAAAGCTTTCTCCGTTCAACAACCATCATGGCCAACCCGTCGGCGAATCAAGCTCTAGACAACGTTATTGCGCAGCATAGCACCGGCAACCACGTCGACAACAACTCTGCCCGACCTGTCGCGGAGAACGACATCAGAGACGGACTCACCGCTTCTCCATCTTCCGAAGAAGTGGAGTACGAGACAGCTCACCAGGACGGACAGGAAACCGTCCTCCAGCCCGTTTTCCAGCCCGTGGACCCGCCGCCAAATGTGGATCCGAGCACTGCTGCCCTGTTTGCATTGGTCAATCAGACCAACCAGATGATCTTCAACTAGAACATCCGGATCGAGGCGCTGGAGAAAAGTCGTGGTCGGTCTTCCCCGCGAAGGCACCGACCACCACCATTTCCGAGATGTTCACTGTCCCCGGAGGCATCTCGTAGCCCCTCCCCGGTTCCCAGGGGTCGCAGACCACGCTTGGAGCGTGCTCAGCCGGAGCATCCTCAGAAACGCCACCGCTCCCCGCCACCAAAGGGGCCAGTTCGCTCCTCGAAAAATAAAAGAAGCAGGCCGGACGCCGAGGAGCCCAGAGGCCGCCCGAAGGACCACTCCCCGAGACGTCAATATGTTCATGGACAACGCTCCCCCTCTGTGTCCCCGGGAGCCAGCGAGGATGACGATTACCGGACCTCTCTGGCCAGGCACATCATGGACGCCCCTATTCCTAAGGGCCTGGAGAGGCCCCCATCCTTGGGGACATATGACGAGACATCTGATCCTGATGACCATGTCGAGAGCTTTGAAGCTCTGCTCGATTTCAGGAATATCTCCGGCGCTATCAAATGCCAATTATTCCCTACGACTCTTCGGAAAGGGCCCATGGTTTGGTACAAAAACCTAGCATCTGAGTCAATCACGTCGTGGAGAGTCCTGAGGGAGCGTTTCAGAAAACATTTTACGGCTTCTCGTCGACATCCGAAGATGATAGCCTCCCTGGAAGCCATCTTTCAGGGGAAGGACGAACCTCTTCGGAGCTACATAGAGAGGTTCAACAAAGAGGCGGTCGAAATCCACGTGACCGATCACATCAAAATGTATCTCATCATCAAGGGTTTGAGGATAAGATCTAAGTTCGCAGAATCCGTCGGGCTGCACTGTCCCCGCAGCTTTGAAGGTCTCCTCGAGAGGGCTCAGTCGTATATTGAGTTCGAGGAAGCTGGGGCTGCACAAATTGCCCTCGATTCGAGGCGCAGAGAAGGCCCCCGCGGCAACAAGGAAGAAGACTCCCCTCCACCCAGGCGAGGTGGAGACAGGAGAAGAGAAGACTCCCCTCCACCCAGGCGAGGCGGGGAAAGAAAGAAAGAAGTCCGGACCAAAGAGCCCTGCGAATCACGGGGACCGTCTGGCCTTTTCAAAGATTACACACTGCTGAACGTGTCCTGCTCGCGCATTTTCAGCGACTGTGCCAATTCGGAGTTCGTCAAAGGGGGAATCCGCTTCCCGAAACCGGCGGCTTCCAAACCAAATGCTGACAAGTCCAAGTATTGCCGGTTCTATCGCAGTCACGGGCACGTTACTGAAGATTGCGTCCACCTTAAGGACGCAATCGAGACGCTGATTAAAGAAGGGTGCCTGAAGAAGTACGCCAAGCAGCAAGAGGCCCCCCGCCCCAGCGGCCAGGAGGCTCAGAATGTCGAGGAGTCAACTCCCTCTCCCAACAACGGATTGCTGCAAGTCGCGTTGAGCATCACGCGACCTGAAGACTTCGGTTTTTCAGGAGAACTCGACAGCCCTGAAGCTGTCCGAGACATGTGGAAGAACTTCCCGGCAGAAGACTCGATAAGTGCCCGAAGCACCTGGGAGTCTTTCCCCCAAGCCCTGGTCATATCGGGCGGAACCCCTGACCGTTTGACCGTGGGGTCAATAAAGAGGAAGTTTGACGAGCTGAAAGCAACAACTCCTCGAGCCCCTACCCTCGAGAGAGTTAAAGAAAGATCAAATCCGATTACCTTCTACCTTGAGGAATTTCCCGGCGGGGCACCGAACGCCAACATCCCCCTCCTGATCCGGGCACAGATGGCCAACTTTGACGTCCACAGAATTTTGGTCGACCAGGGGAGCTCGGTGGACATCATGTATGTCCACCTTTTCGAGACCCTCCAGCTGACCAAGCAACACTTGTCCCCGTACGTAGGATCAGACCTACAAGGCTTCAACGGCGCGACCACCAGACCGTGGGGTTTCGTGGAATTGATGGTCACCTTCAGGATTGAGGAAACTGCCCGACAGGTGAAGACGCGTTTCTTGGTGGTGGACTGCCCATCCCTCTACAACTGTATAATGGGGAGGACCACGTTGGCGGAACTGACGGCCGTACCATCAACGGTCCACCTGAAGATGAAATACTACACGAAGCGTGGATGTGTGGTCACCCTCCACGGAGACATCAACGCGGCCAGAAGATGTTTCGACGCAGCCATCAGAGGCCTGAGTGTCGTTGGCGGCATCAAATCTAAGACTCGGGCCGAGACACCCCCAGACGTCGTGCAGGCTCCACTCCCGCCGGTCAGCGCGGTCGACCTTGACAGCAGATTTCCCAGGGAACAGGAAGAAGCTGCAGGCGAGGACCTCCCAGTCGAAGTCAACGGGAAGCCTCTCCACCCAACTCGCCCCGTCCCAGATGGAGATTTCGAGCTGGTTCCTCTCGGCGACAGCCCCGACCGAAGCGTGAAGATTGGCTCTGGACTCCCCGACCTGGCGAAGAGGCAACTGAAAGCATGCCTCCGAGAAAATGCGGATTTGTTCGCCTGGAGTGCTGCAGAGATGCCCGGACTAGACCCTGAAGTAGCTTGTCATTAGCTGACTATAGATCCGGCCGCTGGGGCTGTAGCTCAACGTAGGCGTAGGCAGTCTCCGGAAAAAATGGAGGCTGCTGAAAAAGCTGTAAAAGACCTCCTAGAGGCAAACTTTATTTCTGAGGCCAAGTACACAACT
Organism: Lathyrus tuberosus; assembly: GCA_022829125.1. Classification (NCBI taxonomy): domain Eukaryota; kingdom Viridiplantae; phylum Streptophyta; class Magnoliopsida; order Fabales; family Fabaceae; genus Lathyrus; species Lathyrus tuberosus. The sequence continues at coordinate 2,597,979 of JALAZF010000250.1, read as the reverse complement.
TGGCTTTCAAATGTTGTACTCGTTAAGAAAAATAATGGAAAATGGAGGATGTGCGTTGACTACACAGATCTTAACCGGGCATGCCCGAAAGACTCTTATCCCTTACCTAATATCGACCAACTAGTCGATAATTCTGCAGGATTTAAATTACTATCCTTTATGGATGCCTATTCGGGGTACAACCAAATCCCCATGGACGAGGCCGACAAGCAGCATACCGCTTTCATGACCGAGTCGGGCAACTACTACTATAACGCAATGCCCTTCGGCTTGAAAAATGTTGGTGCCACCTACTAACGGATGATGGACAAGGTCTTCCGGGCAGACATCGGTGACGTACTCGAGGTTTACATGGACGACATGATCATCAAATCTGCAGAAGAAGTCGACCATGCCGTTCACCTCCAGAAAGTGTCCGACACGGCGAGGAAATGTCGCATGAGGTTCAACCCCGACAAGTGCACCTTCGGTGTTCGCGCGGGGAAGTTCCTCGGCTTCTACCTTACGGAGAGGGGCACCGAGGCGAACCCCGACAAATGTAGGGCATTCTCCGAAATCCCTACCCCGAACTCGAAGAAGTCGATCCAGTCACTCAACGAAATGCTGACTGCTCTCTCCCGTTTCGTGGCCAAATCTGCTTAGTACGCACTCCCATTTTTCAAGCTTCTCCGGCAGAAGGCGACTTTTGAATAGAGTGAAGAATGCAAACAAGCCCTCCTCCATCTAAAACAAGTCTTATCACAACCCCCGATCTTGTCCCGACCAGATACCGGGGAAACACTTATCTTATACCTAGCCGTCATTGGCGAAGCGGTGAGTGCTGTCCTTATACGGGAGACCCCCGACGGACAGAAACCGATTTATTTCACGAGCAGAGCCCTCAAGGGCCCCGAGCTCAGATACCAACAGATTGAAAAGGTCGCCTTGGCCCTTGTATCTGCAGCCAGAAGATTACGTCATTACTTCCTGGCCCACACGATCGTGGTAAGGACAGAGCAACCCATCAGACAGTTCCTCAGTCGGCCAGATATGGCGGGGAGAATGCTCCGGTGGTCTCTCGAGCTATCCGAGTTCGACCTTCGATACGAGGGAAGAAAAGCCTTGAAAGCCCAAGTACTGGCCGACTTCGTAGCGGAAATGACCGTCCCTGAATCCTCGACCAGTGGCTCCCAGAAATGGACGATTTATGTCGACAGGGCCTCTAGTACAAAAGGTAGCGGAGCGGGCATTATCCTTGAAAACGAGCAGGGCATCCTGATAGAGGTCTCCCTCGAACTGTCCTTCAAGACATCGAATAACCAAGCTGAATACGAGGCCTTCCTCGCGGGACTTCGACTTGCGGAAGACCTTGGCGCAAAAGAAGTCAAAATCTTTACAGACTCCCAGCTCGTGGCATCGCAGGTTTGGGGAGAATTCCAGGCAAAAAACGATAGTCTCATCGAGTACCTAACCTTGGTGCAAGAAAAGTTGAAGAAATTTGTCTCCGCGGAGGTGGTTCACATCCCGCGCGAGCACAACACTCGAGCAGACGTGCTCTCTAAGCTTGCAAGCACTAAGAAAAAAGGAGGGAACAAATTAGTTATCCAGGAGATACTGACCCAGCCGAGCATAAACAAAACCGCACCGACCACAGAGGTCAACGCAATCGGGGACGTAAACTGTTGGATAACCCCGGTTTACGAATACTTGACGATGGGCAAATTGCCTGACGATCCTAAAGAAGCAGGGATAGTCAAAAGGCAGGCATGTGCGTATACCGTCGTCGAGGGTAAGCTATACCGTCGAGGATTCTCCATTACCTTACTCCGGTGTGTCGAAGAAGGCAAAGTTTCGGGGATCCTCCAAGAAGTCCACGAAGGGATCAACGCCCAGCACCTCGGCGGAAGGTCCCTAGCCCGAAAAGCACTCCGAGCAGGGTATTATTGGCCCACTATGCAACATGATGCAAAGGAGCACGTTAAGAAATGTGACCGCTGCCAAAGACACGGAGACATGCACCTCGCTCCTCCAAACGAGCTTAAGTCATTGTCGTCCCCGTGGCCATTTGCGTGGTGGGGAATGGATATCCTCGGACCTTTCTTCATAGGGTCGTACCAAAACAAGTACCTCATCGTCGGGGTGGATTACTTCACGAAGTGGATTGAGGCCGAGGCGCTGGCCAAGATCACTGCTTTAAACATACTCCATTTCTACAAAAGAAACATCCTCGGCCGATTCGGGGTGCCCCAAGCCATTGTCACGGACAACGAGACACAGTTCACCGACAGGAACTTCCAAGACTTCGTCGCCAAACTGGGCACAAAACAGCACTTCACGTCGGTCGAACACCCTCAAACCAACGGGCAGGCCGAAGCAGCGAACAGAGTGATACTCTGGGGACTGAAGCGACGACTCGGCGAGGCCAAACAACGGTGGGTCGAGGAGTTACACAGCGTCCTCTAGGCGTATCGAACAACCCCACACTCCACGACCGGGGAGACCCCGTTTCGCCTAACATACGGGACTGAAGCGGTTATCCCCGTGGAGATCAGGGAACCCTCGAGGAGGACAGAAGCTCCCCTCGACAACGAAACAAACAACGAAGCCCTGCGAGAGGAACTCGACCTTGTCGAAGAGATAAGGACCGACGCTTCCCTCCGAAAAGCCTCTTTAAAACAGAAAATAACTCTGCGTTATAACGACAAAGTTATCAAACGAGACTTCCAAGTAGGCAGTCTTGTCTTACGGAGGAATAAAAAATATTCACGCGAAGGAAAGCTGGCCGCAAACTGGGAGGGCCCATACCGCGTCACCGCAAAGACGAGAACGGGTGCCTATTACCTCGAGAACCTCCACGATGAACAACTTGCTCGACCATGGAATGCTGAGAAGCTCAAGCAATACTACAGTTAGACACTGTCTGCAACAGTACAACGTCGCGACCACGGGGGCGTGCAACGGTACATGTGCGACACCTCTACATAACACACGACGACCAAAAACCACGAAGTGTGTGCGTGAGACTTTTTGGCCCGACGAGGAGGCCTCAATCGAGCTCCGTCGTCGACGTACCAATTAGGCAGAACACCCAGCTCGCGATGGGAAGTTCGGGCCACGAAGCTAAGACCTCGACCGAAGTCTTGGCCTCGTTGAAGGTCGGGGTACAACCCCCGACCAATCGACTAGCTCTCTCCGCAGTCGAGGATCATCAAAGTCGAGCAAACTCCCAAGGCGCCAGTGATCTCAACTACTTAGGCAAAAATAAGTAACGTACAAAATATCACACACAAGCAAAATTAATAAAGAGGCATAGTGAAGTATGAAAATCGGGCAAAGCCCTTAGTACGAATGTTACATATATAAGCCCACAAGCCGGGCAAAAATAACCATTGTGCGAATATTACATCAAGTAAGCCCACAAGCCGGGCAAAAACAACAAAATGGCACGCAGGCCAAGCAAACTATATCCCTACTCTGCGGCAATCTCAACGGCGTCCGTCCCACCTCCCTCGTTGGCATCTCCTCCTTGCCCGGGCGGCACTATCCGGCCGTCGACCACCTCGAAGTCAACATCTGCCCCATCGGTCACCAGGTCGGGGTTTAGGACCCGAAGCTGTGCCACCGCATTCTGGAACCCTATGCCCACAGTTTCGAGAGCATCATCCTCGGCTAGCCGGAGATCCTGCTCGAGTTTCCTGAGTTGGGCCACCAGCGCTGCTCGAGTGGTTAGGAGCCTATCCTCTTCAGTTTCGCCTTCAGCTGGCCGCACAGCATCCTCTAACTCGGCAACCCTCTCCTAGAGCCGCTTCTCCTCTGCCTCCAGCTCGGTGATTCGGGCAAGGTGACCTCTCTCCACTTCCTCGGCTTCCTTTAGCTTGGTCTCAGCCCGCTGCTGCTGCTCGCTCTGTTCTTTGTTCAGGTCCCTGAATTCCTTCAACTCTTTGTGCAGGTCGAGCAGCTCAGCATCCAATTTCTCGAGCTTTTCTTGCAGTCGAGAAAGTTCAGCAGTGGGGCGAGTCTCATCGTTCAGGACAATGGCAGTCGAGCAAAGCCGCATGACCGCGGACAGGTCCTCAAAGATCGTTTTCCTCCTCGCTTCCGCGGCAGCCCCCAGCAAAGCTTGGATTTCAGAGGGAGGGACGCGAGGATAGATGACTTCAGAGAAGAAGCGGGGCTTTTGATGGCATGGTGGGAGTTCAAAGCTTGAAGGAGGCGGGGGACTGTCTTTGTTGCCCAGGTCGACAAGCTCTGCGTTCGAAACCCGTTGTCGTTTCGGCGTCCCTTGAGCACCCGGAGACTGGCTCCCAGCAAGAGGTGTCCGCCTATCCGAAATCCCCGACACGGTCGCAGCCGGATGAGATTGGCTGGAACCCTCGGGCATCGCGGCGGAGGAAACACCCTCAGGCACGAGCCCAGAAGGAGCAACATCTTGACCCTTTGAACGAGATGCCTCTCCCCGGGCCTGCTCTTCCCGAGCCCTCTTCGCCTTCAACTTTTTGAGTCTCTCCTCGGCTCCGGCCATTTTTCCTGCAAAAAGAAAAGAAAACATTAGTAAGGCAAGGTATACATACGCGAGGAAGGATAAGATCGTGGATGTTTTCACCACCTAATAACTCGACTGCTTCTTCGTCGGAGAAGGTTTCGAGCAGGACACGGGTATTGATCAAACGACGTTGTTTCTTCACCTGCCCGTCTGCACCCATTATAGGCTCGCCGCCCAGCGTCTCATGCCGGGCTTCATTGAAGCTCTCGAAGAAAGCGACGATTTTATCATAAGCTGCCCGGTCGTCGATGTCCAACTGATTATGCTTCACCTTGTATTTGTCGACTCCCTTCTTGAAGTGTTCCTCCGTCCAGTACAGGGGGAACCTCGGCTCCAGAACCTCCTCGGAGCGACCGTCGATCTCGCGGGTGACTTTCCGGTACAGCGAGTTGATAGCTTCAAGGGTGACCGGCCTCACAAAATAGTAGCGGAATTTGAAGTCCCGGACGGAATCTAAATACGTATGGAACAAAGCTTTGCTTTGTTTGAAGGACACCCATCCGTGTCGGCCACCAGCCGACGACCTTTGGAGATGAAATATCCGGAAGAAGAGGACACCGTCGGAACGATCTTTAAGTGCTTACATACGAGCTCGAAGGCCCGGATGAAGGCCAGCGAGTTCGGGTGAATCTGCGAAGGGGCCAACTTCAACCAGACGAAGATCCCCTCTTGTATGTCCGTGAAGGGCAGCCTCCACCCCGCCTTGTCGAACATGAATTCATATAACGGGATGCGCATTCCCCGGTAAGGCGAACATATCCGATGGTGCTCCTCTGGGCGGAAAACCTTCCAGGATTTGTCGGATCCGATGAGCCTGTGCTCGACGGTGCAGAACGCATCGTCCACGTCTTTGTAGACGAAGATAGACGACATATCCAGGGTTTCTTCACAGACCCACTCCTCGAGCGGGCACTCCCGTGCGAAAGCCATGTGAGCCATAGGGGATTCAGGTTGGTCGTCTTCTTCGAAAGATCTTACGGCCACCTTCGCAGCCAAATCGTCCATTTACCTGAAAAGCAGAAGGAAACGGTGAATTCGATGGGTCATATAAAATTCACCCCTCCACCGCTATTCAAGCGAACGGGCGAGGAAGGGGCAAGGCTCTCTCGGTTCCCCGACATAACCGGCCAAGGATCAACGTGTTCACCGGGGAACTCATCGCCTCCCCGGAAAATTCTGCCCCCGTGTTCCCGTGACGCTAACGAAAAGAGTAATTATTGGGGACCCCGGGACATTCAACGCGTCCCCGAGATGTTCATCCCTGGTCCCCGAGATATTCAACGAAAGCGGGTGAAATTCTTAGCACCCCCTCTCTCAGCAACTAAAGATCCCCGCCGTATTCGCCAGGAATCCCTTCGTTTCTCGTGGGAACTTCATCAGTTCACCAAGGAAATGCTATACACTAGTTGAAATTGAAAAGAAACGCAAGAAAAAGATCAGTTTTGGAGCAAATACCTTATAAGCGGCGGTTTAGGGTTCCGGCGGTTGACGGCGGCGAACGGCTACTGTAGAAGGTAGAGAGAGAAGGAGCGAGGTTGTTGAGAGAGAAATGGAAAAGTGAGAAACGAGCGAGGGGAGGAGTTTTTATAAGGGTTCTCACGGAACTCGAGGGACTTAGGGCACGCGAGCGCACTACACTAGCCAGCCGCCCTAGCCTTCCTAGGTAATAATGACAGACGCCACGTGGCACACATACAGCCGTCTATCCTCCCACGCGTGTCGTTTCAGTTTTCCCCAACGTTTCGAATCTGAAACCCCTCGTCTCCTCAGCGTTGCGGCCAAACACAGCTGTCCGATGCCCGACTTTTGTGCGGCCATAGGAACGTCGAGCACGAGAATGGCCTCCTCGGTCCCTCTCTTGGCGTATCCCCGACATGCCAATAACCCCTAAGTCATTGCTCTGACATCTCAGAGCAACGACTTGGGGGGCTCCTGTTCTGGACTGGGCCAAGGCTGCCCAACAGTCGAGCAGGCCCAACCCATACAGCCTGGGGAGGCCCAATAAGGTTCTCTTGCAAGACACGCGACTGCCACGTGCTGGCCACAGTTTCGCCGGGCACTTGTACAGTGTCGGGCACTTGGGACAATAGGAGAGGAGGACATCACACCCCGCTGAGATGTGACTCCTCGACAGGCTAACTTCTTCCCCGCGAGCATGCTACTCATCACTCCTCGACGGACACCATCCCTCCCCGCGAGGCCGTGCCCTTTCTACGGGCTTCATATCTCCTTGACACGGAAGGCTCCTCCCCGCGAGGAGTACCCAACGGTCCATCCCGCGTGGACACGTTCCAAGTAACCTCCCACTTCCGAAAGATTCGGTCTGCCCTACTTCCGGAAATCTAGGAGCAGTTACTCTAGGGCGAAGACCACGTACTGGTCTTCACTACTACACGTAAGCCCTAGCAGTTACTTGGAGTGGGCCTAGTTGATCTAGCCCATTGCAGGTAACCGTTGGCCCCGCGCTGGGGGCTCTCTATAAATACCCTCTCATTTGAGAGGGTCAGGTTAGACACTTTCTTCCTACCATTCACACTTTCTGTATTTGCTGATATTCTGTACACTCTCTCACTTGAGCGTCAGAGTACCTTGCAGGTACACCCCCCCCCCCCCCCCCCCCCCCCCGCCGTCTCTCATCACCATCGGAGCTGCCGTTCCAGATGCCGTTGGCCACTATCACTGTCTGATCCAGGTACGATCACCTTCTATTAGAGATCCCGCACCAGAGTCAAAATGGATGTGATTTCCTAAAATTGGTCATTTTATAGCAAATGCATGTAACAAGGTGTGCATCAATCTGACAAGATATGGTTTCTTAAAGACATTTTTTCCACTTAGGAGTGGTCTACCTCAAGATCCATTCAGATGCATCATGTGTATTGGGTGGCTTTCAAAATTGCCATATTTTATTGAGGTATATTTGAAACCGGGGCGTCCTATACCAAGTAAATCATTGGAATGGATGACACATTCCACAAAAGAGGCAGAAACTTCACCAAATTGTACGAGCTTGAAAGAGAATCAAATAAGGAAAAGTCGAAGGAGGAACCAGTAGTAAATTTGTGCGATAATGCATCTCTTGATACATTTTAGATTGTAATCGATACACTTTTTTTGAATGTATTGTCATCAACGATGTATTCTTGATACGATTTAATACATAAGATATATTCAGCAATGATGGTGTAAATGTCGACTATTTTAGTTTACAAATTTTATGGTTTACATTTTATGTTTTTGTTTACACAGTTTCTAGTGTGATTCAGGTTCAGGTGATTCCCGATATGTATATCTAGATAAATTCCACATTAAATTAAAAAAATACAACGTAGCAGTTTACAGTTGTGCATATCCATAAACATCCTTTTTACATAAAAACTAGGGTTTATCCGAAGATTCATCTCTGAAAAGATCCCTGATGACGGGACAAGGTTTCTGAGGTCCAAAGTGACCCAAAACTTGTATAAATAAGGTGTCTCTCATCCCATATTTTCTACAAAAAAAAAAACCACAATCAGAGAATGAATGCATATCCCCACCTTGCATTTGTGTATTTTAATGGCACGAAGCCGCCATTTTAATTTAGGGTCACTGATGACACATTAGAAAAATATATAATGGTAAGTGATGGAATAAAATAGAATCTATACCACTATATTTCGTTCCACTCCATCCAAAGTAATGGAACATTGGTTTATACTATTTTATGGTGCTCTATTCAGTCACGTTCTAAAGATATCCTAAGAGAAAAATCAATTGTATTAGAAAAACATAAAAAAAAATCAATTGATAACATGTTATTTATTTTAATTGAGAAATAAAATATATGTTAGAGTTTTTATAGAGGTAGAATATATTATTTTTTATAATATTAATATTTATATATAAAAACTATAATTTGTAATTTGGATATCTTAAAATCGAACCAAATTATATTTCATGAAATAGGATTGGTTCAAATTTTTTAAACTAGTCATTCAAAACTTAAATGAAATGCAAGTAGTTTTATCTTTGGATCATATGAATTTTTGCTTCAAAACTAATACAAACTGCACCACAAACACCCCTACTAATATGAGTAGCTAATACTCCCCTACAAATTGGATTGTGAATATCATGAAAGCCAAACTTGGATATGAAAGTATGGAATGATGACTATGTATAGGCTTTGTAAGAATGTCGCTTGTTTGTGCAACAGAAAGTATGAGAAACAAGAGCAGTAGAATCTTTTAATTTTCTCTCTGGTGACATGACAATCTATTTCAATATGTTTAGTATGCTCTTCGAAAATGTGGTTATGGGCAAATCATATGGTTGATTTGTTGTCGCGGAAAATAGAAGCAAGAGAAGAGAAAGAGTGTGCAGATCTTTAAAATGGTACATAAGCCATTTATAGTTTCCATTGAGTTCCATCTAAAATGTCCTTAAGCTTCGTAGACACGTTAAAACCTAAACTTTAAACTTTAATTTTGAATTCTTCCTCCTATTTTTCTTCATTTTTTGTTGTCACCCATATATACGGAACCATATCTCTCTACAATGTTGATTCCAGGTATACTACGTTTTTCTTTCGTGTTCTCATATCCTACTTTTGTATTTTCCCTTATCACTAAAAATAATTTATCTATAAATCTAAACGATTTTGTGTTCTCAATTGCAAGTTTTTCTCTGATTGCAAGAACTAAGAGGAGAATCAATTAAATAAGTACTAAAAAATAATATAACATTATATACATTGTTCTTTCAATATCTTCCTACCTTTTAATGCTTTAACTTTTACTCTCACGTGTTTTTTCAGTTTAAAAATTACGGGTGGAAAAATCGCCCCGACCCACTGGGCATGCCTATTTTGCTTGCATTTTTTCACGGGTCAAGTCAAGACTTTAGGTCCGCACTGTCAACTATGTCTGTCTCGCCGCATTTTTTTTACGGGCATGGGCATTAACATGAATTTTTTCAAATATTTGAATTCATGGGTGCAAGGCTCGTCGGGTCGCCTTGTTCCACCCTCATTTTTTCGGACGGACAAAGGTTTTAGGACTACACTCTCTAATATATAATTATTTGTTTAATTGGACTTTAAGTCCCATAACTAATTTGGTTGTTTTATGGTGGTCCCTTATTTAATAAAATTGTTATTTGGTCCCCTAAATATACCTCTAATAGTCAACTAGATTTTTTTTTCTATATTTTATTTTTAAAAAAGTGTTAAGTTTTACTGTGATACATTATAGGTGACAATCATAAGCTGGCGTGGAAGTTTGTAAATAATTAATGGAACACATTTCATCCTTCTTCAATGACTCAAATATAATTTTCGTTGTCAAGACCAGATTTTTTAGGGTTCCACATTCCTTTCATAAATCTTTCTTCTCCATATCTCTTTTTCGCCGAGTTCGAATCCTAGATCTTGTTCATCTTCATTCAAATTGATTTTGAAGTCTTATCTTCAAAATCTTAAGTCATAATCAATTTCTAGTATCTATTGAAGTTATACTAATGTCTAATATGTATAAATCCTCATATAATTTAAGAACCCACTATGATTTTCACCAACACAATCAATCTAATGGTTTTGATGAATCTGCTTTGTGAAGGCACAAGAAGAGGAAATTTCACTATCAAAAGCATACAATTTTGCAATTTGTCATTAACACTACAAATTTGAATTTTGGGGTTGTAGAAACTATAAAAAATGCCAATGACAAAAGATGTAACTTATTAAAGTGATTTGACGATGACATTGTTGATGAAGGATATTTAAAGTTTAAGAGGCATATGAATATAAATATAAAATTGAAAAAATAATTGGGTAATATAAGAAAATGGTCAAAGACGTCAATCATGTTTCATTTTATGATTGAATTTAGTGATAGTGACAATGTTCTTGTCTAGTGGCAAAGAACACTGTATTTGAAATAATTGAGTAAAAATTAGTAATAGTATTTGATTATAGTATTTGTAATGTTGTTTGAAATTAATGTTGTAATCCTTTGTTGAATTGATGTTTGGAGTTAATGTTGAAATTAATGTTGTAATCATGTTTTGAAATTATTTACTTGTAATCCTATGTTGAATTGATGATAATTTAATGGTAAAATTACTTCAAGGTCTTTTAAGCTTTTTTGAGTTATCAAACATGTTCAACGTTATCCTTTTTTTAACAGAGTGAAAGTGCTAAGTGTGGATGAAATTATTTTAAGAGGTACAAAAATGATTAAGTGCAACCAAAAAATACAATAGTCACACATTAAATGTTAGAATTGTGAGAAAAAATATGTAGAAATTGTTAGTGCGTGAGACACTTTTAGTGTGTGTGTGTGTGAGAGAGAGAGAGAGAGAGAGAGTATGAAAATAAGGATTGATATTATTGAATGAATGGTAATAACTGAATTACAAAGTGTCTTATTTATATAGACCAAAGTGACTCGACTACTAAGCAATAAATATAACAAACCAAGTAAACAAATCCTAGACCCTAATTAGCTTTGGGCTTGGACCACATAATACAACTTGGATTATATTTAATATCTAAACATACCCCTTATAATACAAGTTGTTGAAACACACTAATCACTGTCGATTTAAAATATTCCTAATTTCATTCTCAAAGTTAGGAACCTGTCAATCTTCAATCCTTTGGTGAAAATGTCGGCCAATTATGCTTCACTTGAGCAATGCCTTACTTCAAGTTCACCTTGATTCACCTTCTCCCTTAATAAGTGAAATCTAGCTTCGATGTGCTTACTTCTTCCATGCAAAACTGGATTTTTTGCCAGATTTATGGCTGACTTGTTGTCGATCTGCAGTACTAGAGGTTTCTTCACTTCGACCTTCATTATATCTGATCCAAATTGCTTGACACGCAACATAGGATCCTGCTATATATTCAGCCTCACACGATGACAATGTGTTCGAACTTGCAGTTTAATAGGGGTTTTGTATATCGTATCCACAGGGATTGTAGTGATATCGCTTGTCGTTCTGCAGTTTAAAATGTTTTAAGTAGGTTTTTCAAAGTTTGTTTGTTTTGGATCATAAGTTTGTCATTATTTTTGTAGCAAAGATTAAATTCTAAAAGATGTTTGTTTAACAAGATATATCAAAGATAGATTTCATCAACCTAACTTGTATATATTTAATTAATCAAGCATGTGAACTTATTTCCGATTAATACAATCATGTATCCTCTCAATACCGTGGTGTTGTGAATATTATTGTATCCGTCATTAGATGATGTCTCATGCTAGCAACAAATACAATAATCTTTAAGAACAACACAAAGCAAATATCAACTCACAAATCTATGTCTAGAGTTTGTTTGTTGATAGATGAATATTTTAGATCAAGGTTTGTAAAATCTATGTCTAGAGTGATACAAGTCTTAAATGGATCTTTAAGAACTTGATTCTTGATCATGATATCTTGTTTATACAATGTCAAATATTTGGTTTTAATCTTGTATGATATTATAAACCTTGCTCAACATTGAATGCCTTGCTATTCAATACCACATCTTCATGTAAATATCCGTTATAAACTTCTTGTTACATAAAACTGTTAATTCCCCGATTCCAAAGGAAATTCCTCCTCAGTTGACTCATAAGTCAATAAACGAATCATACCACCTTGGCCTCATAAGAGCCTTCCTCTTTTCTTGGCCTCATAAGAGCCATTGAATCATGACTTAGCAATAGGTTAGAGTTTATAAACTCTATGTGGTGCTTGCCTTGTTGAGTATCCACTTTTCCCCGCATAACTTAGACTTAGAGAGTTTCTTAAAACTCTATATGAGCTCATACTCATTCCCCCTTGGAACTTTGGCTATAGTCAATGGTTCCTCAAATTCACCCTTAGTTAGGTGAACTACGGTTGCTCTGATTCTTTAGTCAGATACGTAGGCACAAGACGCGATCTCTTGGCGAGCAAACTTAGTGTACATACCCTTAGGTCTTTACCTTTACCTTAGCAGATAACTTAGCAAGCAAACCTAACATAACACAAACTAAACAAGAGGTTCCTGTAGAGTACTACATATATTAAGGAAGCTAATACCTTCCCTTAGTATAACCAACCCCCGAACCTTAGATCTCCCCATTTAGGTTTTCTCGATCTTGAACCTTTCCATTGGATAAATCAAAGTCGGTGGTGAATTTCAAAGTTTTGTGATACAATTTAATTAATAGCTTGTTATCCGATTCTCACTGCAACAGAAATGGCGACTTCACTGGGGATGACTAAATAAGAGGGTTAAACCCACCTTGTTGTGTTTATGTTATTTATGTTTTACTTTCTTGATTATACATATTTGTATATATATATCTGTCTGCTTGGGTTCTTTTGTGTGCAGGGTGCTACTATTGAGTGGTGAGATAAGTCCTAACCCGGACTTGAGAGCACTTATGATAGGACGATGGTATATTCAAGGAGGATTTGAGGGAGTCGATTCTCGAAAAAGTTGACTTGAGACACCATCACTCAGTTTAGGCCCTTTTTGAGAGTCTAGTCATGTTGAACGAGTCTATTTGTGAAAACGTGCTACTCTCGACCTAGGTGCTGTCGATACTGGGAACCGTAGTTATCTCCAAACCCCACTATGCCTTTTTAAGATGTAGTACAAGGACTATGAGGGAGTCTATTCCTGAATTGGTTGCTATGCGATACTACACTCAGACGAGATTCTCTTGAGAATTTTATTGACTACCAAGTTATTTGGGAAATCGATAAAATCCGAAAGATGGGTTGTCGACTCTGGGAACTTCTTAGAACCCTATTCTACAGATGAAAACCAATAGCACATACCATTGGCATGGGTAGACCATGGCTCCATGCTCGTAATCTTCAAAACTAGACCCTCATTCTGTTTGCCTGTATATATGTGATTAATTGTATATGTGTGTTTATGCATACATCCATTCATTCATGATAGCTCATTGGTTTCAAAGAACTCAGATGTTCGTCCCTTTGCATAAATCAATAAAGATTATGGTTTTTAAAGCAAAACTCTTCGCTTTCAAAAAGGGATATTTGCAACTTGCCTTTGAGTTCCTTGAAACCACTTGGCTTGCATTTGCATCCCATGCGCATTTGCATTGCATTTGCATTTCTCAGTCTTGAGTCTCCTCTTCTATGTCTGAAGGATACCTAGCGTACCTATTCAGGACAATGACGGCAATGAATGAAATTTTGAAGAACCAATAAGACTTGAAAGAGAATGTCAGAATCCTCAAATGCCAGATGAATTGGGTTCTGGAAACTTTGCAAGATCTGATGAAAAAAGAGGAGCACTCTCCCCCTGTTACTCCCAGAGATATTTCTAGTTCATCGCCTCTTATGGATCCTCCGACTCAAGGACCTCCTCAGTATCAATGGTCCTACCGCCATCAGCCGCGGCAGCATGCACGACAAAGGCCAAGAAAGCCAAAGAGGAATTTTACTCCATTGCCAATACCATATAGCCAGTTCTTACTAGATTTAATCAAAAGTGGACTGATAGTGCTAGAGGAGATAGAGCCAGTGTCTTTTCCAGACTCGCCGGGCTTTGACACCGACGTCCGTTGTGACTACCATGCTGGGGCACAGAGGCATTCAACTGAAGATTGTAGAGTGCTCAGAAACAAGGTTCAGGCTCTGCTTGAATCCAATATGTTCTCATTCACGCCTCAGGGTATCCAAATCAACAATCCTTCACCTAGTCAAGCGGATTCATCAGACTCCGAGACGAAAGAAATTTCCGAGAGTATATGTGAAAGTGATTCTCAGACGGATCTCGACAATCAACTCTGAAGATGATTATCTCTATTTGGAAAATCAAGAAAGGATAGCCTAAGTCCCTAAAATCTGACCATCTTTTGGTTGTTTCAACATTTTGTAGTATTTTTCTTTGCATGTTTGAACTTGTTTTTGCTTATAAGCTTTGTTGTATTTTCAAATTGGCAAGATTAATGAAATGTTTGTGCACCTTTTGATTAAGTCCATTCGTTTCACTCATCTACTTTTATGCTCATAAAAACAAAAAATATATCTTTATCTTGTTTCACTCCACTTATCGATTTGTTGTTAAGCAAAGATTGGAGAGGATGATGAAAATTTTATCCATAATTGCTGTGGTATGCTTTCGATTAAACCTTGTCGAGGATGTAAGGCATTGTTTCAATTCCCAAATGCTGGAGAAATAAGGAAGATAATCCCTCGTTAACCCTTCGTGCCTAGAAGTATGAGTTTTCTTTCCTTATACAAAAACCCTTAAATCTCAACATTGGGGCAGGGTAGTCCTCAGTTTAACTTGGTTATGCATTCTAGTGCAAGCGCTTCATGCAAAACACCAGTCAGCTCTTCCAAATCAAGTGACAATGAAAAAGACAGGGTCTCATAAATGAAGAAAAAGTCTCATAACCTCAACAAAAAGAAAAAGAAGAGAGGAGGTCTCATAACCTCAACAAAAAGAAAAGGTCTCATAACCTCAACAAAGACAAGAGGAGGTCTCAAAACCTCAGTAATAAAGGACAATCAAATTCTACAAGGGAGTAATGACTACAAAGGTGTCTGAATCATCGTCAACTATAATCAATTCATTCCTAACCTAGAGGAACCTGAATGTATAACTTGAGTTAACTGAGTGTAGGATTGGAGTTCATGACGAAGATTTGGGTGGGGACAAATAAATTTTGAGCCTTTATCTTTTATTTCATAAAACTGCGAACCAGGCCATGTTACAACCCTTAAATGACCTAATTGAGGTACAGTTGTTTTGAAAGCATACTACAGCAAGGTTGATTAACCTGACTCCTAATGATCTTTGCTAAAATTGCGTGTGTTGATCACTTCATCTGTCATTCTGTAAATGGTTAGATCCACTTTATTTTTTATTTAACCATTCCACCGTGTGTGTTTCACCAATTAACTTTGTTTTCAAAAGCTTGCATCAATTTTGCATTAAAATTGCCAATTTTTAATGAACAATACTTGTTTTCAAAGACAATTCAATGTGAAAGGAATCCCAACAAATGCAGCCAGCTAGGGAATTTGACTTGATAAAAGGAAGCTCAGTCAGGGGTAACCAAGCGGATGGATTTGCCATTCAACCATTCCAAGAGTCATTGAATCATGGGCAGAACTCTTCAAGATCGGAATATTGGGGCAAACCTTCTTGAGGTTATCTTATGACAAGTTTGGACTCCAGTGACCCATCAACAGGGGAAAATTTGTTCCCTAGTTGTTTCTACAGTCTAAAGGACTTTGTATTACGAATACAGTTGAGTTGGGGCGGTTGTGTCGAGGTGCATTTCTCTTCAAAAAGTTTGAAGATATTGAAGCATCTGGTATGCCAATTCTTATGTAAAATCCTTTTGATGACTTACCCTCACAAATCAGTTAATCTGGGCAGTCAGGTCGAGATTTGGTAAATCTCTAAAAGGCCATTCAGTCTGGGGCAAGCTTGTTGCCCAGTTGTCAACAACAACTTTAAAGAACAAATTCAAGGACATTGTCGTATAAATACAGTTGAGCAAGGGCAGTTATACCGAAATTTATGAATCTCTCTAAGAGTTTGAAGATATTGAGGCATCTTGCATGCAATTCTTATGTAAAATCCTCTTGATATTTTCTTCTGACAGACCGTGTACTTTAGGGCAAATGAGTTATGCATAACTACTCAGCCTTTGTGATATCTTTTGCTAGCTCTCCAGTAGCTATTACATCAGCTAAACTTGACAATTCCCAATAGATATTTTCCCTCCAGTGAAGAAATCAAGCTCATGTTGGCAATCCTAGTGAAGTCATGATGTTATACCAAGTGGAGTGCTCTTCTCACCAGAGAAATTTGAAATTGTGAAACTGAACTATTGAGTCTGCAAGTTCATCCCCATTAATGGTCCAATCTGATGAGTTAGGCTGGGTATCTTTGTCGAGATGTTTATTTCATCTCCAGTTCTGCTTCTTGTCTGTTTTGTCAACATAAGCACTCATATGCATAACATCTTAGCATTCTGGTGTTCACTTGCTTTGTTCACTTTGGTGTTATATCCCCAGGTGACTGTTTTGTCTTTTCTCTCCAATAGAGTTGTCAGCCCTAGGCATAAAGTGCCCATCCTTATTTCTAGAATGTTATTTAGTCATGTTTAGACTTGATGATCAATCATTCTAGATACCTTTATTGGGGCCCATGTTTTGGTTCTGTCACCAGTAAGGTTCTTTTGCTTCTAAAGTGCCAATCGGTCATACTTAAACCAGTTGTTCCATCACTTTGGATGTCTTTTCCTAGTGAAGACCGTCTTTCCGGTTCAACCTTCATTGAGGATCCTTATTTCTAGAATGTCATCTAGTCACGTTTAAACTTGATGATCAATCATTCTAGATACCTTTATTGGGGCCCATCTTTTGGTTCTATCTCCAGTAAGGATCTTTTACTTCTAAAGTGCCAATCGGTCATACCTGAACCTGTTGTTCCATCACTTTGGATGTCTTTTCCCAGTGAAGACCGTCTTTCCAGTTCAACCTTCATTGAGGATCCTTTATTTCTAGAATGTCATCTAGTCACGTTTAGACTTGATGATCAATCATTCTAGATACCTTTATTGGGGCCCATCTTTTGGTTATATCTCCAGTAAGGTTCTTTTGCTTCTAAAGTGCCAATCAGTCATACTTGAACCTGTTGTTCCATCACTTTGGATGTCTTTTCCCAGTGAAGACCGTCTTTTCGGTTCAACCTTCATTAATGATCCTTATTTTTAGAATGTCATCTAGTCACGTTTAGACTTGATGATCAATCATTCTAGATGCCTTTATTGGAGCCCATCTTTTGGTTCTACTTCCAATAAGGTTGCTTTTCAGAATGTCGGCCATTCATACATGGACTTGTTGATCCACCACTCTGGGTATTCCTCAGTAGAGATCATCTCTTAATTTTACCACCATTGAGGATCTTTCCCTTCTAAAGCATCACCTTGGTCTGCTATGAATTTAAATTCAAGTCCAACTCATACTGGCATTTCAAATCCAGCTCATATTGGTACCCAAAGTTTATCTCTGTCTTTTCTGGTTTTTCTTGAAGATCCCGTTTGAACTCTTCAGTATAAGAAATCCCCAGAAAATCTTGTTTAGGATGTCTACCTTTATTTCAAGTTGATCCCCAGTGGAGATCATGTCTTCTTTCTAGTTTTAGGCCCAGTAAGAATACGTCTTTATTCCTCCAGTGTCGTCCGGTCACATATGAACCTGTCGTCCATCTCCAGGGATTTTTCCCCAGTGGAGAGTACCTCTCTGGCTCCTATCTCCAGTGAGGATCTATAGGGTTTTCCCCTCAACTCTATCTTTTCTATCCCCAGTATTTCCTCAGAGTTTCCCCAGTGTCGTCCGGTTACATATGAACCTGTCGTCCATCTCCAGGGATTTTTCCCCAGTAGAGAATACCTCTCTGGCTCCTATCTCCAGTGAGGATCTATAGGGTTTTCCCCTCA